>NW_026847771.1:9663411-9823107 GCF_025583915.1 Anolis sagrei ordinatus | reverse complement strand
CGAAACAAAAAAACACCCCAATTACAAAACGATTTTAGAAACAAATTTTTTCTTGATCAAACAGGCCTAGCCCCGGAGTGTGGTGGAGGCTCCTTCTTTGGAGGCTTTTAAACAGAGGATGGCCATCTGTCAGGAGTTATTTGAATGCAATATTCCTGCTTCTTGGCAGAATGGAGTTGGACTGGATGGCCCATGAGGTCTCTTCCAACTCTTTGATTCTATGATTCTATAATTCTATGACATTTGGGAATTGAAATTGCTGGGATTTACTTACAATCAAAGAGCATTCTGAATCACACCAACAATAGAATTGGGCCAAACATCCCACACAGACCCACCCCCCCATGATCAACAAAAAGTACTGTGTTTTCTGATGATCTTTGGTAACCCCTCTGACATCTCCTCGCGATCCCCCCAGGGGTCCTGTCTCCCAGGTTGAGAAACACTGCTCCAAGGCTTCTTCGACACTGCCATATAATCCAGGTTATCAATGCACATAATCCAAATTATCTGCTTTGAACTGGATTATATGAGTTTACACTGCAATATCATTCAGTTAATGTATATAAATCTGGATTTTATATGACAGTGTAGAATTAGCCTAAGGGTTCTCTAGTATTCTCTCCTCTATCTGTAGTCATCTACACTGTGCAAATAATCCAGTTTGACACTACTTTAACTGCCATGGCTCAATGTTATGGAGTCATGGGAGTTGTAGTTTAGTGAGACACCAGCACTCATAGTCAGAGGAGGCAAAAGACCTTGTAAAACTAAAGCCCCCAGGATCCCGTAGCATTGTGCCATGTGAATTAAATCATTATCACTAGAGAACTCTAGCAAATAATTCTAAGTCCCTCACCAAACTACAAATTCCAGGTTTCACAGAGTGGAGCCATAGCAATTAATGGAGAATCACACACCACAAATCTCAGAAACGAATCCAGACAAAGAATAGCATTTGCGGTGTCTGGTGTACTTTAGGGTAGATGTGAGTCCTACCATAAACAACAAACTACAAGACAGAGGCAAGGAAAGAGAACATTTTGTCCAGAGATATATATGCAAGAATATCTAGAAAAGTATGCAAATTTAAGGTTCACCTTGGAAAGACGTTTTTCTCAGTTCTTTGTTACAGATTATAACTATGTAATAGAAGGTACAAAGAAAGAAGAAAGACAAAGAAAGTAAAGATAAAGATAAAGAGGATAAAGATAGTTTCCAATATTTCAGGCACACTTCTTTCCACAACCAATCCTTTCTGATCATTAAACATAAAAGTCTTTTTTCTCCATAAAATGTCCGAAAGAGTCCAAAAATGGTCCATACCTTGATAAGAGATTTTAACGTTTCACTTGACTTGATCTGCAGGAAATTCCCAATCAGGGGCAGAGGAGTTGGTCCTGGAGGAAGTCTCCCCTTGTGCAATTGTTTCCTCTTAGATGATATGATCAGATGGCAAGAAATAAAGAAAACAAGGAGAGAAATGAGTGTAGTAGCCCATTCCATGGTGCAGGTTGTCAACTGTCCTTCTCTTTTGGCACAGTGTGAACACTGGTCTCATCTAGCTGGGGCTTTATGGACTTTTATTGAGGTTGGTTGGGCACCGCCTTTTGTGTTTCATAACTGCTCAGACCTGGAGCACAAGTCAGCAATAAGAGCAGACAGAAACCAATCATATTGATCATTAACCTATGGAACAAGGAAAACATATCATTGTTTATTCCTTCATGGCAAGGGACTGGACATGACATGAATAGCCCTTGTGGTCTCTTCCAACTCTAGGATTCGGTAATAGTTTCTTTCCTGGTAGATCAGTGTTGTGGATATTATGTTCAGAAGGCATATGTGTTTTAAAGTTTGTACTGCAGCAGACACTCTAAGACAGTGGTTCTCAACCTGTGGGTCCCCATATGTTTTGGCATTCAACTCCCAGAAATCCTGACAGCTAGTAAACTGGCTGGGATTTCTGGGAGTTGTAGGCCAAAACACTTGGGGACCCACAGGTTGAGAACCACTGCTCTAAGATGTCTTAGGTAAATTACCCATTTTTAATAGCTGTAAAACACCAAAGGTTGCATTTACAATATACAGCTGCCCCTCCATAGCCACAGGTTTTACATCCATGGATTCAACCAACCATGGATCAAAAATATTTGGGGACAAAAATTCCAAAATGTACATCTTGGTTTTGCCTTGACACCAAGCATTTTCCTGATCTGTAGCCTTCTGCCATTTCAAAGACCCTCAAACTCTCTCTGGTTTTCATGTGAGTTGTTTGCTATCTTATATTTGGTTTATCATTCTACTCCATCATTAAAAATAATAGGACTTGAGCACCTATCCATTGGGCGGGGGCTTGAACCAAACTCTGGTGGGGTCCAATGTATATATTTAACACATCACTGAAAACAGATGCAATGTTGACTGACCTCTTTAAAAATTGCTGTTTTTCCATTTGTTTACAGCACTTCCTAATTTTCTTAGGATGATAAACCTCAGAAAAAAATAATAAGGAGACATGTAATGGCAAAGTCTGACTGTGTGTTTCAAATTTGGGGTTCCTGACCATTTGCTAACACTTGCAGGAATTTAAAAAGTACTTCAATATTTTGTTGTTGTTAACACAATAAAACCTGTGCACTTGGTGAAAGCCACAGTTTGAGAAGATGTACAGCTTTCCAAAATAAAAAATGCATTGATCTCATTGTCATATTTTCATTCTCCCTGCTTCAGTACAGTTTCTGGACTCTTTGAATGCCTGGGAGGGAAAATGGCAATGGAGATTATTTGGTGGCTCCCCTCAAAGAAACACTGAAAGAGTGGAGAGAACAAGTGCTTCTTTCAGTTTTGGAAAAGGCTCTTGCCTTAGAGAACAGGATGAACCATTTTGCTTGGTTAATACTATATGTATGTAAATAAACACACATACATACATGCTGTGTGTATATACATATAGTATTACACCTTCCCTCAGGTGAGGGTACCTTAGAATCTCTAATACAATAATGAGAACAAAGTTTGGCAAAGCACCCGGACCCGATGGTATCACAACAGCATATTATAAATGGAGAATTATAGCCTATTACAAATGGAGAATAATAACTTACGTCCTAATCTCTGAAATGTCCATACTGTTTCCAAGGGACAATCACTCACCTTGAGAAGAGGGTTTATGGTTTCTGATTACTTGATCTGTATGAAATTCCCAAATAGAGCAAGAGAGTGGGTCCCTTAGGAGAACTCCCTTTGTGTGATAGTTTCATCATAGCTGGTGGAATAACGAGAGAAAAGGTAGATGACAAAACAAGAAGGTAACAGCACCACACAACTCCAAGGTGCAGGTTTTCTGGTCATGTATCCACTCTAATCAAAGTTCCTTGTATTTTACCAACTGTGGATTTCTTTGGTAGGATGTAATGGTCCAGAAGCAAATATGTTGAATGCTCTGCCTATGAGATGTAAGTCAAATTCACTCAACTCTTCCTTGGTTAGCCAGTACTGTGGCTGTTGGGTTCAGAGGAGAAGATATGGATTTGCAGTTCGTAGTTTCTACAGATAAAAGGATTAGCTTTCATGGATCTCAGGAATGAAGATCCACCACAATGTAACCCTAGAATACATTACAGTTCTGCTAATCCAGATTTATACTCTGTCAGAGCCTTTACTGGATCTTAGTGTAGACTTGTTGCACATCGATGTGTTGAGACACAGCAGCATTCACATGGGAAAGTATCCAAATCCCATTCTAAATTGTTTATACAGTTAACACCTAAAGGGTATTTTCAGTCAAATATGTTATTCAGAACTCATCTGCATCTGAGGTATGTAATCAGAGGCGGCCCTAGGTAATTTTCAATGGTAAGCAAACAGTATTTTGCCTGCCCCCCCCCCCCAACCAATCACTGATATATATTTTCTGTTCGTCATGGGAGTTCTGTGTGCCATATTTAGTTCAATTCCATCATTGGTGGAGTTCAGGATGCTCTTTGATTGTAGGTGAACTATACATCCCAGTTACTACAACTCGCATATGTCAAGGTCTATTTTTCCCCAAGAGCGCCCCTGGGCAAAATCAACTATACTGCAAATGCTTACATTGCGTAATGGGTTGAGCCACCCTTGTATGTAATACAACCTGACTGTTCCGGGTTTTTCCCCCTGTTACTTCTAAATCCTGCTATGGAGATACCAATAAATACAGGACCTGTGACAGACAAGGATCAGCTATTAGTGAAAGTTACCAGTCAGTCAAAACTTTAACCAGTAAAGTAACAATGCCTCCAAATGATTAACATGTAAGGTGCATTACTGATGGTTTGGAGACTGAGAAAGTTATATCTTTTCACTTTAAAAAAACCTGATGTGGTATAACAATTATTTATTTACTTACTGTACTTACTTATTTCATATGCCATCTTTTCCTATAGAAGGATCTACAATGGCTTCCAAGGTTAATAACCAAAGACAAACTTCAGCAACAAAAGTAATTTCTTACGTTAGCCATCACGCCCTTAACAATTTTCTCCCAGGCATGGGGGTGGTACCTTATATCATGGTGGCATGGTACCTAAAAGAAATGGCAATTTGTAATGTCGTAGTGCTAGTCAATTGAGGCTGAGGGCTAAGAAATATATCCCATGCCACTCTCAGAGCAGATGAGCACCCAGCTCCTTTGAGAACAATGATCTTCCAGATGGGAGGATAGGATTGAAATGAAAGTGTATCAATGGCAGGAAAGTGGGACACAGAAAGAGCCTCCCCTAGTGTGATAGTTTCTTCACAGCTGATAGGATGACATGAAAGGACAGGTAGATAACAAGAAAGAAGGATGTAATAATGCAGAAGCAAAAATATTGACTGCTCTGCCTGTGAGATAGAAATCAAATTTGCTCAGCTTTCTCCCTCTTTAATCAGTGCTGTGATTACTGGGTCCTTAGGAGATATGGATTCGCTGTTTATTGTTTCTGCAGATTAGAGACTTAGTTTTTTGGATTGTAGGAATGAAGATCCAAGGCCCAGCTTAACTTTACTTGGCTTCTTGTTACACCATACAAATGCTGCTAACATCCTCCTCTCATGGCACACAGCCCAACACTTTTTGTGTTAGATTGCAGCATTGCAAGTTTCTTAGATAGGTGTCAGTCCCGGTGAACTATGTCTTCTTCTCGTCAAAAATATTGGTTAAACATGTACAACATCAAAACTTGGTAACTTCCATTGTGTCAGCTTTTGATGCTATTGCAATGTAATAAATTGGTGGAAAGGTAGGTAATGATAGGGTGAATAAATTGTCAAAATTTGGTTGAGATAGTGCTTGTAATTCTGAAGGGACTTCTTGTAGACTTAGCACTGGGATTTGATTGACCAGTTAATATTCAGGAGTAAACCAGGTTTTTTTTTCAATCTGAAAATTTTCAGTGGTGGTTTCAACCCGTAAACCTTTGCCACCCCCACCCCTGTCTTGGCTACAAACTTGGCTGGATAAGCATATCTTGTCTCTCACTTTGGGATTCCTCAGCTCATGGATACTATTGGTTGGGGGCCTGAATGCTTGGACGGGCCCAAATGAGACTAACTCTGTTATTCAAATATAGGACAAAACTGGGCTTTTTAGAGAGATATGTTGTGGTTTGCAAAGCCCATCAAGGCATAGTAAAAACAATGGTGTAAACTTTGTGGGAGCCTGTTTAAGGCTCCTTGCTTATAGATTGAATTTCATAATAATACATGGAATAGTTGAAAGTGACTACCTAGGGAATTTTGCATACATGGCAGGGACTAAGACAATTTGATTATATTATGTAATATGATTTTTGTTCCTCAGTTATATATATCATTTCATAATTGGTTCTATCATAAAAACATGGAACAGGTTTATTAAACTGCAAAAAAAAAATTTCAATGAAGGTCAAAACCCAATTGGTTAAAAAAACATCACCACCTCCACCCTAAATGAGTAACATGTAAACTGGATCAGAGGACTTTAAAAAGGAACATCTTACATTTTATACAAAACTGAAAATGTGACACAATATTTATATATTTGTGTGCTTACTGCCTTATCTACTTATTTTATATGTCACCTTTTCCTGCAGCAAGACCTAAGTTGGCTTCTAAGGACAGAATCCAAAGACAACATTCTCTGACAAAAGTACGGTTGTAGTCACCTAAATAAAAAATTACTCCAAAGTATAGGGCTGGTAACTTATTCATTGGTGGAATGGTGCCCAAAACAAATTGCAATTTGTAATGTAGAAGTACTAGTGATTTGAGTCTGAGGCTGGGCTGTACATCCCATGCCACCCCAAAAGTAGGTGACAACCAGTTCCTTTCAGAACAATCATGTTCCATGTGCGGGGGAAAGCAACTTCAAAGTCAGTGTGAGATGACGCAGAGCTGATAAAAGGGTGGGATGTTGGCAAAACCAGTCATCTGAGGAATGAGGTCAATATCTTCAGGGAACATAAGGGACTTGAATTGGAAATTCTGCAGGATGGTGGTGAAGAAGAGGAAAAGCTCCATGCGGCCCAAACCTTCACCCAAACAGACTTCTAAGCATTAAATAAATTAAGCTCATTTCTGAATAAACTCTAAAATTCTTTTGGGGTGACTGTACAACTTTTGGGGTGACTGCGCAACTTGAACTCAGAATTTGGGCTTTCTCTTGCTCTCAATGGCTTATGTGCCTATTAGGGCTGGGCGGTTTCATTTCGTAATTTCGTAAAATTCGTTATTTTTTTGGCTACGAAGCGATAACGAACCATTCAGGAGCATCTAAAAAACGAAACGAAATTTTCAATTCGTTTCGTAACTGCTTCGTATTCGTTTCGTATTCGTTTCAAAATCGTTTCGAAATCATTTCGTTATTATTTTCGCATGTCTGGGGCAAGTTTTATAGCTGTTGTTTGTTTAATCAGTGAATTTTTTTTATAAATATCACACCAACAGTCAACAACAGAGGGAGAGGGAAGCTTCAGAAGTTCCCCCTGTCCCATATGGAGGTTTTTTAGCATATTGCGCTGTCGCGTCCGCCATTAACGAATCGATTCGTATTCGTTTCGTATTCGTTTCGTATTCGTTTCGTAATTTTACGAAATTTCGTAAATATAGAACTTTTTTAAAGAAAAATTTCGGAATTCTTTTAAATATCGAAACGCAAAAAACCCCAAAAAACGAATCGAGTTTAGAAACAAATTTTTCCGTGGTTGCCCAGCCCTAGTGCCTATGTATGCTGAAGCTACCAACCTAACAAGCATTTGGGACTGTTTCCTTACTATATTGGGACTTTGACTCTTCAGTTGCTAGGGAGATCTTTGTTTGTTTAACCAGGACTTGGCATAACACAACAGTTGGATTAAATTTTGTATCCAATAAGACCTAACCTTCTGAGGAGGAACAGTGACACGAACCTTGCATGAAGGTATAACACTAGGGAGTGCTCATGGGAGAAAGTGGAACAATCAGTGTGCTGCTGTTACAGGAACGGGGACTTGAAACACTGGGCTGGGAGATGGTATCAGCTGGGTTTTGATTAAGGACCCCCTTGTGGATATCACACTCTATGGATGCTCAAGCCCCATTGCATTCATTGGTGTAATAAAATGATGTCCCTTACATAAAACAATCAAATCCAGATTTACTTTTTGGAATTTCTTTAATTTTCAAGTTGTGGATGGTTGAATCCATGGGTACAGAGGGCTAACTAGACTGCCTAACTCCAGAATCAAAGTGGTTATGAACGTATAACTGTTCTCACAAATTCTAAATTTCAAATTGGATAATTTCAAGGCAACTTAAATACTTAATAAGCAATAAATAGACATAACTAAATTAAGAGTCATCACCATCTTGTGATTCTTCAGAAAATAGGAGGAATGCTAGAAACGAATCCTTGTTACCCAGCTGGGAATACAATATTTACAATTTTTTTTTTGTTTTCTTAGAATACATCAATACCTTCAATAATCTTATATTCCATTCTCAATTCATTACATCAACCAAAGTGTATATATATCTTGTATACTTTTTCCCCCACCTCTGTGTTCCCATCTACTTCTTTTAAGCCATTCTCAATAAATTTTCCCAAAACTTTACCAAAATCATTTTCCCTCCATACCTCTTTCCTGACTCTTAACCTACATGTCAATTTATCATTTGTTGCTATTTTCTATAATTCTTTATACAATTCTTCAATTGATATGTCTATTTTACCTTTCCAATTCTTCGCTATCAATAATCTTGCTGCAGTTAACATGTTATCTATTGCATCTTTCTCTGTTTTTTTTTCAATTTCTTAACATTATATACAATGCAATACTTGCACTTTTCCCTATCTTTATATCCATTATAGCTTCTATCTCTCCAAATACCTTCCCCCAAAATTAATTTACATATTTACATTGCCACCACATATGTATATATGTACCCACCTCCTGGAAACCTCTCCAACAATTTTTTGTGGAATTCCTATTAATATTTGCAATCTTTACTGGTGTTAAGTACCATTTCCAAACCAATTTGTAATAATTTTCTTTAACACGTATCAATACGTTCTTTAACTATCTTTGATCCCATAATTGTACCCAATCCGCTTCTTTTATTCTATGAGAGTCTAATATCTCTAAATTCTGAATATAGTTTCCTTCCTCATGTTTGCTTTTATCCAATCTCCAATTCTATCTATATTCTTCTTTCTTAATTTTTTATCTAATATACTGGGAATACAATATAATAAATATTATTATTATTATTATTATTATTATTATATTACCTCAGGACAAGAAGACCTAAAAAGGAGGTAAAATCCAGAAACCATATATATTTCTTTATACCAAAAATCAGCCCTCTTTCTGAGAGCGAGAAAACAGAGAAAGTCCCCTTCTTTCTTGTGGAGTCTGTCAATGCAGCTTCTGCAAGAGTCCCAGGCTGAGGGAGAAAGGGACCTCAGGGTCAGCGTGGGATGGCGCAGAGCTGGTAAAAGGGTGGGATGTTGGAAAGGCCACTTTCTTGAAAAGTGAGGTCAATATCTTCGGGGGGCACAAGGGACTTCAAAT
This sequence comes from Anolis sagrei ordinatus, assembly GCF_025583915.1. Classification (NCBI taxonomy): domain Eukaryota; kingdom Metazoa; phylum Chordata; class Lepidosauria; order Squamata; family Anolidae; genus Anolis; species Anolis sagrei. The sequence goes on along the minus strand of NW_026847771.1, from coordinate 9,814,054 downwards.
GGAAATTCTGCAGGATGGTGGTGAAGAAGAGGAAAAGCTCCATGCGGGCCAAGCCTTCACCCAAGCAGTTTCGTTTCCCTGAAATAAAAACATGAGAATTTCCCAGGAAGTAAGGACAGACACATTTAGCTATCTGTAATCAGATGCCTCCTAAGATGCAACAAAAAAAGTTATTTCGACTCAAATCCCCTTGTCTTGTCCATATCATATCTGGCTTAGTATGATGTTGCCCTTTCAACCAGCCATCTCATTGTTTTATATCTACTCAGAAAAGATTTCCTTTCTATCCAACTTGCTATGGGTTTGCAGTTGATCTCAACCATTTCGATTAACCATTTCAGCCACCCTTCTATGGTATTTTGGATGGCCCATTGTTCATTTAGGGAAACCTAAGTGTGGTGTCTCTAAATTTAAAGGCAGCCAAAATAATTTCTAAATGTGTCGAGCTTGAGGTTATAGATTTTGATTTCTAGAGCTACTTGCAAGTAGGGATGTGTTTCTTCAATCATTTGGGTTTGAAGAAAGCAATTAGTAATTTTAGCTGTGACCTTTACCTCTAGAAATTTATATTTGCTTTTTAAGTGGAATGTGGCTTTGAGAACTGAATATGTCAAGGTAGGGCTAAACTGCATTCAGATAAGAATGCTTCCCTTCTCTTTCCGCCCCAGCATAGCAATAGTTAATAATTTGGAATTTCTATTACTGCCATTTTGATGACAATGGCAGTAAGAATTGTGTATGTGCAGATGAGGAGACTAGAAGAAACAACAAAAATGGAAGAATTGATAGTAAAAATAACTGAAATAGCAAAAATTGACTTTTTAACAAGATATCTTCAGAAAAATGACTCTTTACTTTTCAAGCAAGACTGGGAACCCTTGGAGGAGGAAGAAATGGGCAACAAAGGTTATACAATTATGAAATGAAATCCAGAGAGTACATGACAAAGTTCTTAATCCCTTCATAATTTTGCATGTTTGCTGTGGGAGAATAAGGAGACCACTGTAGCAAGCTCTAAAAGCAAGCATGGGACATCAAGCTAATAAACGAACAAAATGTGAAAGTGATTCTTCTCCTCATTGGTGTTTCTGGAGAGTTCTACCTGAGGAGAAAGGCACAAAGGCCTCATTCTTCTTGAAGCGTCCATTCTCATCCAAGAAATTTTCTGGGTTGAAAGCATTGGGGCTTTTAAACATTGTAGGGTCATGCAAGACAGTGCTGAGTAATGGGTAGACTGCCATCCCCTGGAAAAGAAAAGAGGTATGAGCTCAGAAAGACAAAATGCAGTTCCAGAACAAGTATCTTGCACAACATTCTTTTAAAGACTGCGGAACACTTGGGTTTATTGGAATGAGGCTTTGCACTTCAACCTTTTGATGCTTCAGGGTACAATCGTCTTTTGAGAGAGAAAAAACAGTAACAGATGAGTAAGAAGCAAAATAACTGTTCTACCAAAAATGAGATAAGATCAGAACTGTTCAGATTCAAGTTGAGCATCTGCAAGGTACTAAGCCAGTGGTTCTCTATCTGGGGGTCGCAACCCCCAGGGAGGTCGCCTGGCCATTTCAGAGGGGTCGCGAGGCTGCCTCCACTGGCCTCATCCCAAGGGTGCAGGCCAGGCGTGGGCTCCTTCGCGTGAGGCCTGGCCTTGTGCAAAGCCCTCCTCGCCTGCCTCGCGCTCTCACCATCCGGCGAGGGAGTGAGGCATGCAAGGGGTCCTCCGCGTGAGGCAACTACAACTCCCAATTGTCAGGGTCTATTTTCCCCAAATGTCTCCATTATTTTCTGTTGGTCACAGGAATCCTGTATGCCAAGTTTAGTTCAATTCAATTGTTGATGAAGTTCTGAATGCTCTTTGATGGCAGGTGAACTATACATCCAAGCAACTACAACTCCCAAATGTCAGGATCTATTTTCCCTAAACTCCACCAGTGCTCAAATTTGGGCATATTGAGTATTTGTGCCACATTTGGTCCAGATCCATAGTTGTTTGGGTTAACAATGTTCTCCAGATGTAGGTGAACTACATCACCCCTAAATCACTGTCAATTCCTCCCAAACCCCTCCAGTATTTTTTTGTTTGACATGAGAGTTCTGTGTGGAGGTCTCAGTGGTCTGTGTAAGTCAGTGCTGAATCGGTTGAAGGTACTGCATATCCCATCATCTGTTTTCCATACTCTCCCAAACATATTTTTTCTGATTAATCATGATGCTTTAATTATGTTGAATTTGTAACAATGAAAACACATCCTTCATATCAGATATTTACATTACGATTTGTAACAGTAGCAAAATTACAGTTATAAAGGAGCAACAAATTAATTGTATGGTTGGGGGTCACCACAACATGAGGAACTGTATTAAAGGGTCGGGGTAACAGTATTTAGGGGTCCCGGTGTTAGAAAGTTTGAGAACCACTGCACTAAGCTGTGGTTGTGGCAACCCCTGGTGGTTCATGAGACTCAATTAGGTAGTCCGCGAGATGAATGGAGAACGGTTTTATTTACCTGTGTTTATTTGTCTTCTTTGCTTGTTTCTTAAGCCCCATCTACACCACCGTATAAAATCCAGATGATCTGCTTTCAACTCGATTATATGGCAGTGTAGACTCATATAATTGAGTTCAAAACAGTGTAGATCCAGCCTTAAATTCATGGTCATAATTCCATAATGGATGCATGAACACAACAAAAACAATGGAGTTTCACACCAGTTATAAATCTGCAAATTCCATGATCCCATTGCATTGATTGCTATCAAACCGCATCAGTTCTGCTGTGTAAATGAACCCATTACAGAATTATGGAATCTATTAATCTTTCTTCTAAAATCTACCAGAGTCTCTTCGTAGTTGTATCACATAGAACCTGTGACCTTAACCTCCAAAAATTTGGAATTGTTTTTCAAGTGGAATGTAGCTTCAAGAACTCAATATGTCAGTAAAGGTAAATGTTTCCCCTGACATTAAGTCTAATTATTTCCGACTCCAGGGGTTGGTGCTCATCTCCATATCTAAGCCGAAGAGCTGGCATTGTCCGTAAACATGTGACAAGCATGACTGTATGGAGCACTATTACCTTCCTGCAGAAGCGGTACCTATTGATCTACTCATATTTGCATGTTTTCAAACTGCTAGCTTGGCAGAAGCTGGTCCTAACAGCAGGAGCTCACCCCAGTCCTTGAATTCGAGCCACCAGCCTTTTGGTCAGCAAGTTCAGCAGCTCAGCGGTTTAACCTGTTGTACCAATATGTCAAGGTAGGACTAAAGTGCATTCAGATAAGAATGCTTCCCTTCTGTTTCCTCCCTAGCATAGATATAGTTATCAGGGGCCACTGGAACACAAAATAGTTGGGTTGTTGTTGCACCATTATAACAGAATTTCCACCTTTCCAGTATTTTAAGAAGTGGATAATGGTAGCAGAAATTGGACTTACACCATCTTGACTCTTCTACAGTCTGGCAACTGTAGGTGGGATTGAATCACAGTGGAATGTCCCATGAATAACTTCAATTACTCATATTCTTGTTGCCCCGCTACTGTACCTTAGGGATTTGATATCCTCTGAATTCAGTGTCACGGGTGACCATGTGGGCCGCACCCATAGGAAAGATATCACTGCATCTCTGCACTTCGTGGATCACAGCATCTGTATACGGCATCTGCCGCCGATCTTCAGTGTTTGGGAAACGATTACGGCCAATCACTCGATCAATTTCCTCATGGACTTTTGCTGTTAAAGATATGAGGATAATTAACGCCTTCGGTTTCTGACTCTCAAAAGGGAACTGAGATTCGACTTCCAATTACGCTAAACAGCAACATGAAATCCCATACTATTTGTTGCAGGAAGACTGACATCTCATCCCTAGCAACAACCTGCATGGCTTGATTGCGCCTTCCTCTTATAAAGAGAGCACCATAACTAGTTTTTATCATACCTTGCACTTCTTCAGTCATCTCTCTCCTTTCCACTTATTTCTGAAATCACGAACTAGTAATCTTGTAGTCAGAGGCGGCCCTAGGTAATTTTCAACGGTAAGCAAACAGTATTTTGCCCCCCCCCCAACCAATCACTGATATATATTTTCTGTTCGTCGTGGGAGATCTGTGTGCCATATTTGGTTCAATACCATCATTGGTAGAGTTCGGAATGCTCTTTGATTGTAAGTGAACTATACATTCCTGTAACTACAACTCGCATATGTCAAGGTCTATTTTCCCCCGAGAGCGCCTCAAAAGCGCCCCTGGGAAAAATCAACTGTACTGCAAATGCTTACTTTGTGTAATGGTTGAGCCGCCCCTGCTTGTAGTCTTCAAACATTATTAAGTCCAATGGGCTCTCAGAATTTGCCAAAGTTTTTTACAGGACATTTGGATGCTGAGCTTCTATTATAGACAGTGCTGTAGTAAAATGGCATTTCATGTATAAAAAGCCAAGCAACGCTGCAAAGAACCTGAGGATCAGTGAAATGGCAGGATATAACCTCCCCTATGAATCATCAAGGTTTCTAAGATCTTCTGGAGGGGCCCTGCTCTCGGTCCCACCACTTTTGCAGTCGCGTCTGGTGGGAATGAGAGACACGGCCTTCTCTGTGGTGGCCCCTACAGCTATGTAACTCTCTCCCTCCTGACCTTCAGGAAGCTAGTAAAATCATGGCTATGGAACGAGGCATTCCCAGAATGATGGCTGAGACTGGCAATTGACTAAAGTATGGACCACAAGACGCAGATTGAATTGGACATGATTTTATCTTGGCGAGTTGGCTTATATGTCTTTTACTCTCTATATATTTTAATTTAGACTGTTAGACTGTTTTGATTTTAGATTGTACTACTAGCATTGAATCCTTGCTGTTAGCCAGTCTGAGTCCCTCTACGGAGGTAGAGAAGATTGGGATATAAAAGTTTTTAATAATAATAATCATCATCATCATCATCATCATCATCATCTTTATTTATACCCCGCCACCATCTCCCCATCGGGGACTTGGGGCAGCTTACATGAGGCTAAGCCCAAACAACATATTGCAGCAAGATAAAACCAAAAACATAAGCAACAAGCAACAACATCATAATTACATAAAAACATATAAATACATTAATAATATAACATTATAATTAACAATCACAGTGACAATGTGCGGGCCACATGTCCTGGATAAAATGTTTAAAATAATAATAAAAATAATGGGGTTTACATCCGTGTAAGGCTTGATATGCAGCTAAATCAAGGTTTTCTTTTTCCTAAACATTTTCAAGCCACTAATGACTAAATATATAGACGCAGAAGAAATAGATACTGGGGGCGGAACACTCTCAAATGATTATGGGGAAGTGAAATTTGACCATAGAATTTGACCATAGAATTTCCCAGGAAATATTAAAGATTCCTAGCGAGAACATATTGATCAAATCTGTCAAACTCAACCTGCCAATTTGAGCTAACTGTTAATGATATTAGCATAATCAGCAACGACAACAACAACACCTTGCACTTCAGGATATTTCATCAGAAGCAGGAAGCCGTATGTCAGGGTGGAACTGCCCGACTCTGTTCCACCACGGATCAGACTAAGAATGGTGTGCTCCAAGTTCTTGATAATAAATTCACTGCCTGGATTGTCTTTTTCCTGAAAGCAGGAAAGAATAAAACATCATGAGACAATTCCATTTCTGATTGGAAGCAAGTAAAGGTAAAGGTTTTCCCTGACATTAAGTCTAGTTGTGTCCGACTCTTGGGGGTGGTGCTCATCTCCATTTCTAAGCCGAAGAGCCGGGGTTGTTCATAGACACCTCCAAGGTCATGTGGCCAGCATGACTTCATGGAGCTCCATTACCTTTCCGCAGAAACAATGCCTATTGATCTAGTCCTATTTGCATGTTTCTGAACTGCTAGGTCGACAGAAGCTGCCCCAATAGTGGGAGCTCAGCCCGCTCCCTGAATTCAAACCACCAACCCTTCGGTCAGCAAGTTAAGCAGCTCAGTGGTTTAACACTCTATGCCAGGGGTTCTCAAACTAAGGCCCAGGGGCCGGATACGGCCCTCCAAGGTCATTTACCCGGCCCTCGATCAGGGTCAACCTAAGTCTGAAACGACTTGAAAGCACACAACAACAACAACAACAACAACAACAACAACAACAGCCAAAAGCAGGCCCACACTTCCCATTGAAATACTAATAAATTTATATTTGTTGAAATTGTTCTACATTTTAATTATTGTATTATTTTAAAGTGTTTTTTGCACTACAAATAATGTGATGGCGCGTCAGGCCCCACTTGTATGTGAATGTACAGTTGAATTGTTTGGCTATCTACTGTTTTCTATCAATGTTGTTTGCATCTTTTGAATTGCCTCCCCTGCTTAATTGTTTGGCTCCTCCCCTCCCTGGGGAAGAGGGCAGGGCTTTCCTTTCATTCTACCATCAAACATCTCAGCAGATGGACACGAGAAAAGGCTTAGCTCCAAAAGCCCTCAGTTAAGTCATCTTTCTTCACCAATTCTTAAGTTTGTACTCTTAAGATTCATTCTTCATATCCAGCTCACCTGGACGACGTTGCGGAATCTTAAGCGCCTTCAAACCAGTCCCTTGGCATCAAGAGGAAGACTTTGTGCCTTCAATTATGGGTCATTGGACTGGGGGTTGCGAAAGCTCAGGCCTTCACAGCCATTAAGAAAAGAGGGAACTTGGAAAGATTCTCAGCTGCAAAACTCCTTGGACCCAATACTTCAGAGACTGTAACGTATATTTTCTTTACTCCCTGTTGAAACATCAAGTTTGTGCCTAAGGAAGATAACTCATTGCAAACAATAAAGCCTATTTCGAGTTATCTGTAGTGCCTTAATCCTTGGAAGTTCCAGTTCTCTAAAGGAGGGCAAGAAGCAATCCCCTGGGGAGAGATGTCACATCCATGTTTCTTTCACTAAGATCTACAGACCCCAGGTGCGATGGCACAAATAAAATATCTGCAGTGTGCATAGGAATTCATTCATTTTTTTTTCAAATTATAATCCGGCCCTCCCACAGTTTGAGGGATGGTCACCTGGCCCTCTGTTTAAAACGTTTGAGGACCCCTGCTCTATGCAACTGGGAGGAAGCAAGTAGGATAGATTAAAGGTTTCTTATCACATTTCCCTAAGTGAGAAAGATTACTAACAGTTAATGCAGAGCCCTGCTACCTTCATGCGCCAACAATGTACCTTTTCCATCCGGATGAGGAAGCAATCAATATAGTCACGTGGGAAATTAAGGTCCAAGGACTCTTGGTTCTTCTTGATTCTCTTGGCAATGAAGAGTTTCATGTCCATGGCATCATAAATCTTACTGTAGATTCCCGGAATGTAATTCAAGTAGTTGGCATAGATGTCATAGAACTGCACAAGGAGAGAAACCATGCTGAACTGATAGCTGTTGTATTCCATCTAAGCATCAACAGGATTTCTGCTGCTAGTAACAAAGGGAACATCCAATAACTCAATTTAGTTTTGAATAGGATGGAGCAAATATATCCCATTCATTCTGAAAACTATGTGAGCCTCCTAAGTTTAGTAACTGGGTTATTGTGACCTCAAAGATTATTTGCAAATGTGCCACCTTATTACACTTGACACAAAGTAAGTTGTGTTTTCTCCCCTTTTCCCCACCTGATGGGTTAAAGGGCAACACGTATTGCCACCCTTTCTCCAGTCTGATGGAGACAGGAGCGGGGGTGCCTTGTCCCATTCCCCCATGTGATGGTGATTGCCGGTGAAAGGAAACAAGATGTGGGGAGGGCTCATGTGTATGATGAGGTCCCTAGACATGGAAAAGCCAAAGCGTGGGAGCAAAAAACCTGGGATAGGAAAATAGGAGTTCAAAAAAAAATATGAAGAAAGGTTTGGAAGCCATGATTTGTAGGTTTTTTAAATTTTTATATCACAGCATAACAGATATAATAGAAGCAAAGGCTTGATGTAAAATCATAGAATCTTTGAGTTGGAAGAGACCATGACCATCCAGTCCAACTCCCTGCCATGCAAGAACATGCAAAGCACTCCTGACAGATGATCATCCAGGCTCTGCTTAAAACTTTCCAGAGAAGGAGACTCCACCACATTCTGAGGTGGCATATTCCACTGCTGAACGGATTTTACTGTCAGGAATTTTTTTCCTAATGTTTAAATGGATTTTTCCCCTGTCTGTTGAAGCCACTGCTCTTTGTACTGGTCTCTACAGCATGAGAAAACAAGCTTTAAACATGGCTCACCATATCCCTGCTCAGCCTTCATTTCTCCTGTCTAAATGTACTCAACTCCCTAATCGGCTTCTAATAGTGCTTGGCTTTCAAAACTTTGATCATTTTGGTGGAAAATAGAGAGACTTGGGGACAACAGATACAGCAGGAACAGTGAGATCAGGATAGAAAGTGAAAGAAACGTTCTATCACTGTGTCTGTGAGTCAAAGAAAAATGTTACTTCAAGACGATAGAATTGAGAAACCTAAATATGACACATACGAGCAAAGAAAACCATGTGTTTTATATTTTAAATAAAATTTAAATCTCTCTGTTGGCTACAGTATAATCATTAATCACTAGATGGAAAGTGTTCCTAACCAGGAAAGGGGAAGCTGGAATCAAGGCTGACTCCTTTATTTTCCGAAAAGGTCAAAATCGTGGTAGTGAAAACAAGCTGACTTGGCTTCCCTCACCAAGAATTATGAGATCTTCACTAAGGGAGCCTAAGAAAACTTTGGCAAAAAGAAAAAAGAAAAAAAACCTAAATGAGTACTTAGGTGAAGACAGAAAATGAAGAAAGAAAAATATTGTGGGTGAGGTGTAGGAGGAGAAAATAGGGGAAAGGGAGAGAACACTCATGTGGAAAGAGAGAAAGATTATCTTCATGGAAAGCAAAAGAAGAGGAAGAGCAGTTGGATAGGTGATGGAATCACAAGAGCATGAGGATTTGTGGCTGGACATGTGAGCTGAACATCTAGATATGTGGGAAAGGAAGAGGAAAACCTCAGGGGAGTGATGAAGACAAATGGTTTTGTTATTATTTAACCTTAGCATTACTGCAGAAGGAAGAGGCGGCCCTAGGTAATTTTCAACGGTAAGCAAACAGTATTTTGGTGCCCCCCCCCCCCCACAACCAATCACTATATTTTCTGTTTTCATCATAGGAGTTCTGTGTGTCATATTTGGTCCAATTCCATCATTGGTGGAGTTCAGAATGCTCTTTGATTGTAGGTGAACTATACATCCCAGTAACTACATATGCCAAGGTCTATTTTCCCCCAAGAGCGCCTCAAGAGCGCCCCTGGGCATAATCAAGGGTTACTTTGTGTAATGCGTTGAGCCGCCCCTTGCAGAAAGAGTACCTGTGCCCAGGAAGTGCTCATTTTCCAGAAGAATTTATGTAACATCACTACGAGTGCCTGGAATTCTTTGTCCTCATAGTCAAAGCGGTTCCCAAAAACAATAGAGCAAATGATGTTGGAGAATGCACAGCCTAGGAAGAAGGTAGGATCAAAAGGATTTTCTGCACAGAAAAGAGAATGGATGAAGAATCAGTTCACAGAAGGTCTTTCTGGTGCAAAGAACAGGACCAAATGCACCCTGTGTCCACTAATTAACATGCAATGGAAGCTGTAATCAGGCCCATAGCCAGAAATAAATTTTGGGAGAGAGAGTTGCAACATTTTTTTTAGCGAATCATGAAGACTAGGTCCATAACCCAAAATAATTTAAATTATATTATTCATTCTATATTTTGTATAGACTTAATTAAATCAAATTTGTATTTTAGTTACAATGTTTCAAGTCCTTTAAACACCTGAAAATGATTCTTAATTGGTAATTTAGTGGTTACAAAAGAATACTACATTGTCTGTAGGTAATATTTGAAAACTATGGCAATACACTTTGGCAGAAATCAGGCTCCATCGATAGACTTCAGCAGACACCCAAGAGTGCAAGTCCAGTCAGTCTTCATTGACCCATTGTGTTTCTTATGTATGTTTTCAAATGTTTCAGCATAGAAAATGACTTTTCATGCTTTGACAAGTCTGCTTTGAACATATGCGAGGAATCCTAACTTCTCCACCCATAGATTCAACCATTGATCTTGTTGTGTTAAAGATCTCCTGAAGTTCTTTCACATACCTACTTCCTTAGGCAATCCCTTGTTGTCCAAGTAATATCATCCTCTAAGTGCAGTGTCCTGGCAGAGGGTACAAAGGTGACTGTGGATCCCTATACTTGACCTGCATGTTCTCCTCCAGTGAAAGCATCAGTTTCCAGGTGGAAGGCGGTCCCGGTCAGGGTTGGCTTGATGTGCCTTCTTCTTGGCTCATTTGTCCCTTTTGCCCTCCATTCGTGCCTCTTCAAATTCCACAGCACTGCGGGTCACAGCTGACCTCCAGCTGGAATGCTCAAGGACCAGGGCTTCCCAATTCTCTGTGTGTATACCACAGTTTTTTAATGTTGGCTTTGAACCCATCTTTAAATATCTTTTCCTGTCCCCAATCATTACATTTTCCATTCTTGAGTTGGGGGTAGAGTAACTGCTTTGGTGATCAGGCATTCGGACAATGTGGCCAGTCCAGCGTAGCATCGCTTCAGTGCTGGTGGCCTTTGCTTCTTCCAGCACACTGACATTTGTCCACATGTCTTCCCAAGAGATCTGTAGGATTTTTCAGAGGCAGTGCTGAGGAAATCATTCCAGGAGTTGAGTGTGACGTCTGTAGACAGTTCACGTTTCACAGGCATAAAACAGGGTTGGAAGGACAATAGTTTTATAAACAAGCACCTTGGTCTCCCTATGGATATCCTGGTCCTCAAACACTCTCTGCTTCATTGGGAACATTGCTGCACTCACAGAGCACAGGAGATGTTGTATTTCAGTGTCAATGTTGACTTTGGTGGAGAGGTGGCTGCCAAGGTAACAGAAATGGTTGACATTTTCTAATGTTGCACCATTAAGCTGTATTTCTGGCATTACAGAGGGATTGGCTGGTGACTGCTAGAAGAGCACTTTGGTTTTGATGGTCAAGTTTCTGCAAAGGTGTTTAGAGTGGCTTGTAGGTCTTCTTCTGAATGCACACAGATTACATTGTCATTGTCATATTGGAGTTCTGTAACAGATGTTGTTGTGACCTTGGTTTTGGCTTTCAGACTACTGAGGTTAAACAGCTTGCCATCTGTCCGATAGATGATTTCCACTCCAGTGGGAAACTTCCCATCAGCAAGATGAATTATCATAGAGTTGAAGATGAAAAATAAGGTTGGGGCAATAGCACATCCCTGTTTGACACCTGATTCCACCTTGAATGGGTCACTTTGGGAGTTCTCTGGTCTTTCTTTGGACCTCAGCTTTTGCACTAGCATAGATTTTTTTTCTTAGCAGCGCAGTTGGTGTCTCTCTGCCATCTTTTGAAGACTTTCCTTTTCTTATGAATTAACTGTTGGATCTCTATGTCATTTTCATCAAACCAGTCTTGATGTTTCTTAGTTTTGGATACTTCTGTGATATAATTGCCTGTTCACCACTAATATGACCACTCATATTAGCAGCTCCATCATAACTCTATCAACACAAATAATGCAGGCTCAGCCCATTTTTCCCCAGTGTTTTCAAAATAATGCCTGCAAGTCCTCCACCCATCATATCACTGATCTTCTCAAAGACTTTAAAGTCTTCTCTGATTCCTGCAACTTGGACAACAACATACCTTACCGAGAACAATAACTGTTCTGAGCTACTCACGTCCAAAGTTACATCTGCCAAATTGCATTGCAACTTTCGATTTTGGACTATCTTGTCACCACAGATGCCTATTCATTCTGTATTTGAAGACTAGTATATTGGGCATTCATAGCTGCAGTTTCAAAATGACTTTTCAGGCAATTTTCTCCTGATCTGGCAAGAGATCTCAATGAAGCCATGAAATTACCATCTTTGTGTAAAGGTTCTGAAGGACAATAGTTTCCATAATTGCCAGAAATTTATTTCTGTTTTCTTCTGCTTTCTTCTGCTTTCCTTTATCGTGATGATGGGTTACATCAGGATGTTTTCCACTATTAGCAAGAGGTTTTCAGCCAAGCACAAGTTGTTCTGTTGGTACTTTTTTTTGTGTCCATTGAAAATTTCTATTGCATTTTTCCATCACACAAATGGTTTAACAACCAATGCACTAAGCTTCTGATGACCACCTTTACCCCTAATTTCTCCTCCAAACAACACACATTATTTACAAAGTGCACCTTGTAGATGAAATAAGTAAGCTAACCAGGGAAATCTGCTGAACCATTTGGGTTGAAAACTTAGATGCCTCTTCTTATCCACAGGAAATGCATATCCTGCCTATCATGAGGCCAACATTTAACTCCTAACATGAGGCATGCAATAAAATGTAGACCTCAGTATGTGATGACAAAGTTAATGAGTGAAATTGCCTGTGCCTTTCCACTCCAATTTCGAGGATGGTTTCAACCCCTAACCCTCCTCCCTTCACTACAAGGCTTGGTTGTGGTACTTTGTGCTTGAGTGAGGATTACAGTCCTTTCACTGAACAGAATGAGTCCAAGCTCTCTTTGGCACATCTCTTACCCTTTGTCTTCCGAAATTCCTCCAGCAGGAATTGGGCCTCCTCTTGGATTCGCTCTTCAATAGACTTTTTCCCCATTCCGAAACTCCTCAAGACAGTGAGGGAGAACTGGCGCAGTTCCTTCCAACATGCTCCATTGGAAAAAGCCACTCCTAAAGGCAACAAGAGATAAATGACATGGGTTATTGTAGGTTTTTCAGGCTATATGTGGCCATGTTCTACAAGCATTCCCTCCTGACATTCCACCTGCATCTATGGCAAACATTCTCAGAGGTTGTGAGGTCTGTTGGAAATTAGGAAAATAGGGTTTATATTACTTACTTACTTACTTACTTACTTACTTACTTAGGCAATCCCTTGTTGTCCGAGTAGGATAGTCTTCCAAGATCAGTGTACTGGTGGGTCCGGAGGTGACTGTGGAGCCTATTCTTGATCTGTATCTTCTCCTGCAGTGAGGACATTGTTTTCCAGACAGAAGGCGGTCCCGGTCGGCGTTGGCTTGACACACCTTCCTCTTGGCACATTTCTCTCTTCTGCCCTCTATTCATGCCTCTTCAAATTCTACAGCACTGCTGGTCACAGCTGACCTCCAGCTGGAGTGCTCAAGGGCCAGGGCTTCCCAGTTCTCAGTGTCTATTCCAGAGTTTTAAAGGTTGGCTTTAAACCCATCTTTAAATATCTTTTACTGTCCACCAACATTTTGTTTTCCATTCTTGAGTTCGGAGTAAAGCAACTGCTTTGGGAGTCAGTGATCAGGCATGTGGACAACTTGGCCAGTCCAGCAGAGTTGATGGTAGAGGACCATCACTTCAATGCTGGTGGTCTTTGCTTCTTCCAGCATGCTGATATTTGTCCGCTTGTCTTCCCAAGAGATTTGCTAGATTTTCCGGAGGCAGTGCTGATGAATGTCCAGGGTGGGAGAAAGAACTCTTGTCTGTTGGAACTAGGTGTGAATGTTTCAATTGGCCACATCAAATTAGCATTTGATGGCCTGACAGTTTTTAGGTGTGCCCTGTTACTGCCTGGGGGAATCTTTTGTTGAGAGGTGATTAGCTGTGCCTGATTGTTTCCCTTCTGGAGTTCCCCTGTGTTTGAGTGTTTGAGCGTTGTTTTACTGTTATAATTTGAGTGTTTTTTTTTAATACTGATAGCCAGATTTTGTTCAGTTTCATGCTTTCCTCCTTTTTGTTGAAATTTTCCACATGCTTACGGATTTCAGTGGTTTCTCTGTGTAGTCTGACATGGTGGTTGTTAAAGTGGTCCAGCATTTCTGTGTTCTCAAATAATATGCAGTGTCCAGGTTGGTTCATCAGGTGCTCTGCTATGGCTGACTTCTCTGGTTGAAGTAGTCTGCAGTGCCTTTCATGTTCCTTGATTTGTGCCTGGGCAATGCTGCATTTGGTGGTCCCTATGTAAACTTGTCCACAGCTGCATGGTATACGGTAGACTCCTGCAGAAGTAAGAGGATCCCTCTTGTCCTTTGCTGAATGTAGCATTGGTTGGATTTTCTTAGTGGGTCTGTAGATTGTTTGCAGGTTGTGTTTTCTCAGCAGCTTCCTTATGCAGTCAGTGGTTCTCTTGATGAATGGTAAGAACACTTTTCCTCTGGGTGGATCTTTGTCCTTACTATCATGGCTTGTTCTTGGCCTTGCACCTCTTCTGATGTCTGTGGTGGAGTCTCCATTGGCCTGTAAAGCCCAGTTTAGGTGGTTCAGTTCATCTTGAAGAAGGTGGGGTTCACAGATTCCTTTTGCACAGTCTACTGGCCTTTAATTATGCTTCTTTTTTTACTTGGGTGATGGTTGATGTTTTTATGTAGGTATCTATTTGTGTGTGTAGGTTTTCTATAGACTGTGTGACCCAATTGTTGATCTGGTTTGTGGATGACTAGGACATCTAGAAAATGCAGTTTTCCTTCATTTTCTTTTTCCATGGTGAATTGGATGTTCGGATGGATGCTGTTAAGGTGGTCCAGGAACCTGTTTAGTCTGCTTCTCCATGGCTCCAAATGCTGAAGGTGTCATCCACATATCTGAACCATACAGACAGCAAAAGATTACTGCCCAGGCAGTAACAGGACACACCTAAAAACTGTCAGACCATGAAATGCTAATCAAGGTGGCCAATTGAAACATTCACACCTAGCTCCAACAGACAAGGTTTCTTTCTCCCACCTTGGATATTCCACACATATATAAAACCTATTTTCCCTGTTTCCAACAGACCTCACAACCTCAGAATATGCTTGCCATAGATGCAAGTGAAACGTCAGGAGAGAATGCTTCTAGAACATGGTTATATAGCTTGAAAAACCTACAACAACCCAGTGATTCCGGACATGAAAGCCTTCTGCAATAAATAAATGACATGGCAAGCAGAAACAAGAATGGGACCATTATTGTAAATGTAGTTTTGATGCCTCACCATATCCTTGGAAGCTAGGCTCCAATGAAGGCACGGTAGTCCTTCCACTGAACTCTTCTGCCTTGTCTATCAGGGCCTCCTTCACAGCTTGGTGTCCACACAAGACCAGAACTGGACGTGTCCCAAAATACACGGTGAAAACAGGGCCATATTTTTCACGTAGCTGTAGGGGAAATCAATCTTTCACATTTAGCACAACCTTTTTGGTATGCAAACATTTTGTAATGGTGTCCTTTGAGGGAGATGACTGCATCATTTGCGGTCAAGAAGCACCTTTCAACATATGGTGAATCTTAATGCAGATTCTCGATTTCAGTTGAAAACAAGCAATTGATCAGAGTAGTGATCCGATGGGATGAACATTTGGTTCCACATGCTTGAGCTATCCCAGTTGAAACGGTGTATGAGTTCTGCAGTACAGACACATTCTAAGGCTCCTTTGGCACTGCGATATAATCCATGTTATCAAAGCAGATAATCCAAATTATCTGCTTTGAACTGGATTATATGAATCTACACTGCAATATCATTCAGTTAATGTAGATAAATCTGGGTTTTATATGACAGTGTAGAATCGGCCTAAGAGTTCTCTAGTATTCTTTCCCATATATGTGGTCATCTACACTGTAGAAATGATCCAGTTTGACACTACTTTAACTGCAATGGTTCAATATTATGGAGTCATGGGAGTTGTAGTTTAGTGAGACACCAACACTCATGGTCAGAGGAGGCAAAAGACCTTGTAAAACTCAAGCCCCCAGGATCCCTTAGCATTGCGCCATGTGAATTAAATCATTATCACTAGAGAACTCTAGCAAATAATTCTAAGTCCCTCACCAAACTACAAATTCCAGGTTTCACAGAGTGGAGCCATAACAATTAATGGAGAATCACACTACATATCCCAGAAACGAATCCATACAAAGAATAGCATTTGTGGTGTCTGATGTACTTTAGCGTAGATGTGAGTCTTACCATAAACAACAAACTACAAGATAGGGAAGGAAAGAGAACATCTTGTCCAGAGATATATATGCAAGAATATCTAGAAAAGTATGCAAATTTAAGGTTCACATTGGAAAGACATTTTTCTCAGTTCTTCTTTGTTACAGATTATAACCATGCAAAAGAAGATACAAAGAAAGAAGAAAGACAAAGAAAGTAAAGAAAAAGATAAAGAAGATAAAGATAGTTTCCAATGTTTCAGGCACACTTCTTTCCATAACCAATCCTTTCTGATCATTAAACATAAAAGTCTTTTTTCTCCATAAGAGGTCCGAAAGAGTCAAAAAAACAGTCCATACCTTGATAAGAGATTTTAACGTTTCACTTGACTTGATCTGCAGGAAATTCCCAATCAGGGGCAGAGGAGTTGGTCCTGGAGGAAGTCTCCCCTTGTGCAATTGTTTCCTCTTAGATGATATGAGCAGATGGCAAGAAATAAAGAAAACAAGAAGAGAAATGAGTGTAGTAGCCCATTCCATGGTGTAGGTTGTCAACTGTCCTCTTTTGGCACAGTGCGAACACTGGTCTCATCTAGCTGGGGCTTTATGGACTTTTATTGAGGTTGGTTGGGCACCGCCTTTTGTGTTTCATAACTGCTCAGACCTGGAGCACAAGTCAGCAATAAGAGCAGACAGAAACCAATCATATTGACCATTAATCTATGGAACAAGGAAAACATATCATTGTTTATTCCTTCATGGCAAGGGACTTGACATGACATGAATAGCCCTTGTGGTCTCTTCCAACTCTAGGATTCGGTAATAGTTTATTTCCTGGTAAATCAGGGTTGTGGATATTATGTTCAGAAGGCATATGTGTTTTAATATTTGTACTGCAGCAGACACTCTAAGACAGTGGCTCTCAACTTGTGGGTCCCCATATGTTTTGGCATTCAACTCCCAGAAATCCTAACAGCTAGTAAACTCGCTGGGATTTCTGGGAGTTGTAGGCCAAAACACTTGGGGACCCACAGGTTGAGAACCACTGCTCTAAGATGTCTCAGGTAAATTACCCATTTTTACTAGCTGCAAATCACCTAAGGTTGCATTTACAATATACAGCTGTCCCTCCATAGCCACAGGTTTTACATCCATGGATTCAACCAACCATGGATCAAAAATATTTGGGGACAAAAATTCCAAAATGTACATCTTGGTTTTGCCTTGACACCCAGTATTTTCCATTTCAAAGACCCTCAAACTCTCTCTGGTTTTCATGTGAGTTGTTTGCTATCTTATATTTGGTTTATCATTC
Organism: Anolis sagrei ordinatus; assembly: GCF_025583915.1. NCBI lineage: Eukaryota > Metazoa > Chordata > Lepidosauria > Squamata > Anolidae > Anolis > Anolis sagrei. The sequence goes on along the minus strand of NW_026847771.1, from coordinate 9,796,781 downwards.
TACTCCATCATTAAAAATAATAGGACTTGAGCACCTATCCATTGGGCGGGGGCTTGAACCAAACTCTGGTGGGGTCCAATGTATATATTTAACACATCACTGAAAACAGATGCAATGTTGACTGACCTCTTTAAAAATTGCTGTTTTTCCATTTGTTTACAGCACTTCCYAATTTTCTTAGGATGATAAACCTCAGAAAAAAATAATAAGGAGACATGTAATGGCAAAGTCTGACTGTGTGTTTCAAATTTGGGGTTCCTGACCATTTGCTAACACTTGCAGGAATTTAAAAAGTACTTCMATATTTTGTTGTTGTTAACACAATAAAACCTGTGCACCACTTGGTGAAAGCCACAGTTTGAGAAGATGTACAGCTTTCCAAAATAAAAAATGCATTGATCTCATTGTCATATTTTCATTCTCCCTGCTTCAGTACAGTTTCTGGACTCTTTGAATGCCTGGGAGGGAAAATGGCAATGGAGATTATTTGGTGGCTCCCCTCAAAGAAACACTGAAAGAGTGGAGAGAACAAGTGCTTCTTTCAGTTTTGGAAAAGGCTCTTGCCTTAGAGAACAGGATGAACCATTTTGCTTGGTTAATACTATATGTATGTAAATAAACACACATACATACATGCTGTGTGTATATACATATAGTATTACACCTTCCCTCAGCTTATAGGTGAGGGTACCTTAGAATCTCTAATACAATGACGAGAACAAAGTTTGGCAAAGCACCCGGACCCGATAGTATCACAACAGCGTATTATAAATGGAGAATTATAGCCTATTACAAATGGAGAATAATAACTTACATCCTAATCTCTGAAATGTCCATACTGTTTCCAGGGGACAATCACTCACCTTGAGAAGAGGGTTTATGGTTTCTGATTACTTGATCTGTATGAAATTCCCAAATAGAGCAGGAGAGTGGGTCCCTTTGGAGAACTCCCCTTGTGTGATAGTTTCATCATAGCTGGTGGAATGACAAGAGAGAAAAGGTAGATGACAAAACAAGAAGGTAACAGCATCACGCAACTCCAAGGTGCAGGTTTTCTGGTCATGTATCTACTCTAATCAAAGTTCCTTGTATTTTACCAACTGTGGATTTCTTCGGTAGGATGTAATGGTCCAGAAGCAAATATGTTGAATGCTCTGCCTATGAGATGTAAGTCAAATTCACTCAACTCTTCCTTGGTTAGCCAGTACTGTGGCTGTTGGGTTCAGAGGAGAAGATATGGATTTGCAGTTGTAGGTTCTACAGATAAAAGGATTAGCTTTCATAGATCTCAGGAATGAAGATCCACCACAATGTAACCCTAGAATACATTACAGTTCTGCTAATCCAGATTTATACTCTGTCAGAGCCTTTACGGGATCTTAGTGTAGTGTAGTTTACTGGATCTTAGTGTAGTGTAGTGTAGTGTAGGCAAAAGGAAGAGGGGCCGACCAAGGGCAAGATGGATGGATGGCATCCTTGAAGTGACTGGACTGACCTTGAGGGAGCTGGGGGTGGTAACGGCCGACAGGGAGCTCTGGCGTAGGCTGGTCCATGAGGTCACGAAGAGTCGGAGACGACTGAACGAATGATCAACAACAAGTGTAGACGTGTTGCACATCAATGTGTTGAGACACAGCAGCATTCACATGAGAAAGTATCCAAATCCCATTCTAAATTCTTTATACAGTTAACATCTAACGCAGTGGTTCTCAACCTGTGGGTCCCCAGGTGTTTTGGCCTACAACTCCCAGAAATCCCAGCCAGTTTACCAGCTGTTAGGATTTCTGGGAGTTGTAGGACAAAAACATCTGGGGACCCCAGGTTGAGAACCACTGATCTAACGGGTATTTTCAGTCAAATATGTTGTTATTCAGAACTCAGAAAAAGAAAAAAGAAAAGAAAAATGACAATGTAGCACAATATTTATTTTGTTTGTTTATTTATGTGTTTCCTGCCTCACCTACTTATTTTATATGTTTCCTTTTCCTGGAGCAAGACCTAAGGTGGCTTCTAAGGACAGAATCCAAAGACGACCTTTTCTGAAAAAAGTATGGATATATGTATATTGTGTGTGTGTGCTTGTTTATAGGTATATTTGTGTGTATATATGTGTTTATGTATGTGTATATTTATATGTGTGCATATGTGGGTTCATGTGTATATGTATAGATGTGTGTATGTATGTGTGCATGTGTATATGTGTATATTGCTGTGTGCATATGTATATGTATATATGTGTATGTATATGTATGTATATGTACACACAATCGATCAGTAACAAACCAGACATAGGCACAGTATCATCCCCTCTCAGGGAAGGTGGCCTACTCATTACTTTTTGCCTCCCAATTGTGTGGTGAGGAAGAATGTACGGTCATTGTGGCAGTTGTGTGTGTATGTGTGTGGCCATGCACTTTTTATTGATTTCTTTATCTATTATTTATTTATTTCAAACTTTTGTATCCCGATCTTAGCTACCTCCGTAGGGGAACTCAGATTGGCTTTTGCCTCATGCTGGAGGGGGTGTGGCCAGGGCAGTCATTTTGTGCATGCATTGTAACTTATTTTGTTATTGGGGGGGGGGGATTAAGTACATTTCTGGTTGTTTTTTTATTGTTTTTAGGGATGATGGTCACTCGTTGGGTTGTTAGGTATATTGCATCCAAATTTGGTGTCAATTGCTCCAGGAGTTTTCGAGTTATGTTAATCCCACAAACGAACATTACATTTTTATTTATATAGATTGTTTCATGTCAAGAGATAGGACATGAAATGAATAGCCCCTGTAATCTCTTCCAACTCTAGGATTCTGTAATAGTTTCTGTCCTGGTAAATCAGTATTCTTGATATTTTGTCCAGAAGGCATATGTTAATGCTTGCACCAAAGCAAGTTATCAATTTTTATTAGTTGTAAAACAATGAAGGTATCATTTACTATATACAATTGGTCCTCCATAACAGTAGGTTCTGGGTCAATGGATTCAACCAACCATGCCTCCAGAAAGTAGACCTTAGAGGTGCATAGCCTTCTGCTATTTTACAGATCTTCAAGTTCTCTCTGGCATTCATGTGAGTTGTTTGTCATCATATAGGATGCCATTCTAGTCCATCATTAAAAATAATGGGATGAACAGCTATGATTTTGATATTCATGGTTTTGAATCAAGCCTTGGTGGATACCAAGGGTCCAATGTATATTTTTAACACATCACTGAAAGCAGAAGCAATGTTGGCAAAATTATCTAATGCTTAGCTGGGTCACTCCAAGAGAAAGGATGGCTCCATTAAAGTCTGTGCAAGAGAAGGAATGCAGATCAAGGAGGAATGAGAAGCTAGTCCAATGCTTCTGTGAATTTTAATGATCTCCTTAGATGTAGCACTATCTTCAAATGACCAGATAACATTTTCAAAGGCCAATCACTCACCTTGAGGAGAGAGTTTAAGCTTTTGATGACTTGATCTGCAAGAAATTCCCAAACAGAGGCAGAGAGGTGAGTCTCGCTAGGAGCATCCCCTTTCGTAATTATTTCTTCAAAGCTGATGGATTAACAAGATCAATAGAAGACACGAAAGGACGTGATTGCACCAGCCAACTCCAAGATGCATGTTTCGTTGGCACGTATCCACTCCAATTTAGTTTTTTTTATCAACTGTGGCTTTCCTCAGTAGGCTGTAATGATACAGAAGCCGATACGTTGAATATGCCTATGAGATGAAAGTCAAATTTGTTCATCTGTTCCTTGGGGTGCATCCAGACAGCATCTAAAACACACCAGCTTCCATGTGCTTACGTGCGGCATCCTAACGATGCCTCAGGTAAAAACAAATTAATTCGAGACAAAGCAGGGGATTGCCTCGCGTGACTTCTGATCCCAATCCACACAGCTCTCTTGGAATTTTTGGGCTCCTAGAATCCGAAAAACCCAAGGCAGCACTCCCTCCCAAAATATCTTTAAAAAGCCTTTAAAGGTAAAAATTACTTACTTGACCTCCATTACCTTGTCAACCCCCTCTTCTTTTCAACATGCCAGGATAGGGTCAGCAGCAGGATATTGGTGGCCAGGATATTAAGGCTCGGGGGGGGGGGAGTGTTGGTGTCCGGATGCCGACAACCCCCCCCTCCCCAAACACACACACACCCCAAGAAAGTCCAGGGCTTTTTTACTGGTGTAGGGACAGTTCAGCTGGACCCGGATTTTTTAAACCCAGGTTGAACAGACTTTTCCCCTGTCTGGAACCGCCCTTGGTTAGCCAATACTGTGACTGTTGGGTCCAGAGAGGATTTGCAGTTCATGGTTCCTGCAGATAAAAGGATTAGCTTTCATGGATCTCAGGAATGAAGATCCAAGGCTATAATGTAAATCTAGGCTGCATTACAACTGTGAATTCTGAGCTAAGGAATTTTATTTTGTGGTATTTATAAGACTGATCAACAGTCACATTAACATAATGTTATTCTTTGTGTCTTGGTTTTTAGGCATCTTTCCGGAGTTTTATGGGGCAATGATTCAGAAGACTGCATTGGCTAAACTGCATCAGCTCAACTTTCTTAGATATGTTTGACTATAGGCGAGCAGGTGATGACTGGTAGATGGCATATGTTCTGTATCTCAAAAACTAAAGCTGATAGGGGATCAAGTAGAAGCCAGTACATCAGGGCAAGCCGATGAAGGGTTACACGTACCATCCCCTTTAGAATACTGATGAAAGCATGCTGTAGCCTATAGGTCTACCCTATTAGGAAAGAAACAGGCCCTACGTGGGAAACAGCTGAGAATATAGGATAGAACAAAGGTTCTCTAGTTTCGGCCTTATCAAAAGAGCCAACATTGTGGTGTGAATCTGGACTCTTTGGATTCTTGGCTTTGTTGATTCTGGACGGTACCCTAGACTGCTGTATTTTGGTTTCTGACTTGGACTTCTTATTCTGCTGTTTTCGGACTACTAGCTTTATTGACATTGGACAGGAATTCTGGCTGGTGCTTGTTTCTATCAGTAGTAATTTCAAACAGTGTGTACGTACACTTTCCCGTAATCATAGTGTGGTTGTCTATATCCAAAGTGTTTCTTGCTCAAGTTTTAATAATACTGAATTTTATTTAGTTTTTAACTATGCAAAAGCAAGTTCATATAGTACCTTATGTAGTATTTTCAGGGTGCATTCACGATTGATTTATGTAGCCTTTTAATGGTTTGTATAGTATTTTTGTGGTGTATTTAGTATTGTATTTTAATAATCTGGTTTTTATGTATTTGTTTGTCCTATATGTGAAAGGCCTATCTTCTAAGCGTTAAATAAACTAAACTAAGCTTGTTTCGGAATAAACTCTAAAATTATTTTGGTGTGACCATACAGCAACATTTGGGCTTTATCTTGCTCTCAATGGCTTGTGTGTATATGTATGCTAAAGCTACCAGCCTAAAAAGCATTGGAGCTATTTCAATAATATATTGGGGCTTTCTTTGGCTCTTCTGTTGCTAAGGAAATCTTTGTTTAACCAGGACTAGGCATAACACAACAGTTGCATTGAATTCATATCCAATGAGACCTAACCCTCTGAGGAGGAACAGTGACACGAACCTTGCATGTAGGTATAACACTAGGGAGTGCTCATGGGAGAAAGTAGAGTGATCAGTGTGCTGCTCTCACACAAATGAGGACTTGAAACACTGGGCTGGGAGATGGCATCGTCTGAGTTTTGGTTAAGGACCCCCTTGTGGATATCAAACTCCATGAATGCTCAAGCCCCATTATAAACAATGGTGTAATAAAATGATGTCCCTTATATAAAATAACCAAATCCAGATTTACTTTTGGGAATTTCTTTATTTTTGAATGTTTTCAAGTTGTAGATGGTTGAATCCACGGATACAGAGGGCCAACTGGACTATCTAACTCCAGAATCAAAGTGATTATGCACTTAAAACTGTTCACACAAATTCTAAATTTCATATCAAATAATTTCAAGGCAACTCAAATACTTCATAACTAATGGGTAGAGAGGCATAACTAAGTTAAGAGTCATCACAATCTTGTAATTCTTCAGGAAATAGAAGGAATGCTAGAAAAGTAGCCCTGTTACCCACCTAGGAATACAATAGGTCCCCAGGACAAGTCCTAATAAGTGGGTGAAATCCAGAAACCATATATTTCTTTATTAAAAACTAGCCCTCTTTATGAGAGCCAGAAAACAGAGGAAAAACCCCTTCCTTCTTCTTGTGGAGTCTGTCAATGCAGCTTCTACAGGAGTCCCAGGCTGAAGGAGAAAGGGACCTCAGGGTCAGCGTGGGATGGCACAGAGCTGGTATAAGGGTGGGATGTTGACAACGCCACTCGTCTGAGGAGTGAGGTCAATATCTTCAGGAGGCACAGGGGACCTCAATTGGAAATTCTGCAATATTGTGGTGAAGAAGAGGAAAAGCTCCATGCGGGCCAAGGCTTCACCCAAGCAGTTCCGCTTCCCTGAAATAGAAATATGATAATTTCTCAGGAGGTAAGGACAGACACATCTAGTTATCTGTAATCAGATGCCTCCTAAGATGCAACCAAAAGAGTTATTTCACCTCCAATCCCCTTTCCTTGTCCACAGCATCCCTGGCTTTGTATGATGTTTTCCCACCAACCAGCCATCTCATTGACTCATATCTACTCCTAAGAGATTTCCTTTGTATCCAAATTGCCATGGGTTTGTGATTAATCTCAACCATTTGGAATAACCATTTCAGCCATCTTGCTATAAGATTTTGGATGGCTCATTGTTCATTTGAGGAAACCTAAGTTTGGTGTCTCTAAATTGAAAGGTATCCTAGATCATTTTGAAATTTGTCAATCTTGATGTTACAGATTTTGATTTCTAGAGCTACTTGTAAATAGGAGTATAATTTTTCAATCATTTTTGGTTTGAAGTAAGCAATTAGTAATTTTCACAATTTTCTTCTGTCTGCAAGAAATTATTCCCAAAAATGTGCATTTATTTTAAGAAAAAACTATTCTTGTTATATACACAATAGGAACAGAACAACTAGAAAAAGAAGAGGAAATGGAAGAACCCAAGGAAGAATCTGCTATAGATGCCTGCACATTATAAGCTCCGCAATGAGGACCCTAAGAATACTCAATGGTCTCCAAAAAAAAAAAAAGGAAAAAGATATTTCAATATCTAAGATCAACAGAGGCTGACTTCATTGCTATTCACAAAACACACATCAAAAAACAAATATAAATCTCTGATTATATTTAAAAATTAAGAAAATAAGAAGACCAAAAGATAAAACAATATCTTAAAGATTTTTGTCAGAATCTATTAAAAAATGAAGGGGACTCAACATTAGCAGCAGAATGTGGTTCTTCCGCTCACTGGCGTTTTTAGGAGAGTTCCACCTGCGGAGAAAGGCACAAAGGCATCATTCTTCTTGAAGCGTCCATTCTCATCCAAGAAGTTCTCTGGGTTGAAAGCATTGGGGCTTTTAAACATTGTGGGGTCATGCAAGACAGTGCTGAGTACTGGGTAGACTGTCATCCCCTGGAAAAGAAAAGAGTTATGAGCTCAGAATGGCAAAATGTCATTTCAGAATAAGTATCTTGCACAGCATTCTTTTGATGTAAAGATTGTGGAACACTTGGGTTTATTGGAACTAGGCTTTGCACTTCAACTTGTTTGATGCTTCAGGGTACAATCAAAATGAGATAAGATTTGAGTTGAGCATCCACAAGGCACTAAAGAAGTGATTGTCAACTTGTGGGTCCCCAGATGTTTTCATCTTCAACTCCCAGAAATCCTAACAGCTGGTAAACTGGCTGGGATTTCTGTGAGTTGTAATCCAAAACACCCGGGGACCCATAGGTTAAGAACCATTGCACTAAACTGTGATTGTGGCAACCCCTGGGGCTCATGAGACTCATTAGGTAGTCCATGAGATGAATGGAGAACAATTTTATTGCATGCTTTTGATTGCTGTCTTTGCTTGTTTCTTAAGCTCCATCTACACCATCATATAAAATCCAGATTATCTGCTTTCAACTGATTAAAATAATAATAATAATAATAATAATAATAATAATAATAATAATACTTTATTTATAGCCCCCACCATCTCCCCAAGGGACTCGGAGCAGCTTATATGAGGCCAAGCCCAACAACACATCACAACAAAAAAGCAATAACAACAATACAAAGCAATAGTAAAGGTAAAGGTAGTCCCCTGACATTAAGTCCAGTCATGTCTGACTCTGGGGTGTGGTGCTCATCTCCATTTCTAAGCCGAAGAGCCAGCGTTGTCCATAGACACCTCCAAGGTCATGTGGCCAGCATGACTGCATGGAGCGCCGTTACCTTCCCGCCGGAGCAGTACCTATTGATCTACTCACATTTGCATGTTTTCGAACTGCTAGGTTGGCAGAAGCTAGCAATACAAAATAATATAAATCACATATAACAATAACACACAGGATTTAAAAAACTTATGGACAGGCCAGATGTAATGATTTAAATTAAAAAAAAAATAACGCTGCGTATGACGAGATAGGATATATCTCGTGGGAGGGTTTTTAAAAGTGAGGGTTTTTTTTAAAAAAAAGTGAGGGGTACAGTCCAACGCAACCCAATGGTTAAAGTGCATTTGTAAGGACATTTTGCTGGGAGTTATTCCTTTATTTATTTATTTATTTGTTTTCCATATTGTTACCTCGCACATCTCACCCTGAAGTGGACTCAAGGCAGCCTTACAACAAGCAGCAATTTGATGTCATACATACATATATTAAAATTAAACAATTACAATTACAGTTAAAAATTATAGCAAAAATTATTGAAACAGCAATTAAAATCATGCCATGAGTTTAGACTCATATAATCATGTTCAAAGCAGATAATCTGGATTATTTGATTTGATAATCTGGATTATATGGCAGTATAGATCCAGCCTTAGAATCATAATTCCACGATCAGTGTATCTACACTAAAGAAACAATGGAGTTTGACACCAGTTGTTAAACTGCAACTTTCATTATTACATTGCATTGATTGATGTCAAACTGCATCAGTTCCGCTGTGTAAATGCACCCATTACAGAATTAAGGGATTTATTAATCTTTCTTCTAAAATTTACCAAAGAGTCTCTTCTTCTTTCTATCACATAGAACCTGTGACTTTAACCTCCTGAAATTGGCAAATGCTTTTAAAGTAGAATGTGGATTTGAGAACTGAATATGTCAAGGTAGGACTAAAGTGCATTTAAATAAGAATGCTTCCCTTCTGTTCCCTCCCCAGCATGGAAATAGGTATCAGGGATCACTGGAGCACAAAATAGGTGGGTTGTTGATGGCCCATTGTAGAAGAATTCCCACCATTCCAATATTTTAAAAAGTGGATAATGGTGGCAGGGACTGGACCCATCATGACTCATCTGCCATCTGGTAACTGTAGGTAGGATTGAATCAAAGTGGAATGTCCTATGAATACCTTCAATTACTCATATCCTTGTTGCCCCACTACTGTACCTTAGGGATATGATAGCCTCTGAATTCAGTGTCATGAGTGACCATGTGGGCCACACTCATAGGAAGGAGATCACTGCATCTTTGCAATTCATGGATAACGGCATCTGTATATGGCATTTGCTGCCGATCTTCAGTGTTTGGGAAACGATTATGGCCGATCATTCGATCAATTTCTTCATGCACTTTTGCTGTTAAAGATATGAGGATAATTAATTCCTTGAGTTTCTGGCTCTCAAAGGAATTGAGATTCTATTTCCAATTAGGCTGAAGGGGAACATGAAATCCCTTAGTATTTATTGCAGGAAGACTGGCATCTCATCCCTAGCAACAACCTCCATGGCCTGATTGTGCCTTCCTCTTGTAGAACAGTGGTCCCAACCTGTGGTCGTGGACCACCAGTGGTTCGCAAGAACTAAATTATGTTCTGTGGCTTCACCGTTACTACACCGTTGCAACAAGAGCAGCTGGTCTCGCAAAACCTTCCTTTAGTGCCGAGGATTATTAAATATGGTTTTCGGTGGGCAAGCAGATGGCAACTACTGCATGGCATATGTTCTATATCAGAAACTAGAGCTGAGGTGGTCTATCCAATGCAATATTTTGAATCAGCACTCCCAAATAAACCAAACCGAATCTAAAGTTAACAAAAAACTGATTTGTAACCCTTTTGGTACTAACGTTGGAGAGTCGTCCCTGGTCAAGTGGTCCTTGGTCCAAAAAAGGTTGGGAACCACTGTTGTGCAGAGAGCACCATGAACTAGTTTTCCTCATACCTTGCACCTCTTCAGTCATTTCTCTCCTTTTCAGTTATTTCTGAAATCACCTACTATTGGCAGGTATCTTTGTAGTCACCAAACATTTTAAAGTCCCATGAGCACTCAGTATCTGCCAAACATTTTTATCCAGGACACTTGTATGCTGAGGTCCTACTATAGACAGTGGTGTAGTAAAATGGCATTTCACATATAAAAAGCCAAACAATGCAAACAAATGCTGCAGAGAACCTGAGGATCTGTAAAATGGCAGGAGTCAGCTATATGAAGGTTTACATCCATGTAAGGCTTGCTATGCAGTGAAATCAAAGTTGCTTCTTCCTAAATATTTTCAAGCCAGCATTGGCTAAATCTATAGTGCAGAACCCATAGATTCAGAGGGGTGACTGTTCTCGAATGATTATGGAGAAGTGGAGAATTTAGTGTGAAATTTGACCATAGAAATTGACCATCAATTTTACCATAGAATTGCCCTGGAAAAACTAAACATTCCTAGAGAAAACATATTAATCAAATCTGTAAAGGTTCAACCTGCCAATTTGTGCTAATTGTAAATGATATTAACAACAAAAATACCTTGCACATCAGTATATTTAATCAGAATCAGGAAGCCATATCTCAAGGTGGAACTGCTTGTCTCTGTTCCTCCAAGGATCAGACTAAGAATGTTGGCCACCAAGTTCTCCATAATAAATTCACTGCCTGGATTGTCTTTTTCCTGAAAGCAGGAAAGAACAAGACATCATGAGACAATTCCAACTCTGACTGGAAGCAAGTAGGATAGATTAAAGGTTTCTTGTCACATTTCCCTAAGTGGGAGAGATTATTAAACAGTTAATGCAGAGCCATGCTACCTTCATACACCAACAAGGTACCTTTTCCATCTGGGCAAGGAAGCAATCAATATAGTCACGTGGGAAATTAGGGTCAAAGGTCTCTTGGTTCTTCTTGATTCTCTTGGCAATGAAGAGCTTTATGTCCATGGAATCATAGATCTTATTGTAGATTCCTGGAATGTAATTCAGGTAGTTGACATAGATGTCATAGAACTGCACAAAGAGAGAAATCATACTGAATGGATAGTTGCTGCATTCCATGTAAGCATCAACAGCAATTCCTTAATTTGCTTTTGAAGGATTTTTGGTGCTACTAGTAACAAAGGGAGTATCCAAGACCTCCATTTTGTTCAGAGTAGGATGAAGCAAATATACCCCACTCATCCCTAAAATATGTGAGCCTCCCAGGTTTAATGGCTGGGTTATTGTGACTTCTAGATTATTTGCAAATATTCAATATTGCTGGTGATAAACATCAAGAATGACTGCAACTTAGGCACACACAGCTGTATAAAATACACATTGAACTGGATTATATGACAGTGTGGACTCAGAAAATCCAGTTCAAAGCAAATATTGTAAATTATCTGCCTTGCTATTCTGGATTATATGGTTGTGGAGAAGGGCTAAATGACTGTGGGAATTTGTTGGTAAAGGAGGTGTGGAGTGGAGTTATGAAGAGACCTAGAAAGCAAAAGCAGGGGAGCAAAGAACCTGGGATAGTAAAGGAGCAATGAAGAACCCAACTCCTTTATTTTCCCAGAAGGTCAAAATTGTGGTAGTGAAAACTAGCTGACTTGGCTTCCCGCACCAAGAATTATGAGATCTTCACAAAGGTAGCCTAGGAAGGTTTTGGCAAAATGAACAGGGAACAAGAATGAGCAACAAAAAAAACCTGAATGAGTACTTAGATGAGGACAGGAAATAGAGCAGCGAGAAAGAAAAATATTGTGGGTGAAGTGTAGGAGGAGAAAATACAAGAAAGAGAGAAAACATTAATGTGGAAAGACAGAAATATTATTTTCATAGAAAGCAAAAGAAGAAGAAGAGCACCTGGATAGGTGATGGAATCACAAGAGCATAAGGATTTGTGGCTGGATACGTGAGATGAACATTTAGGTACGTATGAAAGGAAGATGAAAAACTCAGGAGAGTGATAAAGACAAATGGTTTCATAATAATTTAAAATGAACATTATAGCAAAAGGAGTACCTGGGCCCATGAGGTGCTCATCTCCCATGCAAATGTGTTTGTCATCACCATGAGGGCCTGGAATTCTTTGTCCTCATAGTCAAAGCGGTTCCCAAAAATAATAGAGCAAATGACATTGGAGAATGCACGGCTGAGGAGGAAGATAGGATCAAAAGGACTTTCTGCACAGCAAAGAGAATGAATGAATGAATGAATGAATGAATGAATGATATTAACAAATCTTTATTTATATGCTGCTTTTCTCCCACACTGGGGATCCAAAGTGGCTTCCAACATGTTAAAATACAGTACAAGGCCAAACAAGTCAACATATAAAAATAAAACACTATAAAAGTCAAGCAAAACATAAATAAACAATTAAAAATGAATCAATCTACAGAAGGTCTTTCTGGTGCCAGGAATAGGACCCAATGCATACTGTGCCCACTAATTAACGTGCAATGGAAGCTGTAGTCAGAAAAAAAATTGGGGGGGGGGGAGAGTTGAAACTTTTTTCAGCGAATCATGAAGAGAAGTTCATAACCAAAAATAGTTAAAATTATATTATTCGTTCTATCTCTTTATATAGATTCAATTAAATTAAATTTCTCTTTTAGTTACAGAGTTTCAAGTCTAAAAAACCTGAAAATAACTCTTCTTTAGTAATTTAGTCTTTACAAAAGAATACTATATTGTCTGTTGGAAATACTTGAAAACTATGTCAATACACTGGCAAAAATCAGGCTCCATCGATAAACTTTGATGGACATATTCAAGAGTGCAAGTCTGGTCAACTTTCCTGCCCCATTGGGCTTCTTATGTATGTTTTCAAATGTTTCTGAGGTGAAAACTGTTGACACTGGCAATGTTGCAGAAATGTGAAGAAGTTTTGGAAAAAAACTGTCCATCACAGGCAATATATGCCTTCAGTGAATTTGATTTCATTTCTGCAGGTAAAATCTTTTTCTGTTTTCTACACCACAGGTCAAATTTTTCCGTATCAGGATCTTGAAGGCATTCATTCGAAAGTTCTGTGCACTTGTTCAAATTGGATTTTAAATGGCCACAATTAATAGGGAGGAATGCTTGCAGTTCCTGAGCTACTTCCCAGTACCTTGTAAACCTTTCCTGAATCTTCCTGAAGAAAAAGGGATGTACACACTTAGCCTATAATATTCCATTGGCATTAGTGAAGTTGCCTGCATGTTGCTTTGACAAGCCTGCCTTGAAGAGATACAGGGAATCCTAACTTCTCCACCCATAGACTCCAGCTCTGATCTCCTGAAACTCTTTCACAAGTTCTGCGCGAATCTCTCTAGCTTTTTCTAAGAGACTATCGACATGTTGCAGTCTACAGAAAATGTCCATATCTACTCTTTTGCTAAGCTGAAGGAATGATGACAGATGCTTTCTTAGGATGTATATGGTTACTACAAATTCAGCATTTAGAACAGCTAAAAAAAAGGTGTCCAGCTTGGGCAGAAGTCTCACTGTTTTATACAGGTTTCTCTTTTACTTCTTCTAGTGTTCTCACCACCACACTATAAAATCATAAAACTGCATCATGTCGCTCAACCCAATGGGTTTCACAAAGCAACAAAAGGCTGTTTGCTCTTGACTCAGGGAAAAAGTATTTTATATTTTTCTTCAACTGTTCCACTCTGATGGATGATGCTCTGAAGAAATTTCACACAGATGACATTGCTCGTTAGTAGTTTCTGACAGGTGGAATGCTGCAAGTTTTTGCTAAGGCTATATTTATTGAGTGAACATGGCAGTAGCCATGGACAGCAATTGGATACGTCTGTAATGTAATTGCCTGTGCACCACTAATATGACCATTCATATTTGCAGATCCATCATAACTTTGTTCACACAAGTATTGCAGGCTCAGCCCAATTTTTTCCAGTGTTTTCAAAATAATGCCTACAATTCCTCTGTCTGCCATATCACTGATCTTCTCAAAGCCCTTAAAATTTTAAAGTCTTCTCTTATTGCTGCAAATTTGACATCAGAATACTTTACTGAGAGCAATAACTGTTCTGAGGTACTCATCCAAAGAGGTGTGGGTCAGAAAGAAATTATCATTATTATTATTATTAATAATAATAATAATAATAATAATAATAATAATAATAATAATTCTAAAGGCTGGGGGGCAAACCTCCTCTGCTACGGAATGTGTTTTTCTTGAGGCAACCCAGGAGTGGAACTCTGCTTAGGGCAGACAGACACCCAAACCTCCAGCCCTTCTGCTCTACTGGGAAAATAAATACCATGGGCAGATACTGTCCAAATTATATGGTGAATCCCTGGGGCAAAGGCATAGCAATAGGAACTCTATTGTCCTCTGGAAAGGGGAAGTTGGAACAAGGAGGGAAAGTCCAAATTCCCTATTAAGAACCTGCCTCCTACCTCAAACTGAAGCAAAGAGCACAGTAGGGGGCAGAGCAGCCTGCAACTCTGCCCCTATCAACCGCCTGCACCAAGTGTGGTCTCCTTCATGAGGGCCTTCAAATTCCCCTCTAAGAGCCACCTGTGGCACAGTGGGTCAAATGCTTGTGCCGGCAGGACTGCTATTACTGSTAATTGCAGTGTAAATTAGTGGAAAGGTAGGTAATGACAGTGGAATTGTCAACATTCATGAGTAAACCTGTTTTTTAAAAAAACCTGAAAATGTTTGGGGCTATTTTCAACCCCTAATCCACCCCGACTCCCCCCCCCCCTTTGATTACAGGCCTGGTCTGGTCCCTTCTGCTTCAGTGATAACAGGACTTTCACTCAACCAAATGAGTTTAATAAATCCTTGGCACCTCCCTTACCCTTTGTCTTCYGAAATTCCTCCAGCAGGAATTGGGCCTCCTCTTGAATTCGCTCTTCAATAGACCTTTTCCCCATTCCAAAACTCCTCRAGACCATGAGGGAGAACCGGCGCATTTCCTTCCAGCRTGCTCCATTGGAATGAGCCACTCCTGAAGGCAACAGGAGATAAAGGGCATGGCAAGCAGAACCAAGAATGGAACTATTATTGTAAATGTAGTTGTGATGCCTCACCATATCCCTGGAAGCTAGGCTCCATTGAAGGCATGGTAGTCCTTCCACTGAACTCTTCTGCCTTGTCTATCAGGGCCTCCTTCACAGCTTGGTGTCCACATAAGACCAAAACTGGACGTGTCCCAAAATATACGGTGAAAACAGGGCCATATTTTTCACGTAGCTGTAGGGGAAATCAGTCTTTCACATCTAGCACAATCTTTTTGGTAGGCAAACATTTTAAAATTGTGTCCTTTGAGAGAGATGACTCTGCATCATTTGGGGCCAAGTAGCTTTGAACTGGAATTTATGAGTCTACACTGCCATATAATTCAATTAATGTAGATAATCTAAATTTTATATGGCAGTGTAGAATTGGCCTAAGAGTTCTTTAATATTCTTTCCTGAATGTGTGGTCATCTACATTGCAGAATTGATCCAGTTTGACACGACTTTAACTGTCATGGCTCAATGCTATGAAGTCATGGGGGTTCCAGTTTTGTGAGACACCAGCACTCATTGGCAGAAGAGACTAAAGACTTTGTAAAACTAAAGCCCCAGGATTCCATAGATTTGTGCCATGTCACTCTAGAAAAGAATTCCAAGTCCCTTCACCAAACTACAAATTCCAGGTTTCCACAGAGTGGAGCCATAGCAATTAATGGAGCATCACACTCCAAATCCCAGAAACTAATCCAGACAAAGAATAGCAGTTGGGTTGTCTGGTGTTCTTTAGCATAGATGTGAGTCCCACCATTAACTAACACACCATGAGACAGAGGGGAACAAAGATAATATTTTGTCGAGATAGATAGATACATTAGGGTTCACCTAAACAGAAGTGAACAATAGAAGATACAAAGAAAGAAGAAAGACGATGAAAGTAAAGAAAAGGATAAAGAGGGTAAAGATAGCTTCCAATGTTTCAGGCACACTTCTTTCCATAAGCAATCCTTTATTATCATGAAACATAAACTTCTTTTTTCCCATAAAAGGTCGAGTCCAAAAAGAATCCATACCTTGAGAAGAGATTTTAATGTTTCGGCTGGCTTGATTTGCAGTAAGTTCCCAATCGGGCAGGGGAGTGGGTCCTGGAGGAAGTCTCCCCTTCTGCAATTGTTTCCTCTTAGATGATATGAGCAGATAGCACGAAATGATGACAACAAGGAGGAGAATGAGTGTAGCAGCCCATTCCATGGTGCAGGTTGTCAACTGTCCTTCTCTTTTGGCACAGTGCGAACACTGGCCTAATCTAGCTGGAGCTTTATGGAGTTTTTATTGGGGTTGGTTGGGCACCGCCTTCTGTGTTTCATAACTGCTCAGACCTGGAGCACAAGTCAACAGTAACAGTAGACAGGAACCAACCATATTGACCATTAATCTGTGAAAAAAGGGGGAAATGCTTATTGTTTCACTGCAAAGGATTGAACATGGCATGAATCGTTCTTGTGGTCTCTTCCAACTCTGTGGTATCTTTCTTCATAAATCAATGTTATGGATATTTTGTCCAGAAGGCATATGCGTTTTAATGTTTCTGATGCAGCAGACATTCTAAGGTGTTAAATTACCCATTTTTATTAGCCATAAAACACCTAAGGCATCATTTACTATATACATTTCGTCCTCCATAGCCACAGGTTCTGTGCCCATTGATTGAACCAACTCTGGATAAAAAATATTGGGAGGCAAAAACTCCAAAAAGTACATCTTGGTTTTGCCTGCGCGCCAAACATTTCGCTGATATGTAGCCTCCTGCCATTTCGAAAGATCATCAAACTCTCTCTGGTATTCATATGAGTTGTTTGTCATCTTATATTTGGGTTGTCATTGTCTCCATCATTAAAAGTAATTGGACTTGTGCATCTAAGAGTTTGGTATCCATGGGGTGGGGGCTTGAACCAAATCTTGGTGAATACTGGGGGTCCGATATATATATTTAATCCATCAATGAAATAGATGCAGTAGATGTTGGCTGATTTTGACCTCTTTAAAAATGACTGTTTTTTTCCTTTTGTTTAAAGCACTTCTTAATTTTCATAAGTTTATAATCCTTAGGCAAAAACAAGGAGACATTAATGGCAAAGTCTGACTGTGTGGGAGTTAAAAGGTTTTCCACCCAAGGTTGAAATGTGGGGTTCCTGGCCATTTGCTAACATTTGCAAGGATTTAAAAAGTACTCAGAAGGTTCCTTCAATCTTTTGTTGTTGTTAACACAACAAAACCTGTGAACTTGGTGAAAGCCACAGTTTGAGTAAATGTGCAGCTTTCCAAAATAAAATGTACATTGATTTCATTATCATATTTTCACTCTCTCTGCCTCAGTCCAGTTTCTGGACTCTTTGAATGCCTGGGAGGGAAAATGGCAATTAAAATAAAAACATGGCCATATAGCCCGGAAAAGCCTTCGACAATGCAATTAAAATTATTTGGTGGCTCCCCTCAAAAAAGCACTGAAAGAGTTGAGGGACTCATTGCTTCTTTCAGTTTCTCCTGGGACAGACAAGGTTCTTGCCTTAAAGAACAGGATGAATCCTTTTGTTTTGTGAGAGTCAATACTATATGTAAAAAAGCACACACATACAGTATTACACCTGTCCTCAGCTTATGCGTGAGGGTAAGTTAGAATCTCTAATGCAATAACAAGAACAAAGGTTGGCAAAGCACCTGGACCAGATGGTATCACCACAGCCTATTATAAATGTTTATTCTGACAGCAGAAGTACCACTGAGAGCCATCTGAAATAAAATAATACTAAGGTGAAGAAACAAATGTTCAAACTTAAAACGTATGCCTATGATGTAATTTTGGTTCTGGAAAACCTGGTAGAATGTATGGAAGTATTATTAAACCCATCTAAATTTCCCAAATATACATAATATATGTTGGAAGTCTAAACAACAGGAAGGAAAAAAATTGAGCTGGAGTAATGTGTGCAAAAATATCTATTGCTAAGTTGGGGTCATTCCAAGAAAAAGGATGAATGCACAAAGGTCTGTTCAAGAGAAGAAATGGAGATGATTGGGAGAATAAAAAGACAGTCCATTGCCTTAGTAAACCTTGATAGTCTCCTTAGATATAATTGTCCAGACTGTTTCCAAGGGACAATTGCTCACCTTCAGAAAAGGGGTTAAAGGTTCTAATGACTTGACCTGTAGAAATTCCCAAACAGAGGCAAGGAAGTGGGTCTCGGCAGGAGCTTTGTTTTTTATGTTTATTTCCTCAGAGCTGATGGATGAATAAGATAGGTAGATGAAAAGAAAGGAGGTAATTGTACCAGCCAACTCCAATATGTGAATTTTGTGGTCACGTATCCATTCTAATTCAGTTCTATGTATTTTATCAGCTGTGGATTTCTTTGGTAATGGTCCAGAAAAAATATGGTGAATGCTGTGCCTATGAGATGTAAACAAAATTTGCTCAGCCCTTCGTTGGTTAGCCAGTATTGCGGTTGTTGGGATCAGAATAGAAGATATGGATTTGCAGCAGTTCATGATTCCTGTAGATAAACCGTTTAGCTCCATGGAGCTTAGGAATGAAGATTCAACACCACAATGTAACCCTAGACTGTATTACAACTCTGCTGATTCAGATTTATACTCTGTCAGAGCCTTTACTGGATCTCAGTGTAGATGTACTGAACTGCATTGTGTTGAGACAAAGCAGCATTCACATGGGAAAGTATCCAAATCCTATTCTAAATTGTTGATACACTGAACACTTCAAGAGTATTTTCAGTCAAATATGTTGTTATACAACATTCTCCTGTATCTGAGGTATGTAACACAACCTGATTGTTCGGGATTTTTCTTCCTGTGACTTCTAAATCTTGCTATGCAGACAACCAATAAGCACAAGACTCATGACAGACAAAGATAAGTTATTAGTGAAAGTTATCAATTGTCAATTATGGTCAAAAATACAATTACTAAAGTAACAATGCCTCTGAATGATTAACATGTAAGTTGAATTACTGATGGTCTGGAAACTGAAAAAGGAATATCCTGCCACTTTAAAAAAAGACAATGTGGTATAACATTTACTTACTTACTTACTTACTTACTTATTTCATATGCCATCTTTTCCTATATAAGGATCTAAGATGGCTTCCAAGATTAATAACCTACTTCAGTAATAAAAGTAATTTCTTACATTTGCTGTCACACCCATAACAAATTTCTCCCAGGCATGGGGGTGGTACCTACTTTATATAATGGTGACATGGTACCTAAAAGAAATAGCAATTTGTAATGAAGTAGTGCTTGCAATTTGAGACTGGGAGCTAAGGAATATATCCTATGCCACCCTCAGAGCAGATGAGCACCCAATTCATTTGAGAACAATGATCTTCTAGGTGGGAGGATAGATTGAAAAGAAAACATATCTATGGCAGGGGAGTGGGACATGGCAAGAACCTCCCCTTGTGTGATAGGTTCTTCATAGCTAATAGAATGATAAGGTAGTTGAGAAGAAGTGCAAACCAATTGTGCAGATGTGGATGATTATGAAGGGAATTAATCTCAGGCCTCAATTGTGTATATTATAGAGGAGGCCAATTATTAGTTGTAAATTAAGGTAACTGCCACCAATGTGAGGTATTTGAGGTATCACCGATGAGATCTGGCTCTACAGACGCAGGTTAGATGGAAGTCTAACAAAAGATAACAAGTTTATTGTGTACAAAGCGTATGGTTGCAGGCTGTTAAATAACTTATAGAACTTTGAATATCACTTGGTTTTAATACAGTCCACTCTTTCAAATAACACAGCTCGTGGCCAACTTTTACTGAGGTGAAGCTCTTTAGTGAACAATGTTTCCTACTATGAATAGCCTTCCAATTTGATCTTTCCATGATCAAATCTCTGGTCTCTAGCCTTCCTTGACTAGGGATCTTAACAAGCCTCCTTTAGTTTTCCTTGACTAAAGAAACTGGCCAGGTTTCTCTCTTCAACCCTTCTAGACTGAAAAACCTCCAGCTGCTCACACACACCTCTCTCCTAGGCTTTTCAAGCCTCCACACCCACTGCCCCTTTTCCAAAGACGCCTATAACTTTTTTCTGCTCGGTTCCACCCACTTCTCACTCTCCTGAGCTAGCCTGCCTGGTCTCCTTGGCAACGCTCACTGTAGATTCAAACCAGATAACTCTAGTTTTAGCTACTGTTACAAACATGAATATACACTCTAACAGTTAAACACATACATAGTATCAATGACTTCTGCACAGTAGGAAAGGCAGATAACAAGAAAGAAGGATGTAATGATGCAGAAGCAAAAATGTTGACTGCTCTGTCTGTGAGATAGAAGTCAAATTTGCTAAGCTCTCCCCCCCTCCCCCAATAGTCAGTGCTGTGACTATTGGGTCCATAGAAGATATGGATTCCCTCACAGATCATTGTTCCTGCAGATAAAAAGGCTTAGGGTTTTTTGGATTGTAGGAATGAAGATCCAAGGCCGCTATATTATTTATCGTGTCATCAGCAACCATACCATTGTATTACAATTCTAACAGAGCAAAACAAACACACAGATTAAAAAGAAAACACACACACACACAGATTTTGCAAACTTGAATATTGACCTCACTCCTATGTAATCCTAAACTACAATGCAATTCTTTAAATACAGATGTCTACTATGTCAGAGCCTTTATTAGATCTCAATGCAGATATGCTGGATTGTGTTGTGCTGGAGATACAGCAGCATTTACATAGGGAAACAACTATGTTGTAAAAATTTGGATATTGCAGACCAGTTCAACTCCACTTGGCTACTTGTTACACCATACAAATGCTCCTAACATCCTCCTCTCATGGCACACATCCCAACACTTCTTGTGTTAGATTGCAACATTGCAAGTTTCTCAGATAGGAAATGGATACAAGAGTCGAGATCCTATCCAGTGCCAGTGGACAATCCTACTTTCAATAGTGTATGTAATGCTGAAAGTACACAGAGTTAAGATTGTTCTTATTTCCAGGAATGCACAATCCAACGTGACTACTTTGAGGTGTTTTTAATAATATTTCAAAAACTATTAAAGACAATTACATGGGTAAAAAACAAGTGAAACTACATAATAAAATCTATAATTCACAAAAAAATTCATTAGAATAAGAAATATGGCATTTTGATGTGTGTGTGTGTGTAATATTCACTTATATATATAATATTGGAATATCTAAAAATCAAGATCAATAACACATACATGATATCAATTTTTTAGAAATGACATAAAATACCTTTAATTTGGTACCTAGTTACTCAAAAATACTTGAAAGTTTAGGAGAAAGTATAAACGTTTAAAGCAAGCTCAAATTATCATAGTTGTTAAATATCTGGAAATGTCAAAAATTGTATTAAACTTAATTTTTTGTTATGGAGTTTAACCTGGGGAGTCTGATTCTGGTGTTAGCTTTGGTGGATTACATTGTCTTCACATCAAAAATATTGATTAAACATCTGCAACATCAAGGCTTGCTTCCACTATGTCGGCTATTGCAACTATTGCAATGCAAACTGGTAGAAAGGTAGATAATTCAAGGGTGAATGAATTGACAAAATTTGGTTGAGATCATGCCTGTAGTTCTGGAGGGACTCTTAATTTTTGCTTCTCATAGGGATTTGGTTAACCAGCTAAAATTCAAGAGTTAACAAGGTTTTTTGTTTAATCTGAAAATTTTCAGGGGTAGTTTGAATCCCTAAACCTCCCACTGCCCCCAGCTTGTCTGGAACATTATTTCTTGCCTCTCACTTTGGAATTTCTCAATGCATAGGTAGGTACTATAAGTTGGTAACCTGAATGCTCACCTGGGCACAAAATACACTATGCTCTTATCCAAATAGAGGACAAAACTGGGCTTTTTAGAGAGCTATGTTATGTATTCACAAAGCCAATCAAGGCATAGTAAAGATTCTGATGTAAACTTGAGGGGAGTCTGTTTAAGGCTCCTTGCTTATAGATTGAGTTCCATAATAATAAATGGAATAATAGAAAGTGATTACCCAGGGAATTTTACATACATAGCAGGGGCTAAGACAAGTACTACTGATTACACTATGTAACATGATTTTTCTTCTTTGGTTATAAATACTATTTCATAATTGGTTCTATCATAATAACATGGAACAAGTTTATTAAACTGCAAAAACTTTGTCAATGAACATCAAAACCCAACTAGTAGAGTAACCACCACCTCCACCCTAAATGAGTAACATTTAAACTGAATTACTGAGGTTCAGGGGACTTTAAAAAGTATTATTCTACATTTTATACAAAACTGACAATGTGGCACAATATTTATATATTTGTGTGCTTACTGCCATACCTACTTACTTTATATGTCATCTTTTCCTGCAGCATGACCTAAAGTGGCTTTCAAGGACAGAATCCAAAGACAACATTCTCTGGCAAAAGTAAGGTTGCAGCCATCCAAATAAGAAATTACTTCAAGGCATAGAGATGGTAACTTATACATTGATGGAATGGTACCCAAAACAAATTGCAATTTGTTATGTAGAAGTTTTTGTGATTTGGGTCTGTGGATGGGTAATACATTCCATGCCACCCCAAACGTAGATGGCAACCCAGTTCTGTTAAGAACAATCATGCTCCATGTATGGGGGAAAGCAACCTCAGGCTCAGCGTGGGATGACACAGAGCTGGTAAAAGGGTGGGATGTTGTAAAAGCCACTCATCTGAGGAGTGAGGTCAATATCTTCAGGGGGAATAAGGGACTTTAGTTGGAAATTCTGCAGGATGGTGGTGAAGAAGAGGAAAAGCTCCATGCGGGCCAAGGCTTCACCCAGGCAGATCCTTTTCCCTGAAAGAAAAATATGTGAATTTATTGGAGGAAAGGACGGACACATCCAGCTATCTTTAATCACATGCCTCCTGAGATGCAACCTGTGATGTTTCCCCTCCAACCATCAATCTCATTGTCTTAGATCTACTCCTTTGTATCCAACTTGCTATGGCTTTGTAGTTAAACTCAACCATTTTGAATAACCATTTCAGCCACCTTGCTATGAGATTTTGGATGGTCCCATTGTTCATTTGTGGAAACCTAATTTTGGTGACTCTAAATCCAAAGGCAGCCAAAATCATTTCTAAATTTGTCAATCTTGATGTTACAGATTTTGATCTCTAGAGCTACTTGTAAGTAGGGATGCAATTTTTCAATCATTTTGGGTTTGAAGGAAGCAATTAGTAATTTTAGCAATTTTGTTCTGATTGCAAAATATTCTCCCCAAACTGTGCAATTTAAGAAAAACAGCAACCGAACAACTAGACAAAGAAGAGGAAATGGAACAATCCAAGGAATAATCTGATCTGGATGCTTGCACATTAGAATCTCCATACTAAAAATACTCTCATTGATTGTCAATGGTCGCAATACATCAAACAAAAGGAAAAAGATATTTCAACATCTGACTGATCAACAGAGGCTGACTTAATTGCTATTCACAAAACCCACATTAAAAAACAAATATAAATCTTCGATTATCTTTAAAAATTAAATCAAGTGCACATTGCATTGG
Source organism: Anolis sagrei ordinatus (assembly GCF_025583915.1). NCBI lineage: Eukaryota > Metazoa > Chordata > Lepidosauria > Squamata > Anolidae > Anolis > Anolis sagrei. The sequence continues at coordinate 9,772,911 of NW_026847771.1, read as the reverse complement.
ACGTTGTTAAGAAAATTGGGGTAGATTGCTTTTGAAGGCAGATCATAGACCAGCAAGAACTGTGTATTCGTAGATGTGGGAACTAGAAGAAACTCCAATAATAAAAGAATGAATAGTAAAAGTAGCTGAAACAGAGGAAATTGGCATGATGAGAAGATATCTTGAGCTAAAACACCCTTTAATATTCAAGCAAGACTGGGAACCATGGAGGAGGAAGTGGGCAACAATGAAATGAAATCAAGAGAGTACATGACGAAGTTCTTAACCCTTACATAATTTTGCATGTTTGATGTGGGAGAATAAGGAGACCACAGTAGCAAGCTCTAAAAGCAAGTATGGGATATCAAGTTAATAAACTAACAAAATGTGAGTGCGATCCTTCTCCTTATTGGTGTTTTTAGGAGAGTTCTACCTGAGGAGAAAGGCACAAATGCATCATTCTTCTTGAAACGCCCATTCTCATCCAAGAAGTTCTCTGGGTTGAAAGCATTGGGACTTTTAAACATTGTGGGATCATGCAAGACAGTGCTGAGTATTGGGTAGACTGTCATCCCCTAGGAAAGAAAAGGGCTATGAGCAAAATACAGTTCCAGAACAAATATCTTGCACAGCATTCTTTCAGTCTAAAGATTACGGAAAACCTGGATTTATTGGAACTAGGTTTTACACTTGAAATTGTTTGATGGTTTAAGATACAACCTTCTTTTGGGAGAGAGAAAAACAGATCTGCGAAATTCAAGTTGAACATCCGCAAGGCACTAAACTGTGGTTGTGGCAACCCCTGGTGGCTTATGAGATTCAATTAGGTAGCCCATGAGATGAATGGAGAATCCTTTTATTGCATGCGCTTACTTGCCTTCTTCGCTTGTTTCTTAGGCTCAATCTACATCGCCAATAAAATCCAGATTATCTGCTTTCAACTCAATTATATGACAGTGTATTTATTTATTTAATTACCATATTTGTACCTCACCCTTCTCACCCCGGAGTGGACTCAAGGTGGCTTTATAACAGGCAGCCATTTGTTGCCATGACACATATATTAAAAATAAACAATTACCATTAAAACCAAATAATTAAAACATAAATGATTAAAACAATAATGAAAATCATGCCATGAGTGTAGACTCATATAATCGAGTTCAAAGTAGATGATCTGGATTATCTGATTTGATAATCTGGATTATATGGCAGTGTAGATCCAGCCTTAAATTCAAGGTCATTTATTCCATTACGGAATTATGGGATCTATTAATTTTTGTTCTAAAATTTACCAAAAAGTGTCTTCTCAGTTGTATTACATAGAACCTATCAACGTAACCTCCAGGAATCTGTTAATGCTTTCAAGAGGAATGTGGCTTTGATAACTGAATATGTCAAGGTAGGACTAAAGTGCATCCAGCTAAGAGCTGAATGCTTCCCTTCTGTTCCCTACCCAACAGAGAAATAGGTGTCAGGGGCACTGAACATTGTTGCACCATTGTAACAGAATTCCTACCTTTCCAATTTTTTTAAAATGGATTTAGACAAGGGGTCTTCAAACTACGGCCCACAGGCCACATGTGGCCCGCCGAGGGCATTTATCCGGCCTGCTGAGGAGGAGGCCTCCTTCTCAATCCCGTTGGGCCTGGCAAGCAGTGAAAGCAGTGAAGGGCTTTGTGTGATGCCAGGCAGTGCGGTACAGCCTCTCTTGCTTGGCTCGCACAAGGGGCAGCACAAGCCAGGCAAGTTGCACTGCATGGCCTGGCCTCGCACAAAGCCCCTCGTCACTTGCCAGGCCCAATCCCCTCACCTTCCTCACACCGCCTGTCGGGCCTGGCAAGCAATGAAAGCGGTGAGGGGCTTCATGCAATGCCAGGCTACGCAGAGCAGCATCCCTTGCCTGGCTCACATGAAGAGCAGCGCGAGGCAGGTAAGCTGCACAGTGCAGCCTGTTCTCTTGTGAAACCCCTTGCCGCTTCCATTGCTTGCTGGGCCTGACGGGCGGTGCGAGGAAGGCAAGGGTGGCCTGGCCTCACACAAAGATCTTTTAAACATTGAAATGAAATATAATTGATGCTTACATATTCCAAAAACCACTTTCAAAAAGACAGAAAATGGAAAATTTTCCTCATTTTCTTTGGAACTATTTTATCTTCAGAAATGCTAAAGTTATCTTGTTCTATGTATTCCTATATTGCTTTCAGCAGCCCATGGTTGGGTGTGTGTGCATGTATGTGCTTTCAGGTCACCTTTTATTTAGGGTGACCCAATTAATTTAATAGGGTTTTTTAAAAAAGAGGAAATACTCAAAAATAGTTTTGTCAGTTTCTCTGAAATATAGCACCTGCTATTCATTTGTGGCTTCCCATCCAAATACTAACCAGAACTGGCCCTGCTTAGCATTCAAGATCAGAGACATTTAATCTTTCATTGACTTTGCCAGGTATTATTATTCTGTACAGTAGTATCTCTTACCCCTGTGAACCAACTTGTACATATAGTTCCCAAGTTACAAACAAGTTATGTAGGTTTGTTCTCACTGTAAGTTGAGTTTGGTTCAATTTCATTGTTGGAGTTCAGAATGCTCTTGGTTGGCAACTATTCATCCCAGCAACTCCCAAATTTTAAAGTCTATTTTCCCCAAGCCCCTCCAGTATTTTCTGTTGGTGATGGGTATTCAGCTGATAGGTTGATCAGTAAACATATTCATGGGTCCCCTGCTGTTATATTAACACTGTTACCCATGCTGTGACATGCTTGAAGTCAAAATTTCATTTATTTGTAATTAGAAATAAATATTTCACAATAGATAATTACATATTGTTTTTGTGATTAATCACTATGCTTTATGTTCAGATTGTAACAATGAAAATACATCTTGCATAATCAGATATTTACATTACGATTCATAACACTAGCAAAATGAGATATGTGCAGTGCGCATAGAAATTTGATCATAGTTTTTTTAAAAACTATAGTCCAGCCCTCCAACAGTCTGAAAGACAGTTAACTGGCCCCTTGTTTAAAAAAGTTTGAGGACCCCTGACTTAGACAATCTAAAACCATCTGCTGTCTGGTAACTGTTGGTGGGATTGAATCACAGTGTAATGTCCCATGAATACCTTCAATTAGTAGTATACTGGTTGCCCCACGACTGTACCTTAGGGATATGATATCCTCTGAATTCAGTGTCACGAGTAACCATATGTACCAAATCCAAAGGAAGGATATCACTGCATCTCTGCACTTCGTGGATAACGGCATCTGTATACGGCATTTGCCTCCGATCTTCAATGTTTGGGACACGATTACGGCCAATCACTCGATCAATTTCTTCATGCACTTTTGCTGTTAAAGGTATGAGGATAATTAACTCCTTGGGTTTGTGACTCTCAAAGGAAATGAGATTCTACTTCTAAGTAGACTAAAGGGGAACATGAAATCCCTTCCTATTTGTTGCAGGAAGACTGACATCTCATCCCTAGCAACAACCTGCATGGCCTGATTGTGCCTTCCTCTTGTAGAGAGAACACTAATTTTTCTCATAGCTTGTACCTCTTCAGTCATTTCTCTCCTTTCCAGTTATTTCTGAAATCACCAACTATTGGCAGGTCTGTGTAGTAGCCAAACATTTTAAAGTCAGTATTTGCCAAAGTTTTTACCAACAAAATAAAGTATTGGCAGAGTGGTTCCCAGCTGAGAAAGGGTTTATTAAGAACATGAAAGAGTTTATCTAACTGGGAGATGGTGGGTGCAGTTTTCTTTCAGCCACAGTTGGAAAAAAATGTCCAAAAGGGACATCTGTCAAATTATTTTTTTAAATACCAGAAAAAATAGAATATGTAATGGACTGGAGGATCCTCTTTGGTATATGGGACATTCGATGGAGGTTTTACCAGGTTATTAATGGGAACTGGTTACAGGGAGCAGTCAACCCCCCTGTTTAAACAGCTCCACTGGCTGCCAATAAGTTTCCAGTCCCAGTTCAAGGTGCAGGTGATCACCTACAAAGCCCTAAATGGTTCAGGACCTGCCTATCTTCGAGATTGCATCTTCCCCTACAAACCCTAAGATCATCTGGGGAGGCTCTGCTCTCACTTCCTCTGCTGTCTCAAGCCCTGCTGGTGGGAACGAGGGAGGGGGCCTTCTCGATGGTGGCCCCTCAGCTCTGGAACTCCCTACTTGAGGAGATCAGATTGGCACCCAGCCTATCCATCTTCCGTAAGGACCTTAAAACCTGGATGTTCTGTTGTGCATTTGATTAGGCAGCTCACCAGAAATTGGATTGATCTCACCATAGCTCTTTGCACTTTCGTTGGCCCCCACACCTGTAATCCTGTTCTGTAAATGCCTAAGGATGTTACCCTCCCAGCTGTGACCTTTAACTGAATTTGAAACAAATCTTGCACTTTCCCTGGCTCTACCCAGGAATGATTGCACATTCCCTGATCCCCCCGCACTCAGCAATTTCAGCCAAGATACTGTTTTTAATTTGTGTATTGTGATTCATGTTATTTGATGTTGTTCTGGTTGTTTTTTATTGTGTGGGTTTTAATCTATATTTCATGCTTCACCCTTGTAAGCCACCCCATGTCCCTTCGGGGAGATGGTGGCGGCGTATAAGAATAAAGTTGCTGTTGTTGTTGTTACCATCAAATGTATTATTTGAAGTGCAACCAACCATGGCTGAAAGAAAAAGAACAAGTTTCTCCCAGACTTCTGTGACAGAAACAAGCCTATGTTGCTGGAAGTGAGCCTAGAGAGACCCCTGAGCATTTCATCAGGGACGGCCCTTTGACCAAAGAGATCTGGCAAAAGATGTCCATCATCTTTGACTGGCCGGTCTTGGCGCTCCAACCTTGGGAGGTGGTGGTCTCTGGAATGGAGCTGGAAACCGATATCCGGGGACCACATCGACACCAAGGAAGGAAGAGGAAGAGGGGAATGCAGAGGGACACTCAGAAGGCCTTTTGGGATGTTCCTTGGTCAACAACAAGGTTGATAAACTTGTATGTTCCCCTGACCCTGGTTTTCCAGAGACGTTGAGAAATAACAACTCAAAACCCAGCAAATGTTACCTCTAGTGTGAATTGGATAGTAGAGAAAATAGGAGCCCTGAGTAAAACAAACGAGGCGGGATGCCCTCTAACCTATGGAAAAAGTTCTGGCCCTGCCTGACAGAAACCACACCTGGGATCACCTGAAGGGTTGTAGGTTTTATATAGATCCAGCCATAGATAAATAAATAGAGAGAGAGAGAGAGAGAGAGAGAGAGAGAGAGATAGATAGATAGATAGATAGTCAGACAGATAGATTTAATACAAAATAAAAATTTGAAGAGTTTGAGATATATTAATTGATATGTGTGTGTGTGTGTGTGTGTGTGTGAATTTGCAATTGTGTTTGTAACTATAACTGTTTTTATAATTGAAACCTAAGAAAGAAAAACTGTGAAGAAATAATCACAACTGGTTTTGTCACTATAATGATTTAGAAAATGTAAATGTTGCAAAACTAAGTAGGTGTCATTTGATTGTAACTGTTAGCAAATGCATGTTTATTATAATAAAAAATACTTATATAAAAAAAATACTTATATCGAATGGGCTCTCAGTATTTGCCAAAGTTTCTACCCAGGACACATGGATGCCAAGGTCCTACTATAGACAGTGGTGTAGTAAAAAGGCATCTCATATATAAAAAACCAAACAATGCAAACAAATGCTGTAGAAAACCTGAGAATCAGTGAAATGATGGGAGGATACAACTGGGTTTATATCCGCGTGAGACTTGGTATGCAGCCAAACCAAGGCTTGCTTTTTCTAAACATTTTCAAGCCATGATTAGCTAAATCTATAGGTGCAGAACCTATAGATACAGAGGCTGACCATTCTCAAATGATTATAGAGAAGTGGAAATTAGGGTGGAATTTGACCACAGAATTTGGATAGAAGTTGAATATAGAATTCCCTTGGAAAAACTAAACATTCCTAGAGAGAACATGTTAATCAAATCTGTAAATGTTCAACCTGCCAATTTGTGCTAATTGTAAATGATATTAACAATAACAATACCTTGCACTTCAGAATATTTCATCAGACACTGGAAGCCATATTTCAAGGTGGGACTGCCCGTCTCTGTTCCTCCAAGGATCAGATTAAGAACGCTGACCTCCAAGTTCTTCATAATAAATTCACTGTCTGGATTGTCTTTTTCCTGAAAGCAGGAGAGAACAAGACATCATGAGAGAATTCCAACTCTGATTGGAAGCGAGTAGGATAGATTAGAGATTTCGTATTGCATTTCCCTAAGTGAGAAGGATTATTGGACAGTCAATGCAGAGTCGTGCGACCTTCATGCACCAACAAGATACCTTTTCCATTTGGATGAGGAAGCAATCAATATAGTCACGTGGGAAATTAGGGTCCAGGGTCTCTTGGTTCTTCTTGATTCTCTTGGCAATGAAGAGCTTTATGTCCATGCAATCATAGATCTTATTGTAGATTCCAGGAATGTAATTCAGGTAGTTGGCATACATGTCATAGAACTGCACAAAGAGAAAAACCATGGATAGTTGCTGCATTCCATCCAAGCATCAACAGCAATTCCTTATTTTGCTCTTGAGGGATTTTCCTAAAGGTTCAGAATCCTGGTAGTAAAAACAAGTTGAAATTGAAAGAAGAGAAAGAGCACTTGGATAGGAGATGGGTCACAAGAGCATGGGGATTTGTGGCTGGATGTGTGAAATGAACATCTAGAAATGTGAAAAAGGAAGAGGAAAAACTCAGGGGAATTGTAATACTTTAAACTGAGCATTACTGCAGAAGGAGTACCTGAGCCCAGGAGGTGCTCATCTCCCAGAAGAACTTGTTTGCCATCACCATGAGGGCCTGGAATTCCTTGTCCTCATAGTCGAAACGATTCCCAAAAGCAATAGAACAAATGATGTTGGCGAATGCCCGGCTGAGGATGAAGGTAAGATCAAAAGGCTTTTCTGAAGCACAGCAAAAAGAATGAATGAAGAATCAGTCCACAGAAGGTCTTTCTGGTGCCAAGAATAGGCCCACACTGCATCAACTAATTGTGGGGCAAAGGGAGCTGTAGTCCCTCTTGCTTAGTGATTGCAGTACTTTCATTTATCAGAATGAGTTCAACTGTCTTTGGGACCTGTCTTACCCTTTGTATTCCGAAATTCTTCAAGCAAGAATTGGGCCTCCTCTTGAATTCGCTCTTCAATAGATTTTTTCCCCATTCCAAAATTCCTCAAGACGGTGAGGGTGAACCGGCGCAGTTCCTTCCACCGTTGTCCATTGGAAAAGGCCATTCCTGAAGGAAGCAGGAGAGAAATGACATGGCAAGTGCAAAAAAAACAGCAGGACCATTATTATAATCATAAATGGAATGCCTCACCATATCCTTCGAAGGAAGGCACCATTGAAGGCATGGTAGTCCTTCCGCTGAACTCTTCTGCCTTGTCTACCAAAGCCTCCTTCACAGCTTGGTGTCCACATAAGATCAGAACTGGACTTGTCCCAAAATAGACGGTGAAAACAGGGCCATATTTTTCACGTAGCTGTAGGGAAATCATCCTTTTACTGGTTGCACAATCTCTGCGCACAATGTCATGTCACACAATGTGGGATCAAAGTATGCTGAATCTTAATGCAGAGTTTCAATTTTAGTTAGAACAAGCACTTGATTAGAGTAATGATCCAATGGGATGAAAATTTGATTCCACCTTCTTGATCCATCCCAGTTGAAGTGATTTATTTATTTATTTTATTTCGAGGTTTTATATACCGACCCTCTCACCTTCAAAGAGGGATTCGGACCGGTTCACAACATGTGTTAACATACAAAAAATATACAATAACAACACAATGCCACTTCATTACACAATTAAAATATCAGCACCATACACATTAAAACATTATCATCCCAGTTAAAAGAGCCAAATCGTCCGACACCATCACAATCCCATTCATCATCCTCCTTTCATGTGGGCAAAGAATTAAATCAGTTGTCAAATGCCGCGTTCCACAACTAGGTCTTTGTTAGTTTCCTGAACGTCATGAGGGAGGGGGCAGTTCTGATCTCTAATGGCAGGGAGTTCCAAAGTCGAGGGGCCACCATCGAGAAGGCCCTGTCCCTCGTCCCCACCAGCCGTGCTTGTGCAGGCGGAGGGACCGAGAGCAGGGCCCCTCCAGACGATCTTAGTGGTCTTGATGGTTTGTAGGGGAGAATACGTTCGGAGAGGTAAACAGGGCCGGAGTCGTTTAGGGCTTTATAGGTTAACACCAGCACTTTGAATTGTGCTCGGAAGCTAATCGGCAGCCAGTGGAGTTCGAGTAACAGCGGAGTGGTGTGCTCCCTGTACCCCGCACCCGTTAGTAATCTGGCTGCCGCGCGTTGTACTTGCTGCAGCTTCCGGGCAGTCTTCAGAGGCAACCCCACGTAGAGAGCGTTGCAGTAATCTAAGCGGGATGTAACCAAACCTAAGTGATCCCTTAGAGTTCCTCAGTATAGATGCACTCTAAGGCCCTTTCTACTCTACCACATTATCCAGATTATCTGATTTGAAATCGATTACATGGCAGTGTAGACTCATACAATCCTGTTCAAAACCGATAATGTAATAATAATAGTAATAACTTTATTTTTATACCCCACCACCATCTCCCCAAAGGGACTCGGGGCGGCTTACAAGGGACAAGCCTGAAAATACAGATTAAAACCCACACAATAAAAGGAAAGTGAAATCGACAACAACATCAAAAAAATTACAATCACAGTACAAAATTTAAAACAGTATCATGGCTGAAAGTTTAAGTGCTGAGTGCAAAGGGAATGAAATGTAAATTATCTGCTTTGATCATCTTGATTATATGACAGTGTAGAAGGGGCCCAATAGTCCTGTAGTATTCTACAGTCTTCTACACTATTGAATTCATCCAGCTTGACAGCACTTTTACTGCCATGGCTCAATGTTGTGGAGTCATGGGAGTTGTAGTTTGGTGAGACACCAGCACTCATGGGTAGAGGAGGCTAAAGCCGCCCTGAGTCCCCCCTGAGAAGGGTGGGGTAGAAATGCACGAAATAAATAAATAAATTGTAAAACTAAAGCCCCCAGCAGGGCTGTAGCCGAGGTGGGGGGGGGGGTTAGGAGTTCAACCCCCTCCCTGAAATTTTTCAAGTAAAAAAAAATCTGGTTTACTCATGAATCTTAACTGGTTAACCAAATTCCCATGCTAAGTCTATAAGAAGCAAAAATTAAAGGAGATCCTCCAGAACTGCAAGTACTATTATTTATTTATTTATTTATTTATTTATTTATTTATTTATTTTATTATTTAAACTTATATGCCGCCACTCCCCTGGGGCTCGGAGCGGCTTACAAGACTAGCTAAAATCTCACAAAATTTAAAAGCAATTTAAAACAATTTAAAAACAACACTATCAAACATTAAAAGCCTGTCGAAACAGGTATGTCAAGCAAATTTTGACAATTTATTCACACTGTCATTACTTGCAGCCATAGCCGAGATAGTGGAAGCAACCAAGTCAACATAACAGCTGGCAAAGCCTAAGGCACCCAGGGAGGGGGGGGGGAGGCCTTCATGAAGGAGACCAGACTTGGTGAGGGCAGTTGTGGCTTTGTAGAAACTCCAAGGGCTTTCCGTTCTTGCTGCCTCCCCTCCCCTTTTCCAGATAGTAGGGTTCCTATTACTTGCTATGCCTTTGCCTTGGCATTTATTGGTGGGAAATGAGGTTTCAAAGAGAAAAGCAAAGAAGAGGGAACAAGAAACAAAGCTGTTGTTATGCTGAGAAAGGTTGAGCCATGAAATAGATGAAAGAAACATCCAATTGTTTTTGAAGTAGTGGTGTAGACAGCCAGAATTATTTCTTATACGGAAAGCGCTGTTGAGCAATTTTTAGGAAGCAGGAAGATCTCGGAGCATCCAGAGGGTGAGGCCCAGCATACTACATTCCCTGTGTATTTATTCATATTTGTCATTGTCTGAATAAGGTGCCATTGCAATTTGAAAAGTGATGTTGAATAACTATATTTAGTCTCATCGGAATTCTAAAGGCGTTAGGTAAATTTCGTCTCATGCATTTGGGGTTCAAACTTCTTATCATGACTATGAATGGAATTAACTGGAAATGGAAATGTGCTGATTCCAGTGTTCACACTCGGACTTGCATTCTTGAGTGTTCACCAAAGTTTATCGATGGAGTTGGATTTCTGTCAAAGAGTATTTCAAGTGTTTCCAACAGATGTTGTGGTATTCTTTTATAACAGCCATTTTCAGTTATTTTAAGACTTTGAACATTGGAACTAAAATAAAAATTTGATTTGATTAAATAGATATAAAATATAGAATGAACCATAGAATTTAAATTATTTTGTGTGGAACTATTTATGATTCACCAAAAAAAAAAGCCTCCCCCCTGCAAATTCTGGCTATGTCCCTGGCCCCAGGATTCAATAACATCGTTTAATGTCCCTCACCAAACTACACATTCCAGGTTTCCACAGAGTGGAGCCCTAGCAATTAATGGAGTATCACAATACAAATCTCAGAAACTATTCCAGACAAAGAATAGCATTTGCACTGTCTGGTGTTCTTTAGTGTAAATGTGAGTCCTATCATCAACTGACACACCACGAGACAGAGGGGAGGAAAGATAATATTCTGTCCAGAAATATATATGCAAGAATATCTAGAAAAACTTAGGATTTTCCTTGGGAAGAGATTTTTCTTAATTCTTCTTTGCTACAGATTATAAACCATGCAATACAAGATACAAAGAAAGAAGAAAGACAAAGAAAGTAAAGAAAAAGATAAGAGGATAAAGATAGCTTCCAGTGTTCCACGCATACTTCTTTCCATAACCAATCATTTCTGATCATTAAACATAAACTTCTTTTTACCTATATAAGGTCTTAAAGAGTCCCAAAAAAAAGTCCATACCTTGAGAAGAGATTTTAATGTTTCAGCTGGCTTGATTTGCAGGAAATTCCCAATCAGGGGCAGGGGAGTGGGTCCCGGAGGAAGTCTTCCCTTGTGCAATTGTTTCCTCTTAGGGTTTATAAGCAGATGGCAAAAAATAAAGACCGCAAGGAGGAGAATGAGCGTACTAGCCCATTCCATGATGCAGGTTGTCAACTGTCTTTCTCTTTTGGCACTGACCTCATCTAAGCTGAAGCTTTATAGACTTTCATTGGGGTTGGTTGGGCACCGCCTTCTGTGTTTTATAACTGCTCCTACCAAGAGTGCAAGTCAACAGTAAGACCAGACAGAAACCAAACAGTGGAATTAGGGAAAATATTGTTTATTCCTTCATGGCAAGGGATTGAATATGGCATGAATAGCTCTTGTGGTGTCTTCCAACTCTGGGAGTCTGCAATAGTTTCTTTCCTGGTAAATCAGTGTTGTGGATATTTTGTACAGAAGGCATTTTTTTTTAATGCTTGCACCACAGCAAACATTCTAAGGTGACTTACATAAATTATCCATTTTTGTAAGCTGTAAAACACCCAAGGTATCATTTACTATATACCAGTGTTTCTCAACCTGGGGGTCAGGACCCCTGGGGGGGTCGTGAGGGGGTGTCAGAGGGGTCACTAAAGACCATAATCAGGACGTCGACATCACTCTTGTCTTTCAGGAGGAGGGTAAAGACGTGGTTGTGGGACCAGGCCTTCGGGCAATCTGCTAACTAGGTAAGGACAGCCAGACAAACAGGACCGGCAGGACGGATAAATGTGGAAGGAAGCTCTGAACTATGAGATAGCAAACATTGACCGGCAATAAGGAGTAATTGGTTTGTATCGGTTTGTATGAAATTTTTATTGGCTTTAATGGTTTTAATGGGTATAGATGTAATGTATTGCTGTTGATTGTTAAATTGTGTTATTTGTTTTATTGCTGTGGTATGTTACGGGCATCGAATTGTGCCTTGGATGTGTAAGTCGCCCTGAGTCCCCTTCGGGGTGAGAAGGGCGGGGTAAAAGTAAACCAACCAAATAAATAAATAAATAAATAAATAATAAAACACACTATTTTCTGTTGGTCATGGGGATTTTGTGTGGGAAGTTTGGGCGTATGGGGTATTTGTGCCAAATTTGGTCCAGTGAATGAACATACATCCTGCATATTGGATATTTACAATTCATTACAGTAGCAAAATTACAGTTACGAAGTAGTAACTAAAATAATTTTATGATTGGGGGCTCACCACAACATGAGGAACTGTATTAAAGGGTTGCAGCATTAGGAAGGTTGAGAACCCCTGCTATATACAGTTGGTCCTCCGTAGCCACAGTTTTTGCATCCATGGATCCAGTCAACCATGGATCAAAAATATTTGGGGACAAAAACTCCAAAATGTAAATATTGGTTTTGCCCGCACACCAAGCATTTTGCTGATGTGTAGGCTTCACCTCAAACTCTCTCTGGCATACATGTGAGTTGTTTTCTATCTTATATTTGCAAAGGATGCCCCCAGGCAGTAAGAAGCCACACTTTGAAAACTGCTATGTGATTAAATGCTAATCAAGGTAGCCAATTGAAATATTCTCACCTACCTCCAAAAGACAAGAGTTCTTTCCCCCACATTGGAAATTCCACAGAGGTTCTATATCCATGGATTCAACCAACCATGGATCAAAAATATTTGCAGGCAAAGACTCCAGAAAGAAAACCTTACTGATGCATAGCCTTCCAATAATTTCAAAGATCCTCAAGCTCTCTCTGGCATTCATATGAATTGTTTGCTATATATGAATTGTTTGCTATATATGAATTGTTATATATAGGATGCCATTCCACTCCATCATTAATAATAATACGACGAGCATCTATGATTTTGGTTTCCATGGTTTTGAACTAAACCCGGGTGAATACTGAGAGTCCAATGTATATATTTAACACATCACTGGAAGCAGAAGTAATGGGTTGCTGTGAGTTTTCTGGGCTGTATGGCCATGCCATGTTTCAGAACATGGCCATACAGCCTGGAAGACTCACAGCAACCCAGTGATTCTGGTCATGAAAGCTTTCGACATCACAGCAGAAGCAATGACTGCTTTTCCAGTTTTTTAGAGAATTGTGCCATGTCAATTAAATCATGGATGATAAACCTCAAACAAAACTAAGAAGACACATAAAGGCAAAGTCTGACTGTGGGGGATTAAGAAAAGAAAATCTATATTAATGCAATATAGATTGGCTAAAACATACAAAGGCCATAATAAAAAAATGTTAGAAGTTTCAATATCAAGGAGGAACAGATTTTTAAGTTGGAGGACCATGTGCAAAAATATCTACTACTTGGGTCATTCCAAGATAAAGGGTAACTCCATCGAATTCTGTGCAAAAGAAGGAATGCAGATCAAGGAGGAATGAGAAGATAGTCCAATGCCTCTGAGAATATTAATGATCTCCTCAGATGTAACACTATCTCCAAATGACCAGATAACATTTGCAAGGGACAATCCCTCACCTTGAGAAAAGAGTTTAAGATTTCTAATGACTTGATGTGCAGAAATTCCCATACAGTGGAGGGACATGGGTCTCGCTAGGAGAGTCCCCTTTGGTGATTATTTCCTCAGAGCTGATGGAATGACAAGATAGGTAGATAACAAGAAAGGGGGTAATTGCACCAGCCAACTCCAAGATGCAGGCTCCGTGGTCACGTATCCACTCTAATTTAGTTCCATGTATTTTTTTCAACTGTGGATTTGTTTGGTAGGCTGTAATGATACGGAAGCAAATATGTTGAATGCTCTGCCTGTAACATGAAAGTCAAATTTGCTGAGCTCTTCCTTGGTTACCCAGTACTGTGGCTGTTCGGTCCAGAGGAGAAGATATTAGTCATGGACCTGGTTACCATTACATGTGATTGTTTCGTGTTTTCGTACAGTTCCGTCCATTTGGATGGCATGGAACTGTACCACCCTACTGCCAAGCACTCGATACTGTGGGCTAGGTGTTCGGCTATATAGGCCCTGACAGCTGGGCCAACAAGCATTCAGTGCTCAGCAGTAGGCCATGAGCGTCGAGCTCTCAACACTCATAGGCCCAGCTGGCAGGGCCTACAGCCAAGCACCAAGCTTACAGCACTGAGGGCTTGGCACCAGCACTCGACTGTAGGCACCAGCATTTGACGCTCGTAGGTCCATCTGGCAGGATCTGGCAGGGCCATCAGCTGGGCATACTGTGCACTTGGTTGTAGACCCTGACAGTCCTGGCACTTTGCTGCCCAAGGTCTGAAAATTTTCATTTTTTTTTTACCTTGGATGGAAAAGCTCATTTATGTAGGCATCCATTTTTAGAAGCAGCAGACAGAAACAGAGTCATATGAAAGGACATACCAAAACGGATAGCAATTTTATACAAATGCACAAGACTAGAAGATATGTATTTGCAGCAGTTCATGGTTTCTGCAGATAAAAGAATTAGCTTCCATGGATCTTAGGAATAAAGTATCCAAGACCACAAAGTAACTCAACCTTTGTGTCCTCAAGTGTTTTGGCCTACAACTCCCAGAAATCCCAGCCAGTTTAGCAGCTGTTAGGATTTCTGGGAGTGGAAGGCCAAAACATCTGGGACCCACAGGTTGAGAACTACTGTTCTAGACTATGGGTGCTTCCAGACAGCACCAAAATCTGCATTTTAAATCTAAGGCAAAAAATCCCAGGACCTCACCTATTTGTCCCAAGATATGGTCCCCCACAATCTTCACAGTCTTCCTCTGTAGTGGATCAAGATGGAGGGAGACAGGCGACATCCAGCGAATTTAAAAAAAAAGAAAATTCACTCTGTTATGTGTGGGATTGTAAATGCGTACATGCAAATATCTTTACATAAATACAAGCAGATTCGCATGCGCGCCAATGAGGTCCAGTGCATAATGGAGGGATTTTTTTAAAAAAAATCTTTCATCAGAGTTCTCTTTTCCCCCCAATTCTTTATTCAATCTCACCTGTGTGTCTGTTTAACAGCCCGATCAGCTGATAAGCTGTTTCCAACTTTTTAAAAGTGCACATCTGCTGGAGTAGTCTACACAGGAGGGAGGTAAGGAAAAATGTATTTTGCATGATCGCAAGTGTGTTTTTTCAGGCTTAATCGGGTTTTAAGCACACCTTTTTAAGACATGCCTTTTACTTCCAAATCCAATCATTCCCGCAGTTTAGCTAAACATTGTTTAGCCACACACACACACACACACACACACACACACCTTTTAACCCATTTATTTCCAGGTTTTACAGCATGTGTAGAAGATCCCTACATTACAGCTCTGCTAATCCAGATATATATTCTGTCAGAGCCTTTACTTGATCTCTGTGTAGACGTGCTGCACTTCGTTGTGTTGGAGACACACCAGCATTTGCATGAGAAAGTATCCAAATCCTATTCTAAATTGTTGATACGCTGAAGGCTTCGCACATAACTCAAGGGCTTTTTCAGTCTTCTACAAATATGTTGTTATACCACATTCACCTGTATCTGAGGTATGTAACAGAACCTGATTGTTCTGGCTTTTCCTCCCTGTGGCCTCTAAGTCCTGTTATACAGACAGCCAATGAATACAGAACTCATGACAGACAAGGAGCAGTTATTAGTGAAAGTTATCAGTGGTCAATGATGTTCTAAAATCCAGTAACTAAAGTGATAACACCTCCTAATGATTAACATGTAAGCTGAATTACTTTTCAGTCAGGAGACTGAAAAAGGAATATCATGCTACTTTAAAAAATCAATGTGGTATAACTTTTACTTACTTACTTATTTCATATGCCATCTTTTCCTGGAGAAGGATCTAAGATGGCTTCCAAGGTAAATAACCAAAACAAATTTCAGCAACTAGTAATTTGTTACATTAGCAGCCACACTCATAACTAATTACTACCAGGCATGGTACCTAAAACCAATTGCAATTTGTAATGTAATAGTGCTGGCAATTTGAGGCCAAGGGTTAAGGAATATATCCTATGTCATTCTCAGAGCAGATTATTGCCCAATTCCTTCGGGAGCAATGATCTTCCAGATGTTGTGATAGATTGAAAAGAAAATGTTGGCCATTCTTGGGAAGTGTTTGTGCTTGTATATCATCAGTTCATACCTTACAAAGCACAATTCAAGATGAATTTGAGAGAAGTTAGAGACCTGAAATACCATGACATGAGCCTCTTGGAATATGTAACATAACGATTTATTGTTAGATCTAATTAGGCTCTAATGTCTCATAGCCTTCTGATGCTATTGCTGTAGGAGCTTATTTGAATTTTAGTATCATGGTGACCCTTTGACCAAATAGCCTGCTGGTTTATTTATTTATTTATATTGCGAGCATTTCTACCCCGCTTTTTTCCGCATTGCAAACTCAAGGCAGCTTACAACATAAAAAACACACAAATTCTAACAGTTAAAATTTATAAAACAACAATAAAATGAGATAACAATAAAAATATACAATAAAACCAGTAAAATTCTTATCCATAACTGTCTCCACCAGCGTTCCCCTGTTATCTACAAGCTAAAACTCCTGAGACTCCCACAATGTGTCACTCAAAACCTTTCTTACATACAAATGTCTTGACCCCTTTCCTAAAACTAAGAAGGATGGTGCCACCCTTAATTCCTCTGGGAGGGTGTTCCAGAGAACAGGCACTGCACCCAAAAAGGATCATTCTCTTGTGTTGCGGAGATGCATACTGGTAGGAGCATGAGCTGCAATGAGTGTTTACCCACTGGATCTGAGTGTTCACCCTGGGATGTAACAGGGGACATGGAACTTTAGGTAGACTGGACCAAAGCCATAATGAGCTTTATAGATGATAACCAGCACCTTGAATTGAACCCGGAAACAGGCAGGTAACCAATGATGCTGCCTCAGGATAGGCGTGCTGCACTCCCTGAAGTCGTCTCCTGTTAGGAGCCTGGCCACAGCTCTTTGGACGAATTATAATTTCTGGACACCTTTGAAGGGCAGACTTACATAGAGCGAATTGCAATAGTCCAGTCTGAATGCAACCAATGCATGCACCACTGTGGTCAGGTCCAATGTCTCCAGGAACTGGCGCAATTGGCACACTAGCTTTAACTGTGCGAACTGTGTCACCTCCGCCATGTGGGCCTCCAGGTTGTAAACAGAGTCTAGGATGACCCCCAAACTGTGCACTTGAGCTTTCAGGGCAAGTGTAACCATGTCCAGCTAAGCCTGGAATGCCGCTTCCAGGTGCATCTACCGAGACATCAGTAGTACTTCCATCTTGCCTGAATCGAGCTTCAATTTATTCACCCTTATCCAGTTTATGATGAAGTTAAAGCTCAAAGCAAAAGGTAAACAATGTGTTGTTGAAGGCTTTCATGGCCAGAATTACTGGGTTGGTGTGAGTTTTCCATGCTGTATGGCCATATTCAAGAAGCAAAAGGTAAACACCTTGACCAGAGTTCACTGATGTAGTTAATCTAAAATATGCATTTATTGCTGGTTCATACACAAAATCCCTATCTGTTCCCTATTCCAGTCTCCACTTACTAGGAACATCCATTCTGGTTGACAAGAGTCTGTTCCTCTGCTGTTCAGGAAACAGTTGAATGTGAAACTGTTTAGCAACTACTGACTCATAATTGTGGAGTTGAACCACTTGATCCTTGGTATCTGCTGGAATTTGGCTACAAAACCTCCCGTAAACATAAAAATTGGTAGAGTGCCATTATACTCAATTGGGTAGTAAAATTATGTCCCTTATATATAAAATGAAAAGATCAAGGTTCACTTTTGGGATTTTATTTTTTTAATATTTTGAAAACATTGGTAGTTGAAACTGTAGATATGGAGGGCCAGCTATTACATAGTTGTGGACTTAAGGTGGTTGCATACTAGATCATTTCAAGGCATCTTCAGTACTTCATAATCAATCAACTATACATATTCAAAAGACCTCAATCTCTTAGGATTTTTCACGAGATGGAAATTGCTGGAATGAATCAAAAGTATCCCTGTTACCCATCTGGGATTTCAGTAGTACTCCAGTACAAGAAGACCTAATCCGGGATTGAAATATGGAAACCATAGATAGTAGTTGTTGATGATGCCATCATTAATTTTAAATTTCCCCTGTGTGGTGGAGTCAGTGAGCAGAATAATTGCCCTTCCATCTGCCTGTGGAGTTTTGAGTCTGAGGATTATACAACAGCCCCGAGCTGAAGAAAAAAGGTATCTTAGAGTCAGCGTGGGATGAGAGAGAGATGATAAAAGGGTGGGACATTAAGAAAGCCATTCTCCAGCGGGGTTGGGTCAAGGTCTTCTGGGGGCACAAGGGGCTTCAACTGGAAACTCTGCAGGATGGTGGTGAAGAAGAGGAAAAGCTCCATGCGGGCCAGTGATTCACCCAGACAAATCCGTTTCCCTGAAAGAAAAGAAGAATTTGTCAGAAGGTGAAGAGAGACACATCCAGCTTTTCTGATCAGATGTCTAATGAGATGCAGCCTATTCCATGCCCCCTTACCTTGTTCATGGGTTTTGGTTTTTATGGACTTTCGTTTCCAACCAATAATCTCATTGTCTCATATCTACCATATACACTCGTGTACAAGTCAACTGCTTGTATAAGTCTTGTCAAGTTAGGAGGCCCAAATTATGGATTTTTATACGACCCTTGCATAAGAAAAGAATCTTTCTGTATTGCGAGGGAACGCACTAATGTTTCCCAGGAGGCCAAACAGCCTTGGCCGCCATGTCCTTTTCCCTACCCGAATTCAGAATGTGCTTAGCCAGAAGTCCAGGATATTATTCATTTCATGTAGGAAAACAAAGATTTCATATTATACCCAAAAAAACACATTTCATGAATATTCTGAAATAGAACTCTAAGAATACATGGGTCTATTGTGAACAGTGCAGATTGCTCAAGTAGAGAGGAGGAGGAGGAGGGAGGAGGAGGAGGAGGAGGATTATATTGTTTAGCCTCCTCCTCATGACTCGAGGCAGAATTACAGCGTAATTAAAAGATATAAACAATGTAAAATTTCTATAGATTGAAATGTATTTTAATAAAATATACATATTAAAATGTATTTCTATGAAATACATATTAAAATACATAAAACAGAAATTAAGCATTGCCCCAGGAGGCAGATGAAATGGGCAACTAATGCTTTAAAATCCAGGAATGCAACCCATAGAGTATATGAGAAGGACCATAACCCTTACATACATATTAAACAACCCAACTATCAAGCAAGAATATAATCTTTCTACCTGCGGAGAATGGCACAAAGGCATCATTCTTCTTGAAGCATCCATTCTCATCCAAGAAGTTCTCTGGGTTGAAAACATTGGGGCTTTTAAACATTGTGGGGTCATGCAAAACAGTGCTGAGCAGGGGGCAAACCTCCATTCCCTGAGAAAGGGGAGAAAAGAGATTTATGAACTCAGAATGGCAAAAATGCAGTTCCAGAGCCATTTAGTTGTTCTATGTAAACACTATAAACAATTGGGTTTATCTGTGTTCAGTCAATGGTTGAGACTTTAAAAAAACAGAAATAAATAAGTAAGCAACCTAATTGTCCTATAAAAAAAGGATGAGGGTCAGAATTAGAAGCGGAACCTTAAACTGTGTTCATAGCAACCTCTGCATTCTCAAGAGTCTCATTCAAGTAGCCCATGACAAAATGACAAAACATTTCAGACTACCTTTATTTGGGTTGTTGTAGGTTTTTTCGGGCTATATGGCCATGGTCTAGAGGCATTCTCTCCTGACGTTTCGCCTGCATCTATGGCAAGCATCCTCAGAGGTAGTGAGGTCTGTTGGAACTAGGAAAAGGGGTATATATATCTGTGGAATGACCAGGGTGGGACAAAGGACTCTTGTCTGCTGGAGCTAGGTATGAATGTTTCAACTGACCACCTTGATTAGCATATAATGGCCTGACAGTGCCTAGAGAAAACTTTTGTTGAGAGGTGATTAGATGTCCTTGTTTGTTTCCTCTCTGTTGTTGTGCTGTTGTAATTTTAGAGTTTTAATACTGGTAGCCAGATTTTGTTCATTTTCATGGTTTCCTCCTTTCTGTTGAAATTGCCCACATGCTTGTGTATCAGAAGCCTAAGTCCCCTCCCCAAATAAAAAAGCCCTTTCTTCTAGTAACCTCTTTAATTATCAAGCCCTGCTATTCCCTCCCCAGTCCCATCTTCTGGCTTGTGCACCAGTCTGACAGACTTTAAAAAAATCCTAAAAGTCAATGGATGACATCAGCATTCTGAAACTTGGAGTGCTTGTAGTCATACATGTGTTCTTCAAGTGCTGCCATTTTCATTATGATAGTACTAAAATGATGGAAAGAGGAGCCTCACCAGTTCCTCCATTACCGCCAATGGGTCGAATCTTTTATTTATTATTTTATTTCAAAGTTTTATATACCGAGCTTCTCACCTCATAAGAGGGACTCAGCCCGGTTTCCAACCATAAAAACACATACAATCGGTAAAATATCAAAGTACACATTACAATAAAACATTAAAAAAGCACATATATTTAAAATTACAGTGGTCAGTCGTCATACTAAAATCGAATATACACAGTCTTCCATCCAGATCGTTGTCTCATTCTTCGAAAACCTGTCTCCATAACCACGACTTCACCTGTTTCCTGAATGTCAGGATTGTTGGGGCGGTTCTGACCTCTGGCGGGAGAGAGTTCCAGAGTCGTGGGGCCACCACCGAGAAGGCCCTGTCCCTCGTCCCCACCAGCCGCGCTTGTGAGGCCGGTGGGACCGAGAGCAGGGCCCCTCCAGATGATCTTAGTAATCTTGATGGTTCGTAGGGGAGAATACGTTCGGAGAGGTAAACCGGGCCGGAGTCGTTTAGGGCTTTATAGGTTAACACCAGCACTTTGAATTGTGCTCGGAAGCTAATTGGCAGCCAGTGGAGCTGGTGTAACAGCGGAGTGGTGTGCTCCCTGTACCCAGCACCCGTTAGTAATCTGGCTGCCGAACGTTGGACTTGGAGCTTCCGAGCTGTCTTCAAAGGCAACCCCACGTAGAGAGCGTTGCAGTAGTCTAAACGGGATGTAACCAAAGCGTGGAACACCGTGGCCAAGTCAGCCTTCCTAAGGTATGGGCACAGCTGGCTCACAAGTTTTAGTTGTGCAAAAGCTCCCCTGACCACCGCCGAGACCTGGGGCTCCAGACTCAGCGATGAGTCTAGGAGAACTCCCAGACTGCGAACCTGCGCCTTTAGTGGGAGTGTGACCCCGTCCAGTACAGGATGTAACCCCATACCTTGTTCGGTCTTACGACTGACCAGGAGTACCTCTGTCTTGTCTGGATTTAGTTTCAATCTGTTGTCCCTCATCCAGTCCGTCACAGCGGCCAAGCACCGGTTCAGGACCTGAACAGCCTCCTTAGTAGAAGGTGAAAAGGAGTGATAGAGTTGGACATCATCTGCATACAGATGACACCGCACCCCAAAACTCCGGATGATCTCTCCCAACGGCTTCATGTATATGTTAAACAACATAGGGGACAATACTGAACCCTACGGTACTCCACAGTACAATGGCCGAGGAGTCGAGCAGGCGCCCCCTAGTGACACCTTCTAGGAGCGACCCTCGAGGAAGGTCCGGAGCCACTGCAAAGCAGTACCCCCGAGACCCATACCTGCGAGGCGTCCCAGAAGGATACCGTGGTCGACGGTATCGAAGGCCGAAGAGATGTCCAGTAGAACCAACAGGGACACACTCCCCCTGTCTAGTTCCCGGCGCAGATCATCCACTAAGGCGACCAAGGCTGTCTCGGTACCATGTCCCGGCCTAAAGCCAGACTGTGCCGGATCTAGATAATCCGTGTCTACCAAGAATACCTGGAGTTGTGAGGCCACCACACGTTCCAGGACTTTGCCCAAAAAGGGGAGATTGGAAACAGGCCGAAAGTTGACGAATTGAGTGGGGTCTAGTGATGGTTTTTTCAACAGCGGTTTAATAACAGCTTGTTTTAAGCTGGCTGGAATATTGCCTTCCCGAAGGGAGGCATTAACCACCACCTTTACCCACTCTGCCAAACCCCCTCTGGCTTCTTTCACCAGCCAGGAAGGGCAGGGGTCTAGGATGCATGTGGTAGGCCTCGCCTCTCCAAGAACCCTGGTGACCTCGTCGAGTTGAACAGATCAAAACGAATCCAACAAAACTGGACAAGCAGATACTTGGGTTACATCCTCAGAGACTGCAGATAATGTGGTGTCAAAGCCCGAACGGATCAAAGCGACTTTGTCCGCAAAGTACTGAGCAAATGCTTCACAGCGCGCTGCCGAGTCGTCAGGGGACCCACTCGAGGTGGGATTCAACAACCCTCTGACTACTCGAAACAGCTCTGCCGGACGGTTCCTTGCGGACGCAATATTGGCCGAATAGAAAGCATTTTGCGTGGCCTCTATTGCCGCGCCATATGCCCTTAAATAAAAGCGTAGGCGTGTTCGATTTGGCTCGCTGGGCTCTTTCCGCCACACACTCTCTAGCCACCTCTTTGTTCGCTTCAGCTCCACCAACTCCTTGTTAAACCAAAGAGAAGGTTTAGCTCGGCGACTCAAGAGGGGGCACTCCGGAGCAATCATGTCTATTGCCCTAGTCAACTCCCTATTCCAGTGAGCGACCAGGGCATCGACAGAATTACCATACAAGGCAGCGGAAACATCCCCAAGAGCCATCAGGAGTCCTTCTGGATCCATAAGCCTCCTGGGGCGGACCATCTTAATAGGTCCACCACCCCTGTCTAAACTTGATCAGGTGGTGATCAGTCCATGGCAAAGGAGAGATTGACAGCTCCTCCACACCGCCACCTTCTTCCCAGCCCTGACAGAAGACCAAGTCAAGTGTGTGTCCAGAACAGTGGGTAGGGCGAGATATTAGCTGGGACAGCCCCATAGTTGCCATGGTGGCCATGAAGTCCTGAGCCGCTCCTGAAAGAGTGGTCTCTGCATGGACATTGAAGTCCCCCAGCACTACAAGCCACCAGGACTCCAATGCCAGGTCCGAAACCAACTCTGCAAGTTCAGATAGGACGGCCGTGGTGCAGCGGGGTGGTCGGTACACCAACAACAGCCCTATTCTGTCCCGGTCTTCTAACCTCAGGTGGACACATTCAAACAAGGTCGACTGTAAGGCCGGGCTCCTGATCAAGGAGATGGAATCTTTATAGACTATTGCAACTCCACCTCCCTGCCCCCCGGATATCGGTTGGTGCTGCACGGAATAACCTGGTGGGCAGAGCTGGGTGAGATTAACCCCTCCAGCCTCATCCAACCAGGTCTGCGTAATGCACACCCTTTTGAGAGCAAAAACAGAGTATTCAGGAATTTCCCGATAAACGGAATGGAGGGCCAACCAAAAACGTGACCAAAAATCTCACATCCCTACTATACTGTCCTAAATCATTTATAGGACATTAAACAATATTAGCAGGTATTCCTGTATGTGGCTTAAATCAAAGTAGAATGGATATCCCACTGAGAGCCAAGATTCTTGACTTCTTTCTCTAATTTCATGGCTCAGCAAAACACATTAACCACAGATTCTGTAAGATACTAAATGGCCGGCCATTTGCATTTTTGCAAGATGCACTGGACAGTTGGACTTCCTGTTTCTGCATGACAGTTGAGTTGTCGTCGTCCCCCCCCCCCCAAAAATCTTCTTCTAGTTACCTATTTGACTCTCAGCCTCTGCTATTCCCTTCCCGGGCTTTTGTATGTGGACTCCTGTACCAGTCTAGCAGCCTTAAAAAAATCCTAAAAGTCAGTGGATGACACTAACATTCTGAAATGTCAGGTGGGGAGGGGGGGCTGTAGTCATAAATGTGTCCTTCAAGTTCAGCCATTTTTTTCCTGATAATATTGAAATGATGGAAAGAGGAGCCTCACCAGCTCTCCCATTGCTGCCAATGGGCCAAATCTTCAGAAAACAGAGCTTCCAACTGACAGATCACGGAACTTTATTTCCCTCCTCCCAATTTTGGGTATTTCCTGATAAATGGAATGGGGGGCCAACTAAAAATGTGACCAAAAACAGGACGGATTTTTGACAAATTGCACACCCCTAATATACTATCCAAAATCATCTATAGGACAATAAACAATTTTAGTAGGTATTCCTGTATGTGGCTTAAACCAAAGTGGAATGGATATCCCACTGAGAGCAAGGATTCTTGCCTTCTCTCTCTAACTTTATGGCTCAGTAAAACACATTAACCACAAACTTTGTAAGATACTCAATGGCTTCCCACATGCCTTTTTACAAGGTGTACTGGACAGTTAGAGTTCTTGGGTTGTTGTAGGTTTTTTGGGCTGTTTGGCCATGTTCTAGAAGCATTCTCTCCTGCTGTTTCACCTGCATCTATGGCAGGCATCCTCAGAGGTTGAAGGGTCTGTTGGAAACTAGACAGGGGAGGTTTACATATCTATGGAACATCCAGGGTGGGAGAAAGAACTCTTGTCTGTTGGAACTAGGTGTGACTGTTTCAATTGGCCAGTTTGATTAGCATTTGATGGCCTGGTAGTTTTTAGGAGTGACTTGTTACTGTCTGGGAGAATCCTTTGTTGAGAGGTGATTAGCTGTCTCAGATTGTTTCTTATCTGGAGTTCCGTGTGTTTGAGTGTAGTTATTTATTTACTGTTATAATTTCAGAGTTTTTTAATACTGGTAGCCAGATTTTGGTCATTTTCACGGTTTCTTCCTTTCTGTTGAAATTGTCCACATACCTGATAAAAGGCTTGCTGCACCTGTGCTATATATCTCCCCCTTTTTCAAAGGCACTGTCATCTACACATTTCTGCTTTTGAAATACCCCAATTCCACTATTGTCCTCCCACTCAGCTTACTTCAATTGCTGCAAACTCAAATCATCTTTGGCCATCTTGGCCGTACTCTGATGTTGCTTGGGATGCACATCTCCCATTTTCCTTCCATTAAACATTAGAAGGTGTGATGTTGACTATACCTCTCAGTTTCAAGTTAACTGGTCTCCCTTTATCTTTCCTGGCTACTCCACAACTGTACCTTAGGGATGAAGTATCCTCGGAATTCAGTGTCACAAGTAACCATGTGGGCCACACCCATAGGCAGGAGATCACAGACTCTCTGTATTTCATGGATGACAGCATCCGTATATGGCATCTGCCTCCGGACTTCACTGTTTGGGATGCGATTATGGCCAATCACTCGATCTATTTCCTCACGCATTTTTGCTGTTAAATATATGCATAGAATTAACTGCATGGATTTCTAAAAGGGAAATGAGGGAAATAAAATATATCTCCTTTCTCTCCTTCCCTCCCTTTTGACTCAAACTGTTCTTGCAAAATAGGCAACTCCAGCCTGGGAGGAGAAGCGGAGGAGTGAAGGAGGTTTTGGGAAAGAAAACACACTCTTAAGGGAGGGAATGGGGAGAGAGAAATATATCATATACTGTGAGCAATGGCTGCAGTATATGATACTGCTGCCCAGCCTGAACCCATTATAAGAGAGGGAGATTTTTTCAACCCCCCATACTCAGCTTGGCTTTGAGTATATACAATACTTTAAACCAGGGTCCTCAAACTAAGGCCCGGGGGCCGGATACGGCCCTTCAAGGTCATTTACCTGGCCCTCGCTCAGCGTCAACCTAAGTCTGAAATGCACACAAAAATAAGAATCCTATCTCATCAGCCAAAAGCAAGCCCACACTTCCCATTGAAATACTAATAAATATGATTTTTTTAAAATTGTTCTTCATTTTAATTATTGTATTGTTTTAAAGTGTTTTTTTGCACTACAGATAAGATATGTGCCGTGTGCATAGGAATTCATTCATATTTTTTTCAAATTATAATCCGGCCTTCCAACAGTTTGAGAGACTGTGACCTGGCCCTCTGTTTAAAAAGTTTGAGGACCCCTGCTTTAAATTATTGTTGGCTAAATCCATAGATGCAGAACACATGGGGACAGAGGGCTGACTGTATTGAAAGGAGTATTAAGAAGTGGAAGGTAGGGTGAAATTTAACCATAAAATTGTCCTGGAGGACCTAAACATTCTCAAAGAAGCATTCTCTGTAGAAACTGTTATGTCTTCCAGTATGGTCCTATGTTCAATTTCTGGCAGAGTTTAATTGTGAAGTTGCCCTGGATAAACACATTTGTCAATGTGGACCAAATGAGGTGATACAACAATAACAACAATACCTTGCACTTCTGGATATTTCATCAAAAGCAGGAGGCCATATCTCAGGGTTGAACTGACCGTCTCTGTTCCAGCAAAGAACAGAGTAAAGATGGTCTGTTCCAGATTCTTATCATTAAATTCACTAAGTGGATTGCCTTTTTCCTGGAAGTAGGAAAGATGAAGAAATCACACGATGATTCTAAGGCAAACCACTGGCTGACCCCCACCCCACCCCCACCCCCGCACACACACACACCTTCACACACCAACAAGGTATCTTTTCCATCTGGATGAGGAAGCAATCAATGAAGTCACGTGGGAAGTTAGAGTCAAGGGTCTCTTGGTTCTTCTTCACCCTCTTGGCAATGAAGCACAACACATCTGACATAATGTCATAGACCCTGGTGTGGGGCCCTGGGAAGTACTTCAGAAAAGTGGGAAACATGTCATAGAGCTGCATGAGGAGAGAAACAATGTTTAGTGGTGTTCCTGCCAAATTCCACCCTAGTATCAGTCGCATTTCTTTAGTTTGCTTTGGAAGGAATTCTGGAGCTAGAAGCAAAGGAGGCATTCGATATCAAAAGAGCACCTGGTTTCAGGGCTGGATATGACCTTATAGTAGATGAGAAGTAAAGTACATCAGGATAATATTGAAGATCAATAGTTCTCTAAGCAACTAAACATTATCACGAAGTGAGTAACATTCAGGAACCTGGGACCACGTTGAGCTCACTTCCCAGAAGAAATTGTGCATCATCCTCATAAGAGCCTGGAATTCCTCATCCTCATAGTCAAAGCGCTCCCCAAACACAATGGAGCAAATGATATTGGAGACTGCACGGCTGAGAAAGTAGGTGGGCTCTATAGGTTTTCCTGCAAAACAACAGCAAAACAAAAACAAATAACAGAGATCCAGTCTACAGACGGCACTTTTGGTTCTGAGATGCACACCACATCCATTACATGTCAGATGTAGGGAGCAGTATTCTTTCTTTCAGGATTAAGTACAGTAGAGTCTCGCTTATCAAACATAAACAGGCAGAACATTGGATAAGCAAAAATGTTGGATAATAAGGAGGGATTAAGGAAAAGCTTATTAAACATCAAATTACATTATGATTTTACAAATTAAGCACCAAAACATCATGTTTCCGGGGAGGGGGGCTTGAGGGGCTTCACCCCCCCCTCCCCCCGAAATTCTCATGGTGGTTTGCGAAAAGGCCTTACTGGTGCATTATTTAAACTGTTATGTTTATTCCTATCATGATCTGATCACCATACTCAATATATCCCATATGCATGGGGGTATTGGGGTAATGATACAAAAGGTTTGCTAGGGTAAACCCTCTTTCACTCAGACTCAGCCCCCCCCCCAATCGAAGTCCTGGCTACAGGCCTGCACCAGAACATCATGTTTTATAACAAATTGACAGAAAAAGCAGTTCAATACACAGTAAAGTTTTGTAGTAATTAGTGTATTGATGAATTTAGCACCAAAGCAGAGAAGGGTTCTTTCTTTCTCCCACCCTGGACATTATTGCGGGTGAGAGGCAGATTGTATTGGATAATACAGAACGTTGGATGAATGGAGGTTGGATAAGTGAGACCTAATGTAGTTTCACTCAACAGAATGAATTCAACCTGCCTGGCAACTCACTTACCCTTTGTCTTACGAAATTCCTCCAACAGAAATTGAGACTCTTCTTGGATTCGCTCCTCAATAGACTTTTTCCCCATCCCAAAACTCTTCAAGACGGTGACGGAGAATCTGCGCAGTTGCTTCCAGCGTTCTCCATTGGAAAAGCCCACCCCTGAGGGGAAAAGGAAAGAAATCAGAGGACAACCAGAAGAAAGAGTTTTAACCATTCTTGCAGAGACAACTGGAGTGCCTCACCATATCCTTCAATAGCCCTCTCGATTGTAGGTTTGGTAAACCTTCCACAGAACTCTTCTGCCTTGTCTATTAGAGCCTCCTTCACAGCACGGTGTCCACACAAGACCAGAACTGGACGTGATCCCAAATAAACCGTGAAAACAGGGCCATATTTTTGGTGCAGCTGTAGGAGAAATAAACATTTAACTTCTGGCACTATCTTTGTGTTTAGGCAGACATTTTGGAATGGTGTCATTTGAAGTGGATGAATTTGGGATCAAGGAGCATATTTCATTTCACATTGCATTGCAATAGATCTTACAAGTAGAAATGTTAGAAACGGAAGGTACTTTGCACTGAAGACCATATCTCTCCCTCCATAATGGGGAATGTCTTGTAAGGCAGGGGAAATTGTCAAAACCACAGTCAGACTACAGAACAAATTGCAACCCTTTCTGTTTTGCCAAGTACAGCTGCATGATGGAGGAAGACTACTGGGATGGAGGTTTAGCACAGCTGGTAAATCATCAGCAATTATAAAATCTATCAACCAAAAGGTTGCAAGTTCGAACCCCGGGTTGCCATGGGCAGCCACCCATCAGCCCCGCCCACTGTTTACCTAAGCAGTTCAAAAACAGCTTTAGCTGTAATTATTAGAGAAATTAGGTACTGCTAAAAAGTGGGGGAGGTGTCTTACAACGCAATAAAGAAAAAAAGGATTTGAAAATGCTGTAATGAGGAAGTCATAGAGGATGGAGCGACAGCACCCCCTGTGGACTCAAGCCCAACCATCCATGGCACAGCACAAAAACCTCCTTCTGTTCTGTCTGTGTACTGTCTATACAAACAGCATTGAATGTTTGCCATGTATGTGTAGTTGTGATCCACCCTGAGTCCGCTACAGGATGAGAATGGCGGAATATAAATAAAGTGTTGTTGTTATTCTTATACTTATTCTTATTCTTATTCTTATTATGCTTACTAGTACTGCTGCTGCTGCTGCTGCTGCTATACAAACATCTCATTCAGAAATATTTATTCAGGGAAAACATAAAAGAAGAATGAAAATAATTGCATTAGAGCAACAGGAGTTTGTATAGAACAAAATAAGCTTTCAGATTTTGTAAAACAGCTCAGGAAATGTTTGAGAAACCAGCACTTTCTATACCCAATGGAGAATGTATCAATTCTGCATGTATATTACATCTTCACCACAGTTTAACTTCAATGCTCCATCACATGTAACGCTGGGATCAAGGATGTATCTACATTATAGACTAAGGATGTATCTACATTATAGAAATCATGCAGCTTGTCATGCAGAAATATTTCCAAGTGTAGTTGGGGAAAATCATAAAGATAAAAATGTATAGCCAATGCAAGAGAAAGAATGGCAATGGAAGGAAACTAATGAGACAACTCAATGCCTCGGTGAATCTTAATCTTCTTAATTTTTCTATTACATACAAAATGCCCAAGTTGAATTTCAGGGGACAACCACAAACCATGATAAGAGATTTATTTATAAATGCATATATATAAAGAAAGAAAAAAACAACGAATGTAAAGAAAATTATTTTGAAAAGAAAAAGGATAGCTTCCAAACTTCCTTTCATAAGTTTGTGTGTGTGTGTTTTTCTCTAACAGTTTTCATCACTTTACTTCTTTCTACAAACCGTCCTTTCTGACCATTAAACAAGTTACAAGGGCTTTTTTTGCCATAAAATATAAGAGTTCAAAAAATGTCCATACCTTGAGAAGAGATTTTAAGGTTTCTCCTGACTTGATCTGCAGGAAATTCCCAATCAGGGGCAGGGGAGTGGGTCCCGGAGGAAGCCTTCCCTTGTGCAATCGTTTCCTCTTAGATGATATGAGCAAATGGCAAGAAACACAAATAACAAGGAGGAGGGTGACTACACCAGCCCATTCCATGGTGCAGATAGTTTGCTGTCCTTCTCTTTCAGCAGATTGTGGAACCAGTCCCATCTGGCTGGGGCTCCATGGCCTTTTATAGGGACTGTTTGGACACTGCCTTCTGGGTTACATAACTGCACAGAGCAAATATGTTGCATCTTAGTCCATGACACAGTGAAACAATACTGTTTATTAGATTCACGGGCTCCTGTGATGTCTTCCAACTCTATGGTTCCATGATAGTTTTGTTCCCTGAAGACTCTGTGCTGTGGATATGTTCCTACAGATATTCTAAGACAGTGGTTCTCAACCTGGGGTCCCCAGATGTTTTTGGCCTACAACTCCCAGGAATCCCAGCCAGTTTACCAGCTGTTAGGATTTCTGGGAGCTGAAGGCCAAAAACATCTGGGGACCACAGGTTGAGAACCACTGAAGAGGTCTTAGATGTCTTAACCTTTGTATCAGCTGTAAAGCAATTTAGGAGTTACTTACGGTATGTAGTGCCACCCATAGCCACAGGGTCTGCGTCCATGGGTTCAATCAACCACCACTTGAAAATATTCAAAAAGCAAATCTTTATTTTGGTAATATATAGGCATTCCCTGTTATTGCCTTCTGCCATTTCACAGATCCTCAGGCTCTTTTTGGCATTTGATTGTATTTTGTACAATCATTTTGTATAACAGGCACCAATTCACTTCATCATAACAAGATTTGAGCACCCAAGGAATTTGGTTTTTAAAAGGTGGGGGGGGGGCTGTAGCAAAACCATGACAGACACAGAAGGCCCAATGTCTATACCTAATCATGGAAAATCCTAGGTCAGTGGTTCTCAACCTTGCTAATGCCGTAACCCCTTAATGCAGTTCCATATGTTGTAGTGACCCCCAACCATAATATTATTTTCATTGCTACTTGATACCTGTCATTTTAGTACTGTTATATATCGAAATGTAAATATCCGATATGCAGGATATATTTTCATTCACTGGACTAAATTGAGCACAAATACCCAATATGCCCAAATGTGAATGCTAGTGGGGTTGGGGGGGGGGGATTGATTTTGTAATTTGGGAGTTGTAGTTGCTGGGATTTATAGTTCACCTATAATCAAAAAGCATTCCACCAGCGATGGATTTAAACCAAACTTGGCACAAAGAACTCCCATGACCAACAGAAAACACTGGAAGCGTTTTGTGGGCATTGACCTTGTGTTTTGGAGTTGTAGTTCACCTATATCCAGAGGAGCACTGTGGATTCATGCAATGATGGATCTGGACCAAACTTGGCACGAATACTCAGTATGCCCAAATGTGAACACTGGTAGAGTCTGGGGAAAATAGACCTTGACATTTGGGAGTTGTAGTTGTTGGGATTTATAGTTCACCTACAATCAAAGAGCATTCTGAACTCGACCAACAATAGATTTGGGTCAAACTTCCCACACAGAATCCCAATGACCACCAGAAAATACTATGTTTTCTGATGGTCTTTGGCGACCTCTTTGACACCCCCTCACGACCCCCTCAGGGGTCCCGACCCCCAAGTTGAGAACCACTGTCCTAGGTGAAATTAATATGAAGGGCCTAAAAGTAAGTGTACAAATTGAAAGCATCTGTCCAGTTATTTATTACTACTATCAACATCATCATCATCATTATTATTGTGGTTGTTTTTGTTGTTATTGTTTTTGTTGTTATGTTTCTTTCTACCCTGCTTTAATTAAAAGTATGACCACATAATTTAAAATATACAAATATGCAAACATTAAACATAAAGTATTAAAATTCACAGTTAAAACTCATAAAAACATATTCAAATCAAAAAACTACAGCACCCCATGACTTTGCCTTTAAAACCTTCTTTGAAAGTCTGTCTGAATAAAAAGGTTTTAGCTTGCTGCTGGAAGGACAGCAGGGAGGGGCCATTCTGACTTCCCTGGGAAGAAGGGAGTTCCAGAGTCAAGGGGCATTTGCCACCAAGAAGGAAGGCCCACTCTCCTGTTCCCACCAACTGAGCTTCAGATGGACGTGGGACTAAGAGATGGGGCTCTCCGGAAAATCTCACAGCAGGTTCATACAAAGGGATGTGGTCAGTCACATAGCCTGGACCCTTAGCCAGGATTTTGATTCGGGGGGGGGGGGGGGCTAAGTCTGAGTGAAAGAGGGTCTACCCTAGCAAACCTTTTGTATCATTACCCCAATACCCCCATGCATATGGGATATATTGAGCATGGTGATCAGATCATGATATGAATAAACATAACAGTTTAAATAATGTACCAGTAAGGCCTTCTCGTGGACCACCCTGAGAATTTCGGGGAGGGGGCTGAAGCCCCCCCCCCCCGGCTACATGCCTGCCTGGACCTGAAAGAAGGAATGCAAATCAAGGAGCCCAATGCCTCAGTGAATCTTGAAGGTCTCCTTAGATTTCATACTATCTCTGCATGCCCAGAATATGCTTCCAAGTAGCAATCATTCGCCTTGAGAAGAAAAGGTTGCTGATGACTTCATCAGTAGAAATTTCCAAATAGAGGCCAGGGAGTGGATTCCTAAGGAAGAATCCCTTTGTGTGATAATTTCTTCATAGCTGATGTAATAACAAGAAAGTAAAGGTAGATGACAAAAAAGAAGGCAACTGCACCAGCCAACTCCATTGTTCAGGTTTTGTGGTTATGCATCCACTCTAATTCAGTTCTACGTAGGCTGTTATAATACCGAATCAAATATGTTGAATTATCTGCCTGTGAGATGGAAGTCAAATTTGCTCAGCTCTTCCTTGGTACCCAGTACTGTGGCTGTTGGGTCCAGAGGAGATATGGACTTGCAGTTCAAAGTTTCTGCAGATAAAAGGATTAACTTTCATGGATCTTAGGAATGGAGATCCACCACAATGTATCCCTAACAAGAGAGCAAAGACAGATGACCAAAAAAAAAAAAAAACCTAGGATGCAGAACAATGACTTCAAACTACAGGAAAGGAGATTCCACCTGAACACTAGGAAGAACTTCCTGACTGTGAGAGCTGTTCAGCAGTGGAACTCTCTGCCCCTGAGTGTGGTGGAGACTCTTTATTTGGAGGCTTTTAAGCAAAGACTGGATGGCCATCTGTCGGGGGTGCTTTTAATGTGATTTTCCTGCTTCTTGGCAGAATGGAGTTGGACTGGATGGCCAACTCTATGATTCTTTGTTGATATGAACACTTCAAAGGTATTTTCAGTCAAATATGTTGTTATTCAGCTTTCTCCTGTATCTGAGGTATGCGATACAACCTGATTGTTCTTGGTTTTCCCACTGTGACATCTAAATCCTGCTATACACACAACCATTGAATACAGGACTCATGACTGACAAGGATCAGTTATTAGTGAAAGTTATCAGCGGTCAATGATGGTCAAAAATCCAACTAGTAAAGTAACAACACCTTCAAATGTTTTACAACACTTCAAGGCTTTCTTATACTAGTCTTTAAGAGACTGGCATTGACTTGTTGTATGTTCACAAAGCCAATCAAGGCATAGTAAAGACACGGATGTAAACTTTGTGAGAGTCTGTTTAAGGCTCCTTGCTTATAGACTGAGTTCCATAATAATAAATGGATTAACTGAAGGTGACTAGCCAGGGAATTTTACATACATGGCTGAGGCTAAGACAAGTACTACTGATTACACTATGTAACATGGTTTTTGTTCTTTGGTTATAAATGTAATTTCAACATTAGTTCTCTCAAAATCACATTTTGCAGTTTATTAAACTGCAAAAACTTTATCAATGACGGTCAAAACCCAACTCATAAAGAAACTTCACCACCTTCACCTTAAATGAGTAACATGTAAACTGGATCAGAGAACTTTAAAAAGGAATATCCTGCATTGTATACAAAGCTGACAATGTGGCACAATATTTATCTATTTATTTGTTTATGGGCTTACTGCCATACCTACTTATTTTATATGTCATCTTTTCCTGCAGCAAGACCTAAGGTGGCTTTCAAGGACAGAATCCAAAGACAACATTCTCTGGCAAAAGTAAGGTTGCAGCCACGCAAATAAGAAATTATTCCAAGGCTTAGGGATTAGTAACATATACACTGAAGAAATGTTACCCAAAACCAATTGCAATTAGTAATGTAGAAATACTGGTGATTTGAGTCTGAGGTCTGGGTAAAGTACATCCCAATAGTAGGTGACAACCCAGTTCCTTTGGGAACAATCATATTCCATGTGTGAGGGAAAGCAACCTCAGGGTCAGCGTGGGATGGCACAGAGCTGGTAAAAGGGTGGGATGTTGTAAAAGCCACTCATCTGAGGAGTGAGGTCAATATCTTCAAGGGGAATAAGAGACTTCAATTGGAAATTCTGCAGGATGGTTGTGAAGAAGAGGAAAAGTTCCATGCGAGTCAAGCCTTCACCCAAACAGATCCGTTTCCCTGAAAGAAAAATATGTGAATTTCTCAGGAGGTAAGGATAGACACATCCCGCTATTTCTAATCAGATGCTTCCTGAGATGCAACCTATGATATTTCACATCAAACCATCAATCTCATTGTCTTATATCTACTCTTAAAGGGTTTTCTTTGTATCCAACTTGGTATGGGTTTGCAGTTGATCTCAACCATTTGGAATAACCATATCAGCCACCTTGCAATGGGATTTTGGGTGGCCCCATTGTTCATTTGGGGAAACCTGAGTTGGGTGTTTCTAAATCCAAAGGCAGCCAAGATCATTTCTAAATTTGTTGATCTTGATGTTATGGATTTTGATCTCTAGCGTTACTTGTAAGTAGGAATGTAATTCTTCAATCATTCTGGGTTTGAAGGAAGCAATTAGTAATTTTAGCCATTTTCTTCTGACTGCAAAATATTCTCCCCAAACTGTGCAGTTTAAGAAAAACTGTTGTGTTTTTTTGTTATATACACAACAGCAGCTGAACAACTAGGCAAAGAAGATGAAATGGAACAATCGAAGGAAGAATCTGATATGGATTGGATACCTGCACATTAAAATCTCCATGCTAAAAATACTCATTGATGTCAATGGTCTCAAGTCATCAAACAAAAGGAAAAAGATATTTCAACACCTGACTGAGCAACAGAGGCTGACTTAATAGCTATTCACAAAACCCACATAAAAACAAGTATAAATTGAAGATTACATTTAAAAATTAAATCAAGTGCACATTGCATTGGACATTGTTAAGATAATTTTGCATGTTTGCTGTGGGAGAATAAGGAGACCACAGCAGCAAGCTCTAAAAACAAGCATCAATCTAAATGTGATCTATCTCCTCGTTGGTTTTTTAGGAGAGTTTTACCTGCAGAGAAAGGCACAAAGGCATCATTCTTCTTGAAGCGTCCATTCTCATCCATGAAGTTTTCTGGGTTGAAAGCATTGGGGCTTTTAAACATTGTGGGGTCATGCAAGACAGTGCTGAGTAGTGGATAGACTGTCGTCCCCTGGGAAATAAAAGAGTTATGAGCTCAGAATGGCAAAATGCAGTTCCAGAACAAGTATCTTGCACAGCATTCTTTTGATGTAAATATTGCAGAACAGTTGGATTTATTGAAACTAGGCTTTACACTTAACTTGTTAGATGGTTCAATGTATAATCTTATTTTGAGAGAGAGAGAAAGTAACAGATGAGCAAGCAAGCAAGCTAAATGTTCTACCAAAAATGAGATAAAATGGGAACTGCAGTGATTCAAGATGAGCATCCACAAGACTCTAAACTGTAGTTGTGGCAACCCCTGGTAGCTCATGAGACTCATTTAGGTAGTCCATGAGATGAATGGAGAACACTTTTAATGCCTGTATTTGATTGCCTTCTTCGCTTGTTTCTTAGACTCCATCTACACCGCTATATGAAATCCGGATTATCTACTTTCAACTTGATTATATGTGTATTTATTTACCATATTTGTACTTCTCACCTCGGAGTGAACTCAGGCAGACTTTCAACAGGCAGCAATTTGATGCCATACACACATATATTAAAAATAAACAATTACAATTAAAACCAAACAATTAAAACATAAATTATTAAAACATCTATTAAAATCATGCCACAAGTGTAGACTCATATAATTGAGTTCAAAGCAGATTGTCTGGCTTATCTAATTTGATAATCTGGATTATATGGCAGTGTAGATTCAACCTTAGATTCATAATTCCATAATCAGTGTATCGACAATACAGAAACAGTGGAGTTTGACACCCGTTGTAAAACTTCAACTTGCATGATTCCATTGCATTGGTTGATGTCAAACTGCATCAGTTCTGCTGTGTAAATGCACCCATTATAAAATTATGGGATCTATTAATCTTTCTTCTAAACTTTACCAAAGTGTCTCTTCTTAGTTGTATCACATAGAACCTGTGATCTTAACCTCCTGAAATTTGTAAATGCTTTAAAAGTGGATTGTGGCTTTGAGAACTGAATATGTCAAGGTAGGACTAAAGTGCATCCAGCTAAGAGCAGAATGCTTTCCTTCTGTTTCCTCCCCAGCACAGAAATAGGTATCAGGGAGCACTGGAACACAAAATAGGTGGGTTGATGTTGCCCCATTGTAGCAGAATCCCCACCTTTCCAATATTTAAAAAAGTGGATAATGGTGTCAGGGACTGGACTTACACCATCTAGACTCATCTGCAGTCTTGTAACTGTAGGTGGGATTGCATCACAGTGGAATGTCCCATGAATATCTTCAATTACTCGTATCCTTATTGCCCCACTACTATACCTTAGGGATATGATATCCTCTGAATTCAGTGTCACGAATAACCATGTGGATCAAATCCATAGGAAGGACATCACTGCATCTCTGCACTTCGTGGATAACGGCCTCTGTATACGGCATTTGCCGCCGATCTTCAATGTTTGGGACACGATTACGGCCAATCACTCGATCAATTTCCTCATGCACTTTTGCTGTTAAAGATATGAGGATAATTAACTCCTTGGGTTTCTGAGTCTCAAAGATAACTGAGATTCTACTTCTAAGTAGACTAAATGGGAACATGAAATCCATTACTATTCATTGCAAGAAGACTGACATCTCATCCCTAGAAGCAACCTGCATGGCCTGATTGTGGCTTCCTCTTGTAGAGAGAATACTAGTTTTTCCCCCTATCCTGCACCTTTCCAGTTCCTCTCCTTTCCAGTTCCTCCTGAAATCACCAACTATTGGCAGGTCTGTGTAGTAGCCAAACATTTTAAAGTCCTGATTTGCTGTAAGTTTTTGGGCTGTATGGCCATGTTTCCAAAAGCATTCTCTCCTGACTTTTGAATGCTTCTGGGACATGGTCATACAGCCCAAAAACTTACAGCAATCCAGTGATTCCAATCACAAAAGCCTTCGAAAATACATTTTAAAATCCAATGAGAACTCAGTATTTGCCAAAGTTTTTACCCAGGACACTTGGATGATGAGGTCCTACTTTATACAGTGGTGTAGTAAAATAGCATCTCATAAATAAAAAACCAAACAATGCAAACATTACAAAAAAGGGGAAAGGTAAATATGTTTATACAGGCATGTAGCCGGGGGGGGGGGGGTTGAGGGGCTTCAGCTCCCCTCCCCCCTGAAATTCTCAGGGTGGTCTGTGAGAAAGCCTTACTGGTACATTATTTAAACTGTTATGTTTATTCATATCATGATCTGATCTGATCTGAGACATGCCGCATTATCACGGGGTGTCTGCGCCCTACACCACTGGAGAAATTACACTGCTTAGCCGTCATTGCACCACCTGACATCCGCCGGGAAGTAGCAGCCAATAGTGAAAGGACCAAGGCAGTGACATCTCCAGCTCATCCCCTGTTTGGGTATCAGCCAGCACGTCAACGACTTAAATCTAGACATAGTTTTCTAAGATCTACAGAGACACTCGCTGGAACACCTCAGCAAGCGAGAGTCCAAAAGTGGCAGGCTCAAACCCAGAACCTCAACCAATGGCTGATACCAAATGAGAGACTCCCCCCTGGGCACACAGAGGACTGGGCGACTTGGAAGGCGCTGAACAGACTGCGCTCTGGCACCACGAGATGCAGAGCCAACCTTCAGAAATGGGGCTACAAAGTGGAATCCACGACATGCGAGTGTGGAGAGGAGCAAACCACTGACCACCTGCTGCAATGCAACCTGAGCCCTGCCACATGCACAATGGAGGACCTTCTTGCAGCAATACCAGAAGCACTCCAAGTGGCCAGAGACTGGTCAAAGGACATTTAATCAACTACCAAACTCACAAATTTTGTATTTTGTCTGTTTGTTTGCTTTGTTCTGTTAGAAATGTAATATAATTGACTGGTTGCCCTGACACGACAAATAAATAAATAAAATCCTCAGCAAAGGAGACCTAGGAAACCTAATCTCATCTCATAAGGTTTGCTAGGTAGATCCTCAGCCCCCCCCCCCCACATCAAACCCACCCCCCCCCCCCCCGAATCAAACTCAGCACCCCCCGAATCAAAATCCTGGCTACGGGCCTGTGTCTATGTGTGTGTGTGTTGTATAGATACTGGTGTGTTTTATTCAATTTTATCATTTTTTTCTTGCTCTTGATCTCTGCCCCCTCCTCTTTTCTTCTCCTTTCCCACTCCTACTTTCTCATAATCATGTTCACCCACTTTCACTGTAAGATGAACTAAATCATAGTAATGACAATGATTTTTTAACCTATAGATTGTTTTTTTGCTGGTTTTTCTTTTTCCTTCTTTGTTGTTTAGGTGTTAAGGTTGTTTATGTTACTTGTCAATAAAAATGAATTTTCAAAAAAAAAAACATTGCATTGGCAGGCAACCTCTGAGGATGCCTGCCATAGATCCAGGTGAAACGTCAGGAGAGAATGCTTCTAGCATATGGCCATATAGCCCAAAAAACCTACAACAACCCAATGCAAACAAATGCTGCAGTGAACCTGAGGATCAGAGAAATGATGGGAATCGATTATAGAAGGGTTTACATCCATGGAAGACTTGGTATGAAGTCAAATCAAGATTGCTTCTTCCTACATATTTTCAAGCCATGATTGGCTAAATCTATAGGTGCAGAACCCATAGATACAAGGGCTTACCATTCTCAAATGAGTATGGGGAAGTGGAAATTAGGGTGGAATTTGACCATAAAATTTGAACAGAAGTTGACCATAGAATTCTCCTGGAAAAAACTAAACATTTCCAGAGAGAAGATGCTAATCAAATCTGTAAAGGTTCAACCTGCCAATTTGTGCTAATTGTAAATGATATTAACAACAACAATACCTTGCACTTCTGGATATTTAATCAGAAGCAGGAAGCCATATCTGGAGGTGGAACTGCCTGGCTCTGCTCCTCCAATGATCAGATTAAGAACATTGGCCTCTAAGTTCTTTATAATAAATTCACTGCTTGGATTGTCTTTTTCCTGAAAGCACGAAAGAATAAGACACCATGAGAGAATTACAACTCTGATTGGAAGCAAGTAGGATAGATTAAAGTTTTCCTATCTCATTT
Organism: Anolis sagrei ordinatus; assembly: GCF_025583915.1. NCBI lineage: Eukaryota > Metazoa > Chordata > Lepidosauria > Squamata > Anolidae > Anolis > Anolis sagrei. The sequence goes on along the minus strand of NW_026847771.1, from coordinate 9,733,450 downwards.
CCTTAAGTGGGAAGGGTTGTTGGGCAGTTAATGCAGAGCCCTGCTACCTTCATGTACCAACAAAGTACCTTTTCCATCTGGATGAGGAAGTAATCAATATAGTCACGTGGTAAATTAGGGTCCAAGGTCTCTTGGTTCTTCTTGATCCTCTTAGCAACAAAGACCTTCATGTCCTTGCAATCATAGATATTATTGTAGATTCCCGGAATGTAATTCAGGTAGTTGGCATAGATGTTATAGATCTGCACAAAGAGAAAAACCTTTATATTCTGGGATACAGGGCTGTATGGAAGGGCCCACACACAATAAAAGCACTGGGATAGTGGCGCAGCTGGCTGAGTGTCAGCTGCATTAAGATCACTCTGACCTAAAGGTCATGAGTTCGAAGCCAGCACAGGTTGGAGTGGTCTCCTACCAATTGTGTAGCCTGTTGTCGACCTTTGCAACCCGAAAGACAGTTGGATCTGTCAAGTAGGAAAATTAGGTACCATCTTGTGTGGGGAGGCTAAATTAACTAATTTATGAGGCCATAAAAAAAAGACTCCAGCAAAGCACTCCAGCAAAAGCATGCGGGGAATGCGGAAGTACTTCATCAGTGTCGCAGATGGACAATGAAAGCAACAGCTCCCCTGGCGGCCAGAAAAAGTTAAATAGCCTCTGTGTATGTCTGTATACATTGTATGTTAAATTGGCATTGAATGTTTGCCATATATGTGTTCACTGTAATTCGCCCTGACTCCCCTGCGGGGTGAGAAGGGTGGAATATAAATACTGTAAATAAATAAATAAATAAAATCAGTGTTTCTACACATTTAAGAAGTGGCAACCCACTGTGCCCTTCATATGAACATAATAGTAGTGCAATAAATGGATACGGAATATGTGCAATATATACCAGAATGACTCAGATTACGATTGTGGATGGTGTGAGTTTAACAGTTGATGTAATGTTTAAATATTTAAATTTGCAGTTTTAATTTAAATGTCTATTTTAATTGTTTGTTGTTTTTATGGCATTGAATTGTTGCCTATATGTAAAGCCGCCTTGATTCCCCTTCGGGGTGAGAAGGGCAGGTTACAAATATAATAAATAAATACATAAATACATAATTAAAGACAGAACCCCACGATATTCCAACCTTTCCCCCGCTTTCCCACTTTCCCTCTTTTTGTCCAGCTCAGCTCCTGAGACCCAAATAGAAAGTGAAAAAAAGTTCTATCACTGTGTCTATGAGTATAAAACAAATGTTACTTCAAGACCAAAGAAATTAGAAACCTAAACATGATACACATGAACAAAGAAAACCACATGTTTCATATTTTAAATTAGGGTTGTATTCATATATGATTTTACTGTATGGGCGAGTGTGTATGTTTTGTATGTTTTGCATGTTTTCATATAGTCAAAATTGACTAATCAATAAAGAATTGTTGTTGTATTTTAAATTATAATTATTTAAAAACTCTCTGTAGGCTACAGTATCATCCTTAGGGCTCTTTTAAACTACCATATAATGCAGATTATCAAAGCAGATAATCCACATTATCTGCTTTGAACCGGATTATATGAGTATATACTGTGATGTAGGTTAAATCTACTCGTGTCTGACTTTAAGGGGTGGGGCTCATCTCCATTTCTAAGCTGACGAGCCAGCGTTGTCCATAGACACCTCCTAGGTCATGTGGCCGGCATGACTGCATGGAGTGTTGTTACCTTCCCACAGAAGCAGTACCTTTTGATCTACTCACATTTGCATGTTTTCGAACTGATACGTTGGCACAAGCTGGGCCTAACAGTGGGAGCTTACCCCGATTCCTGGCTTCGAACTGCTGATGTTTCAGTCAGAAAGTTCATGTTTCGGTCAGACAGTTCAGCAGGGGGCCCATGCTGCCATACAATCCAGTTCAAATCTGATAATATGGAGTTTATGTGTAGAAAGGGCCTCAGTCAATAGGTGGGAAGTGTCTCTAACCAGGAAAGTGGAAGATGGAATTAAGCCTGACTCCTTTGTAATCATTTCACCTGAGCATTACTGCAAAAGGAGTACCTGGGCCCACGAGGTGCTCATTGCCCGGAAGAACTGGTTTGTCATCACCATGAGTGCCTGGAATTCCTTGTCCTCATAGTCAAAGCGGTTTCCAAAAGTAATAGAACAAATTATGTTAGCAAATGCCCAGCTGAAGATGAAGGTAGGATCAAAAGGCTTTTCTGAAGCACAGCAAAAAGAATGAATGAAGAATCAGTCCACAGAAGGCTATTTTAGTCCCAAAAATTGGCCCCAATGCACAATGCATCCACTAATTGTGGGGCAAAGGGAGCTGTAGTCCCCCTTGCTTTAATTACTACAGTAGTTTTATTGATCAGAATGAGTTGAACCTGTCTTTGGCACCTCTCTTACCCTTCGTATTTTGAAATTCCTCCAGTAGGAATTGGGCCTCCTCTTGAATTCGCTCTTCAATAGTTTTTTTCCCCACTCCAAAATTCCTCAAGGCAGTGTAGGTGAACCTGCGCAGTTCCTTCCACCGTTGTCCATTGGAAAAGCCCATTCCTGAAGGAAACAGGAGAGAAATGACATGGCAAGTAACAAAAACAGTGGGACCATAAGTATAAACATAAATGGAATGCCTCACCATATCCTTGGAAGGTAGGCACCATTGAAGGCATGGTAGTCCTTCCACTGAACTCTTCTGCCTTGTCTATCAGGGCCTCCTTCACAGCTTGGTGTCCACATAAGACCAGAACTGGACGTGTCCCAAAATAGACGGTGAAAACAGGGCCATATTTTTCACGTAGCTGTAGGGAAATCAGCCTTTTACATCTAGCACAATCTCTGCATCATTTGTGGTCAACTAGCACCTTTCAAAGAGTCTCACTTATCCAACCTTCACTCATCCAACATTCTGTATTATCCTGCCTCCCAATCAGGAATAACCACCCCCCCCCAGAAGCCCTCAGACCCCTTTGAAAAGTAAAAAAACTTACCCAGCCTCCAGTAAACTCTCGGAGCGGATCTCCCGGCGCATAAAAATGACGTGCCAGGAGAGGGGGGGAAATCCCTCCCTCCCTTCTCCTGGCATGTCATTTGTACACACTGGGAGAGCTGCTTGGAGAGTTTACAGGAGGCTGGGTAAGTTTTTTTATTTTGCAAAGGGGTCTGGGGTCTTCGGTGGAGGAGGGGTAGGGCCTCCAGACATTATCCATAGTCCTGGGAGAACGTCTAGACATCCACCCCGGGTCTCCAGGAAAATCCACATTTTTAAACATGGGTTCTACTGGGATAACGGCCTGTCTGGATCCGCCCATAGCCTTTGAGAATATATTAGGAAGCCTTCATTTGGAGGTCTGTCTCCATTTTGTTCAGACCACATGTCAGGTTTCATGCCTTTGGACTGTTGTTGCCTCAGCTGTGGCTGTTCTGGAAGAGGCCATGTGGCTCTAAAGGGGAGGAGCAGGGTAAGTTGTTTGGAAATGAGGTTTTAAAGAGAAAAGCAAAGAAGAGGGAAATAATAAACAAAGCTGTTGTGCTGAGAAAGGGTGAGCCATGAAATAGATGAAGGAAAGATCCAATTGCTTTAGAAGTTGTGATGTGGTTAACCAGAATTATTTCTTACACAGAGAGCTCTGTTGAGCAATTTCAGGAACCAGGGAGATATAGTGTGAGAAGGACTCTCATATTATTTCTCTCTGAGCATCCAGAGGGTTAGGCCCAACATACTACTTCCTTGCATATTTATCCATATTTGTCATTGTCTGAATAAGGTACCATTGCAATTTGAAAAGTGATGTTGAATAACTAAGTTTGGAATTTTAAAGGTGTCAAGTAAATTTAGTCTCATGCATTTGAGGTTCAAACTTCTTATCTAATGGAATTAACTGGAAAGTGAAATGTGCTTTGTATTCTTGAGTGTCCACCAAAGTTTGTCGATGGAGCCTGACTTCTGTCAAAGTGTATTGGCACAGTTTTCAAGTGTTTCCAACAGATGTTGTGGTATTCTTTTGTAACTATAAATTACCAATTAACAGTTATTTTTAGTTATTTTAAGACTTGATACTTTGTAACTAAAATAGAAATTTGATTTAATTAAAACTATATAAAAATAAAATGAACCATAGAATTTAAATTATCTTGTGTTATGGAGCCACTCTTCATGATTCACCAAAAAAGTTTAATGCCCTCCCCCCTCCCCCAACACCCTCTCATAGTCAGAGGAGGCGAAAGACCTTGTAAAACTAAAGCCCCCAGGATCCCGTAGCATTGTGCCATGTGAATTAAATCATTATCACTAGAGAACTCTAGCAAATAATTCTAAGTCCCTCACCAAACTACAAATTCCAGGTTTCACAGAGTGGAGCCATAGCAATTAATGACTTTACACTCCAAATTCCAGAAACTAATCCAGACAAAGAATTGCATTTGTGTGGTCTGGTGTTCTTTAGTGTAAAGTGAGTCCTACCATCAACTGACACACCACAAGACAGAGGGGAGGAAAGGTAATATTTTGTCCAGAGATATATATGCAAGTACTGTATATCTAGAAAATTTTAGGGTTCAACTCGTGAAGACATTTTTCTTACTTCTTCTATGTCCCCACATTGGCAGTCTTTAGGAGGAGCTTGAAAACGTGGCTGTTCCAATGTGCCTTTCCTGAATAAAGGAATTAGTGCCCTGATCTGACGAAAGCAGAGCCTCCCCCGAGGATCTTAATCTCTGCAATGGTTCATCTATATATATAAATCTGTAAGGGGCGTCCAACGGGACAGCAAAACTCACAAAACCCACCCGGCGAAAAGTTACCAAATTTACCATGCACATACCTCAACCCACAAGGTATGCACAAACCGATTCAAAATTCTAAACAACATTTCTACACACTCACAATAAGAAAAACCAACTGAGCATGCGCAAAGCCGCCCCACTGCAAGTCCCCGGCGCGCGCACATGGCCGGCCGGCCAACGCACCCTCCGTGCAAGCCATGCCCCCATCCTCCGTCGCCCCGCCCCTACCCTCCCATACGCCCTCTTTCCAACGCACCCTCCTTCTTCTTCCCCCGGTCACGCCCCCCACATTCATGCCACGCCCCCTCCCTCCCCCGCCGCACACACACACGTTCACGTCATGCCCCCTCCCTCCCCCACCCCGCCCCCACGTTCACGCCACACCCTCTCCCTCCCCCGCCCCACCCCCCACGTTCATGCCATGCCCCCTCCCTCCCCTGCGAACTACAACGCCCAAACTCAAGGTCAATGCCCAACAAACCCACTCTTCCACCAGTACTTTCTCTTGGTCTTGGGAGTTCTGTGCCAAATTTGCTTGATTCTTTTGTTGGTGGAGTTCAGAATGGTTTTTGATTATAGGTTAACTATAAATCCCAGCAACTACAACTCCCAAATGACATAATCACCCCCCACCCCCCCCAACCCCACCAGTTTTCAAATTTGGGCATATTGGCTATTTGTGTCAAATTTGGTCCAGTGAATGAGAATACATCCTGCATATCAGATATTTACATTACGATTCATAACAGTAGCAAAATTACAGTTACGAAGTACCAATGGAAATAATGTTATGGTTGGGGGTCACCAACACATGAGGAACTGCATTAAGGGGTCACGGCATTAGGAAGGTTGAGAAACACTGGTTTAACCCATTGCAACACCGGTGCTCCTGTTACAGATTATAACCATGCAATACAAGATACAAAGGATGAGGAAAGACAAAGAAAGAAAAAGGTAAAGAGGATAAAGATAGCTTCCAATGTTCCACGCATACTTCTTTCCATAACCAATCCTTTAAGATCATTAAACATAAACTTCTTTTTGCCTATAAAAGATCTGAAGGATTTAAAAAAATCCTTACCTTGAGAAGAGATTTAAATGTTTCAGTTGGCTTGATTTGCAGGAAATTCCCAATCAGGGGCAGAGGAGTGGGTCCCGGAGGAAGTCTCCCCTTGTGCAATTGTTTCCTCTTAGGTAATATGAGCAGATGGCAAAAAATAAAGACAGCAAGGAGGAGGAGAATGAGTGTACCAGCCCATTCCATGTTGTAGGCTGTCAACTGTCCTTCTCTTTTGGTAGAGTGTGGACACCTCACCTAGGTGGAGCTTTATGGTCTTTTGTTGAGATTGGTTGGGCACCGCCTTTTGTGTTTCATAACTGCTCAGACCTTGAGTACAAGTCAACAGCAAGAGCAGACAGAAACCAACCATATTGACCATTGATCTATGGAACTAGGGAAAATATTGTTTATCCCTTCACAGCAAAGAGTTGGACATAACATGAATAGCCCTTGTGGTCTCTACCAACTCTAGGATTCTGTAATAGTTTCTTTCCTGGTAAATCACTGTTGTGGATATTATGTTAAAAGGCGTATGTATTTTAATGTTTGCACCACTTACATAAGTTATCCATTTTTGTAAGCTGTAAAACCTAAGGTATCGTTTACTATATACAGTGAGTCCTCCGTAGCTGTAGGTTCTGCATCCATGGATTCAACCAACCATGCCTCATAATTTTTTTGCGGGCAAAAACTCCAGAACGTAAACCTTTCTGATGCATAGCCTCCTTCAATTTCAAAGATCCTCAAGCTCTCTCTGGCATTAATGTGAATTGGATTGTTGTAGGTTTTTTGGGCTATATGGCCATGTTCTAGGAGCATTCTCTCCTGAAGTTTCGCCTGCATCTATGGCAAGCATCCTCAGAGGTTATGAGGTCTGTTGGAAACTAGGAAAATATATCTGTGGAATGTCCAGGGTGGGACAAAGAACTCTTGTCTGTTGGAGCTAGGTGTGAATGTTTCAACTGGCCACCTTGATTAGTATTTGATGGCCTGACAGTTTTTTTGGTGTACCTTGTTAGTGCCTGGGGGAATCTTTTGTTGAGAGGTGATTAGCTGTCCCTGTGAATTGTTTGCCATCTTATGTATAGGATGCCATTCTATGCCATCATTAATAATAATGGGACAAGCATCTATGATTCTGGTATCCATGCTTTTGAACCAAACCCTGGTGGATACCGAGGGTCCAATGTCTATACAGTAGAGTATCACTTATCCAAGCTTTGCTCATCCAACATTCTGTATTATCCAATGCAATCTGCCTCCCGCCCGGATCCACAACTGTTTGAATACATTGTTTTGGTGCTAAATTTATAAATACAGTAATTACTACATAATGTTACCATGTACTGAACTGTTTTTTCTGTTGATTTGTTGTAAAACATGATGTTTCGGTGCTTAATTTGTAAAATCATAATGTTATTTGATGTTTAATAGGCTTTTCCTTAATCCCTCCTTATTATCCAACATTTTTGCTTATCCAGTGTTTTGCTAGCCTGTTTATGTTGGATAAGCGAGACACATAATTTAACACAACACTGAAAGCAGGAACAATGGGTAGCTGTGAGTTTTCTGGGCTGTATGGCCATGATTCAGAACAGTGATTCTGGCCATGAAAGCCTTCGTCAACACAGCAGAAGCCATGGGGTTTTTTGTATGTTTGTTTGAATACGTTTACCTTTTTTTGCTTTAACTTGACTGAATGTGTAATAGGTTTACAGAATAGCCTGACTCACTTGAGTCTTCTTGGGGGGAAAATCCCCAGCCCTACCTTCTGAGTCCTGACTTCTGCACTCTGTCCTGCATCAGCAGCCTAAGTCATCCCCCAACCCCCCAAATAAAAATCCCTTTCTTCTTCTAGTTACCCCTTTGACTCTCGGCCTCTGCCAGGCATGTAGCCGGGGGGGGAGGGCTTGGGGGGCCTCCCCCCCCCGAAATTCTCATGGTGGTTCGCGAAAAGGCCTTACTGGTGCATTATTTAAACTGTTATGTTTATTCATATCATGATCTGATCACCATACTCAATATATCCCATATACACGGGGGTATTGGGGTAATGATACAAAAGGTTTGCTAGGGTAAACCCTCTTTCACTCAGACTCAGCCCCCCCCCCGAAACTCAGCCCCCCCGAACCCCCCCTGAAAATTTTTTTAGCCCCCCCCCCCCCGAAACGAAATCCTGGCTACGGGCCTGGCCTCTGCTATTCTCTCCCCAGCCCCATCTTCTGGCTTGTGTGCATGTACTCCTGCACCAGTCCAGCAGCCTTTAAACATTTCCTAAAAGTCAGTGGATAACACAAATGTTCTGAAATTTGGGAGGCTTGAGTCATAAATGTGTCCTCCAAGTGCAGCCATTTTCATCCTGATCATATTGAAATGATGGAAATGGAACAGTAAATGGAACGGGGAACCAACCAAAAAAGGACCAAAAATGGGGTGAGTTTTTGACAAAGATCAGTGCCTGTTCTGTCGCATGCTGGGCCTGTAACAGCTGTACTTTTCTATAGGATGTATACTTTAAGCCCAGCGGGAAGCCAGGGGGCCTCAAAGAGAGGTTCTCAGGGATTTTTCTGAAGTGATGGTCTTTAGAGTCTTTAATGATACAACAAAGTCTTTATTATGGAACAAACAACAAATCTTCAATGGTTCAAACAACACTTCAAGGCTTTCTTAGTCTAGTCCTCAATGGACTGGCACCTGACTTTGATTAACTGAACTTCTCTGTAGGAAAAACCCTTTTTAACCTCTCCCAGGCTGCTTTCTATCTATGCCTCATCGGTGTGGGTGCTACTACCGAATCCAAGTGCGTCTGGGTATCGAGCAGGCCTTTCCGGCTGAGGCTTGAAGATATTTCTGCTGAGTTCAGTAAATTTCAGTTTCTCTGGATGGTCAGTTTCTCTGGATGGTCCTGAGAATTTCTTGGAATTTCCTGGATGGTCCTTTTTTCCTGGAAGCCCTTAAGAAAGGAAGCTTTTCTACAGGACAAGCTGGTCTGCGTCCTATAGCTTAGCTACCTTGTGTGAGACTGCCCAAAATATGGCTCCTTTCCCTCCAAGAGCCTGAACAAGGGGCGGAACCAAAGCTTAATTATGATGGACAGGAGGCCTGCCCTATGACTGCAAACAGATAACAGAAAGAAAATAAAGTTGGAGCTCCTGGTACAGCCGTACCAGCACACATGCCCCTAATATGATACTAAATGATATATAGGACAATAACCAATATTTGAAGGTATTCCTGAAGGTGGCTTAAACCAAAGTGGAATGGTTATCCAACTGAGAGCAAGGTTCCTTGCCTTCTCTCTCTTTCCTCATGCACTTATGTTGTTAAGTATATGCATAGAATTAACTCCTTTGGGTTCCTGACTCTCAAAGGTAAATGACATTTTACTACGCACATGACTAAAAAGAGGCATGAAATCTCTGCGCATTCATTGTAGGAAGACCAACACCACATCCCAAGCAACAGCCTACATGGCCTGATTGTGGTTCCCAATGGTGGAGAAGGCACCATGAACTAGTTTTCCTCCTTCCTCATACCTTGCAACTTTTCTATAATTTTTGAACTTTCCTGTTAGTTCTGAAACAATCAATCATGCTATTGACATGCCTCCTTGTGATCACTAAACATTTTGAAGTCTAGTGGGCCCTCAGTATCTTTTGTTTCCAAGATACCCCATGGATATCAAAATCTGTGGATGCTGAAGTTTCAGTAGAGACAATGATGTAGTAAAGTGACATCCCAAATATGTGGGCAAATAAATGTTGTATGTTGAAGAGAGTGAAGTTATCTGTGAAGTCATGAGAGGCTATAGCGTTGTTTGCTTATACATCATAGTACTCCATAGGTGGCCAAACCAAGGTTTGCTCCCCCCCCCCCCCCCGTCAATATAAACCGAATATAAACCGACCTGAATATAAGCCAAGGCACCTAATTTTACCACAAAAACTAGGAAAATGTATTGACACGGGGGGAATGCAGCAGCTAACTGGTGAATTTCAAAATAAAAATAGATACCAAAAAATTACATTAATTGAGGCATCAGTAGGTTAAATGTTTTTGAACATTTACTGTATTTCAAAGAAAAACAATAAACTAGCTCTGTAAATGGAAAAGTAGAGTCAATAAAAACAATATGGTGTCAACAATAACTTTATAGTAATAATATAGTAATAATAATAAAACTTCATCATTGGGACTCAGGCCAACTTACAACATAATCGCAGGCAATGCCTATATAAACAATGCAGAGCTAGATATAGATCTATAATTATATATACACATATGCCTTTCCCCCTGAAACACTTGCAAATCCTCTCTCTATATACATGCATTTCTCTCCTGCAATATTTGCAAGCCTTACATATCTATATTTTATATCTGTCTAGGCATACCTATATATATTTGTGTGTGCATAATATTTCCAAACCCTATATAGCTATATTGATATATATCTATCTAGACATCTCTCTCCATATAGATAATCAGATCTATATATAGGATTTGCAAAGATTTGCTAACATGTGAGGGAAAAAATAATATATAAAATAATGTAGACGTATAGATAGATATACAGGTACATGAAAATTTCTAAACATTCAATGGATATATAAACAATGCAGAAATAGATAGAGATCTATAATTATATGTACTAATTTCACATATGAATTTCCCCCTGAAATATTTGAAAATCCTCTGTCTATATATGTGCATTTCCCTCCTGCAATAATTGCAAGTCCTATATATCTATGTTTGTATCTATCTAGACATCTCTCTCTCTGTATATGTGTGTGTGCACGTGTGCATATCTATACTCTTAGGATTTTTCAGGAGATAGAAAATGTTGGAATGGGTCAAAAATATTCCTGTTACACAGCTGGGATTTCAGTAGTTTCCCAGTACAACAAGACCTAATTTGGGATTGAAATATGGAAACCATAAGTGGTTGCTGTTGATGTTGCCATAATTAATTTTGAATTTCCCCTGTGGCGGAGTCAGTGAGCAGAATAATCGCCCTTCCATCTCCCTGTAGAGTTTGAGAATCCAGATTATACAACAGCCGCAAGCTGAAGAAGAAAGGGATCTTGGAGTCAGCGTGGGATGAAGGAGAGATGATAAAAGGGTGGGACATTGAGAAAGCCATTCTCCAGCGGGGTTGGGTCAAGGTCTTCTGGGGGCACAAGGGGCTTCAACTGGAAACTCTGCAGGATGGTGGTGAAGAAGAGGAAAAGCTCCATGCGGGCCATTGATTCACCCAGACAAATCCGTTTCCCTGAAAGAAAAGAAGAATTTGTCAGGAGGTGACGAGAGACGCATCCAGCTTTTCTGATCAGATGACTCCTGAAATTTATTTATCGTGTCATTAGCAACCAGACGATTGTATTACATTTTTAACAAATTTTTAACAAACAGACAAAACAGAGTTTGCAAGCTTGGTAGTTGATTAAATGTCCTTTGACCAATAGCTGGCCACTTGGAGTGCCTCTGGTGTTGCCTGCAAGAAGGTCCTCCATTGTGCATGTGGCGGGGCTCAGGTTGCATTGCAGCAGGTGGTCTGTGGTTTGCTCTTCTCCACACTCATATGTTGTGGATTCCACTTTGTAGCCCCATTTCTTAAGGTTGGCTCTGCATCTCGTGGTGCCAGAGTGCAGTCTGTTCAGCGCCTTCCAAGTCACCCAGTTTTCTGTGTGCCCAGGGGGGAGTCTCTCATTTGGTATCAGCCATTGATTGAGGTTCTGGGTTTGAGACTGCCACTTTTGGACTCTCGCTTGAACCAGCCTGGACACAGCATATTATTTGAGAACACAGAAATGCTGGACCACTCCAACAACCACCATGTCAGACTACACAGAGAAGCCATTGAAATCCACAAGCATGTGGACAATTTCAACAGAAAGGAGGAAACCATGAAAATGAAGAAAATCTGGCTACCAGTATTAAAAAAATCTAAAATTGCAACAGCAAAACCACAGAGAGGAAACAAACAAGGACATCTAATCACCTCTCAACAAAAGATTGCTCCAGGCAATGCTAATCAAGGTGGTCAGTTGAAACATTCACACCTAGCTCCAGCAGGCAAGAGTTCTTTGCCCCACCCTGGTCTTTCCACAGATATATAAACCCATTTTCCTAGTTCCAACGGACCTCACTACCTCTGAGGATGCTTGCCATAGATGCAGGCAAAACGTCAGGAGAGAATGCCTCTAGAACATGGCCATATTGCCCGAAAAAACCCTGGGCAACTTATCTTTTAAAATCTTGGAATGCAATCCACAGAGTACATGAGAAGGACCCTAACCTTTACACATATATTATACAAACCAGCTATCGAGCAAGAATATAATCTTTCTACCTGCAGAGAAGGGCACAAAGGCATCATTCTTCTTGAAGCATCCATTCTCATCCAAGAAGTTCTCTGGGTTGAAAGCATTGGGGCTTTTAAACATTGTGGGGTCATGCAAAACAGTGCTGAGCACGGGGCAAACCTCCATTCCCTGAGAAAGGGAGAAAAAAGGATTTATGAGCTCAGAATGGCAAAAATGCAATCCCAGAAGAGAGCATCTGAAATTTAATGTTTCTATCCACTCATAATGCACAAGAGCCATTTAGTTGTTCTATGTAAACACCATAAAATTGGGTTTATCTGTGTGCAGTCAAAGATTGAAGCAATTAAAAAAAAACAGGAATAGATAAGTAAGTAAGTAGCAGAACCTAAACCCTCCCCAGACCCATCTGGCTTGTGTGCATGTACTCCTGCACCAGCCCAGCAGCCTTTAAACATTTCCTAAAAGTCAGTGGATGACACCAGCATTCTGAAACTTGGAGGGCTTGTGGTCATATATGTGTCCTCCAAGTGCTGCTATTTTCATCCTGATTGTGTTAAAATGATGGAAGGAGGAGCTCCCCCATTGCTGCCAATGGGTTGGATTTTTTCCGAGCAAAAACAGAGCTTCGAGCTGTCAGATTATGGAACTTTATTTCCGACTTCCCAGTTTCGGGAATTTCCCGATAAATGGAATGGGGGGGGGGGCATCCAAAAACAGGACTGAAAATCTTTTGCCATCTTGACCCCACTCTGATGTTGCTTGGGCTGCACGTATCCCATTTTCCTCCCTTAAAACGTTGGAAGGTGTGGTGTTGACTATCGCTCTCAGTTTCAAGTTAACCGGTCTCCCTTTATCTTTCCTGGTTACTCCACTACTGTACCTTAGGGATGAAGTATCCTCTGAATTCAGTGTCACGAGTAACCATGTGGGCCGCACTCATAGGTGCAAGATCTCCAACTCTCTGTACTTCATGGATGACAGCATATGTATAGGGCATCTGCCTCCGGTCTTCACTGTTTGGGATGCGATTATGGCCAATCACTCGATCTATTTCCTCATGAACTTTTGCTGTTAACATATACATAACATTAACTCCTTGGGTTTGTTTTGAAGATACCCCATGGATATCAACCTCTGTGGATGCTTAAGTTTCACTATAGACAACAATGTAATGAAATGGCATCCCCAATATAAGTAGGCATACAAATGTTGAGGAAAGTGGGTTATCTGTGAGGTCATTGGAGGCTATAGCATTGTTTGCTTATACATCCTCATAGTACTCCATAGGTGGACAAGCCAAAGTTTGCTTCCCCCTACCCCCAAATACTGTATATACTTGAGTATAAGCCAACCCAAATATAAGCCGACGCACCTAATTTTACCACAAAAAAAACTGGGAAAACTTAACCATACCTCAAAGAAAAACAGTAAACTAGCTCTGTAAGTGGAAAGGTAGGGTCAAGAATAACAATATGGTATCAACAATAACATAATAACAACAGTAACAATAATAATAACAATTCATTTCAATCCCACCCTATCTCCCCCATGGGAACTCAAACCAGCTTCCAACATAGTAAGATGCAAACATTCAATGCCTATATAGACAAAGCAGAGCTAGATATAGATCTAAATATATTAGTCTTGTGCATTTGTATAGAATCGCTATCCGTTTTAGTTTGTTTCATTCGAATGGCCCCGTTTTTGTTTTTGAGCACTGCTTCCAAAAACAGGGTTTTTTCAAATGAGCTGAAAATTTTCCAAGCATTGTCCAACATGGGCGGCCTTCTCAGACTCCCCTTCCCCTCAGTTTTATGACTAAAAGGTTGAAAATCATCGTACATGGAGGGAATATCGACCACTCTTAGTCCACCAAGTTTTCTAACATTTGGGTCATCCCCTGATTTTTAGGGATTTTTTTCTTTCTATAAATAAAATATTTAAAACATTCCTTCTCTCCCTTCCTATCAATCTGCAGAGAAGACCCGAGGTTAGAGCCAGGGCTTATGATACCACTGATTCTGAGACGTTTTCCTCTGGATCTACAGAGAAGACATATAGCCTGGCGACATCACTGTTTTCTTGGGTTCTGATTGACCCAAACACCTCCTCTTCCTCTTCTGACGCATACGGAAGAACTCCCTGGGCTGTGTGAAGAAAGCCATGCGGCCCAAAAACCAAACAAAGAAATGGAAATTGTGCCGCTTTCTTTTTTGTTTTGCTTTTTGTTTCATTCTAAAATTGCTCTTTTGTTTTGTGCCATACGAATGGATGGTATGAAACGAATAACCGAATGAAACAAATATAGCAAATACTGAGCTTACCTCAAATATATTATTATTATTATTATTATTATTATTATTATTATTATTATTAAACTTTATTTGTACCCCGCTAGCATCTCCCGAAGGACTCAATGCGGCTTACAAAGGCCAAGGCCTCAACACAATAACAACAAACAATAGCAAATTAAAAACATAAGCAATAACACAACAAAACATTACACTATTACACAATAAAATCAGGGCCGGGCCATATATATGCTAATTTCACATCTGCATTTCCCCCTGAAATGGTTTACAAATCCTCTCTCTATATATATGTGCATTTCCCTCCTGCAATATTTGCAATCCCTATATATTTCTGTTTATATCTACATAGACATCTCTCTATATATTTGTGTTTGTGTGTATTTGCGCTGCAATATTTGCCAGCCTTAAATATTTCTATTCATACCTACCTAGAGATGTCTATATATATATATTTCTGTGTGCATTTCCCCTATGGTATTTGCAAGCCTATCTATATCTCTATGTCTTCCAGTATGATTCTGTGTTCAATTTCAGGCAGAGTTTAATCTTGAAGTTGCCCTGGAGAAACTAAAGATTCATAGAGAGAACCAATAATTATTGATAATTGATTATTATTGATAATAATTGATATCAAGTCCATGAAGGTTAAACCTGCCAATGTGGGCTAAATGAGGTGATACAACAATAACAACAAACAATACCTTGCACTTCAGGATATTTCATCAAAAACAGGAAGCCATATCTCAGGGTCGAACTGACCGTCTCTGTTCCAGCAAAGAACAGATTAAAGATGGTGTGCCCCAAATTCTTATCATTAAATTCACTAAGTGGATTGCCTTTTTCCTGAAAGGAGAAAAGGTGAAGAAATCAAATAATGATTCCAAGGTGAACCATTGGCTGGCACATAGACCCCCCCCCCCCCCCCCTCACACACCGACAAGGTACCTTTTCCATCTGGATGAGGAAGCAATCAATGAAGTCACGTGGGAAGTTAGAGTCAAGGGTCTCTTGGTTCTTCTTCACTCTCTTGGCAATGAAGCGCAACGCATCTGACACAATGTCATGGACCCTGGTGTGGGGCCCTGGGAAGTACTTCAGAAAAGTGGGAAACATGTCATAGAGCTGCACGAGAAGAGAAATCATGTTATAGTGAGTTTCCTGCCAAATTCAACTCTAATATCAGTTACATTTCTTTAGTTTGCTTAGGAAGGAATTCTGGAACTATAAACAAAGGGAGCATTCAATATCTCAGTTTTGCTCTGATGAGAATGAATCAAAAGAGCACCTTTTTTCAGGGCTGTATATGAACTTCTAGTAGTTGAGAAATAAAAAATATCAGGATAGTATCCAAGACCAATAGTTTTCTAAGCAACTAAATATTATCACAAAGTGAGTAACATTCAGGTACCTGGGACCAGGTTGAGCTCATCTCAAAGAAGAAATTGTATATTATCCTCATAAGGGCCTGGAATTCCTCATCCTCATAGTCAAAGCGCTCCCCAAACACAATGGAGCAAATGATATTGGAGACTGCACGGCTGAGAACGTAGGTGGGCTCTATAGGTTTTCCTGCAACAAAACAGCAAAACAAAAACAAATAACAGAGATCCAGTCTACAGAAAGCACTTTTGGTTCCGAGATGCACACTACGTGCATCCATTAAATGTCGGAATTAGGGAGCAGTATTCCCTCTTTCAGAATTAACCTATTTTGACTCAACAGAATAAATTTAACCTGCTTGGCAACTCTCTTACCCCCTGTCTTCCGAAATTCCTCCAGCAGGAATTGTACCTCCTCTTGGATTCGCTCCTCAATAGACTTTTTCCCCATCCCAAAACTCTTCAAGACGGTGACGGAAAATCGGCGCAGTTGCTTCCAACGTTCTCCATTGGAAAAGGCCACCCCTGAGGGAAAGTGGAAAGAAATCATAAGACATGCAGAAGAAAGAGTTTTAACCATTCTTGCAAAGACAATTGGAGTGCCTCACCATATCCTTCAACAGCCCTCTCCAATGTAGGCTTGGTAGTCCTTCCACAGAACTCTTCTGCCTTGTCTATTAGAGCCTCCTTCACAGCTTGGTGTCCGCAGAAGACCAGAACTGGACGTGATCCCAAATAAACTGTGAAAACGGGGCCATATTTTTTGTGCAGCTGTAGGAGAAATAAACGTGTCACTTCTGGCACTATCATTGCGCTTAGGCAGACATTTTGGAATGGTGTCATTTGAAGTGAATGAATTTGGGATCAAGGAGCACATTTCATTTCACATTGCATTGCAATAGATCTTACAAGTAGAAATGTTAGAAATGGAGGGTACTTTGCATTGAAGACCATCTCTCCCTCCATAATGGGAAATCTCTGGTAAGGCAGGGGAAATGGTCAAAACCACAGTCAGACTACAGAACAAAATGGCAATCTTTTCTGTGCTACTTGAGTGAGGAAGACTACCATTATACAAACACATCATTGCGTAATATTTATTCAGGGAAGACATAAAAGAAGAATTGCATCTGAACAACAGAAGTCTGTATAGAAAAAAAAGCAAGCATTCAGGTTTTTTAAAACTCCTCATGGACATGTTTGAGAAAGCAGCACTTTCTATACGTCAATGACTCCATCACATTTAACACTGGGATCTGTAATGTATGGAGATGTAAGGGACTAAGGGTGTATCTACATTATAGAAACCGTGCAGCTTGACATGCAGGAATATTTGCAAGTGTAGTTGGGGAAAATCATAAAGATAAAAATGTATAGCCAATGCAAGAGAAAGAATGGCAATGGAAGGAAACTAATGAGACAACTCAATGCCTCGATGAATCTTAATCTTCATGATTTTTCTATTACATCCATAATGCCCAAGTTGAATTTCAGGGGACAACCACAAACCATGATAAGAGATTTCTTTATAAAAATATATATATAAAGAAAGAAAAAAAGGCAAAGAAAAAGGATAGCTTCCAAACTTCCTTTCAGGAGATGCAGATGTGTGTGTTCTTACCTCTCTCTCTAACAGTGTTCATGATGTTACTTCATTTGAGAAACATTGCTTCCTGACCATTAAACAAGTTACCAGGTCTTTCTGCCATAAAATATAAGAGTTCAAATTACCTTTAGAAGAGATTTTAAGGTTTCTCCTGACTTGATCTGCAGGAAATTCCCAATCAGAGGCAGGGGAGTGGGTCCCGGAGGAAGTCTCCCCTTGTGCAATTGTTGCATCTTAGATGATATGAGCAGACAGCAAGAAATAAAGACAGCAAGGAGAAGGATGAGTGTACCATCCCATTCCATGATGCAGGTTGTCAACTGTCCGTCTCTTTTGGCAGAGTGTGGACACCGGCCTCAACTAGATGGGACTTTATGGTCTTTTGTTGGGGTTGGTTGGGTACCGCCTTCTTTGTTTTATAACTGCTCAAACCTGGGGCACATGTCAACAGTAAGAGCAGACAGAGACCAACCATATTAACCATTAATCTGTGGAACTAGGGAAAAAATATTGTTTATTCCTTCACGGCAAGAGATTGGACATGACATGAATAGCCCTTGTGGTGTCTTCCAACTGTAGGATTTTGTAATAGTTTCTTTCCTAGTAAATCAGTGCTGTAGAAATTTTGTCTAGAAGGCATATGTGTTTCAATGTTTGCATCACAAACATACTAAGATGACTTAGATAAGGTATCCATTTTTATTACCTGCAAAATACCTAAGGTATCATTTACTATATACAGTCAGCCCTCAGTTGTCATAGGTTCTGCATTCAACTAACCATGGCTTAAAAATATTTGGGGACAAAAACTCCAAAAAGTAAAACTTACTGATGTATAGCCTCCTGCTATTCGAAAGATCCTCAAGTTCTCCCTGATATTCATGTGAAATGTTTGGCATTTCATATATAGGATGCCTATCTACTCCATCATTAATAATAATAATAATAACACAAAGCATCTATGATTTTGATATTCCTGGTTTTGAACCAAGCCCTGGTGGACACCGAGGGTCCAATGTATATATTTAACACATCACTGAAAGCAGAATAAATGTTGGCTGATTTTTGACCTCTCCAATAATGGCTGCTTTTCCAATTGATAAATCTCAGACAAAACCAACAAGACATGTAATGGCAAAGTCTGACTGTGGAATTAAAAAATAATGAGAAGACACTATTAACACCATATAGATTGGCTAAAACACACAAAGGCCATAATGATAAATGTTGGAAGTGTAAACATCAAGAAGGGACAGATCTTTAAGTTGTAGGAACATGTGCAAAAATATCTAATGTTTAGTTGGGTCATTCCAAGGGTGACTCCATCAAAGTCTGTGCAAGAGGAGTAATGCAGATCAAGGAGGAATGAGGTGATAGCACAATGCCTCTGTGAATATTGGTGATCTCCTTAGATGTAACACTATCTCCAAATGACCAGATAACATTTCCAAGGAACAATCACTCACCTTGAGAAGAGAGTTTAAGATTTCTAATGACTTGATCTGCAGAAATTCCCAAACAGAGGCAGAGGTGTGAGTCCCACTGGGAGCATCTCCTTTGGTGATTATTCCCTCACAGCTGATGGACTGACAAGATAGGTAGATGAAAGGAGGTAATTGCACCATCCAACTCCAAGATGCTGGTTTTGTAGACACGTATCTACTCTATATCCACGTATCACACGTATCCCTGGTGGTGCAGCAGGTTAAATCACAGAGCTGCTGGGGAGCGGGGTGAGGCTTAATGCCGAGGGAAACCTTTACCTTTACTCAATGTATTTTATCAACTGTGGGTTCCTTTGGTAGGTTGTAATGATACAGAAGCAAATAGAGATTAAAGTCAAATTTGCTCAGCTCTTCCTTGGCTAGCTAGTACTGTAAATCCTTGTGCTGGCAGGACTGAAGACCGACAGGTCACAGGTTCGAATCTGGGGAGAGTATATGAGCTCCCTGTATCACCTCAGCTCCTCATGCAGGAACATGAGGGAAGCCTCCCAAAAGGATGGTAAAAACATCAAAACATCCGGGCGTCCCCTGGCAACGTTCTTGCAGACAGCCAATTCTCTCACACCAGAAACGACTTGCAGTTTCTCAAGTCTCTCCTGATACAACAACAACAAAAAAGCTGTTGGGTCCACTTCAAGGTTTCTGCAGATAAAAGGATTAGCTTTCATGGATCTTAAGAATGAAGATCCACATCCACAATGTAACTGTAGACTTCATTACAACTGTGAATTCTGAGCTAAGGAATTTTATTTTGTGTAATTTATAAGACAGTGATCAACATTCCTATTAGCGTTATGTGATTTGGCGTTGTTGTTCAAATTAATACAAATCCCATTCTAAGATGTCAATATAATTCTGATATTCTTTAGGAGTAGGGTGTTCTATCACATGAAATCAAATTTCTTCACTTTTACAATCAATAACACAGTCTATCTTTGGTGTCTTGGTTTCTGGGGTTATTTGGGGCGCTGATTCAGAAGATTGCATCAGCTCGACTTTTTAATATATAGTTGACATTGTTTTTCCATGAATGAGCAGATGATGACTGGTACATGACATATGTTCTATATTTCAAAAACTAAAGCTGATAGGGGATCAAGTAGAAGCCAGTACATCAGGGCAAGCCAATGAAGGGTTACATGTCCCATCCCTTTTAGAATACCAATGAGAGCATGCTGCTGCCTGAAAGTTTACCCTATTAGCCAAGAAACGGGTTTCTACACGGGCAACACCTGAGATCATAAGATAGAACAAAGGTTCTCAAGGTTTGGCCTTATCAAAAAAGACAGCATTGTGATGTGAATCTGGACTCTTTGTATTATTGGCTTTATTGATTCTGGGCTGTACCCTGGACTGCTGTGTTTTGGTTTCTGACTTGGACTTCTGACTGCTGTTTTCAGGCTACCGGCTTTGTTGATTTTGGATTGGAATTCTGGTTGGTGCTTGTTTCTATCAGTAGTAATTTCAAACAGTGAATTTGTATACTTTTACATAATCATAGTGTAGTTGTCTATATCCAAAGTGTTTCTTGCTTAAGTTTGAATAATACTGAATTTTACTTGGTTTTTAACTATATAGTATCATATGCAGTATTTTAAGGGTGCATCTCACCATTGATTTATTGTAGCCTTTCAACGGTTTGTATAGTATTTTTGTGGTGTATTTAGTAGGCTTGATTGATCAGAAAACAATGGTTCAAAACTCATTTCGGATGTAGGGGGTGCTGGTGGTTCAATTCGGAATTAAATTACAATTTTTTCCAAAATTTCTTTTTGAACTTTCTGAAATTTCCTAATTGCTTTGTTAATGGCGGTCGCGCTTGCGCAATATGCGAAAAACAGCAAATGGTACTGAGCAAACTTCAGGGGATTCTCTCTCCCTGATTTCAAAAGTTAGGGAATATAGGTATGGGATTTCTAGTGTGTTCTTTGGGGGCCTTTTGAGCTGATTTCACAAGTTAGGGAAGTATAGGCATGAAAGTATGGGATTTCTAGTGTCTTCTTAGGCAACTCACAGCAAAGAAAAAAAAGAAGAAGAAAAGAACCAACCCTGAGAGGTTTATGGGGCTTTTCAGCAGATTTCCCCAGTTAAGGAAGTATAGGCACTAAGCAGGAAAGAAATATGGGATTTCTAGTGTCTTCTTCGGCAACTCACAGCAAAGAAACAAAGAAAAAGAAAGAAAGAAAGGAAAAGAAAGAAAGAAAGAAAGGATCCCTTACATAAAACAACCAAATCCAGATTTTGTTTTTTGGAATTTTTTTATTTTTTGAATATTTTCAAATGGTGGATGGTTGAATCCATGGATAGAGAGGGCCAACTGACTACCTAATTCTAGAATCAAAGTGGTTATGTACTTATAACTGTTCTCACAAATTCCAAATTTCAAATCAGATCATTTCAAGGCAACTTCAGTACTTCATAAGCAATGGATAGAGAGACATAACTAAATTAAGAGGCATTCACCATCTTGTGATTTTTCAGGAAATAGGAGGAGTGCTAGAAAAGCATCCCTGTTACCCACCTGGGAATAAAATAGTACCTCTGGACAACATGTCTTAACAAGGGGGTAGAATCCAGAAGCCATACCTTCCTTTATTTTATTTTATTTTCTTTAAAAAACAGCCCTTTTTATGAGAGCCAGAAAACAGAGAAAATCCACTTCCTTCTCGTTGTGGAGCCTGCTAATGCAGCTTCTGCAAAATTCCCTGGCAGAGGAGGGTGGCACCACACAGCCCTTTAACCCAGGAGAAATCACATTTTGAAAACACAATTTTGCCCGGGTTCTGGTCTGCACATGCCTCAAAAAGTGCATGCTTTCAGGAGGACAGGGAGAGACTCACACCCCTTTCCAAAACCCCTTAAAATGGTGGGGGAAATGTGAGGGCTGCCGGCCCTCTCCTGGTGCATAGAATGACAGGAGGAGTGGCAGGAGTGATTTTCCTCTTCCCCCCTTTCTCCTGGTGCATCATTCTTACATGCCAGGAGAGGGCCGACAGGACTTTAATGGTGGCCAGGTAAGTTATTTTACCCCCCCCCCCCCCCCGTTTTTAAAGGGTTTGGGGGAGGGGGATAGAGCCCTCTTGTGAGAAGGCTGTGTGGATGGCCCCCTCAGAAGTTGCAGAACTTCCAAGGGGGCCATCGAGACAGCCTTCATGCTGGATTTGACCTGGGTCTTTCGGGAAGACCTGGTCTTTCCAGTATCAAATTAATTCTGAAAAAAGCAGGGTTTTCCTGCTTTGTGCTGAAACTATTCATTTTTCCCGGAGATATCATCTGTCCAGCCCAGGAGAAAACACGAGAGGGCACACATTTTAGGTGCTGTTTGGATGCTCCCGGAAAAAGGGACCTCAGGGTCAGCGTGGGACGATGGAGACCTGGTAAAAGGGTGGGATGTTGGCAAGGCCACTTTCCTGAGGAGTGAGATCAATATCTTCAGGAGGCATAGGGGACTTCAATTGAAAACTCTGCAGGATGGTGGTGAAGAAGAGGAAAAGCTCCATGCGGGCCAAGGCTTCACCCAAGCAGTTCCGTTTCCCTGGAAAAGAAAAATACCAGAATTTGTCTGGAGGCAAGGAGAGACACATCCAGATTTCTGATCAGATACCTCCTGATATGCAACCAAATAGTCTTTACACCTCTAGTCCCCTTTTCTTTTCCATAGCATCTTTGGCCCATTCTACACTGCCATATAATCCAGATTATCAAAACAGTTATTCCACATTATCTACTTTGAACTGGATTCTATGAGTCTACACTGCCATATAATCCAGTTTAAAGCAGATAATCTGGATTTTATATGGCGGTGTAGAAGGGCCTTTGACTTTTTGTGGTCTTTCCCTTCCAACCAACCATCTCATTGTCTTATATCTACTTCTAAAAGATGTCCCTCGTCTCCACCTTGCTATGAATTTGTGGATGGTCTCGTTGTTCATTTGGGGAATCCTACACACCGGGGAGACCCTGGTGGCACAGTGGGTTAAAGTGCTGGGCTGCTGAGCTTGTTGATTGAAAGGTCACAGATTCTAATCCAGGGAGCGGCGTGAGCTCCCGCTATCAGCCCCAGCTTCTGCCAACCTAGCAGTTCGGAAACATGCAAATGTGAGTAGATCAATAGGTACCGTACCGGCGGGAAGGTAAGGGTGCTCCATGCAGTGATGCCGGCCACATGTCCTTGGAGTTGTCTATGGACAACGTTGGCTCTTAGGCTTAGAAATGGAGGTGAGCACTACACCCCAGAGTTGGACACGACTGGACATAATGTCAGGGGAAAACCTTTACCTTACCTTTTTACACACTTATATCTCTAAATCCAAATACAGTTTATGAAGACTACTTTCAAAAACACAACAGATTTTCTGATTATGCACAAAAATCACATTACATGAAATTCCTGGAAGAAATCTCCACTGATCTATTCTAAGCACTATAAAAAATAGAGATTGCCCAAGGAAACAAAAGACATGTACAACTAATGCTATAAAATCATGAAATGCAGTCTATGGAGTATATGAGGAGACTCTTAAACCTTACATAATTTTTCATGTTTGTTGTGGGAGAATAAGGAAGCTTAAAAACACAAAAGGTCACAAGCTTTAAAAGCAAGCATGGGATATCAAGCAAAATGTGGATGTGATCCATCTCCTCATTGGAGTTTTTAGGAGAGTTCTACCTGAGGAGAAAGGCACAAAGGCATCATTCTTCTTGAAACGTCCATTCTCATCCAAGAAGTTTTCTGGGTTGAAAGCATTGGGGCTTTTAAACATTGTAGGGTCATGCAAGACAGTGCTGAGTATTGGGTAGACTGTCATCCCCTGGGAAGGGAAAGAGTTATGAGTTCAGAATGGCAAAATAAAGTTCCAGAACAGAACATCTTGCGTAGCATTCTTCTATGCACTCCTGATCCATCAGCTCCATTTTGGTGCTCTATATAAAGGTGGTGGGACATTTGGGTTTATCCGAGCTTGGCTCTGCACTTAGATAACTTTTTCTGTAATTAAAAAAAACCCCTCTTATACCTTAGGGATTAGGTATCCTCGGAATTCAGTGTCACAAGTAACCATATGGGCCACATTCATAGGAAGGACATCACTGCATCTCTGCACTTCATGGATAACAGCATCTGTATAGGGCATCTGCCTCCGGTCTTCAGTGTTTGGGACACGATCATGGCCAATCACTTGATCAATTTCTTCATGCACTTTTGCTGTTAAAAGTATGAGAATGAGAACTATCTGACTTTTTTTGTTTCTCCCGTTGCATGATAATACCCTCCCATCTTTTCTGAGTACCTGCTTCAGGTCACATAGTCAAAAAATGCTGATGTCAAATATTTTTAGTTCTGTGGGCCCTTAGTGTTCAAGTTTTTTCCCCCCAGGATACTTAGATGCTGAGGTCCCACAATCGAGAGTGGCATAGGAAAATGGCATTCTATATACAAAATGGCAAACAATACAAAATGGAGAGAGAATGGGGATCTGTGAAATGGTGGGAGACTTGGCATCAAGATTTCCTTTCCCTTAAATATTTTAAGCCATGATTGGCTAAACCCCCTAGATGCAGAACCCATGGTTATAGAGGGCTGACTGTCCTCAAATGAGTGTGGAAAAGAGGAATACAGGGTGAAATCTGACCATAGAATTGACCAGAAGCTAACCATAAATTTCCCCTGGAGGATCTAGAGTAGTGTTTCCTAATGCCGCAACCCCTTAACACAGTTCCTCATATTGTGGTGATCCCCAACTATAACATTATTTTCGTTGCTATTTCATAACAGTAATTTTGCTACTGTTATGAATTATATTGTAAATATCTGATATGCAGGATGTATTTTCATTCACTGGACCAAATTTTGGAACAAATATCTGATACGCCCAAATTTGAATACTGGTGAGTTGGGGAGATTGATTTTGTCATTTGGGAGTTTTAGTTGCTGGGATTTACAGTTCACCTACAAGCAAAGAGCATTCTGAACTCCACCAGTGATGGAATTGAACCAAACATGACACACAAAATTCTCATGACCAAGAGAAAATACTGGAAGGTTTTGGTGGGCATCCAGACAGCACTGTGTACTCAAACAATGAAGGATCTGGACCAAACATGGCACGGATACTCAATATGCCCAAATGTGAACACTGGTGGATTTTGAGTAAAATAGACCTTGACATTTAGGATTTGTAGTTGTTGGGATTTAAAGTTCACCAACAATCCAAGAGCATTCTGAACCCCAACAACGATAGAATTGGGCAAGACTTTTCACACAGAATCCCCATAATCAACAGAAAATACTGTATTTTCTGATGACTATTGGCGACCCTTCTGACAGCCCCTCGCGACCCCCCAGGGGTCCCGACCCCCAGGTTGAGAAATGCTGATCTATAGAGTCGAATAGATGTATGATCTCTAGGGATCTCTAAGTCTTCCAGGATTATTATTTTTTTTGTCGTGTCAGGAGTGACTTGAAACTGGTGTGAGAGAATTGGCTGTCTGCAAGGACGTTGCCCAGGGGACGCCCGGATGATTTTGATGTTTTATCATCCTTGTGGGAGGCTTCTCTCATGTCCCCGCATGAGAAGCTGGAGCTGATAGAGGGAGCTCATCCGCCTCTCCCCAGATTCGAACCTGCGACCTGTCGGTCTTCAGTCCTGCCAACACAGGGGTTTAACCCACTGCGCCACCGGGGGCGCCGGGATGACCCTATGATCTACTTCTGGCAAAGATTCAACCTGCCAATTTGAGCTAACTGTCAGTGTAGCAGCAATAGCAGCAACAACAACATCAACAACAACAATACCTTGCACTTCAGGATATTTCATCAGAAACAAGAAACCATATTTCAGAGTGCAACTGCCTGTCTCTGATCCACCAAGAATCAGATTAAGAATGCTGAGCTGCAAGTTCTTGATATTATATTCACTTCCTGGATTGTCTTTTTCCTGAAAGTAGGGAAGAACAACACATCATGAGACAATTTGAATAAAAACCACTGGCAGGTTGAATGGGAAAGGACATTCTGTCCTAGACTGAAACTAGACAAGTCATATAATCCTGCTTCATTAGAGCCTGGTTTCTCATCTGTGTTTCAGATGCAAAGAATGGAAAATACAGGCTGGCATTCTGTACTCCAGTTATAGATTCTTAACTGAGGGTTTTGGGTCCATAATGACTCCATATTCACAATGCCCCTCTTCCTCTACTTTACTAAGCAGAAGATACTCCAAGAAATGGAGGTCTATTCTGAATTTAATTGGGGCTCAGAATGACATTTCTGCCCGGTCCCTTCTGAAAGAGAAGTTGTAACAATCGGAAAGACGACTCCTGTTCCGATGCCATGTCATTCAAAGGGCTCAGATCAAAACAGCTCCCTGTCTATGTGACAGTTTTAAAAGTCTTTTTATTGAAAAGTTTTTCATTTACATAAAAAGGGGGGGGGTATCAAGGGAAGATGGAAGAGTTGGAGATTGCCCCCCCCCCAACCTATGGAACACCCTCCCTAGATTTATCAGATTGACCACCTCCCTCTTGTCTTTTAGAAGGAAAATCAAGACTTGGTTCTGGGACCAAGCATTTGATCAGTGGAARAAAATCACACAACTWATGGCAATGAATTGACYCAGACTGGATTTTGGATTTCGATTTTTATGGATGTGTCTTAATTAATTGTTTTAATTGTTGTTTTAATTTTTAATATTTTGATTGTACTGTGATTGTTTTTATGATGCTAGCATTAGGCCGCCCTGAGTCCCCTTCGGGAGGAGAAGGGCAGAGTATAAATATAGGAAATRAATAAATAAATAGGTAAAGGGGAGGATTAGGGGGTGTCGGGAAGGGAATCTGGAAAAAAAGGGGGGGTGGATAATAGTGGAAGTGAAAGGGGGGTCCAGGGAAAGAAGGGAGGGTAGGGGCTTTTTGGCTTCCCATCTTCTCAAATCTGAGTTACATCTTCTCCTTTCCACACTTCTTGTGTTCTGTATCTTCTTCTTCATCAAAGGTTATAGGGAAAGATGCTCTTCTCCCTCCAACATTTATATCAAAATTTCCATTTTTTTCTTCTTCCATAAATTTTGTTAATAAATTCCAATCTACTACAGTTTTATTTTGTTTGTATCTAAGTTGTTGTGTCAAGCTGTCTATATTTCTCATTTCTATCATTTTGATTAACCATTCCTTTAGACTAGGGGTTTCTTTTTTCCTCCAATAATGCACATATATTATTCTACCATTCCTAGGGGTTTCTTTTACCCTCCAATAATACACATATACTATTCTAGCTGCTGATACTAAATAGCTAAATAATGCCTCTTTGTTTCTGTCTCAGTCTAGATCTAAAATACCCAGAAGGAAATATTCTGATTTAAATTGAAATTTTGTTTCAAGGATTGCTTGAGTTGCTTTGTTTATCTCCCCCCAATATTTATTAGCTGTTTCACAGCTCCACCACATGTGGTGAGATGTTCCCCTTTCTTTTTCACAATTCCAGCACTTTTCATTGGTATTTTTATAACATTTTCAAAGTTTAACTGGTGTTGTATACCACCAGAAAAATATTTTATACCAGTTTTCCTGGATATCATATGAACAAGTGAGTTTTATTTTCCTTGTCCACATTTTTTCCCAATCGTCCAATATTATTGTATGGCCAATATTGGCTGTCCATTTTACCATACAGTCCTTTACTATGGGACAGGGTTTTTTTTTAAAGCAAACAATATATGAAATTAAAATAATCAAGGAGCCACCTTTGCTCCCTATGAAGGAAGTTTCCAAGCTTTGAAGTAGCTACTGAGAAGGCCTTCTCCCCACCAAACATGATACTACATCTTGCAAAAGCTCTCCTTGGACTCCATGCATGCTTTCTACTTTGTGGTATCAGTTCTCATTTTCTATTCTACTCTGCATCCAATTAGAAGGAAGTATGATAGATTAAAGGTTTCTTATTTCATTTCTGTAAGTGACAAGGAATAATCCCCTCAGTTCAGGACACTTCATGCACCTTCATACACCAACAAAGTACCTTTTCCATCTGGATGAGGAAGCAATCAATAAAGTCACGTGGGACGTTGTGGTCAAGAGTCTCTTGATTTTTCTTGATTCTCTTGGCAACGAAGAGCTTCAAATCCTTGGAATCATAGAACTTACTGTAGAGTCCCGGAATGTACTTGAGGTAGTTGGCATAGATGTCATAGAACTACATAAAGAGAGAGGCCATGCTAAATGGGTTAGATGCCATTTTCTGCCAAAGCATCAACCGCAATCCCTTAGTTTGGCTTGAAGGGATTTCTGGTGCTAGTAACAAAGGGAACATCTAAGGCCTCTGTTTTGTTCTAAGTAGGATGAACCAAAGATACCCCAATCATCCCCCAACATATGTGAACCACCCAAGTTTAATGACTGGGATATTGTGACTTCAAACATCATTTGCAAACAGTCAACTATTGCTGGTACAAGAGGTGTAGAGTGTAGAGTGAACCACCCAAGTTTAATGACTGGGACATTGTGACTTCAAACATCATTTGCAAACAGTCAACTATTACTGGTACAAGAGGTGTAGGTGTAGAGTGAAGCAGTGAAGAGACCTAGATGTGGAGATGCAAAAGCAGGGGAGCAAGGAACCAGAGATAGGAAAGCAGAAGTTCAAAACATATGAAAAAAGTTTTGGATGCCATGAATTTTAAATGTCTGGATTTTTATTTTACAACATAGTAAAGATCTAATAGTAGCAAGGGCGTGATGCAGAATAGTGGAGGTGGGAGAAACTCCAAGGGTCACCCAGTCCAACCTCCTGCTATGTTGGAACACAAATCAAAAAAACCCTGACAGTTGACCATCAAGACTCTGATTAAAACCCCCAGAGAAGGAGACTCCACCAAACTCCAAGGCAGTGTATTCAATTGACAAACAGCTCTTACCATCAGAAAATTCTTCCTAATGTTTAGGTGGAATATCTTTTCCTTGTCATTTGAAGACATTGCTTCATTGTGTTCTAGTGTCTATACCAGCAGGAAACAAGCTTGCCCCTCCTCAGTGTTTCACCCTTTCAAATATTTAAGTGTTGTTGTCATATTGCCAATCACCCTCCTTTTCTCAAAACTAAACATATTCAGCTCCGTAAGCTGCACCTCATAGAGCTTGACTTCCAGACCTTTGATCTTTTTGGTGGTCCTTCTCTGCACACATTCTAGCTTGCCCATATCCTTCTTGAACTGTGGTGTTCATATAATAGGTTAACATAAGAGAGAGAAATAAGGTTGAACACTGTGAAAGCCACTCACTGTATGGCTATCGGACTCCTCCCAGTAGACTTAAATCAAGTAAAAGTTTCATGAGAATCACCACTCCTCCTAATGTTCCCCCAGCAAATGCAAGAATATCCCTGTGGGCAGCAAAATCAGGCAATTTCCAACTGGATGCCCCCCCCCCCATACACACACACACACACACACACACACGAAGGTCTTCCTCCAGGGGCAAACCAAGAATGGGCAACTTGGAAGTCCCTGTAAACAAGAATTGGTAGACCAAAAGACAACCTAGCAAAATGGCACTATCTAGAACAGTGGTTCTCAACCTGGGGTCCCCAGATGTTTTTGGCCTTCAACTCCCAGAAATCCTAACAGCTGATAAACTGGCTGGGATTTCTGGGAGTTGTAGGCCAAAACACCTGGGGACCTACAGGTTAAGAACCACTGATCTAGAAAACCCTCCACTTTGTGCGACTGTGGAGCAGAACAAACAACTCCGCAATCTGTATGCTTGCCTCATGCACAGAGGAAGAAGTATTTAAAGCTACAGACAATGCAGTCACTGTTGCCTGTTTTTGGTTTAAAACCATTTAGCTGCTTTTGATCCCTTTATTTTATCAATTTTAAATTTATTTATTTATGCAATGTTTTTGACATGAAATAAAACATAACATTTTTGAAAATGCAAGAGTCATTCATTTTTTTCTTTATGTTTACAGATAATTTTTCATCCAGTCTTCTGCAAGCAAACCCATAACATGCCTGGAAATCTGTTCCCAGAGAATCAGAATCCTTGTAGTGAAAACAAATGGAGAGTGACTCGCTTTCCCACAACAAGAAATATGAGCTCTTCACAAATAGCAGATTTCTTGTCTACAAGCTTTGAACCTGTTAAGAACTGGTGTGGACAGAGATGGAAGCTGGAGAGACACGAAGACAACAGAGAAAGAAAAATACTGCAGGAAAGTGGGGGATAGAGAAGGAACAGTTATGTATAAAGATTGTCTTTGTGGATAACAAAAGAAGAGAAACCACCTGGATTGGGGATGGGATCATAAAAGTACAGGGATTTGGGACTGAATATGTGAAACGAATATCTAAGTAGGCGAGAAATGAAGAATGGAGGAAAAATCAGGGGAGAGATTATGGCAGATGGTTGTATAATAACTAAAACTGATCGTTATTGCAAAAGGAGTACCTGGGCCCAGGAGGAGCTCATTTCCAAGAAGAATTCATTTAGCATCACCAAGAGGGCATGAAATTCCTTATCCTTATAGTCAAATCGGTTCCCAAAAACAATGGAGCAAATGATGTTGGTGAACGCATGGCTGAGGAGGGTGGTAGGCTCAAACGGCTTTTCTACAACACAGCAAAGAGAATGAATGAAGAAGCAGTCCACAGATAGTCCTTCTGGTGCCAAGAATACGACCCAATGCACACAGTGCAGACTAATTGTTGGGCAAAGGGACCTGTTATCCCTCTTGCTTTAGTGGTCACAGTACTTTCACTGAACAACATGAGTTCAACCTGTCTTTGACACCTCTCTTACCCTTTGTCTTCCGAAATTCCTCCACCAGGAATTGAGCTTCCTCTTGAATTCGGTGTTCAATAGACTTTTTCCCCATTCCAAAACTTCTCAAGACAGCAAGGGAGAATCGTCGCAGTTCCTTCCAGCGTTCTCCATTGGCAAAGCCCACTCCTGAAGGAAACAGGAGAGAAATGACATGGCAAGCAGAAACAAGAGTGGAACCATTGTTGTAAATGTAACTGGGATACCTCACCATATCCTTGGAAAGTAGGCACCATTGAAGGCATGCAAACTCTTCCACTGAACTCTTCTGCCTTGTCTATCAGGGCTTCTTTCACAGCTTGGTGTCCACATAAGACCAGAACCGGGCGTGATCCAAAATAGACGGTGAAAACAGGGCCATATTTTTCATGTAGCTGTAGAGGAAATCAACCAATATGTCTACACACTCCTTTGGTTTAGGCCAACCTTTTGTAATGGTGTCCTTTGAAATGGGTTAATCTTACACATTTGGAAACAAGAGGACATTTCAGAGTACAGTGTTCCCTTGCTTATTGCGAGGGTCCGTTCCAGGACCACCTGCAATAAGTGAAAATCGACGAAGTAGGGACACCATATTAATTTTAATATTTATACATTACTAGCCATCCCCTGCCACGCATTGCTGTGGCCCAGTCTGTGTATATGTGTTTTCTGTGTGTATAGGCCTGTTTGATCAAGAAAAAATTTGTTTCTAAAATCGATTTGTAATTGGGGTGTTTTTTTGTTTCGATATTTAAAATAATTACAAAACTTTCCAAAAAAAAGTTTTGGTATTTAAGAAATTTTGTAAATATTAACGAATTTGCTAGCAGGCAGTTGCTAGCAGGCAGCCATTGCCAAGCCAACCCAATGCAAACTCCCTCGCCCTCTGCAGCAAGCTACGGGCTGCGCGGAGCCGCTTTGAAAGGGCTCGCCGGCCAATCAAAAAGAGACAGCCACGGACCCATGGTGCACTGCTTGGGAGCGCCGGATTGGCTCCCATGCACCAGCACTCCAGCAGCCTCCACCCCATTAACGAAACGAGCGGAGGCTCGTTAAAACTATGGGGGCTGCTGGTTCGATATTTATAAACCCTTCTGGGTTTGGAGATATGTTTCAATATCGCTTCGGAAATGGTAAAATTAATGAATTATTAACGAATTAACGAATTAATGAACAAAACCGCACAGGCCTAATATTTATGTATGTGTGTACTTATGTGTGTTTGCATATATATATATGGGGAAGGGGGGTTGCACATGTGTTGTAATATATTTTGTAATGTTGGGCTTTTTAAGTGTCTTCTACTGTGTTTTTCAGTGTTTTTATGAGTGATGGTCACTTGTTGGCCCGATAGGTGTATTGTGTCCAAATTTGGTGTCAATTCACACAGTGGTTTTTGAGTTAGGTTAATCCCACAAATGAACATTACATTTTTATTTATATAGATTTTATATATTATTTTCTTACCCATGCTTCCTTACCCTCCTCCCAGCCCATCCCAAGGGCGCCTGCCTGCCTCCCTGGCCTCCACAGACCCCTGCAGAGCCTTCGGAGCCACGCAGGCAGCAGCAAGCCAGGGAGGCAGGCCACCCCCGCTGCACCTCAGGCTGCCGCACTTCCGGGGTCCCTGGCCTCCACTGGACATAAATATTTTATATTTTATATTAATATTTTCAAAAACCCGCGAAACAGCAAGTCTGCTAAAAGCAAACCGCAAAGTAGTGAGGGAACACTGTACACTGAATCAGCGCAGAGTTTTGCTATTATACTTTCTGATGTTCTCCATCATTTCTAAAAGAGCTGATTTTTCCTGTTGATTGTAGAGAAACTAGTGTGCATTTTACAATCAAAGGTATATTGTGCAGAAATTGCATGTTTCTGCACAATATTTCTGCCACCAACCAATGTAGATATGTGGAAAATGTGATTTTTGCATGAACGTTATGTTTCTTGTTTTGTTTTTTTGTATGAAAAATGTTTTATGCACTCCACCATGTAGAATTAATGCCGTTTGTGATCACTAGAGCACTCTAGCAATCTTTTTCCCAAATTGAAACCCAGAAATTCTGATTTTGTTATATTAATCTTTAGTCCTGAAAATTTGTAAAAGTCTGCTAATATTATTTCCAATTCTTTTAATGATTCTAATGGGTTTTCTGTAATTATCAATAACTCATCGGCAAACAAATTTACTTTTACTGCCTCATTTCCTATTCTATATCCCATTATTCTACCATTATTTCTTATTCTGTCCGCTAAATACTCTATAGCTAGTGTAAATAGTATTGGGGATAGCGGGCATCCCTGCTTGACCCCTCTTTCTATAACTATTTCTCTAGTATATCCCCTATTTACTTTCACGTTTGCCTTCCCCTTTTTATATATTTCATTTATGGCTTCAATAAATTCCTTGCCTATTCCAAAATTATCCATTCTTTTAAATAAGAAATTGTGGTTAACTGTATCAAGTGCTTTATATACATCTAGTTTGATAAACGCATAACTTTTTTTACTTTTCTGGGCAATAACGTTGATCAAATTCCTCAGTGGGTGGCTTATATTTCTTCCCTTAATAAATCCGTATTGATCATCCCCTATCACTTTTGGTAATATATCCTTTAATCTATTTGCTAATTTTTTTGCAAATATTTTGTAATCTTGATTTAATAAGCTAATTGGTCTATATGAATTCACTTCTCTTGGATTCTTCCCTGGTTTGAGTATTGTTATTATTTCTGCTTCTCTCCAGGACTCCGGTACTTCTCCCTCTTTTATTATATTATTAAAAATTATAGCTAATTCTGGAATAAGAACCTCTTTCATTTGTTTATAAAATTCTGCAGTAAATCCTTCGTTTCCTGGTGATTTTCCTTTTTTAAGATTGTCTATTACTTTCTCAATCTCTTGATATGATATTTTGCTCTGTATTTGTTTGTTTTTTCCTCCTCTCCTATTTTTTCCTCATCCAATCTTCACATGGTATATTTTTTTTCTCCTTTATATAATTTCTGATAGAAATCTGCAAATATCTCCCTTATGCTTTTATTATCCTTTATCAATTTATTTATCATATATTTCTTTCACTTTTTCTTGAAGCCATAGCAATTAATATAATATCAAACTATAAATCCTAGAAACTAATCCAGACAAGAATAGCATTTTGGCTGCCTGGTGTCCTTTAGGGTGTATGTAAGTCCCATCATCAACTGACACACAGAGAGACAGGGGGTATGGAAGATAATATTTTTGTGTTTGTGAAAGAATATCAATTAGGGTTTACTTTGAGAAGACATTTTTTTCAATTTTCTTCATTACAGATTATATCCATGCAATAAAAGATGAAAAGAAAGAAGAAAGCAAAGAAACGGACAAAGAAGAAAAGGATGGCTTCCAGTGTTCCTTTCAGCAGTTATACATATACACAAGAAGTACCATCAGCAATCCTTTCTAATCATTCGACCCAACAGTTAGCAGATCTTCTTTCCCATAAGCACCATAGAATCATACAGTTGGAAGAGATCTCGTAGGCCATCCAGTCCAACCTCCTGCCAAGAAGCAGGAAAAATCGCATTCAAAGCACCCCTGAAAGAGTCTGAAAAAGAGTCCATACCTTGAGAAGAGATTTTAAGATTTCAGATGACTTCATCTGCAGGAAATTCCCAATCAGGGGCAGGGGAGTAGGTCCTGGAGGGGGTTTCCCCTTGTGCAATCGTTTCCTCTTTGAAAATATGAGCAAATGGCAAGAAAAAAAGAAAACAAGGAGAAGGATGACTGCACCACCCCATTCCATGTTACTTGTTGTCAACTGTCTTTTTCTTGTGGAAGAGTGCAGATACCGGCCCCATACAGCTGAAGCTTTGTGGTCTTTTATTGGGGTTGGTTAGGCACCGCCTTCTGTGTTTCATAACTGAACAGACCTGAAGCACAAGTCAACAGTAAGAGCAAGCAGGAATCAATCATACTGACTACTAATTCTTGGAACTCAGGTAAACATTGTTTATTCCTTCACAGCAGGGGAATGGAGTGGACGGATGTATCAATGTATGAATTGAAAACATATGTAGATGATGTCATGATGGTTCTGGAAAAACTGTGAGAATGTATGGAAGTACAATTGACCCCATCTAAATTGGCTGAAGTGCTTAAACGCTATAATAAATGTTGGAAGTCTAAACAAGAAGAATCAGATATTTGAAATGAAGGAATGTGTACAAAATATCTAAGGTAGATGACAAAAAAGAAGATAACTGCACCAGCCAACTTCAAGGTATGGGTCTTGTGGTTACATATCCACTCTAATTCACTTCCATGTATTTTATCAATAGTTGGTTCCTTTAGTAGGATGTAGTGGTCCAGAAGCAAATGTGTTGAATGCTCTGCTTATGAGATGTAAGTCAAATTCACTCAGCTCTTCCTTGGTTACCCAATACTGTGGCTGTTGGATCCAGAGGACATATAGAGTCACAGTTCATAGCTACTGCAGATAAAAGGATTATATTTCATGGATTTTAAGAATGAAGATCCAACACCACAATGTAACCCTAGAGTACATTAAAACTCTGCTCATCCAGATTTATACTCTTTCAGAGCCTTTATTGAATCTGCACTGCATTGTTTTGGAGACACATCAGCATTCACATAAGAAAGTATCCAAGTCCCATTCAAAATTGTTGATAAACTTAAAACTTGGCACATAACTCAAGGGTATTTTCAGTCTTCTGCAAATATGTTGTCATACAGCATTCTGCTATATCTGAGATATGTAACATAACCCGATTGTTCTGGATTTTCCTCCCTGCAACTTATGAATCCTGCTATGCAGACAACCAATGAATACAGGACAACCAATTCATGGCAGACAAAGATCAGTTATTAGTGAAACGTATCAGTTGTCAAAGATCATCAAAAATCTAACTAGTAAAGTAACAATGCCTCCAAATGTTTAACATGTAAGTTGAATTACTGACAGTCTGGAGACTGAAAAGGGAATATCCAATCCTACTTTTATACAAAAAGACAATGTGGTATAACATTTACTTACTTATTTACTTACTTACTTACTTACTTACTTACTATGCCATCTTTTCCTGGAGAAAGATCTAAGATGGCTTCCAAGATCAATAACCAAAGACAAATTTCAGCAACAAGCAATTTCTTACATTAGCTGTCACGTCCATAACAAATTTCTCCAAGCCACAAGGATGGTGCCTTATATAATGATGGCATGGTATCAAAAACGAATGGCAATTTGTACTGTAGTAGTGCTGGCAATTTGAGGCTGAGGGCTAAGGAATATATCCTGTGCCACTCTTAGAGTAGATGAGCATCCAATTCCTTTGAAAACATTGATCTTATAGACTGAAAAGGAAACATATGCTACTCTTGGAAAGTGCTTGTATATCATCAGTTCATACCTTACAAAGCACAATTCAAGATAAAATCACTAATGTAATTAATCTAGAATTATGCATTTATTGCTGGTTCATACTCAGGATCCCTATCTGTTTCCTATTCCAGTCTTCTCTTCTCTGTGTTCTGATGTTCAGGAAACAGCTGAATTTGGAACTATTAATCAGGTACTGACCAATAAATGTGGAGTTGAGCCACTAGACCCTTAGTATATGCTGGGATTTGGCTAAAAGATTTCCTGTTAATATAAAACTTGATAGACCAGTGTTTCTCAGTCTGGGGGTCGGGACCCCTGAGGGGGTCATGAGGAGGTGTCAGAGGGGCCTCCAAAGACCATCAGAAAATACAGTGTTTTCTGTTGGTCATGAGGGTTCTGTGTGGGAAGATTGGTTCAATTCTATCGTTGGTGGGGTTCAGAATGCTCTTTGATTGTAGGTGAACTATACATCCCAGCAACTACAACTCCCAAATGTCAAGGTCTATTTTCCCCCAAACTCCACCAGTGTTCACATTTGGGCATATTAAGTATTCCTGCCAAGTTTGGTCCAGGATTTTTCAGGAGATAGAAAATGTTGGAATGGGTCAAAGGTATCGCTGTTACCCCGCTGGGATTTCACTAGTACCCCAGTACAACAAGACCTCATCTGGGTTTGAAATATGGAAACCATTGTTGTTGATAATGTTGCTGTCATTAATTCTAAATCTCCTCTGTGTGGCGGAGTCAGTGATCAGAATAATTGCCCTTCTATCTCCCCATGAAATTTAAGAATGCAGATTATACAACAGCCC
Organism: Anolis sagrei ordinatus; assembly: GCF_025583915.1. Taxonomy (NCBI): domain Eukaryota; kingdom Metazoa; phylum Chordata; class Lepidosauria; order Squamata; family Anolidae; genus Anolis; species Anolis sagrei. The sequence goes on along the minus strand of NW_026847771.1, from coordinate 9,696,496 downwards.
CAAGATGAAGAAGAAAGAGATCTTGGGGTCAACGTGGGATGACAGAGAGATGATAAATAGGTGGGACATTGATAAAGCCATTCTCCAGCGGAGTTGGGTCAAGGTCTTCTGCAGCCACAAGGGGCTTCAATTGGAAACTCTGCAGGATGGTGGTGAAGAAGAGGAAAAGCTCCACGCGGGCCAGTGATTCACCCAGACAAATCCGTTTCCCTGAAAGAAAAAGAAGAATTTGTCAGGACATGAGAAGAGATGCACCCAACTTTTCTGATCAGATGACTCATGAGATGCAACCTCTTCCATGTCCCCTTACCTTGTTCATAGTGTCTTTGGTCTTTTATGTACTTTCCAACCAATCACCTCATTGTCTTCATATCTACCATACACACTAATGTACAAGTCAACCTCTTGTATAAGTCAATGTCAAGTTTGGAGGCACAAATTATGGATTTTTATATGACCCCTGCATTAGTCAAGAGTCATTCTGTATAGCAAGGGAATATACTAATCTTTCCAAGAGGCCAGCCAGCCCTGGCCACCATGACCTTTTCCCTACCCAGGCATCAAGAAGTCCAGAAGTCATTATATGCTTCAGCTAGAAGTCCGAGACATTATTCATTTCATGTAAGAAAACCAGGATTCCATATTATACAAAAAAAAAAACACCTTACATTAAGATCCTGGAATGGAACCCGCATAATACATGGCCCTATTGCAAACAATGTGGATTGCTCAAGTAGAGATGAGGAGGAGGAGGAGGAGGAGGATGAAGATTTTTAGCCTCCTTTTCTTGTGAGTCAAGCTGGGATTACAGAATAACTTAAAACATAAACATAGTAAAATTTCTATAGATACACATATTAAAATGTATTTTAATCAAAGATACATATTAAAATGTATTATAAATACATATTAAAATACACAGAACAGAGATTAGACATTGCCCAGGAAGGCAGATGAAATGGGCAACTAATGCTTTAAAATCTTGGAATGCAATCCACAGAGTACATGAGAAGGACCATAACCCTTACACACATACTAAACAAACCAGCTAATATTAAACAAAATTATAATCCTTCTCATTCATATGTTTACTGCAGCAGTTCTTAACCTGGGGGTTGTGACGCCTCAAGGGGTCAATGAGTAATTTGGGAGGGGTCGCAGCACCACCTCCTTTGGCCCCGCCTACTCCACCTCCACAGCATGGCTACCAGCTGTGGAGAGGAAGCCATTAGAGTCGATTGGCCAGTGGATGAAGTGGGTGTCTCCCCTCCTCCTCATGCTGGAGGCTGGTGGGTTGAGGGAAGGAGAGAGAGAGAGAAAGCTGACTGGCACTTCCCTCACTAAGAGCTCCCTTATGGGAACGAAGCAGCCTGTGCCTCCAGACCAGTCTCCATGAAGCGTTGCTCCTGCCTCCACTGCAGCTTCTGGCCTGGGGCCTGGGGCTGAGGAGGCTGTCTGCAAGCCGGCTCATGGGGCTGCCTATGTCCTCATGTGCTGAAGCCACTCTTGCCCTTTGCCCTCACCGCTTCACTGGAGAAACAAAGCCCCGCCAGCTGCCAACCTCCTCCTCCTTCCTCCTTGACTGAAATTCAAGGAAAGTAGGATAGGAGGTGCTGCCAGAGTAGAGCCCTTCCTTCCTTCCACCCTTCTTGGACATTTGAGTCCCCTTTGGGGTAAGAAGGACAGAATATAAATTTATTTATTTATTCAATTACTTTATTTCTATACCGCTTTTCTCAGCCCTCAGGCGACTCAAAGTGGTGAACAACATCAATACAAAACATCACAAAACCAGTAGAGGGCAATTAAAAACAATTATCACATAAATCATTAACATCAGTATAACAATCATTAGCGCCTCAACAGTATCCAGTCTCGTCATCCATTATTCCGTATTCCTATGTTCAATTACACTGTTTAATCAATGCTTGTTCGAACAGCCAGGTCTTCACTTTCCTCCGAAACGCCAGCAGGGAGGGGGCCAATCTGATATCTGCAGGCAGGGCGTTCCACAGCCGAGGGGCCACCACTGAGAAGGCCCTGTCTCTCGTCCCCGCCAAGCGCGCCTGTGATGCAGGCGGGACAGAGAGCAGGGCCTCCCCAGATGATCTTAGTGTCCTAGTCGGTTCATAGGAGGAGATGCGTTTGGAGAGGTAAGTAGAGCCAGAACCATTTAGGGTTTTTTAGGCTAAAGCCAGCACTTTGAATTGTGCCCGGTAGCAAACTGGCAGCCAGTGGAGCTGGCACAACAAAGGAGTTGTTGCTCCTTGAGTGCCGCTCCTGTTAGCAACCTGGCTGCCAAGCGCTGGACCATTTGAAGCTTCCGAGCAGTCTTCAAAGGCAAACCCCACGTAGAGAGGTGGGGTGTTTTCAATAAATAAATGTTTTCAATAAATAAATAAATAAAGCCTTCATGCTTTATTTATGCATGAAGGCAGAAGAAGGGGGTTGGACTGGATGGCCCTCGGAGGTCTCTTCCAACTCTAGGATCCTATTATGATTAAAACAGTGTCAATTCCTCCCAAACCTCTCCAGTATTTTCTGTTGGTTATGGAGGTTCTGTGTGCCAAGTTTGGTCCACATCGGTTATTTGTAGGGGTCTCAGTGGTCTGTGGAAGTCAAAGCTGAATCAGTTGAAGGTACTGCAAATCCCATCATCTGTTGTCCATACCCCCAAAACATATGGTTTGGGTGGTTAATCACTATGCTTTAATTATGTTCAATTTGTAACAATGAAAATATCAGCCACCTCCCTTTTAACATTCTGGAAAAAAGTCAAGACGTGGCTTTTTGAACAACCGTGTTCAAATGCAGAGTAACAGACATAGGAAAATGGAATGACAACAATGAGACCGGACAACGTTTTTAACACAGAGAGACTATGAATTTATATTTATGATTTGTTTAGTTTTTATTATATGTTATGTTTTTAATTATATTTATGGTATTGTAAATATTGACTTTACCCTGTTAACCACCTTGAGTCGCCTACGGGCTGAGAAAGGTAGTATATAAATACAGTAAGTAAATAAATAAAATAAATATTACATGGGCCTACTGCAATCAGTGTGAATTGCTCAGGTAGAGATTGCCCAAGGAGGCAGATGAAATGGGTAACTAATGCTTTAAAATCTTGAAATGCTAATATAAGAACCCTAACCCTTATACCCTTATACATACATTGAACAAACCAGATAACAAGCAAGAATACAATCCTTCTCCTCATTAGTGTGTTTAAGAAAGTTCTACCTGAGGAGAAAGGCACAAAGGCATCATTCTTCTTGAAGTATCCATTCTCATCCAGGAAGTTCTCTGGGTTGAAAGCATTGGGGTTTTTAAACATTGTGGGATCATGCAAAACAGAGCTGAGCACAGGGCAAACCTCCATTCCCTGAGAAAGGGAGGGAAAAGATTTATGAGCTCAGAATGGCAAAAATGCAGTCCCAGAAGAGAGCATGAGAGCCATTTAGTTGTACTATGTAAACACTTTAAAACATTTGGGTGTATCTGTGTTCAGTCAAAGGTGGAGGCATTAAAAAAAAACAGGAATAGATAAGTAAACAACCTAACTGTCCTACAAAAAAAGGATGAGGATCAGAACTTCAAATATTCAACAATGGGAGCAGCAGAACCTTAAACTCTGTGGCAACCTCTGCATGCTCAAAAGTCTCATTCAAGTAGCCTATGAGAAAATGACAAAACATTTCAGACTACCTTGGTTTGATTGCCTCTTCACTTATTTGTTGGATTTAAGGCTAACAGCATTATAACAAGACCTAGGCTAACTTCACTAACATTCGTGTTCCCATAATGGGTGCATCTGCAATATATAATCACTGCAATTTGACACCACCATTACCGTCATGGAACAGAATTCCCACCTTTGGAAGTGGATAGTAGTGTTCTAGACTAGTATATACTATAAGGGTGTGCACAATACAATTTTCAATGTTTTACGGGGGGGAAATGGGATACGTGAAGCCCAAGCAACATCCCAGGTCAGAGTGGGGAGGGAGCCCTGGCAATAATGGGGCACATGGCAGCTGCATCCTGCAGTGGATGACATCAACATTCTGAAGCTTGGAGGACTTGTAGTCATGCATGTGTCCTCCAAGTGCTGCCATTTTCTTTGTGATAGTATTGAAATGATGGAAAGAGGACCCTCAATAGTTCCTCCATTGCTGCCAATGGGTCAAGTCATTTTGGTGCAAAAACAGAGTTACCAGATACTGATCATGGAATTTTATTCCCCCCCCCCTCTAGATTTCAGGAATTTCCCAGTAAACAAAATGGAGAGCCAACTGAAAATGGGACCAAAAACAGGATGGGTTTTTGACAAATCTCATACCTCTAATATACTGCCCTAAATCATCTATAGGACAATAACCAATATTAGGTATTCCTGTAGGTGGTTTAAACCAAAGTGGAATGGATATCCCACAGAGAGCCACGATTCTTGACTTCTCTCTCTACTTCATGGCTCAGCAAAACACATTAACCACAAACTCTGTAAGATACTCAATGGCTAGCCACATGCCATTTTGCAAGATGTACTGGACAGTTGGACTTCCTGTTTCTGCATTCCAGTAACCCAATTTCAAATCTTGCTCTTCCTGGTGACAGTTGAGTTTCAGGTAATCAGGTTCAAAAACAAGTACTCATCCTGTGCTAAACTATAAGTTTCGCTCGTGGACAAGTCTGTCATCTACACATTTTCTGCTTTTGAAACCCCCAAGTTCCACTATTATCCTCCCACTCAGCTTACTTCAGTTGCTGCAAACTCAAATCATCTTTGGCCATCTTGGCCACACTCTGATGTTGCTTGGGCTGCACGTATCCCATTTTCCTCCCCTAAAACATTGGAAGGTGTGATGTTGACTATTGCTCTCAGTTTCAAGTTAACTGGTCTCCCTTTATCTTTCCTGGTTATTCCACGACTGTACCTTAGGGATGAAGTATCCTCTGAATTCAGTGTCAGAAGTAACCATGTGGGCCACACCCATAGGTGCGAGATCGCCAAATCTCTGTATTTCATGGATGACAGCATCCGTATAGGGCATCTGCCTCCGGTCTTCACTGTTTGGGATGCAATTATGGCCAATCACTCGATCAATTTCTTCATGCACTCTTGCTGTTAAGTATATGCATAGAATTAATTCCTTGGGTTTCTGACTCTCAAAGGGAAATGACATTTTACTACAAAGATGACTAAAGAGAGGCATGAAATCTCTGGACATTCATTGTAGGAAGACCAACACAACATCCTCTGGTGGAGAAGGCACCATGATCTAGTTTTCCTCATACCTTGCACCTTTTCAATCATTTTCGAACCTTCCAGTTATTTCTGAAATGACAAAGCATGCTATTGGCATGCCTCCTTGTGGTCACTAAACATTTTCAAATATAAGTGGGCAAACAAATGTTGAGGAGAGTGAGTTATCTGTGAGGTCATTGTTTGCTTATACATCCTCACAGTAGTCCATAGGTGGCCAAATCAAAGTTTGCTCCCCCTGCCAATACTTAAAAGCTATGGTTGGCTAAATTCACAGATGCAGAACACATGGGAACAGAGAGTTGACTGTACTCAAATGTGTGTGAAGAAGTGGTAGTTAAGGTGAAATTTAGCCATGAAGTTGCTGGAAGTTAGCCTTCAAAATATCCTTGAGGACCTAGACCAGGGGTCCACAAACCTTTTGAACAGAGGGCCAGGTCACAGTCCCTCAAACTGTTGGAGGGCCGGATTATAATTTGAAAAAAAAAAATGAATGAATTCCTATGCATATTGCACATATCTTATTTGTAGTACAAAAAACACTTAATACAATAATTAAAATGAAGAGCAATTTCAACAAATATAAAATTATTAGTATTTCAATGGGAAGTGTGGGTCTACTTTTGGCTGATGAGATAGGATTGTGCTTTCAAGTCGTTTCAGACTTAGGTTGACCCTGAGTGAGGGCCGGGTAAATGACCTTGGAGGGCCGCATCCGGCCCCCGGGCCTTAGTTTGAGGACCCCTGACCTAGACATTCCCATAGAAGCATTCCCTGTAGGAATCTCCAGTATGATTCTATGTTTAATTTTTTGGCAAATCATGAAGTTGCCCAGGACAAACTAAAGTTTCATAGAGAGAACCAATAGTTCAGTCCATAAAGGTTAAACCTGCCAATGTGAGCCAAATGACAACAACAATAACAAAAATACCTTGCACTTCGGGATATTTCATCAAAAACAGGAAGCCAAATCTCAGGGTCGAACTAACCGTCTCTGTTCCAGCAAAGAACAGAGTAAAGATGGTCATCTCCAAATTCTTAAAATTAAATTCACTAAGTGGATTGCCTTTTTCCTGGAAGTAGGAAAGATGAAGTAATCACATGATGATTCCAAGGTGAACCACTGGCTGACCCCCCCACCCCACCCCACCCCACCTTCCCACCCCACCACCACCACCACCACCACCTCCACCGCTGCCGCCTTCACACACCAACAAGGTACCTTTTCCATCTGGATGAGGAAGCAATCAATAAAGTCACGTGGGAAGTTAGAGTCAAGGGTCTCTTGGTTCTTCTGCACTCTCTTGGCAATGAAGCGCAATGCATCTGACACAATGTCATAGACCCTGGTATGTGGCCCTGGGAAGTACTTCAGAAAAGTGGGAAACATGTCATAGAGCTGCATGAGGAGAGAAACAATGTTTAGTGGGGTTCCTGCCAAATTTCACCCTAGTAACAGTTGCATCCAAGTTCTCAGTTTTGTTCTGATTAGGTTAAATCAAAAGAGCACTGGGTTTCAGGAATGGATATGAACATCTAGTAAAGAAGAAGTGAAGAACATCAAGATAGTATTGAAGTCCAATCGTTTTCTTAGCAGCTGAACATTGTCACAAAGTAATATTTGGGTACTGTTCGGTTTTATGCCAGAAACAGCCGTAGACATAAGTGAAAGCAAATAAAAAAGGCTTTACTTAGCCAAAACAAAGATAATACATGCTCTTCAAGTAGCATAAGACAGAAGTCTTCATATCACACAGCAAAATAAAGTTTTTGGTAAACAGCCTTACAAGTTGCAAATGACCAGAGCCTTCAGAGATACGATGCTGGAACAACAATACAGTGCTGGTAACAGGAACTCCCTCGAAAATAGGTCAGTTGCAGCCAGAGGTGGCCCTAGGTAATTTTCAATGGTAAGCAAACAGTATTTTGCCCCCCCCCCCAAACCAATCATTGATATATATTTTCTGATTTTAGGTGAACTATACATCCCAGTAACTACAACTTGCATATGTCAAGGTCTATTTTCCCCCAAGAGCACCTCAAGAGCGCCCCTGGGCAAAATCAACTATACTGCAAATGCTTACTTTGCGTAATGGGTTGAACCACCCCTGGTTGCAGCAAGCACCAAGCCCCTGACTTTGCTGCTAATTTAAAACCCTGAACTTCCCAGCACTGCTATCCCTAGGGAATGGTCTGACTTCTCAGTATTTTCTCTGCTAGCCTCTTCCACCACCTGTCCTTCTTCTCCCTCAGAATCAGAAAAGCAGTCCACAACAGGTACCTGGGACCAGGTTGTGCTCATCTCCCAGAAGAAATTGTGTATTAGCCTCATGAGGGCCTGGAATTCCTCGTCCTCATAGTCAAAGCGCTCCCCAAACACAATGGAGCAAATGATATTGGAGACTGCACGGCCGAGAACGTAGGTGGGCTCTATAGGTTTTCCTGCAACACAACAGGAAAATGAAAACAAATAACCAGTCTACAGAAAGTACTTTTGGTTCCAAGATGCACAGTACATCCATTAAATATCAGATGTAGGGAGTAATATTCCCTCTTTTAGGATTAAGCTACTTTCACTCAACAGAATAAATTCAACCTGCCTGGCAACTCACTTACCCTTCGTTTTACGAAATTCCTCCAGCAGGAATTGGGCCTCTTCTTGTATTCTCTCCTCAACAGACTTTTTCCCCATCCCAAAACTCTTCAAGACGGTGACGGAGAATCGGCGCAGTTGCTTCCAACGTTCTCCATTGGAAAAGCACACTCCTGAGGGGAAAAGGAAAGAAATCATAGGACAAGCAGAAGAAAGAGTTTTAACCATTGTTGCAAAGACAATTGGAGTGCCTCACCATATCCTTCAACAGCCCTCTCCAATGTAGGCTTGGTACTCCTTCCACTGAATTCTTCTGCTTTGTCTATTAGAGCCTCCTTCACAGCTTGGTGTCCACACAAGACCAGAACTGGACGTGTTCCCAAATAGACTGTGAAAACAGGGCCATATTTTTCGTGCAGCTGTAGAAGAAATAAACGTTTCACTTCTGGCACTATCTTTGTGTTTAGGCAGACATTTTGGAATGTTGTCATTTGACATCCATTTGAAGTCAAGGAGCACATTTCATTTCACATTGCATTGCAACAGATCTTAGAAGTATTGTTGGAGAATGCAAGCATGTGTATGTCATCAGTGAGTATGTGTATGTCAACTGCAAAATAAGCTGATTGGTTGGGCAATGCATGGTGTGATGGCTGAGCCTGGACCCTTTGGATACTGTTGCATTTTTGTTCAGGCTTGAGCTATGCAGGTGGAGACAGGCAGAGAGAGAGAGAAGCAAAGAGAGACTGATTTGCTTCTTGACAGCTGAAGACACAGAAAGGACCATTTTAAATCTCTCTTAAAAGGACATTTAGTGGGTTGATACAACGGATCATATTGTACATATGTTCTGAATTAAGAAGCGTAAACTATTTGCTCTTTATTGATTATCTGTGTGGCATATTTTCTTTCTCTGGCAAGGCAGTGTGTAGGCTGATCAAACGTGAACTACACATGGTTTATTTTACATTCTGTCACAAGTATGTCTAAAAGGAAGGTACTTTGCACTGAAGATCATATATCTCCTTCCGTAATAGGAAATCTCTGATAAGGCAAAAGAAATTCTCAAAACCACAGACAGACTACAGAACAAAATGGCAATCCTTTCTGTTTTTGCAAGCATAATTGGGGGAAATTGCAAAGATAAAAATCTATGGCCAGTGCAAGTGAAATATGGCAATGGAAGGAAACTAGTAAGATGACTCAATGCCACAGTGAATATTAATCTCCTTAATTTTTCTATTACATACAAAATGCCCAAGTTGAATTTCAGGGGACAACCACAAATCGTGATAAGAGATTTTTTTATAAAATAAATATAAAGAAAAAAAGCAAAGAATGTAAAGAAAATTATTTTTAAAAGAAAAGGGATAGCTTCCAATCTTCCTTTCAGCAGACCCATGTACATAGATGTGTGTGTGTATGTGTATGTGTTCTTACCTCTCTCTCTCTAACAGTTTTCATGACTTTACTTCATTCAACAAACCGTCCTTTCTGATCATTACAAGATCCTTTTTGCCATCAAATATAAGAGTTCAAAAAAGTGTCCATACCTTGAGAAGAGATTTTAAGGTTTCTCCTGACTTGATCTGCAGGAAATTCCCAATCAGGGGCAGGGGAGTGGGTCCCGGAGGAAGTCTCCCCTTGTGCATTCGTTTCCTCTTAGATGATATGAGAAAATGGCAAGAAACACAAATAACAAGGAGGAGGGTGACTACACCTGCCCATTCCATGGTGCAGATAGTCCGCTGTCCTTCTCTTTCAGCAGATTGTGGAACCAGTCCCATCTAGCTCCATGGCCTTTTATAGGAACTGCTTGAACACTGCCTTCTGGATTTCATAACTGCACAGAGCAAAAATGTTGCATCTTAATCCATGACACTGTGAAACAATACTGTTTATTCAGGTTAGATGCAAGGCTCCTGGGGTGTCTTCCAACGCTATGATTCTGTAATACAGAAGAGTCTCACTTATCCAACCTTCACTCATCCAACATTCTGTATTATCGAACGCAGTCTGCCTCCCGCCTGGATCCACAGCAGTTTCAATACATTGTGATGTTTTGGTGCTAAATTCGTAAATACAGTAATTAGTACATAACGTAACCAGTCGTATTGAATTGCTTTTAATGTCAATTTGTTGTAAAACATGATGTTTTGGTGCTTAATTTGTAAAATCGTAATGTAATTTGACATTTAAAAGGCTTTTCCTTAATCTCTCCTTATTATCCAACATTTTTGCTTATCCAACTTTCGGCCGGCCCATTTACTCTACTGTAGGTTATTTTCCTGAAGAGATCTTAGATGTCTTAACCTTTTTTTCAGCTACAATACAATTTGGGTATTATTTATTTATGTATTTACTAGCTTTCCCCTGCCATGCATTGCTGTGGCCCAGTCTGGTGATCTGAAAAATGAAGTAATTAGAAAGTGTTGGTTTCTAATATATGTAATTTCTTTCTGCTTGTGGATAAAYGGTATTTCTTGCTGTTTCTTTGTCAGTGTTGATGTGGAGATTGTCTGGTTTGCCTACTCTGGAACATGCACCACATAATTGTCCTTCTTTAGGACAATTATGTGGTSYMTKTTCCAGAGTAGGCAAATCTGTGATACTACATCTGTGTGTGTGAATCATATATATCTATCTATATCTATGGCTGGATGGCTCTTTGTCAGGAGGGCTTTTATTATGTTTTCTTGCCCTGGTGAAGGGAGTTAGACTGTATGGCCTTAAGTATTTTCTGTTGGTCATTGAGGTTCTGTGTGGGAAGTTTGCCCCAATTCTGTCATTCATGGGATTTAGAATGCTCTTTTTATTGTAGGTGAACTATAAATCCCGGTAATTACAACTCCCAAATGTCAAGGTCTATTTCCCCCAAACTCCATCTGTGTTCATATTTGGGCATATGGAATATTTGTGCCCAATTTGGTCCACAGTGCTCTCTGGATGTAGGTGAACTACAACTCCCAAACTCAAGGTCAATGCCCACCAAACCCTTTTGGTGTTTTCTGTTGGTCATGGGAGGCCTGTATGCCACGTTTGGTTCAATTCCATCACTGGTGGAGTTCAGAATGCTCTTTGATTGTAGTTGAATTATAAATCCCAGAAACTACAACTCCCAAATGACAAAATCAATTTTCTTTGAGTAATGGTCACTCCTTGGGTTAATAGGTGTCTTGTGTCCAGATTTGCTGTCAATTCATCCAGTGGTTTTTGAGTTATGTTAATCCCACAAATGAACATTACATTTTTATTTATATAGATTTACAGTATTTATATACTACCTTTCTCACCCCTGGGTAGTGCCACCCATAGTCACTGTGTCCATGTGGACACCAACCACTGGAGTTTCAAAAAGCAAACCTTTATTTTGGCAATATTGGCATTTGATTGAGTTTATTTATTTATTTACTGCATTTCTACACCACCTTTCTCAGCCCGAAGACGACTCAAGGCAGCTTACGCTGGCACGATTCAATGCCACAATAAACAAACAAAATTAAAACAAAATTGAAAACAATTAACACACATTATAAAAAAAACCCTGTAAAAAGCATTAAAAGCATTAAACACCTGTAACTTCCTATTAGCTCATTTTTCAAAGACATTGTCAAGCCATTCCATGTTCTTTCTTTCCTGGGTTCCATATTCTTCACCATTTTATATAACAGGCACCAATTTACTGTATATACTCAAGTATAAACCTAGTTTTTCAGTCCTTTTTTAGGCTGAAAAAGCCCCCCTCGACTTGTATTCGGGTGAGGGTCCTGGCGGGAAGGTGTGGGGCTGAAAGAAGGGCTTCTGTACCAAAACCGTAAATGGCTTTATAGGTGATAACCAGCACCTTGAATTGAGCCCAGAAACAGACAAGCAGCCAATGACACATTTCAGGATAGGCATGCTGCGCTCCCTGAAGCCTCCCATTAGAAGCCTGGCCACAGCTCTTTAAACGTACTGTAATTTCTGGACGCTTTTCAAGGGCAGACCTACACACAGCGAGTTGCAATGGTCCAATCTGGATGGAACCAATGGATGTACCACTGTAGTAAGGTCCAACGTCTCCAGAAACAGGCACAGTTGGCACATGCTTTTCAAGGGCAGACCTACGCAGAACGAGTTTACTTACTTATTTACTTATTTATTTCATATGCAGGATCTAATATGGCTTCCAAGGTCAATAACCAAAGACCAATTTCAGCAACAAGTGATTTCTTGCATTAGCTGTCACACCCATAACAAATTTATCCCAGGGGCATGAGGATGATACCTTATGTAATGGTGGCATGGTACCGAAAACAAATGGCAATTTGTAATGTAGTAGTGTTAGCTAGGCTTGGTTGATAAAAAAAATGGTTCAAAACTCATTTCGGATGTGGGGGCGCAAGTGTTTTGATTCTAAAGTTAATTCTGATTTTCACAGAAAAAAATTCAAATCTTTTCTAAACTTCCGAAACTTCCGAATCCTTTCGTTAATGGTTTGAAAGTGTTATTTCCTCTTTCATTGGGTGGCCTTTACTTTGAAAGTAGTTGTTTTACTCTAGAAGCAGGGAAAAGCAAGCTGAGGAAATTCCTTCCTTTTCTTGTTTAAAACTGGCTTCTCTAGCTTTAACCCTGGCTTCTATGGCTTTAAAACAGAATTCTCTGGCTTGAGCCGAGGCTAGGAAATTCCTTCCTTCTCTGGTATAAAACTGGCTTCTTTGGCTTTAAAACTGGCTTCTCTGGCTTAAGCTGAGGCCAGGAAATTCCTTCCTTCTCTGGTTTAAAACTGGCTTCTCTGGCTTGAGCCGAGGCCAGGGACCAGAAGCAGGGGGAAGCTGAATCATTTCCAAAGGGACTTCTGGTTTATAAAAAAGCTTCGAAATAATTTCAACAAGGTAATTTTAACAAAATTATTATGAGCAATGAGTTATCCAAGCAACTCTATCCATACCTAGTGCTGGCAATTTGAGGCTGAGGGCTCACTCTTAATGCAAATGAGCACCCAAATCCTTTGAAAACAATGATCTTTCAGATTGAAAAGGAAACAAATGCCACTCTCACGAAGTGCTTGTATGAATATATCATCAGTTCATACCTTACAAAGCACAATTCAAGATGAAGTTGAGAGAAGTTGGAGAAGTTGAAGAAGTCAGCAGAACCCTGATCATTTAACTTATGAGGCAACATCCATTCTGGTTGACAAAGATCTGTTCCTCTATTGATCAGGAAAAAGCTGAATGTGAAACTATTAAACAATTACTGACCCATAAATGTAGAGTTGAGCCACTGGATCCTTGGTATCTGTTGGAATTTGGCTACAAGATCTCCCATGCATATAAAATTGGTAGATGCCCAAGTGGCATTATACTCAATGGGGTAGTAAAATTATGTCCCTTATATGTAAAATGACAAGATCAATATTTACTTTGGGTATTTTTAAAAGTTTGGAATATTTTCAAGCTATGGGTAGTTGAAACCCTAGATAAGGAGGGCCAACTGCTACATAGATGTGTAATTAAGATGGTTCCCCACTAGATAATTTTAAGGCATCCTCAGTACTTCATAATCACTTAACTATACATAATCAAGAGACCTCACTCTCTTAGGATTTTTCAGGAGATAGAAAATGTTGGAACTGGTCAAAATTATCCCTGTTACCCAGCTGCGATTTCAGTAGCACCCCAATACAACAAGAGCTAATATTGGATTGAAATATGGAAACCATTGTTGCTGACTCCCCTCTGTGGTAGAGTCAATGATCAGATTAATTCCCCAAAGAGTTTGCGAATGTGGATTATACAGTACAACAGCCTCAAGCTGAAGAAAAAAGGTATCTTGGAGTCAGTGTGGGATGAAGGAGAGTTGATAAATGGGTGGGACACTGATAAATCCAGTCTCCAGCGGGGTTGGGTCAAGGTCTTCTGGGGGCACAAGGGGCTTCAACTGGAAACTCTGCAGGATGGTGGTGAAGAAGAGGAAAAGCTGCATGCGGGCCATTGATTCACCCAGACAAATCCGTTTCCCTGAAAGAAAAGGAAGAATTTGTCAGGACGTGAGGATAGATGCACCCAAATTCTCCGATCAGTTGACTCATGAGATGCAACCTTTACCTTGTACGTAGTGTCTACGGCTTTTTATGGACTTTCCTTTCCAACCAATCATCTCATTGTCCTGCTTCTAGCAAATACACTCATGTACAAGTCGTCCTCATGTATAAATCAATGTCAAGTTTGGAGGCCAGAATTACGGATTTTTATATGACTTATAGATAGGTCATTCTGCATAAAAAGGGAAAGCACTAATGTTCTCCAAGCTGCCAGCCACCCCTTCAGCCAGAAGTCCAGAACATTATTCGTTTCATGAAAGCCAACCAGAATTCCAAAATAAAACCCTCAAAAAATCATATTACATGAAGATCCTGGAATGGATCACATGTATGGGCCAGCTGAAGTCTGACTTGACAACGGTAATCCACACTCTGGTTACATTCTGTATAGACTACTGCAACACCCTCAAGGTGGGATTGCCTTTGGAGACTATCCGGAAGCTTCAAATTATTATTATTATTATTATTATTATTATTATTATTATTATTATTATCTTTATTTGTACCCTGCTAACATCTCCCGAAGGACTCGGTGTGGCTTACATAGGCCAAGGCCCTCAATAAAACAACAGCATAACAAATACACAATAAAACTTTCGCAAACCAATAAACATTAAGCAATAAACAATAAAACATTAAACAATAACATCATGACACAGTTAAAACTAGGGCCGGGCCAAATGTAATGAATAAAAATTAAAAGTGCTGGACATGACAGGTAAATGTAAGGATTTTAGGGTAGGTGCAATGTGCAGGCAATCTTAAATCTCTAATAAAGTGCGTTTGGGACATGATGCTGGGAGTTTCCTATTCTGGAAAGGCACACTGGAACAGCCAGGTGTTCAAGCTCTTCCTAAAGACTGCCAACGTTGGGGCTTGTCTGATGTCCTTGGGGAGAGAGTTCCAGAGTCGGGGGGCTACCACAGAGAAGGCCCTGTCTCTCGTCCCCACCAAACGTCCCCACCAAACATCCAATGAATGGCAGCCAGATTGCTAACAGGAACGACGCTCATGGAGCATACAACTCCTCTGTTGTGCCAGCTCCATTGGCTGCCAGTTTGCTACCGGGCACAATTCAAAGTGCTGGCTTTAGCCAATAAAACCCTAAACGGTTCTGGCCCAAATTCCATATCTGAACGCATCTCCCCTTATGAACCATCTAGGACATTAAGATCATCTGGGGAAGCCCAGCTCTCATTGCCGCCTTCATCACAAGTACATTTGGTGGAGACGAGAGACAGAGCCTTCTCGGTTGTGGCCCCTCAGCTATGGAACACCTTATCTATAGATATTAGATCAGCCACCTCCCTTTTAACATTCCGGAAAAAAGTCAAGACGTGACTTTTTGAACAACTGTGTCCAAATGCAGAGTAACAGACATAGGAAAATGGAATGACGACAATGAGACCGGACAACGTTTTTAACACAGAGACACTATGAATTTATATTTATTGATTTGTTTAGTTTTTATTATATGTTATGTTTTTACTTTTATTTATAATATTGTAAACATTGAATTTTACCCTGTTAACTGTCTTGAGTCACCTATGGGCTGAGAAAGGTAGTATACAAATACAGTAAGTAAATAAATAAAATAAATATTACATGGTCCTACTGCAATCAGTGTGAATTGCTCAGGTAGAGATTGCCCAAGGAGGCAGATGAAATGGGTAACTAATGCTTTAAAATCTTGAAATGCTAATATAAGAACCCTAACCCTTATACCCTTATACATATATTGAACAAACCAGCTAACAAGCAAGAATACAATCCTCCTCATTAGTGTGTTTAAGAAAGCTCTACCTGAGGATAACATTTACACAAATGACCAGCCACTGCCAGAAGGGACAGAGAGCTTCATCTATGCTGATGATCGTGCCATTACTGCTCAAGCAGGGAGCTTTGAGATGGTTGAACAGAAGCTCTCCGAAGCTCTAGGTGCTCTTACTACCTATTAAAGAGAAAACCATCTGATCCCTAATCCATCTAAAACACAGACGTGTGCTTTTCATCTCAAGAACAGACAAGCATCCCGAGCTCTGAGGATCACCTGGGAAGGAATCCCACTGGAGCAGTGCAGAGCACCCAAATACCCGGGAGTCACTCTGGACTGTGCTCTTACCTACAAGAAGCACTGCCTGAATATCAAGCAAAAAGTGGGTGCTAGAAACAATATCATACGAAAGCTGACTGGCACAACCTGGGGATCACAACCAGATACAGTGAAGACATCTGCCCTTGCACTATGGTACTCTGCTGCTGAGTATGCATGCCCAGTGTGGAACACATCTCACCATGCTAAAACAGTGGATGTGGCTCTTAATGAGACATGCCGCATTATCACGGAGCGTCTGTGCCCTACACCACTAGAGAAATTACACTGTTTAGCCGGTATTGCACCACCTGACATCTGCCAGGGAGTAGCAGCCAATAGTGAAAGGACCAAGGCAGTGACATCTCCAGCTCATCCCTTGTTTGGGTATCAGCCATCACATCAACGACTTAAATCAAGAAATAGTTTTCTGAGATCAACAGAGACACTCGCTGGAACACCTCAGCAAGCGGGAGTCCAAAAGTGGCAGGCTCAAACCCAGAACCTCAATCAATGCCTGATACCAAAATGAGAGACTCCCCGCTGGGCACACAGAAAACTGGGAGACTTGGAAGGCACTGAACAGGCTGCGCTCTGGCACCACGAGATGCAGAGCCAACCTCAAGAAATGGGGCTGCAAAGTGGAATCCACGACATGCGAGTGTGGAGAAGAGCAAACCACAGACCTCCTGCTGCAATGCACCCTGAGCCCTGCCATATGCACAATGGAGGACCTTCTTGCAGCCACACCAGAGGCACTCCAAGTGGCCAGCTACTGGTCAAAGGACATTTAATCAACTACCAAGCTTGCAAACTCTGTCTTGTCTGTTTGTTAAAAATATGTTAAAAATGTAATACAATTGTCTGGTTGATACTGACATGATAGATAAATAGATAAATAAATAAATACCCGAGGAGAAAGGCACAAAGGCATCATTCTTCTTGAAGCATCCATTCTCATCCAGGAAGTTCTCTGGGTTGAAAACATTGGGGTTTTTAAACATTGTGGGATCATGCAAAACAGAGCTGAGCACAGGGCAAACCTCCATTCCCTGAGAAAGGGAAAAGAAAGATTTATGAGCTCAGAATGGCAAAAATTCAGTCCTAGAAGAGCCCATCGTAAATTGCATGTTTTCATCCACTCATAGTCCACAAGATTTAGTTGTTCTGTGTAAAGACTGTAAAACAGAATAGATAAGAAAACAACCTAACTGTCCTACAAAAAAAGTATGAGCGTCTGAACTACAAAGATTCAAAGATAGAAGCAGCAGAAGCTTAAACTATGGTCGTGGCAACCTCTGCATGCTCTTATTCAGGTAGCCCACGAGAAAATGATGGAACATTTCAGACTACCTTGTAGGGATGTGTGATCCATTAAAAAATGGTTCAAAAGTCATTACAAAACTGGGGGGTGATGGTGTTTCATTTCTAAAGTGTATTTAAAGTCTGGTTAGTGAAAAATTCATTACTATAACATGAGTGATGAAATTTTGTTACTATTTCGTTATAGTAATTGTGCATGCACATAATTACTGTAATTGAGGAAACTTCAAGGGCTCCTCTCTCCCTCATTTTTACAGCTATTGGGGTGAAACTCACTACAATTGTAGAACACATTTTCCACTCTCAGACCACCAAATTTCAGAACATTTCACATATCCACGGATTTCTGTGGAATTTTCAAAATTTTTATAAACAAAATTTTTATGATAGTATTAAAATGATGGAACGAAGAGCCCTGCCAGTTACCACATTGCTGCCAATGGGCCAGATGTATACCACCCCCTGCCAGTTTCAGGAATTTCCCAATAAATGGGCCAGCCAAAACCCGGACAGGGTTTTGGCAAATTGCACACCATTAATATGCCGTCCTAAATAATCTATAGGACAATAACCAATATTAGCAGGTATTCCTGAAGGTGGCTTAAACCAAAGTGGAATGGATATTCCACTGAGAGCAAGGATTTTTGCCTTCTCTCTCTTACTTCAAGGCTCAGCAAAACACATTAACCACAAACTGTGTAAGATACTCAATGGCCGGTCATGTCCCTTTTTGCAAGATGTACTGGACAGTTGGACTTCCTGTTTCTCACTTCCAGTAACCCAATTGCTCTTCCTAGTGACAGTTGAGTTTCAGATGATCAGGTTCAAAAACAAGTACTCATCCTGGGCTCACCCATATGCTAATCTATAAGTTTCGCCCATGGACAAGTCAAGTTGATATTTGAATGGATGACAAATGATATCTCCTCCAGCTGTGTACCAGATAAATGACTTGCTGCACCTGAGCTATAAATCTCCCCCCTTTTTTTTTCAAAGGCACTGTCATTTACACCTTTTCTTCTTTTGAAATCCCCCAGTTCCACTGTTGTCCTCCCACTCAGCTTACTTCAATTGCTGCAAACTCAAATCATCTTTGGCCATCTTGGCCACACTCTGATGTTGCTTGGGCTGCATGTATCCCATTTTCCTCCCGTAAACCATTGGAAGGTGTGAAGTTGACTATCACTCTCAGTTTCAAGTTAACCAGTCTCCCTTTATCTTTCCTGGTTACTCCACTACTGTACCTTAGGGATAAAGTATCCTCTGAATTCAGTATCACAAGTAACCATGTGGGCCACATTCATAGGTACGAGATCGCAGAATCTCTGTATTTCATGGATGACAGCATCCGTATATGGCATCTGCCTCTGGTCTTCATTGTTTGGGATGCGATTATGGCCAATCACTCGATCTATTTCCTCGTGCACTTTTGCTGTTAAGTATATGAATAACATTAACTCCTTGGGTTTCTGACTCTCAAAGGGACATGAGATTTTACTATGAACAAGGCTAAAGAGAGGCATGAAATCTCTGCATATTCATTGTAGGAAGACCAACACCACGTCACAAGCAACAGCCTGGAAGGTCTGATTGTGGTTTCTTCTGCTGGAGAAGACACTATGAGCTAGTTTTCCTCATTCCTCATACCTTACACTCTTCCATCATTTTTAAACTTTCCCGTTATTTCTGAAATGATCAAGCATACTATTGGCATGCCTCCTTGTGGCCACTAAACATTTTCAAGTCTAGTAGGCCCTCTGTATCTTGTGGGGTTCATTTCCAAGATACCCCATGGATATCAACATCTGTGGATACTGAAGTTTCACTATAGACCAGTGGTTCTCAACCTGTGGGTCCCCAGGTGTTTTGGGTTAAAACTCCCAGGAATCCTAGCCAGTTTACCATCTGTTAGGATTTCTGGGAGTTGAAGGCCAAAACATCTGGGGACCCACAGGTTGAGAATCACTGCTATAGACAATGACGTAATGAAATAGTGTCTCAACTATAAGTGGGCAAATAAATGTTGAGGAGAGGGGAGGCTATAGCATTGTTTGCTTATATATCCTTATAGTACTCCATAGGTGGCCAAACCAAAATTTGCTTCCCCCTTCCCAGATGCACAACACGTGGGGACAGAGGGCTGACTGTACTCAAATGTGTGTGAAGAAGTGGAAGATAGGGTGAAATTTAACCATGAAGTTGACCATCAAATTATTCTGGAGGATGTAGAAAATCCCAAATAATCATTCTCTGTAAGAATCTCAATGTCTTCTAGTATGATTCTGCATTCGATTTCCAGAAGAATTTAAATCTGAGGTTGCCCTGGAGAAACTAAAGATTCATAGAGAGAACCAATAATGGTCCATAAACCATTATTTATGGACAATAATCAAGTCCATAAAAGATTAAACCTGCCAGTGTGGGCCAAATGAGGTGATACTGTACAACCAGGCATGTAGCCGGGGGGGGGGGCTTGAGGGGCTTCAGCCCCCCCCCCCCGAAATTCTCATGGTGGTCCACGAGAAGGTCTTACTGGTACATTATTTAAACTGTTATGTTTATTCATATCATGATCTGATCACCATGCTCAATATATCCCATATGCATGGGGGTATTGGGGTAACGATACAAAAGGTTTGCTAGGCCAGACCCTCTTTCACTCAGACTCAGCCCCCCCCCCCCGAATCAAACTCAGCTCCCCCTGAAACAAAATCCTGGCTACGGGCCTGTGTACAACAATAACAACAATACCTTGCACTTCGGGATATTTCATCAAAAACAGGAAGCCATATCTCAGGGTTGAACTGACGGTCTCTGTTCCAGCAAAAAACAGAGTAAAGATGCTCACCTCCAAATTCTTATTAGTAAATTCACTAAGTGGATTGCCTTTTTCCTGAAAGGAGGAAGATGAAGAAATCATGTGATGATTCCAAGATAAAATACTGGCAGATCCACACCACCTTCACGCACCAGCAAGGTACCTTTTCCATCTGGATGAGGTAGCAATCAATAAAGTCACGTGGGAAGTTAGAGTCAAGGGTCTCTTGGTTCTTCTTCACTCTCTTGGCAATGAAGCAAGACAAATGTGACATAATGTCATTGACCCTGTTGTGGGGCCCTGGGAAGTACTTCAGAAAAGTGGGAAACATGTCATAGAGCTGCATGAGAAGAGAAATCATGTTTAGTGGGTTTCCTGCCAAATTTCATCCTAGCACCAGTTGTATTTAGTTTGCTTTGGAAGAAATTCTGGAGTTAGAAACAAAGAGGGCATCAAACATCAGAAAAAAATCAAAAGAGCACCTGGTTCCAGGACTGGATATGAACGCCTAGTAGATGAGAAGTGAAGAACATCAGGATAGGATTCAAGACCAAAAGATTTTTAAGCAGCTGAACATTATCACAAAGTGAATAACATTCAGGTACCTGGGACCAGGTTGAGCTCGCTTCCCAGTAGAAATCGTTTATTAGCCTCATAAGGGCCTGGAATTCCTCATCCTCATAGTCAAAGCGGTCCCCAAATACAATAGAGGAAATGATATTAGAGACGGCATTCCTGAGAGGGTCGGTGGGGTCTAAAGGTTTTCCTGCAACACAGCAGCAAAAGAAAAACAAATAACAGAGATCCAGTCTACAGAAGGTACTTTTGGTTACAAGATGCACACTACATCCATTAAATATCAGATGTAAGGAGCAATATTCCTCCTTTCAGGCTTTAGCTACTTTCACTCAAGAGAATGGATTCAACCTGCCTTACAACTCACTTACCCTTCATTTTACGAAATTCCTCCAGCAGGAATTGGGCCTCCTCTTGGATTCGTTTCTCAATAGACTTTTTCCCCATTCCAAAATTCTTCAAAACGGTGATGGAAAATCGGCGTAGTTGCTTCCAGCGTTCTCCATTGGAAAAACCCACCCCTGAGAAAAGAAAGAAGAAAGAAATCATAGGACAAGCAGAAGAAAGAGATTTAACCATTCTTGCAAAGACAGTTGGAGTGCCTCACCATATCCTTCAACAGCCATCTCAAATGTAGGCTTGGTACTCCTTCCACTGAACTCTTCTGCCTTGTCTATTAGAGCCTCCTTCACAGCTTGGTGTCCACACAAGACCAGCACTGGACGTGTTCCCAAATAGACCGTGAAAACAGGGCCATATTTTTCGTAAAGCTGTAGGAGAAATAAACATTTCACCTCTGACACTATCTTTGTGTTTAGCCATTTGAAGTGGATGAATTTGGGGTCAATGAGTACATTTCATGTACTCACATCTCCGACCCATCTTCTGTTTGGATATCAGCCAACATGCCAATGAATTAAATCAAGAAGCAGTTTCCTGACATCTACAGAGACACTTGCAAGAACACCTCAGCAAGTGAGAGTCCAAAAAAGGCAGCTTAAAACCTAGAACCTCAATCAGTGATGGATGCCAGATGTGAAACTTCACCCTGGGCACACAGAAGTCTGGGTGACTTGGAAAGTGCTGAACAGACTGTGCTCTGGCACCACACAATGCACAGTTAACCTTAAGTAATGGGACTACAAAGTTGTGTTCATGACATGCGAGTGTGGAGAAGAGCAAACCATTGTACTTACTACAATGCAGCCTGAGCCCTACCACATGCACAATGGAGGACCTTCTCACAGCAACACCAGAGGCAATCCAAGTGGCCAGCTTCTGGTCAAAGGGCATTTAGTATAACGCCAAGTTTATAGTTTTGTTTGCAGTTTTTCTATACATTATAACTGTATTCCCAATTTGCTTCTAACACAATAGATAGATAGATAGATAGATAGATAGATAGATAGATAGATAGATGTCTCAGTGAATCTTATTCATTTTCTTAGTTTTTCTACTACATCCAAAATCCCCAAATTGAATTCCAGGGAAAAATCACCAACCTTTGGAAGAGATTTCTTTACAAAAAAATAATAATAATAATATAAAGAACAAAAAAGGCAAAAAAAAGTAAAGAAAACAATAAAAAAAAGAAAAAGCATAGCTCTCAGTCATCAAAAATGTCCATACCTTGAGAAGATATTTTAAGGTTTCTCCTGACTTGATCTGCAGGAAATTCCCAATCAGGGGCAGGGGAGTGGGTCCCGGAGGAAGCCTTCCCTTGTGCAATCGTTTCCTCTTAGATGATATGAGCAAATGGCAAGAAACACAGATAACAAGGAGGACGGTGACTACACCAGCCCATTCCATGGTGCAGATAGTCTGCTGTCTTTCTCTTTCGGCAGAGTGTAGAACTAGTTCCTTCTGGCTGGGGCTCCATGGCCTTTTATAGCGGCTGGCTGGACATTGCCTTCTGGGCTGCATAACTGCACAGAGAAAATTGTTGCATCTTAGTTCATGACACTGGGAAACGATATTGTATAACCAGATTAGATGCATGGCTCATGTGCTGTCTTCCAATTCTATGCTTCTATAACAGTTTCTTTCCAGAATAATATGTGCTGTGGATATGTTCCTACAGACAGTCTACGAGATCTTATATGTCTTCACCTTTTAATAAGCTGTAAAACAATTTGGGTGCTACTTACTATATGTAATGCTACCTATAGTCACAGGGTCTGCGTCCATGGATTCATCTAACCACCGCTTGAAAATATTGAGGTGTGTGGGAGTTTCAAAAAGCAAACCTAGTTTCCAATAGACAACATCCGAGGATGCCTACCATAGATGCAGGCGAAACGTCAGGAGAGAACATGGCCATACAGCCCAAAAAACCTACAACAACCCAGTGATTCTGGCCATGAAAGCCTTTGACATACAGTAAACCTTTATTCTGCCAAGAGAGGGAAAGAACAAATTTGCCATGGTTAGGTATGTCCGTTGGGCCTTCTGTGCTTTATATCAGAATGTGTTATCAACATGTCTGTTAATTTTTAATAACCTTTGATTAAGCCCAGTAAATCTTAAAAAGTTAAGCCACGACACATAATTCAAGGGCATTTTCAGTCTTCTGTAAATGTGCTATTATTCAGCAATCTCCCATATGTGAGGCATGTCACACAACCTGTTTGTTCTGGGTTTTTCTCCCGGTGGCCTCTAAATCCTACTATGCATTCAGCTTAGATAAAGGTAAAAGTTTTCCCCTGACATTAAGTCCGACTCTGGGGATTGGTGCTCATCTTCATATTTAATCTGAAAAGCTCACTTTATCCATAGACGCCTCCAAGGTCATGTGGCCGGCATGACTGCATGGAGCGCCGTTATCTTCCCGCTAGAGCGGTACCTATTGATCTACTCACATTTGCATGTTTTGGAACTGCTAGGTTGGCAGAAGCTGGGGCTAACAGCAGGAGCTCATGCCACTCCCTGGAATCGAACCTGTGACCTTGTAAGCAAGTTCAGCAGCTCAGTGGTTTAATCCACTGTGCCACCAACAGCTATGTTACTGGGTGTCAATTGTCCTTTTCTTTTGGGGGTGGACAATGGCCCTTTCTGGCTGGGGCTTTATGGTCTCTTATTGGGGTTGGTTGAGCACCGCCTTCCACGTTTCATAACTAAACTGACCTGGAGTACAAGTCAACAGTAAGAGAACGCAGAAACCAATCATATAGACCAGGGGTCCTCAAACTTTTTAAATAGAGGGCCAGGTCACAGTCTCTCAAACTGTTGGTGGGCTGGATTATAATTTGAAAAAAAACATGAATGAATTCCTATGCACACTGCACGTAGAATCATAGAATCAAAGAGTTGGAAGAGACCTCATGGGCCATCCAGTCCAACCCCCTGCCAAGAAGCAGGAATATTGCATTCAAATCACCCCTGACAAATGGCCATCCAGCCTCTGCTTAAAAGCTTCCAAAGAAGGAGCCTCCACCACACTCCGGGGCAGAGAGTTCCACTGCTGAACGGCTCTCACAGTCAGGAAGTTCTTCCTAATGTTCAGATGGAATCTCCTCTCTTATTTGTAGTGCAAAAACACTTAAAAACAATACAATAATGAAAATTAAGAACTATTTTAACAAATATAA
Source organism: Anolis sagrei ordinatus (assembly GCF_025583915.1). Classification (NCBI taxonomy): domain Eukaryota; kingdom Metazoa; phylum Chordata; class Lepidosauria; order Squamata; family Anolidae; genus Anolis; species Anolis sagrei. Next base: position 9,672,150 of record NW_026847771.1, on the reverse strand, counting down.
ACTTATTAGTATTTCAATGGAAAGTTTGGGCCTGTTTTTGGCTGATGAGATAGGATTGTTGTTGTTATTGTGTGCTTTCAAGTTATTTCAGACTTAGGTTGACCCTGAGTGAGGGCCAGGTAAATGACCTTGGAGGGCCTCATCTGGCCCCCAGGCCTTAGTTTGAGGACCCCTGATATAGACCATTAATCCCTGGAACTAGGGAAAACATTACTGTTTATTCCTTCACTGCAGGGGATTGGATTGGACAAATGTACAAACTGAAAGCATATATAGATGATGAAATATTGGTTGTGGAAAATCTGCAATAATAATAATCATCATCATCATCACCATCATCATCATCTTTATTTATACCCCACCAAAGGGGACTCCGGGCGGCTAACATGAGGCCAAGTGCAAAAATACAATACAGCACAATAAAACACAGAATGCAGAGAACAAAACATTACATCAGAAAATAGTTCAAGTAATAAAATAAATAAAGCAAATTAACATAATATAAAATCAAACAGGATGGGCAGGCCAAATGGACAAGATAAAATGGTAAAACCCTGGGAGAGGTAGGAATAGAAAATATGTAAGTGAATGATAAAACAGTGAGGTAAAGCTTTCAGATTAGGATGGGAGAAAGTGCATCATAGGGGCAACACTATAGATGGAGCAGACAGAAATAGGATAAATGGTCACTCTCCAAAAGCACATCGGAAGAGCCAGGTTTTCAGGGATTTTTTTTTTGAAGTCTGCTGAGGAGGGGTCTTGCCTAATGTATTGAATGTATTGAATGTATTGAATAAACCCCATCTAAATTGGCTAAAATGTCCAAATTGTATAATAATCAACATTTGAAATTTAGACTTCTTGATCCAAGAAGGATCAAATATTTGAGTAGAAGGAATGTGAGCAAAAATGACTAATGCTTAATTAGGGTCATTCCAAGAGTAAGGATGAATCCACCAAGGTCTGTGCAAGAGAAGGAATGCAAGCCAAGGCGACAGTCCAATGCCTCAGTGAATCTTGAAGGTCTCCTTAGACACAATACTATCTCTGAATGCCCTGACTATGTTTCCAATCTGTCAACTTGAGAAGAGTGTTTAAAGTTGCTGATGACTACATCTGTAGAAATTCCCAAACAGAGGCAGGGAGTGGGTCCTTAAGGAACGTGTGATAGTTTTATCATAGCTACAGAGGCGGCCCTAGGTAATTTTCAACGGTAAGCAAACAGTATTTTGCCCCCCCCCCCCCAAACCAATCACTGATATATATTTTCTGTTTGTCGTGGGAGTTCTGTGTGCCATATTTGGTTCAATTCCATCGTTGGTGGAGTTCAGAATGCTCTTTGATTGTAGGTGAACTATACATCCCAGTAACTACAACTCGCATATGTCAAGGTCTATTTTCCCCCAAGAGCACCTCAAGAGCGCCCCTGGGCAAAAGCAACTATACTGCAAATGCTTACTTTGCGTAATGGGTTGAGCTGCCCCTGCACAGCTAGCAGAATAAAAAGAGAAAAGGGTAGATGACAAAAAAGAAAGTAACTGACCAGCCAACTCCAAGGTGCGGATTTTGTGGTCATGTATTCCCTCTAATTCAGTTCCACTTATTTTATCAATTGTGGATTTCTTTGGTAGGATGTAATGGCCCAGAAGCAACGTGTTAAATGTTCTGGCTGTGAGATGTAAGTCAAATTGGCTCAGTTCTTCCTTGGCTAGCCAGTACTGTGGCTGTTGGGTCTAGTGGAGATATGGATTTGCAGTTTACAGTTTCTGCAGATCAAAGGATTAGCTTTCATGGATCTTAGGAATGAAGATCCAACACCACAATGTAACATCACATCTCTGCTCATTTAGATTTATACTCCATCAGAGCCTTTACTGGATCTCAGTGTAGAGGTGCTGCATTGCATTGTGTTGGAGACACAACAGCATTCTCATGGGAAAGTATCCAAATCCCATTTTAAATTGTTGATACAATTAACACTTGGTGCATAAATCAAGAGTATTTTGAGTCTTCTGCAAATGTGTAGTTATACAGCATTCTCCTGTATCTGAGGTATGTAACACACAGAGGCGGCCCTAGGTAATTTTCAATGGTAAGCAAACAGTATTCCCCCCCCCCCCCCAACCCATCACTGATATATATTTTCTGTTCGTCGTGGGAGTTCTGTGTGCCATATTTGGTTCAATTCCATCATTGGTGGAGTTCAGAATGCTCTTTGATTGTAGGTGAACTATACATCCCAGTAACTACACTTGCCGCACTTGCTCCCTTGCCTGGCCCGCTTTGGGTCCGGAGGCATGCCTGAAGACCCCGGCGTGTGCACCAAAAGTCACCTCTTCTCCTGACTTTCTCCTCAGCCATTGGGACCAAGAGAGAGAGAGAGAGAGAGGTGGAGATGCCCACCTTTCCTGAAGTAGGCGCAAAAACAAAGGAGGGAGCGGAGGTGGGAGATACCTCCAGCCGGAGGGGCTCTCTCTCTCTCTCTCTTGGTCCCAATGGCTGAAGAGAAAGTCAGGAGAAGAGGCGACTTTTGGTGCGCACGCTGGGGTCTTCAGACACGCCTCCGGACCTGAAGCGGGCCAGGCGCGGCAGCTCCGCCCCTTGGCCCACCAGATTGGGGAGAGGAGAGGAGGCGGGTGGAGCGCCGGGGGATCGGGAAAGGGAGCCGGTCATGGGGAAGGGATAGAACGCGGAGAACGTTTGAGCACCGGCTCTGCTCGCGCACCCAGTGGCCAGGTGGAGCAGGAATGAGAGGGCCTAGGCGAGGGTCAAGGCCCGACCTCTTTGGGAAGAGGATCACCCGGCAATGAGGCAAGAAAGCCGAGGCTCCCCCCGGACTGCTAGGGCTGTTGTGAGCTGAGAGGGCGCTCCTCAAGTGGTGGTTGAGGGGCATTTACAGAGGCGCCTCTGCGCCCCTGGCAAAAAAAAGGGTTCTGCGACCGCTTACTTCGCGTAATGGACGAGCCGCCCCTGGTAACACAACCAGATTGTTCTGCCCCCTGCCTTCTGCAATCTCTAAATCCTGCTATGCAGACAACTAATAAATACAGGACTCCTGGCAAGCAAGGATCAGGTATTAGTGAACGTTATCAGTTGTCAATGGCTGTCGAAAATCCAACAAGTAAATTAACAATGCCTCCAAATGATTAATATGAAAGGGGAATTACTGACGGTTTAGAGAAATATCCTGCTACTTTTCCAAAAAAGAAAAAGACAATGTGGCATAACATACCTATTTAGTTACTTATTTTGTATGCCACCTTTTCCTGGAGAAAGATCCAAGATGGCTTCCAATATCAATAACCAAAGACAAGCATCAGGAACAAAAGTAATTTCTTACATTAGCAATCACATCCATAAGAAATTTCTCCCAAGCATGGGGTTGGTAGTTTTTATAATGGTGCCTTGGTACCGTAGTGCTGGCAATTTAAGGCCAAGGGCTAAGAAATATATCCTATTCCAGTTTCCGATCAGAGGAGTACCCAATTCCTTTGAAAACAGTCATCTTCCAGATGTGGGTATAGATTGAAAAGAAAACATGTCACTCTTGGGAAGTGCTTGTGCATCACTAGTTCATACCTTAAAAAGCACAATTCAAGATGAAGCTGAGAGAAGTTGAAGGCCGGAAACACCATAATACGATCCTCTTGGAATATGTCACATAATGATTAATTGCGAGGTCAGATTCTGATGCTTTTGTTATAGAAGCTTATTTGCATTTTAGTAATATTGTCGAACATGATACCCACCACAACAATTTATAGTTTCCCAAGGGCACAAGGACAGAGATATATGAATTCTAATTCTTTTTGAAGTCTGCAGATATTGGCTGATACGCATCAGCATAGATCCAAAACAGATCGCCAGCAACGACTTCCCACAAAGACTTTATTGTTTCAACCCTAAATAAAATGTATCCCTCTATTTTCAACTCCCTGCCTACATTGTATTTTTTAAATATTAGATCTATGTGTGTATATGGTATAAGTGATTCATGTCAAAATGTAACAAGACAGATCCCAGAGGTCTTCACCTTTCAGCCCTCCTCCCCCCAGACATTTCCTGGACAGGAAAGATTGAACTAATCCCCTGGCTATTTCCTGAGTAATAATCAAGTGTCACTATATGTATGTATAGAAATATAGTTTCCATGTTGGATCTGATAAAACCCAGTTGATATTTGAATGCTTTTCAAGGGCAGACCTACACAGAGCAAGTTGCAAGAGTCCAAGCTGGCTGTAACCAATGCAAGTACCACTGTGGTAAGGTCCAATGTCTCCAGAAATGGGGACACTTGGCACACACTTTTCAAAGGCAGACCTACGCAGAGCGAGTTTACTTACTTATTTACTTAAGTTGCACACCAAGGCTGGGGTTGGCACCTTTGAACCCGTAAACGCATCAATGTTCTTAATAGCAAAGCAGTTTATTGAGGATTAATATAGCAATAGCCAAAAAGGTAAAAAGCAATCAAACAAGTAATAAAGACATGTTCACAAAACAGTCAGTTGAGCAAAGTAAAATAAGACAGCCAATTATCAGTCAGGAAACAGGAGATTTGCAAAAATCCAATAAACAAGTCCACAAGAGTTAGAGTCTTTCAGTTCCAAAAGGTTGCAAAAGACCAAAGTCCCTTGAGGAAACAGCAGTAAACTTGAACTATTAAATCCCAATGCAGGCGCTTCAAACCAGGACAAACCGCATACAAGAATTTCAGCATGAACATGAATCCCAGGCAGAAGTAAACAGGAATCTTAGCATGAACAAGAAGGCATGGATACCAGGCATGAAACAAAAAGCATGGTTACACATGAAAATCAAGCGTTGAACTCACTGAAGAGTATAGATTCACAAACCCTATATTTATTCAGAAAGCCATGGCAAAGGCATTCCATTTCCCTTGGGAAACCTCTCCCTGACCCCTTTTTTTCTCTTAATCTTTCAGACAGTCTTCTACCTCCTTCCAGGTGGTGATGTTGTTTAATTTGACTTCTCCTATCAAAGAGTGTCTGGTCCTCCCTCGGCTTGCCAATTAGTACATTCCATTCACTATCACTATCACTATTTGGCCTTGGCCATTTAACCTTTTCCTCGGCCTCTTTTTCTGTTAGCATCGAAGCATCTTTGCCTTGGGAACCAACTATCCCAGAATCCTCAGGTTCGCTCTGGCTAACTGTACTCTCTATATATATACAAACCCCTGAGAGTCAGCAGAAACCTGATCATTTAACTCAGACATTGAAACCTCTGCAACCTCATGATCATTCTCCTCAGAAGCCTGAGGCAAAGAGACAATCACAGGCTGAGCCCCTACAACTTACTTATTTCATATGCAGCATCTAATATGGCTTCCAAGGTCAATAACCCAAGACAAATTTCAGCAACAAGTAATTTCTTACATTAGCTGTCACAGTCATAACGAATTTCTCCCAGGCATGAAGATAGTACTTTATATAATGGTGGCATGGCACCAAAAACAAATGGCAATGTGTAATGTATTAGCCCTGGCAATCTGAGGCTGAGGGCTCACTCTTAGAGCAGATGAGCACCCATTTTTAAAAAAAAAAAAAAAAAAACCAATAATCTCCCAGATTAAAAAGAAAACAAATGCAACTCTTGGGAAGAGCTTGTATATAATTGGTTCATACCCTACAAAGCACAATTCAAGATGAAGTTGAGAGAAGTTGGAGACCTGAAATACCAGGACATGATCCTCTTGGAATATGTCACATGACGATTTATTGCTAATTCAAATTAGACTCCTTCTGAATCTATTATCATAGAAGCTTATTCGCATTTTAGTATCACAGCGACCCTTAGACGAAATAGCCTGCTGGTTGATGATGAAGTCAAAGCTCAAACCAAAAGGTGATCGCATTGGCCAGAATTCACTAATACAGTTCATCTAGAATTATGCATTTATTGCTGATTCATACTCAAAATCCCTATCTGTTCCTGATTCCAATCTCCATTTATGAGGCAACATTCATTCTGGTTGACGAAGATCTGTTCATCTATTGATCAGGAAAAAGCTGAATGTGAAATTACTGACCCATAAATGTGGAGTTGAGCCACTTGGTATCTGCTGGAATTTGGCTACAAGATCTCCTGTGCATATAAAATGGGTAGATGCCCAAATACCATTATACTCAATGGGGTAGTAAAATGATGTCCCTTGTATGTAAAATCATAGAATCAAAGAGTTGGAAGAGACCTCATGGGCCATCCAGTCCAACCCCCTGCCAAGAAGCAGGAATATTGCATTCAAATCACCCCTGACAGATGGCCATCCAGCCTCTGTTTAAAAGCTTCCAAAGAAGGAGCCTGACAAGATCAATATTTACTTTTGGTATTTTTAAATTTTTTGAATATTTTCAAGCTACGAGTTGTTGAACCCCTAGATAAGGAGGGCCAACTGCTACATAGATTTGGAATTGAGATGGTTTCCCACTAGATAATTTCAAGGCATCCTCGGTACTTCAAAATCACTTAACTATACATATTCAGGAGACCTCACTCTCTTAGGATTTTTCAGGAGATAGAAAATGTAGGAATGGGTCAAAAGTATCCCTGTTACCCAGCTGCAATTTCAGTAGTACCCCAGTACAACAAGACCTAATAAGAGATTGAAGTATGGAAATCATTGTTGCTGACTCCCCTCTCTGGTGGAGGCAGTGATCAAATCAATTGCCCTTCCATCTCCCCGTAGAGTTTGAGAATACGGATTATAACAGCCACAAGCTGAAGAAAAAAGATATCCTGAAGTCAGCGTGGGATGAAGGAGAAATGATAAATGGGTGGGACACTGATAAAGCCACTCTGCAGTGGGGTTGGATCAAGGTCTTCTGGGGGCACAAGGGGCTTCAACTGGAAACTTTGCAGGATGGTGGTGAAGAAGAGGAAAAGCTCCATGCAGGCCAGTGATTCACCCAGACAAATCCGTTTCCCTGAAAGAAAAGAAGAATTTGTCAGGAGACGAAGAGAGACGCATCCAGCTTTTTTGATCAGATGTCTAATGAGATGCAGCCCGTTCTATGTCCCCGTACCTTGTTCATGGTATCTATGGTTTTTTATGGACTTACTTTCCAACCAGACATCTCATTGTCTTGTATCTATCAAATACACTCATAGAATCATAGAATCAAAGAGTTGGAAGAGACCTCATGGGCCATCCAGTCGAATCCCCTTCCAAGAAGCAGGAATACAGCATTCAAATCACCCCTGACAGATGGCCATCCAGCCTCTGTTTAAAAGCTTCCAAAGAAGGAGCCTCCACCACTCATGTACAAGTAACCCTCCTATACAAGTCAATGTCAAATTTGGAGGCCAGAATTATGGATTTTTATATGACTTATAGATAGGTCATTCTACATAGAGAGGGAAAGCACGAATGTTCCCCAAGAGGCCAGCCACCCCTTTAGCCAGAAGTCCAGGACATTACTTGTTTCATGAAAGGATATCTGAATTACAAAATAAAACCCAAAAAAATCACTTTACATGAAGATCCTGGAATGGATCTCACACTTTACATGGTCCTACTGCAATCAGTGTGGGTTGCTCAGGTAGAGATTGCCAAGGAGGCAGATGAAATGGGTAAGTAATGCTTTAAAATCTTAAAATGCTAATATAAGAACCCTAACCCTTACACATGTATTGAACAAACCAGCTAACAAGCAAGAATATAATTCTTCTCCTCATTCATGTATTTAAGAAAGTTCTACCTGAGGAGAATGGCACAAAGGCATCATTCTTCTTGAAGCATCCATTCTCATCCAAGAAGTTCTCTGGGTTGAAACCACTGGGGCTTTTAAACATGGTGGGATCATGCAAAACAGAGCTGAGCATGGGGAAAACCTCCATTCCCTGAGAAAGGGAAAAGAAAGATTTATGAGCTCAGAATGGCAAAAATTCAGTCCCAGAAGAGAGCATCGTAAATTGCATGTTGAACCCTAATCATCCTGACATGGAAGGCCAAGGATGGTGGAAAGGGAGGTAGAGACATGAAGGGGAGTTGGAATAGAGATAAGGTCCAGTGAGCAGCTGGGCTTTATATCCTGGAGTATGGACTGGTTTGATCTTCTTGCGGTCCAAGGCACTCTCATAATTTTCCTCCAACACCACAGTTCAAAAGTGTTCATCTTCCTTCACTCGGCCTTCCTTATGGTCCAGCTCTCACATCCATAGATTACTACAGGAATACTAATGCTTTAACCATGCGGATCTTTATTGCCAGTGTGATGTCTCTACTCTTCACTATTTTATCAAGATTGGTCATTGCTCTGCTCCCAAGAAGGAAATATTTTCAGATTTCCTGGCTGCAGTCTGCGTCTGCAGTAATCTTCACGCCTACAAATACAAAGTCTGTCACTGTCTCCACATTTTCTCCCTCTATTTGCCAGTTATCAATCAGTCTGGTTGCCCTCATCTTGGTTTCTTTTATGTTTACCTGCAACCCAGCTTTTGCACGTTCTTCTTTCACCTTGGTTAGAAGGCTCCTCAGCTCACTGTGTAGAATAGACTGGTAGAATGTTCCTCAAACTGTATCCCCTCCCCCCTCCCAGTTTCAGGAATTTCCTGGTAAATGGAATGGGATGCCAACCAAAAACGGGATGGGTTTTTGACAAACCACACACCCTAATATACTGTCCTAAACTGTCTATAGGCCAATAATCACTGAGAGCAAGGATTCTTGCCTTGTATTGTCGAAGGCTTTCATGGCTGGAATCACTGGGTCGTTGT
>NW_026847771.1:9649996-9662389 GCF_025583915.1 Anolis sagrei ordinatus | reverse complement strand
TCATAACAGGGAACACTGAAATAATAAAGTACTTCACTGAAGAAGGAGTTTAAAGGATTGTAACATCAGAAGCCTGAATGTATCTCTACCAAGCCATATTGTAACCATCAAGCTTGTGCCAAGTTCAACATCTCAGTATTGCAACAATTACGCTCTGTTAACAATAAACTTGTTCTCTCTGTGTTATAAATCTGCCTCCTCCATTGATTTTACATTTGGTGCAATCCACTCTACCAAAGTTGCCTCACAACGCAGATAGGGATAAATAGAGACTTCAATTCCAACGTCTCTATATATATATAATGGTGGCAGTGTAATCAAGCAATTTTGGGACTTCCTTATAATTTAGGTTGAAATTAGGTGGATTAACATACATATTTATTTAATTTTGGTAATCCCATTTAGGTGGGATTACGCTTCATTACTCAGCAAAAACACATTAACCACAAACTGTAAGATACTCAATGGCCGGTCATGTCTCTTTTTGCAAGATGTACTGGACAGTTGGGCTTCCTGTTTCTGTATTCCAGTAACCCAATTGCTCTTCCTGGTGTCAGTTGAGTTTCAGATGATCAGATTCATGCTAATTAAGTCAAGTTGTTATTTGATTAGATGATAAATGATACCTCCTCCAGCTATGTACCAGATAAAAGGCTTGTTGCACCTGTGCTATACATCTCCCCCCTTTTTTCAAAGGCACTGTCATCTGCACATTTTCAGCTTTTACAACAGCCCCAGTTCCACTATTGTCCTCCCACTCAGATTAATTCAGTTGCTGCAAACTCAAATCATCTTTGGCCATCTTAGCCACACTCTGATGTCACTTGGAATGCATTGGAAGGTGTGGTGTTGACTATTGCTCTCAGTTTCAAGTTAACTGGTCTCCCATTATCTTTCCTGGTTACTCCACAACTGTACCTTAGGGATGAAGTATCCTCTGAATTCAGTGTCACGAGTAACCATGTGGGCCACATTCATAGGTACAAGATCGCTGACTCTCTGTACTTCATGGATGACAGCATCCGCATATGGCATCTGTCTCCGGTCTTCATTGTTTGGGACGCGATTATGGCCAATCACTCGATCAATTTCTTCATGCACTTTTGCTGTTAAGTATATGCATAGAATGAACTCCTTGGGTTCCTGACTCTCAAAAGGAAATGATATTTTACTATGAACATGACTAAAGAGAGGCATGAAATCTCTGTGCATTCACTAAAGTAGACCAACATCACATCCCTAGCAACAGCCTGCATTGCCTGATTGTGGTTTCCTTTGGTGGAGAGTTACCATGAGCTAGTTTTCCTCATTCCTCATACCTTGCACTCTTCTATCATTTTTGAACTTTCCAGTTATTTCTGAAATGATCAATCATGCTATTGGTATGCCTCCTTGTGGCTATTAAACATTTTCAAGTCTTGTGGGCCCTTAGTATCTTTTGAGGGTTTTTTTCCAAGATACCCCATGGAAATTAACATCTGTGGATGCTGAAGTTTCACTATGACAATAATGCAGTGAAATAGCATCCCAAATATAAGTGGGCAAATAAATGTTGAGGGGAGTCAGTTATCTGTGAGGTCATGGCAGGCTATAGCAATGTTTGCATATACATCCTCATAGAACTTCATAGGTGTCCAAACCAGTTTGCTTCCCCCTCCTCAGATGCAGAACACATGGGGACAGAGGGCTGACTGTACTCAAATGTATGTGAAGAAGTGGAAAGTAGGGTGAAATTTAATCATGAATGTGACCGGAAGTTGACCATCAAATTATTCTGGAGGACATAGAAATTCCCAAAGAATCATTCTCTGTAGGAATCTCCATGTCTTCCAGTATGATTCTGCATTCTAGTTCCAGAAGGGTTTAATCATGAAGTTGCCCTGGACAAACTAAAGATTCATAGAGAGAACCAATAATCAAGTCCACAAAGATTAAATCTGCCAGTGTGGGCCAAATGAGGTGATACTGTACAACAATAACAACAATACCTTGGACTTCAGGATACTTCATCAAAAGCAGGAAGCCATATCTCAGAGTTGAACTGACCGTCTCTGTTCCAGCAAAGAACAGATTAAATATGGTCTGCTCCAAATTCTTAAAATTAAATTCACTAAGTGGATTGCCTTTTTCCTGAAAGGAGGAAAGATGAAGAAATAATGTGATGATTCCAAGATGAACCACTGACAGATCTACACCACCTTCACGCACTAGGAAGGTACCTTTTCCATCTGGATGAGGAAGCAATCAATAAAGTCACGTGGGAAGTTAGAGTCAAGGGTCTCTTGGTTCTTCTTCACTCTCTTGGCAATGAAGAATGACACATCTGACATAATGTCATAGACCCTGGTGTGGGGCCCTGGTAAGTACTTCAGAAAAGTGGGAAACATGTCATAGAGCTGCATGAGAAGAGAAACAATGTTTAGTGGGTTTCCTGCCAAATTCAACTCTAGTATCAGTTGTATTTCTTTAGTTTGCTTTGAAAGAAATTCTGGAACTAGAAGCAAAGAGGGCATCAAAGATCTCAGATTTGTTCTGATTAGGATAAATCAAAAGAGCACCTGGTTTCAGGACCGGATATGAACGCCTAGTAGATGAGAAGTGAAGAACATCAGGATAGTATCCAAGACCAAGAGTTTTATTAAGCTGCTGAACATTATCACAAAGTGAGTAACATTCAGGTACCTGGGACCAGGTTGAGCTCACTTCCCAGTAGAAATTGTGTATTAGCCTCATAAGGACCTGGAATTCCTTGTCCTCATAGTCAAAGCGGTCCCCAAACACAATGGAGCAAATTATATTAGAGACGGCATTCCTGAGAGGGTTGGTGGGGTCTAAAGGTTTTCCTGCAACACAACAGCAAAAAAAGAATACAAATAACAGAGATCCAGTCTACAGAAGGCACTTTTGCTTCCAAGATGCACACTACATCCATTAAATGTCAGATGTCGGGAGCAATATTCCTCCTTTCAGGATTTAGCTACTTTCACACAACAGAATAAATTCAACCTGCCTGGCAACTCACTCACCCTTCGTTTTACGAAATTCCTCCAGCAGGAATTGGGCCTCCTCTTGGATTCGCTCCTCAATAGACTTTTTCCCCATTCCAAAATTCTTCAAGACAGTGATGGAGAATTGGCGCAGTTGCTTCCAGCGTTCTCCATTGGAAAAGCCCACCCCTGAGGGAAAGAAGAAAAAAATAATAGAACAAGCAGAAGAAAGTGTTTTAACCATTCTTGTAAAGACAATTGGAGTGCCTCACCATGTCCTTCGACAACCCTCTCCAATGTAGGCTTGGTACTCCTTCCACTGAACTCTTCTGCCTTGTCTATTAGAGCTTCCTTCACAGCTTGGTGTCCACACAAGACCAGCACTGGACGTGTTCCCAAATAGACCGTGAAAATAGGGCCATATTTTTCATGCAGCTGTAGGAGAAATAAATGTTTAACCTCTGGCACTATCTTTGTGTTTAGCAGACATTTTGGAATGGTGTTATTTGAAGTGGATGAATTTGGGGTGAAGGAGTACGTTTCATGTCACATTGCCATTAATTCAGTTTAGGGATCATGAGAGAATATTAGTAGTTCCAGTTTGATCTACTGACATGGTAAATTGGAGTACCCAGGATGGTGGCCCCTCTGGATTAAGGGTGGTTCTGTTGAACGCCAGGTGTGTCAATGGCAAAACAGCTCTTATCCAGCATTTAATTCTGGATGAGCATGCAGACTTGGCGTGTATTACAGAGACCTGGTTGGATGAGGCTGGAGGTATAAATCTGACCCAGCTTTGTCCACCAGGTTTCTCCATGCAGCACCAACCGAGATCCGTAGGGTGGGGAAGCGGGGTCGCAGTGGTCATTAGGATTCCATCTCCCTGACCAGGTGCCTAATAATAATAATAATAATAATAATAATTTATTTATTTATAGACCACCTCCATCTCCCCCAAGGGGACTCGGGGTGGCTTACATTAGGCCACGCCCATAATACAGTAAACACAATATAACACTAAAGCATAACAAAAAAAAACCCAGGAAATAAAATACATAAGATGCAAAACCAATATAATAAGTGACACAGCAATATAAAATCAAACATTAAAACACAAATGATTACACTGGGCAGGGCCAAATTCAAAGATAATTAAAAAAAACACTGGGAGATAGGACAATGTAAAATATCAGTGAGGGGATCTGCGGATGAGGTAGGATTTAATTGCACGAACCAAAAAAATAAAGTGCTTCTGAGGTCATTTTATGTAAAGTTTGGTCAGAGAGTATCTTACATTCAATCAATGAAAGCATATTGGAATAACCAAGGGTTCAGGCTCCTCCTGAAGATTGCCAGCATGGGGGCTTGCCTAATATCTCTGGGGAGTGAATTCAAGAGCCGGGGAGCCACCACAGAGAAGGCCCTCTCTCTCTTCCCCACAAGTCACACTTGCGATGAGGACGGGAGCCAGAGAAGAGCCTCTACAGAAGATCAAAGAGGTCGTATGGTTTCATAGATGTAAATGCGGTCACACAGGTAGGCGGCTCCCAAACTATTTAGGGCTTTGTAGGTCAAAACCTGCACCTTGAATTGGGTCCAAAAAATAAACATCAGCCAGTGGAGCTCTGTAATAAGAGATCACCGTGACTACCCTGCCTAGAGGGGAACACCAACCCACCACTGGACACTAGTGTGACAAAGATCAAGGCTATCTTGACAAGGGAGACAAGCAATCTCGCCCACTGCCCTTCAGCTTGCAGGGTTATCGGTCAGCTGGACACTACTTTAAATAATGATAGTTAACTATAACAAAGGGGAAAGACTCTCTTGTCCCCACCTTAGAATTATATCTCTGTTAAGTGACCAACTGTGATGTAGTTGTAGACCGATGCAATTGTTAAAATCACTGCCACCACCTCACCTTAAATAGGTCTGAGGAAAGCCATATGTGTGAATGTGAAAAATAGGAAAAAGTTATATTTAAGCTCTTTGTTCTTCTTTGACCACTGTTACTTTTGCTGACTGGACTGAAAGAAATCTTCTTTAAGTTAGCTGAGAATGTAAAGGTTATTATAGACCGAGGCAGACACCAATTTAAAGGTGAAATAAGTAACAGGTTTATTTTAGAACTTAGTGAACAGATCAACTCTTAAAAGAGTGGTACAATAATCTTGATGCAGTTCAGTTCTTGAGGCTTAGCTGGTTTTAAGCAGGCAGTTTTACTTAAAAGGCTTCAACTTTTGTTTCTCAGTGAGTTCCTTGTCCCCACACTGATCTCTAACTGACACAGTGTGTCTTTGAGCACAGTACACAAACTGCCCCCCCCCCCCAGAGCAGATCAGGCTTCCTTTTCACTGTCCCTACTCTGATCAGTGAACTAGGATCCTTTACCTATCACTTGCTCTAATTTCTCAAGGCTCACACAAAAGTCTTCCCTCCCTGCCTAAGATCTCTATAGCTCTCTCTCCCTAAAATACACTTCTTTACACCATGCTGTCTAAACTCCAACTCCCTCTCACTTGTCAAATAAGCTAGCCTTTTTTCCCTCTAAATTCTAACTCCACCCCTGACTGTTTTAACCAATCAGGAGTCGGCTGACTCCTCCCTCCTGCCTCTGGCTCTCTTACCAAACCCAGAACATGTCAGCTACTGACTTTTCAGGCTTCGGCCTTCCTGCCAAAAAGGTCAGTTTCATGACAAGCTCCTTAAACAGGAGTCAACTATTTTTGAGTATGTCTATCTGAGGGTAGGTGACAGAGAAGGAATAGAGATTCTGTTAGTATACCGTCCACCCTGCTGCACTACAGTCTCCCTACCTGAGCTAGCTGGGATGCTCTCGAGCCTGGCTTTGGAGTCCCAACAGTTTATTGTGCTGGGGGACTTCAACATCCATGCTGAGGCCACCATATCAGGAGTGCCTCAGGACTTCATGTCTTCCATGGCGACCATAGGGCTGTCCCAACTAGTATCTGGCCCTACTCACAGTGTTGGACACACATTACACCTGGTTTTCTGTCAGGGATGGGAGAAGGTGGCGGGGTAGAGGAGCTAACTATTGCTCCTTCAGTTCCCCATTGGCTCCAGTTTCCTATTAGCTTCTTGATTATGTACATGGAAAGCACACAGTTGTGTCTTGCCAGGGTTAGGCTTCAGGTGGTCATATTTTTAATAGCTGGAGAGATTTTTCAGGGCTTTAGTAATTTGGATTTCAACTGTTTCAAAGTCTTTTGCTTATGTTGTTAGGTCAAGGTCCACAGCATATATAAAGCTCTTTGTGAGTGGTTGTGGCTGATAGTTAGTAAAGATGTTAAACAAGGTTGGTGCAAGAACCCTGCCTTGAGGTAGGCCATTCTTTCGCCTCCTCCATCTACTTTTCCTGCCCAGAAACTCCACATAAAAGTTACCGTTTTCTAGGAGGGTCTAGGTGTTTTTTGCAAAATTGTAGTCCCGGGTGGTATGGTAAACTTTATGCAGGAATTTCCTATGTTGCTCAATGTCATAGGCTGCTGTAAGGTTCACAAAAAATTGCTCCTGTAATGCAATTTGAGCTGTACAGTTTTTCTTTGGTCTGAAGCCTGGTTGTTGTTCAGGAAGCTGTGGTTCAATAACAGGGCTTAGTAGATTTAATAGCATCCTCTCATATATTTTAAACAGTTGACATAAGAGAGAAATTGGATGGTCATTCTTGGCGTTGGAGGCATCTTTACCAGGTTTTAAAATGGCAATAATCTTAGTCTTCCTCCATTGTTTGGGAATCTGTTTGTGTGCCAAGCATTGATTGTAACGAATGAGACAATTCAATGCCTTAAGGCATTGACATCTCCGGCCCATCCTCTGTTTGGATATCAGCCAGCATGCCAATGAATTAAATCAAGAAACAGCTTCCTAAAATCTACAGAGACACTTACAGGAACACCTCAGAAAGCGAGAGTCCAAAAAAGGCAGCTTAAAACCCGGAACCTCAATCAGTGATGGATGCCAGATGAGAAACTCCACCCTGAGCACACAGAAGTCTGGGTGACTTGGAAAGTGCTGAACAAACTGTGCTCTGGCACCACACAGTGCACAGCTAACCTTAAGTAATGGGACTACAAAGTTGAGTTCACGACATGTGAGTGTGAAGAGCAAACCATTGTACTTACTACAATGCAGCCTGAGCCCTACCACATGCACAATGGAGGACCTTCTCACAGCAACACCAGAGGCAATCCAAGTGGCCAGCTTCTGGTCAAAGGGCATTTAGTATAATGCCAAGTTTTTAGTTTTGTTTGTAGTTTTTCTATACATTATAAATGTATTCTCAATTTGCTTCTAACACGATAGATAAATAAATAAATAAATGTCTCAGTGAATCGTATTCATTTTCTTAGTTCTTCTACTACATCCAAAATCCCCAAATTGAATTCCAGGGAAAAATCACCAACCTTGGGAAGAGATTTCTTTACAAAAAAAATAATAATATAAAGAACAAAAAAGGCAAAAAAGTTTTTAAAAATGATTAAAAAAAGAAAAAGCATAGTTCTCAATTGTCAAAAGTGTCCATACATTGAGAAGATATTTTAAGGTTTCTCCTGACTTAATCTGCAGGAAATTCCCGATCAGGGGCAGGGGAGTGGGTCCTGGAGGAAGCTTTCCCTTCTGCAGTCGTTTCCTCTTAGAAGATATAAGTAAATGGCAAGAAACACAGATAACAAGGAGGAGGGTGACTACACCACCCCATTCCATGGTGCAGATAGTCCGCTGTCCTCTTTCGGCAGAGTGTAGAACTAGTCTCTTCTGGATGGGACTCCATGGCCTTTCATAGGGACTGGTTGGACACTGCCTTCCGGGCTGCATAACTGCACAGAGAAAAAATGTTGCATCTTAGTTCATGACACTGGGAAACAATATTGTATAACCAGATTAGATGCATGCCTCGTGTGCTGTTTTCCAATTCTATGCTTCTATAATAGTTTCTTTCCAGAAGAATATGTGCTGTGGATATGTTCCTACAGACAGTCTAAGA
The DNA here is from genome assembly GCF_025583915.1 of Anolis sagrei ordinatus. Classification (NCBI taxonomy): domain Eukaryota; kingdom Metazoa; phylum Chordata; class Lepidosauria; order Squamata; family Anolidae; genus Anolis; species Anolis sagrei. The sequence continues at coordinate 9,654,397 of NW_026847771.1, read as the reverse complement.
GATCTTATATGTCTTAACCTTTTAATAAGTTGTTACTCAATTTGGATATTACTTGCTATATGTAGTGACACCTATAGTCACAGGGTCTGCGTCCATGGATTCATCCAACCACCGCTTGAAAATATTGAGGTGTGTGAGAGTTTCAAAAAGCAAACCTAGTTTCCAATAGACTTCACAACCTCCGAGGATGCCCACCATAGATGCAGGCGAAACGTCAGGAGAGAACATGGCCACACAGCCCAAAAAACCTACAACAACCCAGTGATTCCGGCCATGAAAGCCTTTGACAATACAGCAACCTTTATTTTGCCAATAGAGAGCAGTCCATGCTGTTTCCTCCTGCCATTTCAGACCCTCAGATTCTCTTTGGCATTTGATTGAGTTCTTCATAATTTTATATCATAAGCACCAATTTACTTCATCAATGTACATAACAGGATTTAATTATCCAAGGAATTTGTTTTTCATGGAGGCAGGGACAGGGGGCTGGAGCAAAACCATGGCAGACACAGAAGGCCCAATGGACATACCTAACCATGGAAAATCAAACATGAAACTAATTTGAACTAGTATGTGCAAATTGATTATATTCATAGATGATGTAGTGTTGGTGATGTAAAACCTGATAGAATGTATAGACATGCCATTAACCCCATCTAAGTTAGCTAAAATGCGCAAAGGCTGCAATAATGTATGTTTATTCATTTATTTCTTTATCCTATTTATATCCCATCTTTCTCTACCCCAAAGGGGGCTCAAGGCAACTTTAAATATAGGAAACTATCCAATGCTTTTGAACAATGTACAGTTAAAATACATTTAAGTTAAAATTTAAAATAAAATTAAAGCATGTTAAAACATATATAGAAGAGTCTCGCTTATCCAACCTGCACTCATCCAACGTTCTGTATTATCCAATGCAGCCTGCCTCCCACCCGGATCCACAGCTGTTTCAATACATTGTGATGTTTTGGTACAAAATTCGGAAATACAGTAATCTATATAAATAAAAATGTACTGTTCGTTTGTAGGATTAATATAACTCAAAAACCACTGGATGAATGGACACCAAATTTGGACACAGAGCACCTTTCAGGCCAACGTGTGGCCATCACTCATGAAAACACTGCAAAACACAGCGGAAGGGACTTAAAAGCCAAAAAAATTGAAAATATATAACAATGCATGCGCAAAACCACATATATACACAAACACACATATAGGCATCATTTCCAATTTTAACTTTACATTTGGCCTTCCCACTGTTTTTAATTGTGTGTTGTCTTATTGTTAATTGTTGCATATTTTATTGTCTATGTTTTTTTTTTTATTTTAATTGCTTGTATTGTTGCTATTATTGCTTGTATTGTTGTATTTGGGCTCGGCCTCATGTAAGCCGCACCGAGTCCCTTGGGGAGATGCTAGCGGGGTACAAATAAAGTGTTGTTGTTGTTATTATTATTATTATTATTATTATTATTATTATTATTATTATTATTATTATATACACAAATACACAAACATATATAGACACATATACACATATATACACATACAAAACACAAACATATATCGACACATATACACATATATACACATACAAAACACATATACACAGACTAGGCCACAGCAACGCATGGCAGGGGATGGCTAGTCTATATAAATAAACATGTAATGTTCGTTTGTGGGATTAACATAACTTAAAAACCACTGGACAAATTGACGTGAAATTTTGACACAATACGACTATCAGGCCAACAAGTGACCATCACTCATAAAAACACTGAAAAACACAATGAAAGAGACTTAAAAAGCCAAAAAAGGAAAAAAAGATGTTACAGTGCATGCACAAAAACAACTCCCTTGGCAAACAAAGCACACAATAGCATATCCACGCTGTCTTTCGGATTACAGGTCCCAGCATCCCCTAGACCAAGCCCTTTAGGAGAGGAGAATGATCCAAATGCACTGCTTCCAAAATGCAAGCTTTCTTCTCCTTGGATTTCTTTGAGAGCATCACAATCCCTGCTTATTTCCTATTTCCTCTTCCTGGACTGCAACTCCCAGCAATCCCCCAGATAGATAAGATAGATAGATAGATATAGATATAGATATAGATATAGATAGATAGATAGATAGATAGATAGATAGATAGATAGATAGATAGATAGACAGATAGACAGATAGACAGATTAGATAGAGATAGGTAGACAGACAGACAGACAGACAGACAGACAGATAGATAGATAGATAGATAGATAGATAGATAGATAGATAGATAGATAGATAGATAGATCAGGAGGACTGCTGGGAGTTGCAGCACAAGAATAGGTAGAGAAGGAAGAAAGGGGAGAAAGATGAAGGGAAATAAAAGGGGGGAGGAAGAGAAGAGGAAAAGAAGGAAGGAAGGTGAGAATGAAAGAAAAAAAGGAAGGAAGGAATGGGGGAAGGAGAGAGAGAGGAAGAGAAAGAAAGGAGAGAAAGAGGGAGGAAAGGTTGGCCACAGCAATACGTAGCAGGTACAGCCAGTTACTACATAACATTATTGTGTATTCTGGGTTTTTTTTTTTGTCAGTTTGTTGTAAAACATGATGTTTTGGTGCTTAATTTGTAACATTATAACATCATTTGATGTTTAATTGGCTTTTCCTTAATCTCTCCTTATTATCCAACATTTTTGCTTATCCAACGTTCAGCCGGCCCGTTTATGTTGGATAAATGAGACTCTATTGTACAAACATTGCATTCACTATATGTTGTAAGTGGAAATTTCTAAGCAGAAGCGAGGGAGTGGATCCTTAAGGAGGATTCCCCTTGTGTGATAATTTCATCATAGCTGATGTGATGGCAAGTTAGGAAAGGTAGATGACAAGAAAGAAAGCAATTGCATCAACTAATTCTGTAGTAAAGGCTTTGTGGTCACATATCCACTCTAATTCAGTTCCGTATGGTTTTTTCATGTGTGGGTTTCTCTGGTAGGATGCAATGGTACAGAAATAGATATGTGAAACGATTTTCCTTTAAGACAGAAGCCAAATTTGCTCAGCTCTTCCTTAGTTAATCAGTGTTGTGATTCTTTAGTCCAGAGGAGACATGAATTTGCAGATTATTTTTTCTGCAGATAAAGGATTTGTTTTCTTGGATCTTAGGAGTGAAGATCCAAGGCCATAAAGACTACGATGCAACATGGCTAATGCAGATATACACTCTGTTCGAGTCTCTATTTAATCTCAGTGTAGACGTTCTGGATTGCATTGTCTTGGAGACGCTGCAGCATTCAATTGGGAAAGTAATTTATTCTAAATTGTCTAATGTCTATACACTCTTGAAATTCTTAACTGGTATGGCATTCTACCAAATGGGATCAAATTTCTTCGGTTTTATATCAGAATGTTTTATCAACATGTCTGTTAATTTTTAATAACCTTTGATTAAGCCCAGTAGGTCTTAAAAAGTTAAGCCATGACGTATCATTCAAGGGCATTTTCAGTCTTCTGAAAATGTGCTATTATACAGCTATCTCCTGTATGTGAGGCATGTTATAATAACTTAGAGAAATGTCTGGGCAGGGGGGTCAAAGAATCCCACCACTGTCTTTCCTTCAATAAGGAATCCACACCACTTTGGCTCTTATAGTGTTTGAGGGGATGTCTCGTTATGTAAAACCTTCGCTGCCACCATAAACTAAAGAAATCACGAACCCTCTAGCTATTTAAAATGTTAAAAGGCTGTTTAAATTATTAAAAGGCTTTTTACTCCACCAAATGCTGTTTATTATCAAGGGCTTTCTTTGAGGGGAAAACAGGAGAGGTTGATTCAACAAGGAAAATGACTCCAACCAAAAATGGCACTTGACTCAGGCTTCAATATTAAAAATAACAAGAAAGAGTTTATTGATTACAAGTTACAGAATTAAAAGTGAATGCAGGTTCAGAGGCTTGGCTGTTACAAATAAAAGTGTTCTTGTTTCTTAGAAGCGTAATGGTTACTTGAGCGAATGGTTCTTTCCTTTGTTACAATTCCTTAAACACAAAACCCAGCTATTTTCTTTCCTAAAATAGCTGTAACTCAGTCTGCCACAGCCTACTTTGCTGTGCAAACTTCAGGCAAGCTGCCTATTCTTAACAGAGACTCCTAAAAATCCAAATCCTACTCTAACCTCTCTCAGAACTGAACTCTACTCTACTCTCTACTGAACTGTCAAAATTAAGCTGCTCCCTTTCCCTCCAACTGGCTAACTCCGCCCCTCTTTTCCAAACCAATCCTGGCTGTTGCTGGGCTGGCCCAGGCCTAGGCCACTCCCCCCTCTCTGAGCTGGAGTTTCCCTACTCTAAGATGGCTCCAGCAGCTCTCTGCCAGGCCTTCTAAGCTGAAACTACCTAGCCTGTCTCTTCCTGGGCC
>NW_026847771.1:9147063-9647670 GCF_025583915.1 Anolis sagrei ordinatus | reverse complement strand
GCGTGTAGATCCGCCTGTTCCTTCTGCTTCAGCTGGGCAGTTGACAAACTCTCGGCTGCGCAGTCTCTCATGCTGGTTAAATGTTCCCTTAAGTCCTCAATGTAGCTGTTGATATCACTCTCCGGAATGTCCTCTGCTCCTGTCCATGCTTCCTTCAAAATGTCCATAGGTCCTCTTGGTGTTCTCCCATATAGCAGTTCAAATGGGCTGAACTTGGTGCTGGCTTGTGGAACCTCCCGATAAGCAAACAAGAAGTGTTGTAGTTTCTTGTCCCAATCATTAGGGTTCTTGTGGACGTACGCCTTCAGCATGTGGTTGAGGGTACCGTTGAATCTTTCCGTCAAGCCGTTGGTTTGAGGATGGTATGGAGTAGAAGTAAGATGCTTGATCTTGCAGGTCCGGAACAGCTCTTGCATCATCTGGGACATGAAGGTGGCTCCAAGATCTGTGATGATAGATCTGGGAAAACCCACGCGTGCAAATACATTGAGCAGCGCGTCTGCCACTGTTTTGGCGTCCGTTTCCTTCAATGGAATTGCCTCTGGGTATCGCGTGGCAAAGTCCACGGCAGTCAAGATGAATCTATGTCCATCAAGCGTCTTGTGGGACATAGGGCCAATGTTGTCTACTCCGACCTTGTCAAAGGGAACAGTGACAACTGGAATGGATTGTAACAGTCCTTTTGTCTTGTCTTTGGCTTTTCCCACCATTTGACAAGTCTCACAGGATTTACAATAGGCTGTCACATCACCTCCCATTCCAGGCCAAAAAAATCTTGACTGTATGCGATCTTTGGTTTTCCTGATACCTAGGTGTCCACTGAATGTGGTATCATGGGCTAGCTTGAGGATTTTAGCCCTATACTTTTGTGGAACTACCAGTTGTGTTCTTTCCTCAAAGAATTTGGGACCTTTCTGTCTCCTCACAACTCGGTACAATTTATTCTCCACAACTTTCAACATAACTGGATTTTCACTTGTGGGTGTGTGGTTTTCTGGGACCACTTCATCCCATAAGGGTTTTAAGCTTTCATCACGTCGTTGAGCTGCTTCAAACTGCCTCATATGGCTTTGGCTCAAACTGAAGGGAATTTCTTGGCTGACATTTTCATTTTGTGAGGTAGATGGTTGCTCATCTGTAACAGTGTATTCAGCCTCCCTATCTCGTTCAGCTTGGCTTCTGGAGAATGTATAGACATGCCATTAACCCCATCTAAGTTAGCTAAAATGTGCAAAGGCTGCAATAATGTATGTTTATTCATTTATTTCTTTATCCTATTTATATCCCATCTTTCTCTACCCCAAAGGGGGCTCAAGGCAACTTTAAATATAGGAAACTATCCAATGCTTTTGAACAATGTACAGTTAAAATACATTTAAGTTAAAATTTAAAATAAAATTAAAGCATGTTAAAACATATATAGAAGAGTCTCGCTTATCCAACCTGCACTCATCCAACGTTCTGTATTATCCAATGCAGCCTGCCTCCCACCCGGATCCACAGCTGTTTCAATACATTGTGATGTTTTGGTACAACATTCGGAAATACAGTAATCTATATAAATAAAAATGTACTGTTCGTTTGTAGGATTAACATAACTCAAAAACCACTGGATGAATGGACACCAAATTTGGACACAGAGCACCTTTCAGGCCAACGTGTGGCCATCACTCATGAAAACACTGCAAAACACAGCGGAAGGGACTTAAAAGCCAAAAAAATTGAAAATATATAACAATGCATGCGCAAAACCACATATATACACAAACACACATATAGGCATCATTTCCAATTTTAACTTTACATTTGGCCTTCCCACTGTTTTTAATTGTGTGTTGTCTTATTGTTAATTGTTGCATATTTTATTGTCTATGTTTTTTTTATTTTAATTGCTTGTATTGTTGTTATTATTGCTTGTATTGTTGTATTTGGGCTCGGCCTCATGTAAGCCGCACCGAGTCCCTTGGGGAGATGGTAGCAGGGTACAAATAAAGTGTTGTTGTTATTATTATTATTATTATTATTATTATTATTATTATTATATACACAAATACACAAACATATATAGACACATATACACATATATACACATACAAAACACAAACATATATCGACACATATACACATATATACACATACAAAACACATATACACAGACTGGGCCACAGCAACGCATGGCAGGGGAAGGCTAGTCTATTTAAATAAAAATTTAATGTTCATTTGTGGGATTAACATAATTTAAAAAACACTGGACAAATTGACACCAAATTTGGACACAATGCACCTATCAGGCAACAAGTGACCACTACTCATAAAAACACTGAAAAACACAGCAGAAGAGACTTAAAAAGCAAAAAAAAAATACATTACAACACATGCTCAAAACCACATATATACACAAACAAAGCACACAATAGCATATCCACACTCTCTTCCGGACTACAGCTCCCAGCATCCCCTAGACCAGGCCCTTTAGGAGAGGAGGATGATCCAAATGCACTGCTTCATGCAAGCTTTCTTCTCCTTGGATTTCTTTGAGAGCATCCCAATCCCTGCATATTTCCAATTTCCTATTCCTGGACTGCAACTCCCACCAATCCTCCAGATAGATAAGATAGATAGATAGATAGATATAGATAGAGATAGATAGATAGATAGATAGATAGATAGATAGATAGATAGATAGATAGACAGATAGACAGATAGACAGATTAGATAGAGATAGGTAGACAGACAGACAGACAGACAGACAGACAGACAGACAGACAGACAGACAGACAGACAGATAGATAGATAGATCAGGAGGACTGCTGGGAGTTGCAGCACAAGAATAGGTAGAGAAGGAAGAAAGGGGAGAAAGATGAAGGGAAATAAAAGGGGGGAGGAAGAGAAGAGGAAAAGAAGGAAGGAAGGTGAGAATGAAAGAAAAAAAGGAAGGAAGGAATGGGGGAAGGAGAGAGAGAGGAAGAGAAAGAAAGGAGAGAAAGAGGGAGGAAAGGTTGGCCACAGCAATACGTAGCAGGTACAGCCAGTTACTACATAACATTATTGTGTATTCTGGGTTTTTTTTTTTGTCAGTTTGTTGTAAAACATGATGTTTTGGTGCTTAATTTGTAACATTATAACATCATTTGATGTTTAATTGGCTTTTCCTTAATCTCTCCTTATTATCCAACATTTTTGCTTATCCAACGTTCAGCCGGCCCGTTTATGTTGGATAAATGAGACTCTATTGTACAAACATTGCATTCACTATATGTTGTAAGTGGAAATTTCTAAGCAGAAGCGAGGGAGTGGATCCCTAAGGAGGATTCCCCTTGTGTGATAATTTCATCATAGCTGATGTGATGGCAAGTTAGGAAAGGTAGATGACAAGAAAGAAAGCAATTGCATCAACTAATTCTGTAGTAAAGGCTTTGTGGTCACATATCCACTCTAATTCAGTTCCGTGTGGTTTTTTCATGTGTGGGTTTCTCTGGTAGGATGCAATGGTACAGAAATAGATATGTGAAACGATTTTCCTTTAAGACAGAAGCCAAATTTGCTCAGCTCTTCCTGAGTTAATCAGTGTTGTGATTCTTTAGTCCAGAGGAGACATGAATTTGCAGATTATTTTTTCTGCAGATAAAGGATTTGTTTTCTTGGATCTTAGGAGTGAAGATCCAAGGCCATAAAGACTACGATGCAACATGGCTAATGCAGATATACACTCTGTTCGAGTCTCTATTTAATCTCAGTGTAGACGTTCTGGATTGCATTGTCTTGGAGACGCTGCAGCATTCAATTGGGAAAGTAATTTATTCTAAATTGTCTAATGTCTATACACTCTTGAAATTCTTAACTGGTATGGCATTCTACCAAATGGGATCAAATTTCTTCGGTTTTATATCAGAATGTTTTATCAACATGTCTGTTAATTTTTAATAACCTTTGATTAAGCCCAGTAGGTCTTAAAAAGTTAAGCCATGACGTATCATTCAAGGGCATTTTCAGTCTTCTGAAAATGTGCTATTATACAGCTATCTCCTGTATGTGAGGCATGTCACACAACCTGTTTGTTCTGGGCTTTTCTCCCTGTGGCCTCTAAATCCTGCTATGTATACAGCTATGTTAGGTAAAGGTAAAAGTTTTCCCCTGACATTAAGTCCAGTCGTGTCCCACTCTGGGGATTGGTGCTCATCTTCATATTTGATCTGAAGAGCTCGCATTGTCCATAGATACCTCCAAGGTCATGACTGCATGGAGCACCGTTATACTCCCGCCGGAGCATTACCTATTGATCTACTCACATTTGCATGTTTTGGAAGTGCTAGGTTGGCAGAAGCTGGGGCTAACAGCGGGAGCTCATGCCACTCCTCAGATTCAAATATGTGACCTTTCAGTAAGCAAGTTCAGCAGCTCAGTGGTTTAATCCACTATGCCACCGAGGGCTCTGACAGCTATGTTACTGGTTATCAATTGTCCTTTTCTTTTGGGTGTGGACACTGGCCCGTTCTGGCTGGGGCTTTATGGTCTCTTTTTGGGGTTGGTTGAGCACTGCCTTCCACATTTCATAACTAAACAGACCTGGAGTACAAGTCAACAGTAAGAGCAGGCAGAAACCAATCATATAGACCAGGGGTCCTCAAACTTTTAAAATAGAGGGCCAGGTCACAGTCTCTCAAACTGTTGGTGGGCCGGATTATAATTAGAAAAAAACATGAATGAATCCCTATGCACACTGCACATATCTTTTTCTGCAACCTCTAAATCCTGCTATGCAGACAACTAATAAATACAGGACTCCTGGCAAGCAAGGATCAGTTATTAGTGAAAGTTATCAGTTGTCAATGGCGGTCGAAAATCCAACAAGTAAATTAACAATGTCTCCAAATGATTAACATGAAAGGGGAATTACTGACAATTTAGAGAAATATTCTGCCACTTTTCCAAAAAAGAAAAAGACAATGTGGTATAACATACCTATTTAGTTACGTATTTTGTATGCCACCTTTTCCTGGAGAAAGATCTAAGATGGCTTCCAAGATCAATAACCAAAGACAAGCTTCAGCAACAAAAGTAATTTCTTACATTAGAAGTCACGCTCATGAGAAATTTCTCCCAAGCATGGGGTTGGTACCTTATATAATGGTGCCTTGCTACCATAGTGCTGGCAATTTAAGGCCAAGGGCTAAGGAATATATCTGTGCAGAAGTCATTGATACTATGTATGTGTTTAACTGTTAGAGTATATGTTTGTGTTTGTAACAGTAGCTAAAACTAGAGTTATCTGGTTTGAATCCACAGTGAGTGTTGCCAAGGAGACCTGGCAGGCTAGCTCAGGAGAGTGAGAAGTGTGCGGAGCCAAGCAGAAAAAGTTATGTGCGTCTTTGGAAAAAGGGGTAGTGTGTGAGTGAGTGTGGAGGCTTGAAAAGCCTGGGAGAGAGGTGTGTGAGAGCAGCTGGAGGTTTTTCAGTCTAGAAGGGCTGAAGAGAGAAACCTGGCCAGTTTCTTTAGTCAAGGAAAACTAAAGGAAGCTTGTTAAGATCCCTAGTCAAGGAAGGACTAGAGATCAGAGATTTGATCAAGGAAAGATCAAATTGGAAGGCTATTCATAGTAGGAAACATTGTTCACTAAAGAGCTTCACCTCAGTAAAAGTTGGCCATGAGCTGTGTTATTTGAAAGAGTGGACTGTATTAAAACCAAGTGATATTCAAAGTTCTATAAGTTATTTAACAGCCTGCAACCATACGCTTTGTACACAATAAACTTATCTTTTGTTAAAAACCGTCTCATCTCATTTAACCTGCATCTGTAGAGCCAGATCTCATCGGTGATACCTCAAATACCTCACGTTGGTGGCAGTTACCATAATTTACAACTAATAATTGGCCTCCTCTATAATATATTCTTATACACAATTGAGGCCTGAGATTAATTCTCTCCATAATTATCCACATCTGCACAATTGGTTCGCACATCTTCTCAATATCCTATTCCAGTTTCCGATCAGAGGAGTACCCAATTCCTTTGAAAACAGTCATCTTCCAGATGTGGGTATAGATTGAAAAGAAAACATGACGATCTTGGGAAGTGCTTATGCATCACCAGTTCATACCTTACAAAGCACAATTCAAGATCAAACTGAGAGAAATTGGAGGCCGGAAACATCATAACATGACCCTCTTGGAATATGTCACATAATGATTAATTGCGAGGTCAGATTCTGATGCTATTGTTATAAGAGCTTATTTGCATTTAATATTGTTGTCGAACACGATACCCACCACAACAATTTATAGTTTCCCAAGGGCACAAGGACAGAGATATATGAATTCTAATTCTTTTTGAAGTCTGCAGATATTGGCTGATTCGCATCAGCATAGATCCAAAACAGATTGCCAGCAGCGACTTCCCACAAAGACTTTATTGTTTCAACCCTTAATAAAATGTATCCCTCTATTTTCAACTCCCTGCCTACATTGTATTTTTTAAATATTAGATCTATGTGTGTATATAGTATAAGTGATTCATGTCAAAATGTAACAAGACAGATCCCAGAGGTCTTCACCTTTCAGCCCTCCTCCCCCCAGACATTTCCTGGACAGGAAAGATTGAACTAATCCCCTGGCGATTTCCTGAGTAATAATCAAGTGTCACTATATGTATGTATAGAAATATAGTTTCCATGTTGGATCTGATAAAACCCAGTTGATATTTGGATGCTTTTCAAGGGCAGACCTTCACAGAGCAAGTTGCAAGAGTCCAAGCTGGCTGTAACTAATGCAAGTACCACTGTGGTAAGGTCCAATGTCTCCAGAAAGGACACACTTGGCACACACTTTTCAAGGGCAGACCTATGCAGAGCGAGTTTACTTACTTATTTACTTATGTTGCACACCAAGACTGGGGTTGGCACCTTTGAACCCATAAACGCATCAATGTTCTTAATAGCAAAGCAGTTTATTGAGGATTAATATAGCAATAGCCAAAAAGGTAAGAAGCAATCAAACAAGTAATAAAGACATGTTCACAAAACAGTCAGTTGAGCAAAGTAAAAGACAGCCAATTATCAGTAAGAAAACAGGAGGTTTGCAAAAATCCAATAAACAAGTCCACAAGAGTCCGAGTCTTTCAGTTCCAAAAGGTTGCAAAAGACCAAAGTCCCTTGAGGAAACAGTAGTAAACTTGAACTATTAAATCCCAATGCAGGCGCTTCAAACCAGGACAAACCGCATACAAGAATTTCAGCATGAACATGAATCCCAGGCAGAAGTAAACAGAAATCTTAGCATGAAACAAAAGGCATAGTTACACATGAAAATCAAGCATTGAACTCACTGAAGAGTATAGATTCACAGACTCTATATTTATTCAGAAAGCCATGGCCAAAGCATTCCATTGCCTTGGGAACCAACTATCCCAGAATCCTCAGGTTCACTCTGGCTAACTGTACTCTCTCTATATATACAAACCCCTGAGAGTCAGCAGAAACCTGATCATTTAACTTATGAGGCAACATCCATTCTGGTTGACAAAGATCTGTTCCTCTATTGCTCAAGAAAAAGCTGAATGTGAAACTAAATGTGGAGTTGAGCTACTGGATCCTTGGTATCTGCTGGAATTTGGCTACAGGATCTCCCGTGCATATAAAATTGGTAGATGCCCAAGTGCCATTATACTCAATGGGGTAGTAAAATGATGTCCCTTATATGTAAAATGACAAGATCAATATGTACTTTTAAAATTTTTTGAATATTTTCAAGCTATGGGTAGTTGAAACTATAGATAAGGAGGGCCAACTGCTACATAGATGTGGAATTGAGATGGTTCCCCACTAGATAATTTCAAGGCATCCTCAGTACTTCAAAATCACTTAACTATACATATTCAGGAGACCTCACTCTCTTAGGATTTTTCAGGAGATAGAAAATGTAGGAATGGGTCAAAAGTATCCCTGTTACCCAGCTGCAATTTCAGTAGTACCCCAGTACAACAAGACCTAATATGGGATTGAAATATGGAAATCATTGTTGCTGACTCCCCTCTCTGGTGGAGGCAATGATCAAATTAATTGCCCTTCCATCTCCCTGTAGAGTTTGAGAATACGGATTATATAACAGCCCCAAGCTGAAGAAAAAAGGTATCCTGGAGTCAGCGTGGGATGATGGAGAGATGAAAAATGGGTGGGACACTGACAAAGCCATTCTTCAGCGGGGTTGGGTCAAGGTCTTCTGGGGGCATAAGGGACTTCAACTGGAAACTTTGCAGGATGGTGGTGAAGAAGAGGAAAAGCTCCATGTGGGCCAGTGATTCACCCAGACAAATCCGTTTCCCTGAAAGAAAAGAAGAATTTGTCAGGAGGCTTTTCTGATCAGATATCTCCTGAGATGCAGCCCGTTCCATGTCCCCTTACCTTGTTCATGGTACCTATGGCTTTTTATGGACTTAACTTTCCAACCAGTCATCTCATTGTCTTGTATCTATCAAATACACTCATACCCTCATATACAAGTCAATGTCAAATTTGGAGACCAGAATTATGGATTATTATATGACTTATAGATAGGTCATTCTACATAGAGAAGGAAAGCACGAATGTTCCCCAAGAGGCCAACCATCCCTTTAGCCAGAAGTCCAGGACATTACTTGTTTCATGATAGGATATCTGAATTACAAAATAAAACCCAAAAAATCACTTTACATGAAGATCCTGGAATTGATCTCACATATTACATGGTCCTACTGCAATCAGTGTGGGTTGCTCAGGTAGAGAATGCCCAAGGAGGCAGATGAAATGGGTAAGTAATGCTTTAAAATCTTTAAAAGCTAATATAAGAACCATAACCCTTAAGAACAAACCAGCTAACAAGCAAGAATATAATTCTTCTCCTCATTCATGTATTTAAGAAAGTTCTACCTGAGGAGAAAGGCACAAAGGCATCATTCTTCTTGAAGCGTCCATTCTCATCCAAGAAATTCTCTGGGTTGAAAGCATTGGGGCTTTTAAACATTGTGGGATCATGCAAAACAGAGCTGAGCACAGGGCAAACTTCCATTCCCTGAGAAAGAGAAAAGAAAGATTTATGAGCTCAGAATGGCAAAAATTCAGTCCCAGAAGAGAGCATTGTAAACTGCATGTTGAACCCTAGTCATCCTGACATGGAAGACCAAGGATGGTGGAAAGGGAGGGAGAGACATGGAGGGTAGTTGGAACAGAGATAAGGTCCATCTGGCCTAGTTGTTATGGGAATCAAAAAGCTGGAAGATGTTGGCATGTAACCTGGGTTGGGAAGGGCAACATTTTCTGGGAGTATATAAGTGGTGTAGAATGTCACTGTTTGTTCATTTAGTCGTTTCCGACTCTTTGTGACCTCATGTACCAGCCCACGCCGGAACTCCCTGTCAGCCATGGTCACCCCCAGCTCCTTCAAGGTAAAGCCAGCCACTTCAAGGATAACATTCATCCATCTTGCCCTTAGTCGGCCCCTCTTTTTCTTCCATTTCCCCCAGCATCAGCATTTTCTCCAAGCTTTCCTGTCTTCTCATGATGTGGCCAAAGTATTTCATCTTTGCCTCTCAAATCCTTCCCTCCAGTGGGCTTTATTTCCTGGAGTATGGACTGGTTTGATCTTCATGCGGTCCAAGGCACTCTCAGAATTTTCCTCCAACACCACAGTTCAAAAGCGGCCATTTTCCTTCACTCGGCCTTCCTTATGGTCCAGCTCTCACATCCATAGATTACTACAGGAATACCAATGCTTTAACTATGCATCTACTCTTCACTATTTTATCGAGATTCCTCATTGCTATCCGCCCTCTGAGGATGCTTGCCATAGATGCAGGCAAAACGTCAGGAGAGAATGCTTCTAGAACATGGCCATACAGCCTGAAAAACCTACAACAACCCAGATTCTGGCCTTCTCTTTCTACCTTCATGACTCAGCAAAAACACATTAACCACAAACTCTGTAAGATACTCAATGGCCGGTCATGTCTCTTTTTGCAAGATGTACTGGACAGTTGGGCTTCCTGTTTCTGTATTCCAGTAACCCAATTGCTCTTCCTGGTGTCAGTTGAGTTTCAGATGATCAGATTCATGCTAATTAAGTCAAGTTGTTATTTGATTGGATGATATATGATACCTCTTTCAGCTGTGTACCAGATAAAAGGCTTGTTGCACCTATGCTATACATCTCCCCCCTTTTTTCAAAGGCACTGTCATCTGCACATTTTCAGCTTTTACAACAGCCCCAGTTCCACTATTGTCCTCCCACTCAGATTAATTCAGTTGCTGCAAACTCAAATCATCTTTGGCCATCTTAGCCACACTCTGATGTCACTTGGAATGCATTGGAAGGTGTGGTGTTGACTATTGCTCTCAGTTTCAAGTTAACTGGTCTCCCATTATCTTTCCTGGTTACTCCACAACTGTACCTTAGGGATGAAGTATCCTCTGAATTCAGTGTCACGAGTAACCATGTGGGCCACATTCATAGGTACAAGATCGCTGACTCTCTGTACTTCATGGATGACAGCATCCGTATATGGCATCTGTCTCCGGTCTTCATTGTTTGGGACGCGATTATGGCCAATCACTCGATCAATTTCTTCATGCACTTTTGCTGTTAAGTATATGCATAGAATGAACTCCTTGGGTTCCTGACTCTCAAAAGGAAATGATATTTTACTATGAACATGACTAAAGAGAGGCATGAAATCTCTGTGCATTCACTAAAGTAGACCAACATCACATCCCTAGCAACAGCCTGCATTGCCTGATTGTGGTTTCCTTTGGTGGAGAGTTACCATGAGCTAGTTTTCCTCATTCCTCATACCTTGCACTCTTCTATCATTTTTGAACTTTCCAGTTATTTCTGAAATGATCAATCATGCTATTGGTATGCCTCCTTGTGGCTATTAAACATTTTCAAGTCTTGTGGGCCCTTAGTATCTTTTGAGGGTTTTTTTCCAAGATACCCCATGGAAATTAACATCTGTGGATGCTGAAGTTTCACTATGACAATAATGCAGTGAAATAGCATCCCAAATATAAGTGGGCAAATAAATGTTGAGGGGAGTCAGTTATCTGTGAGGTCATGGCAGGCTATAGCAATGTTTGCATATACATCCTCATAGAACTTCATAGGTGTCCAAACCAGTTTGCTTCCCCCTCCTCAGATGCAGAACACATGGGGACAGAGGGCTGACTGTACTCAAATGTATGTGAAGAAGTGGAAAGTAGGGTGAAATTTAATCATGAATGTGACCGGAAGTTGACCATCAAATTATTCTGGAGGACGTAGAAATTCCCAAAGAATCATTCTCTGTAGGAATCTCCATGTCTTCCAGTATGATTCTGCATTCTATTTCCAGAAGGGTTTAATCATGAAGTTGCCCTGGACAAACTAAAGATTCATAGAGAGAACCAATAATCAGGTCCACAAAGATTAAATCTGCCAGTGTGGGCCAAATGAGGTGATACTGTACAACAATAACAACAATACCTTGGACTTCAGAATATTTCATCAAAAACAGGAAGCCAAATCTCAGAGTTGAACTGATTGTCTCTGTTCCAGCAAAGAACAGAGTAAAGATGGTCTGCTTCAAATTCTTGACATTAAATTCACTAAGTGGATTGCCTTTTTCCTGAAAGGAGGAAAGATGAAGAAATCATGTGATTATTCCAAGACGAACCACTGACAAATCCACACAACTGTCACACACCAACAAGGTACCTTTTCCATCTGGATGAGGAAGCAATCAATAAAGTCACGTGGGAAGTTAGAGTCAAGGGTCTCTTGGTTCTTTTTCACTCTCTTGGCAATGAAGCGTGACAAATATGACATAATGTCATAGACCCTGGTGTGGGGCCCTGGGAAGTACTTCAGAAAAGTGGGAAACATGTCATAGAGCTGCATGAAAAGAGAAATCATGTTTAGTGGGTTTCCTGCCAAATTTCATCCTAGTACCAGTTGTATTTCTTTAGTTTGCTTTGGAAGAAATTTGGGAGCTAGAAGCAAAGAGGGCATCAAAGATCTCAGTTTTGTTCTGATTAGGATAAATCAAAAGAGCACCTGGTTTCAGGACCGGATACGAACGCCTAGTAGATGAAATGTTTAGTGGGTTTCCTGCCAAATTCAACTCATTTCTTTAGTTTGCTTTGGAAGGAATTCTGGAACTATAAACAAAGGGAGCATTCAATATCTCAGTTTTGTTCTGATGAGACTGAATCAGAAGTGCACCTTTTTTCAGGGCTGTATATGAACTTCTAGTAGTTGAGAAATAAAAAAACATCAAGACAGTATCTAAGACCAAGAGTTGTATTCAGCAGCTGAACATTATCACAAAGTGAATAACATTAAGGTACCTGGGACCAGGTTGAGCTCAGTTCCCAGTAGAAATCGTTTATTAGCCTCATAAGGACCTGGAATTCCTTATCCTCATAGTCAAAGCGATCCCCAAATACAATAGAGCAAATGATATTAGAGACGACACTCCTGATATGGTCAGTGGGGTCTAAAGGTTTTCCTGCAACACAACAGCAAAACAAAAACAAATAACAGAGATCCAGTCTACAGAAGGTACTTTTGGTTCCAAGATGCACATTACATCCATTAAATGTCAGATGTAGGGAGCAGTATTCCTCCTTTCAGGATTTAGCTACTTTCATTCAACAGAATAAATTCAGCCTGCCTAGCAACTCACTTACCTTTGTCTTATGAAATTCCTCCAGCAGGAATTGGGCCTCCTCTTGGATTCGCTCCTCAATAGACTTTTTCCCCATCCCAAAATTCTTCAAGACGGTGATGGAGAATTGGCGCAGTTGCTTCCAGTGTTCTCCATTGGAAAAGGCCACCCCTGAGGGAAACAAGAAAGAAATCACAGAACAAGCAGAAGAAAGTGTTTTAACTATTCTTGCATAGACAAGTGGAGTGCCTCACCATGTCCTTTGACAACCTTCTCCAATGTAGGCTTGGTACTCCTTCCACTGAACTCTTCTGCTTTGTCTATTAGAGCCTCCTTCACAGCTTGGTGTCCACACAAGACCAGAACTGGACGTGTTCCCAAATAGACCATGAAAACGGGGCCATATTTTTCGTGAAGCTGTAGGAGAAATAAAAGTTTCACCTCTGGCACTATCTTTATGTTTATGCAGACATTTTGGAATGGTGTCATTTGAAGTGGATGAATTTGGGGTCAAGGAGTACATTTCATGTCAAATTGCCATTAATTCAGCCTAGGGATCATGAAAGAATATTAGTAGTTCCAGTTTGATCTCCTGACATGGTAAATTGTATTACCCAGAATGGTCCCTCTGGATTAAGGATGGTGTTGTTGAACGCCAGGTCTGTCAACGGTAAAACAGCTCTTATCCAGGATTTAATTCTGGATGAGCGTGCAGACCTGGCATGTATTACGGAGACCTGGTTGGATGAGGCTGGAGGTGTAAATCTGACCCAGCTTTGTCAACCAGGTTTCTCCGTGCAGCACCAACTGAGATTCGGAGGGTGGGGAAGCGGGATCGCAGTGGTCAATAGGGATTCCATCTCCCTGACCAGGTGCCCAATAATAATAATAATAATAATAATAATAATAATAATAATAATACTTTACTTATACCCCACCTCCATCTCCCCCAAGGGGACTCGGGGTGGCTTACATGAGGCCATGCTCATCAGTACAGTAAACACAATATAACGCAAAAGCATAACAAAAAAACCAGAAAATAAAATACATAAGATGCAAAACCACTATAATAAGCAACACAGCAATATAAAATCAAACATTAAAACACAAATGATTGTACTGGGCAGGACCAAATTCAAAGATAATTTTAAAAAAACACAGGGAGATAGGACAATGTAAAATATCAGGGAGGGGATCCGGGGGTGAGGTAGGATTTAATTGCACGGACCATAAAATAAAGTGCTTCTGAGGTCATTTTATGCAAAGTCATTTTATGCGTGGGGGCTTGCCTAATATCTCTGGGGAATGAATTCCAGAGCCGGGGGGGGGGGCACCACAGAGAAGGCCCTCTCTCTTGTCTCCACAAGTCACACTTGTGATGAGGGCGGGAACAAGAGAAGAGCCTCTCCAGAAGATTGAAGAGGTCATGTGGGTTCGTAGACGGAAATGTGGTCGTGCAGGTAGGTAGGTCCCAAATCATTCAAGGCTTTGTAGGTCAAAACCTGCACCTTGAATTGGGCCTGGAAAATAAACGGCAGCCAATGGAGCTCCTTAAACAGAAGTCAACCATTTTGAGTATGTCTATCTGAGGGTAGGTGACCGGGACACAATAGGAATCCTGTTAGTGTACCGTCCACCCCGCTGCACTACAGTCTCCCTACCTGAGTTAGCTGGGATGGTCTCGAGCCTGGCGTTGGAGTCCCAATGGCTTATTGTGCTGGGGGACTTCAACGTCCATGCTGAGGCCACCCTATCAGGAGTGGCTCAGGACTTCATGTTTTCCATAGCGACCATGGGGCTGTCCCAACTTATCTGGCCCTACTCACTAGGCCTGTGCGGTTTCGTTCGTTAATTTTGTTATTCGTTAAACATTCGTTATTTTTAGCATTTACGAATCGATATCAAAACACTTTTTCAAACCCGGAAGGGTTTAAAAATATCGAAGCGGCATCCCCCATCCTTTTAACGAGCTTCCGCCCGTTTCGGAAATTGGGAGGATGCTGGTGCCTGGGAGCCAATCCGGCGCTCCCAAGCACCCAAGCAGTGCACCGTGGCTGATTTTCATTGGCCGGAAGGCCTTTAAAAGCGGCTCCGCGTGGCCGCAGAGCTCATTTGCGCGGAGGCGAGGGAGGAGAGAGGTCCAGGACGGGAGGGCTGCTTGGCTTGCTTTGGGTTGGCTTAGTTGGTGCTTGCATTGTTGGAAAAGACTCTTCTTTGTTGGAAAAGACTCTTCTGTTGGTGTTTGCTCTCGACTGCCCTGTCTTTTGGCTGTGTTAGCTGTTCATCAGGGCCATTTTTGGGTTGATTTTCCATTTCTGAATATTTTTAAAAAATACCTGTCTTTTATTCTTTAAAAAAATACAAAAAATATTCTAAAAAAAGAAAAGACTCTTCTGTTGGTGTTTGCTCTCGACTGCCCTGTCTTTTGGCTGTGTTAGCTGTTCATCAGGGCCAGTTTTTGGTTAATTTTCCATTTTTGAATATTTTTAAAAATACCTGTCTTTTATTCTTTAAAAAAATACAAAAAATATTCTAAAAAAAGAAAAGACTCTTCTGTTGGTGTTTGCTCTCACTTGCCCTGTCTCGTGGCTGTGTTTGGTCCACATCAGGGCCAGTTTTTGGTTAAGTTTCCATTTTTGAATATTTTCTAAAAATACCTGCCTTTTATTGTTAAAAAAAACCAAAAATATTCCAAAAAAAGAAAATACTCTTCTGTTGGTGTGTGCTCTCACTTGCCCTGTCTCGTGGCTGTGTTTGGTCCACATCAGGGCCAGTTTTTGGTTAAGTTTCCATTTTTGAATATTTTCTAAAAATACCTGCCTTTTATTGTTAAAAAAAACCAAAAATATTCCAAAAAAAGAAAATACTCTTCTGTTGGTGTGTGCTCTCACTTGCCCTGTCTCGTGGCTGTGTTTGGTCCACATCAGGGCCAGTTTTTGGTTAAGTTTCCATTTTTGAATATTTTCTAAAAATACCTGCCTTTTATTCTTAAAAAAAACCAAAAATATTCCAAAAAATGAAAAGACTCTTCTGTTGGTGTGTGCTCTCACTTGCCCTGTCTCGTGGCTGTGTTTGGTCCACATCAGGGCCAGTTTTTGGTTAATTTTCCATTTTTGAATATTTTCTAAAAATACCTGCCTTTTATTCTTAAAAAAAAAACCAAAAATATTCCAAAAAAAGAAAATACTCTTCTGTTGGTGTGCTCTCACTTGCCCTGTCTCGTGGCTGTGTTTGGTCCACATCAGGGCCAGTTTTTGGTTAAGTTTCCATTTTTGAATATTTTCTAAAAATACCTGCCTTTTATTGTTAAAAAAAAACCAAAAATATTCCAAAAAAAGAAAATACTCTTCTGTTGGTGTGTGCTCTCACTTGCCCTGTCTCGTGGCTGTGTTTGGTCCACATCAGGGCCAGTTTTTGGTTAAGTTTCCATTTTTGAATATTTTCTAAAAATACCTGCCTTTTATTGTTAAAAAAAACCAAAAATATTCCAAAAAAAGAAAATACTCTTCTGTTGGTGTGTGCTCTCACTTGCCCTGTCTCGTGGCTGTGTTTGGTCCACATCAGGGCCAGTTTTTGGTTAAGTTTCCATTTTTGAATATTTTCTAAAAATACCTGCCTTTTATTGTTAAAAAAAACCAAAAATATTCCAAAAAAAGAAAATACTCTTCTGTTGGTGTTTGCTCTCACTTGCCCTGTCTCGTGGCTGTGTTTGGTCCACATCAGGGCCAGTTTTTGGTTAAGTTTCCATTTTTGAATATTTTCTAAAAATACCTTTCTTTTATTCTTAAAAAAAACCAAAAATATTCCAAAAAAAGAAAATACTCTTCTGTTGGTGTGTGCTCTCACTTGCCCTGTCTCGTGGCTGTGTTTGGTCCACATCAGGGCCAGTTTTTGGTTAAGTTTCCATTTTTGAATATTTTCTAAAAATACCTGCCTTTTATTCTTAAAAAAAATACAAAAAATATTCCAAAAAAAGAAAAGACTCTTTTGTTGGTGTGTGCTCTCACTTGCCCTGTCTCGTGGCTGTGTTTGGTCCACATCAGGGCCAGTTTTTGGTTAAGTTTCCATTTTTGAATATTTTCTAAAAATACCTGCCTTTTATTCTTTAAAAAAATACAAAAAATATTCAAAAAAAGAAAAGACTCTTCTGTTGGTGTGTGCTCTCACTTGCCCTGTCTCGTGGCTGTGTTAGCTGTACATCAGGGCCAGTTTTTGGTTAATTTTCCATTTCTGAATATTTTCTAAAAATACCTTTCTTTTATTCTTAAAAAAAAAAACCCAAAAAAATACCAAAAAAAGAAAAGACTCTTCTGCTGCTGTGTGCTCTCGTTTGTCCTGTCTCGTGGCTGTGTTTGGTCCACATCAGGGCCAGTTTTTGGTTAAGTTTCCATTTTTGAATATTTTCTAAAAATACCTGCCTTTTATTCTTAAAAAAAATACAAAAAATATTCTAAAAAAAAAGACTCTTCTGCTGCTGTGTGCTCTCATTTGCCCTGTCTCGTGGCTGTGTTTGGTCCACATCAGGGCCAGTTTTTGGTTAAGTTTCCATTTTTGAATATTTTCTAAAAATACCTGCCTTTTATTCTTTAAAAAAATACAAAAAATATTCCAAAAAAAAGAAAAGACTCTTCTGTTGGTGTGTGCTCTCACTTGCCCTGTCTCGTGGCTGTGTTTGGTCCACATCAGGGCCAGTTTTTGGTTAATTTTCCATTTTTGAATATTTTCTAAAAATACCTGCCTTTTATTCTTAAAAAAATAAAAAAAATATTCTAAAAAAGAAAAGACTCTTCTGTTGGTGTGCTCTCACTTGCCCTGTCTCGTGGCTGTGTTTGGTCCACATCAGGGCCAGTTTTTGGTTAATTTTCCATTTCTGAATATTTTCTAAAAATACCTGCCTTTTATTGTTAAAAATACAAAAAATATTCTAAAAAAGAAAAGACTCTTCTGTTGGTGTGTGCTCTCGTTTGTCCTGTCTCGTGGCTGTGTTTGGTCCACATCAGGGCCAGTTTTGGGTTAATTTTCCATTTTTGAATATTTTCTAAAAATACCTGCCTTTTATTCTTAAAAAAATACAAAAAATATTCTAAAAAAGAAAAGACTCTTCTGTTGGTGTGTGCTCTCGTTTGTCCTGTCTCGTGGCTGTGTTTGGTCCACATCAGGGCCAGTTTTGGGTTAATTTTCCATTTTTGAATATTTTCTAAAAATACCTGTCTTTTATTCTTAAAAAAATACAAAATATTCGCTTTAACGAATCGATTCGTTATTATCTCAATATCGAATCGAATCGTATTTAATAACGATGCTTCGGAAGCCGCTTTTGCGCATGCGCGATCGCGTCCGCCATTTTAACGAATCGATTCGTTATATCCTTAACGAATCGACCCCGCGCCAATAACGAAGCTTCGGAAGTGATTTTGCGCATGCGCGGGGGTCCGCCATCTTTACAAAATGTTTTGTAAATATTTACGAAATTTCGTAAATACCGAAACTTTTTTTGGGAAAGTTTTGTAATTATTTTAAATATCGAAACAAAAAAACACCCCAATTACAAATCGATTTTAGAAACAAATTTTTTCTTGATCAACCAGGCCTACTACTCACAGTGCTGGAGACACACATTAGACCTGGTTTTCTGTCAGGGATGGGAGGAAGGGGGCAAGGTAGAGGAGCTAACTATTGCTCCTTCAGTTTCCTATTGGCTTCATGATTATGCAGATGGAAAGCACACAGTTGTGTCTTAGCAGGGTAGTTATATTTTGAATAGCTGGAGAGATTTTTCAGGGCATTAGTAAGTTGGATTTCAACTGTTTCAAAGTGTTTTGCTTGTGTTGTTAGGCCAAGGTCATCAGCACATATAAAGCTCTTTGTGAGTGGCGGTTGTGGCTGATCATTAGTAAAGATGTTAACAAGGTTGGTGCAAGAACCCTGCCTTGAGGTAGGCCATTCTTTCGCCTCCTCCATCTACATTTCCAGCCCTGAAACTCCACATAAAAGCTGCAGTTTTCTAGTAGGGTCTAGGTGTTTTTTGTAAAATTGTAGTCCCAGGTCGTATGGTAGAGTTTATGCAGAAATTTCCTATGTTGCAGAGTGTCATAAGCTGCTGTAAGGTTCACAAAAACTGCTCCTGTAATGCAACCTTTCTCATAGCTTTCCTCTATAAACTCAGTCAAGTTAAGAATTTGAGCTGTACAGTTTTCTCTGGTCTGAAGCCTGCTTGTTATACAGGAAGCTGGGGTTCAATAACAGGACTTAGTCGATTTAATACCATCCTATCATATTTTTATACAGATGACATAAGAGAGAAATTGGATGGTAGTTCTTGGCATTGGAGGCATATTTACCAGATTTTAAAATGGCAATAAACTTAGTTTTCCTCCATTGATTGGGAATCTGTTTGTGTGCCAAGCATCGATTGTAACGAATGAGACAATTCAATGCCTCAAGGCATTGACATCTCCGGCGCATCCTCTGTTTGGATATGAGCCAGCGTGCCAATGATTTAAATCAAGAAACAGCTTCCTAAGATCTACAGAGACACTTGCAAGAACACTCCAGCAAGCAAGAATCCAAAAATGGCAGCTTAAAACCTGGAACCTCAATCAGTGATTGATGCGGAATGAGAAACTCCCCCTGAGCACACAGAAGTTTGGGTGACTTGGAAAGTGCTGAACAGACTGTGCTCTGGCACCACACAGTGCACAGCTAACCCTAAGTAATGGGACTACAAAGTTGAGTTCACGACATGCGAGTGTGGAGAAGAACAAACCACAGACCACTTACTACAATGCAGTCTAAGCCCTACCACATGCACAATGTAGGACCTTCTTACAGCAACACTAGAGGCACTCCAAGTGGCCAGCTTATGGTCAAAGGACATTTAGTATAACGCCAAGTTTTTAGCTTTGATTGCAGTTTTTCTATACATTATAACTGTATTCTCAATTTGCTTCTAACATGATAAATAAATAAATGCCTTAGTGAATCTTATTCAATTTCTTTGTTTTTCTACTACATCCAAAATGCCCAAATTGAATTCCAGGCGACAATCACCAACCTTGAAAAGAGGTTGCTTTACAAAAAAATAATACAAAGAACAAAAAAGGCAAAAAAGTAAAGAAAACGATAAAAAAAGAAAAAGTATAGCTCTCAATCGTCAAAAGTGTCCATACCTTTAGAAGAGATTTTAAGGTTTCTCCTGACTTGATCTGCAGGAAATTCCCGATCAGGGGCAGGGGAGTTGGTCCCGGAGGAAGCTTTCCCTTGTGCAGTCGTTTCCTCTTAGAAGATATGAGCAAATAGCAAGAAACATAGATAACAAGGAGGAGGATGACTACACCAGCCCATTCCATGGTGCAGACTGTCAACTGTCTTTCTCTCTCGGCAGAGTGTAGAACTAGTCTCTTCTAGCTGGGGCCTTTTATAGGGACTGGTTGGACATTGCCTTCTGGGCTACATAACTGCACAGACAAAAATGTTGCATCTTAGTTCATGACACTGGGAAACAATACTGTTTATCCAGATGAGATGCATGTCTCATGTGGTGTCTTCCAATTCTTTGATTCTATAATAGTTTCTTTCTGGAAGAATA
Organism: Anolis sagrei ordinatus; assembly: GCF_025583915.1. Classification (NCBI taxonomy): domain Eukaryota; kingdom Metazoa; phylum Chordata; class Lepidosauria; order Squamata; family Anolidae; genus Anolis; species Anolis sagrei. The sequence continues at coordinate 9,627,412 of NW_026847771.1, read as the reverse complement.
TGTGCTGTGGATATGTTTCTACAGACATTCTAAGAGATCTTATATGCCTTAACCTTTTAATAAGCTGTAAAACAATTTGGGTGCTACTTACTATATATAATGCCACCTATAGTCACAGGGTCTGCGTCCATGGATTTATCCAACTACCGCTTGAAAATATTGAGGTGTGTGAGAGTTTCAAAAAGCAAACCTAGTTTCCAATAGACTTCACAACCTCTGAGGATGCCCACCATAGATGCAGGCGAAACATCAGGAGAGAACATGGCCATACAGCCCAAAAAACCTACAACAACTCAGTGATTCTGGCCTTTGACATACAGCAAACCTTTATTTTGCCAATATAGAGCAGTCCCTGCTGTTGCCTCCTGCCATTTCACAGACCCTCAGGCTCTCTTTGGCATTTGATTGAGTTTTTCATGATTTTATATCATAAGCACCAATTTACTTCTTCAATGTACATAACAGGATTTCATTATCCAAGGAATTTGTTTTTCATGGAGGCGGGAGACGGGGGGCTGGAGCAAAACCATGGCAGACACAGAAGGCCCAATGGACATACCTAACCATGGAAAATCAAACATGAAACTAATATGAACTAGTATGTGCAAATTGATAACATTCGTAGATGATGTAGTGTTGGTTATGTAAAACCTGATAGAATGTATAGAGACATGCCATTAACCCCATCTAAGTTAGCTAAAATGTGCAAATGCTGCAATAATGTATGTTTGTTCATTTATTTATTTATCCTATTTATATCCCATCTTTCTCTACCCCAAAGGGGACTCAAGGCATATTTCTATATAGGCAACTATCCAATGCCTTTGGACAACGTACAGTCAAAATACATTTAAGTTAAAATTTAAAATAAAATTAAAGCATGTTAAAACATATACAGAAGAGTCTCGCTTATCCAACCTTTGCTCATCCAACGTTCTGTATTCTCCAACACAGCCTGCCTCCCATCCGGATCCACAGCTGTTTCAATACATTGTGATGTTTTGGTGCTAAATTCATAAATACAATAATCTATATAAATAAAAATGTAATATTTGTTTTTGAGATTAACATAACTCAAAACCCACTGGACAAATTGACATGAAATTTGGACACAATACAACTATGAGGCCAATGAGTGACCATCACTCATAAAACACAGGAAAAACACAAAGAAAGGGACTTTAAAAGCCAAAAAAGCCAAAAGTTGCTACAGCGCATGCGCAAAAACAACTCCCCCTGACAAACAAAGCACACAATAGCATATCCACACTGTCTTTCGGACTACAGCTCCCAGCGTCCCCTAGATCAGGCCCTATAGGAGAGGRGGATGATCCAAATGCACTGCTTCCAAGCTGCAAACTTTCTTCTCCTTGGATTTCTTTGAGAGCATCCCAATCCCTGTATAATTCCTATTTCCTATTCCTGGACTACAACTCCCTGCAATCCTCCAGATAAATAAGATAGATAGATAGATAGATAGATAGATAGATAGATAGATAGATAGATGATAGATAGATAGATAGATAGATAGACAGATAGATAGATAGATAGATAGATAGATAGATAGACAGATAGATAAGATAGATAGATAGACAGACAGACAGATTAGATAGAGATATGTAGATAGATAGATAGATAGATAGATAGATAGATAGATAGATAGACAGATAGATAAGATAGATAGATAGACAGACAGACAGATTAGATAGAGATATGTAGATAGGAAGATAGATAGATTGATCAGGAGGACTGCTGGGAGTTGCAGTGCAAGAATAGGTAGAGAAGGAAGAAAGGGGAGAAAGAAAAGGAAATAAAAGGGRGGAACAAAGAGAAAAGGAAGAGAAGGAAGGAAGGAGAGAATGAAAGAAAAAAAGGGAKGGAAGGAAGGAGAGAAAGAAAGGAGAGAAAGAGGGAGTTGGCCACAGCAACACGTGGCGGGTACAGCTAGTTATTACATAACATTACTGTGTATTGAACTGCTTTTTTTTGTCAATTTGTTGTAAAACATGATGTTTTGGTGCTTAATTTGTAAAGTCATAACATCATTTGACGTTTAATAGGCTTTTCCTTAATCCCTCCTTATTATGCAACATTTTCACTTATCCAAAGTTCTACCGGTCCTTTTATGTTGGATAAGTGAAAATGTTGTGAGACTCTACTGTACAAACATTGCATTCACTATATGTAGTAAGTGGAAATTTCCAATCAGAAGCAGGGGAGTGGATCCCTAAAGAGGATTCCCCTTGTGTGATAATTTCATCATAGTTGATGTTATGGCAAGTTAGAAAAGGTATATGACAAGAAAGAAAGCAATTGCATCAATAAATTCTGTAGTAAAGGCTTTGTGGTCACGTATCCACTCTAATTCAGTTCCGTGTATTTTTTTCAAGTGTGGGTTTCTCTGGTAGGATGCAATGGTACAGAAATAGATATGTGGAAGGATTTTCCTCTGAGATAGAAGTCAAATTTGCTCAGCTCTTCCTTAGTTAATCAGTGTTGTGATTCTTTGGTCCAGAGGAGACATGAATTTGCAGTTTATTGTTTCTGCAGATAAAGGATTTGTTTTCTTGGATCTTAGGACTGAAGATCCAATACCATAAAGACTACAATGCAACATGGCTAATGCAGGTATACACTCTGTTGGAGTCTCTATTTAATGTCAGTGTAGACGTTCTGGATTGCATTGTCTTGGAGATGCTGCAGCATTCAATTGGGAAAGTATTCCAATCTCATTCTAAATTGTCTAATGTCTATACACTTTTGAAATTCTTAACTCGTATGGCATTCTACCAAATGAAATCAAATTTCTTTGGTTTTATATCAGAATGTTTTATCAACATGTCTGTTAATTTCCAATAAACTTTTATTAAGCCCAGTATGTCTTTAAAATTTAATCCATGACACATAATTCAAGGGTATTTTTAGTCTTCTGTAAATATGTTATTATACAGCAATCTCCCATATGTGAGGCATGTCACACAACCTGTTTGTTCTGGGCTTTTCTCCAGGTAGCCTGTAAATCCTGTTATGCATTTAGCTTTGTTGGGTAAAGGTAAAAGTTCTTCCCTGACATTAAGTCCAGTCGTGTCCAATTCTGGGGGTTGGTACTCATCTCCATTTTTAAACTGAAGAACCCGCATTGTCCATAGACGCCTCCAAGGCCATGTTGCTATAAGTCCTCCTTGCAGTATGTGTGTGAAGAAAAACCTCATGAGTGGCAATTATCTTGTTCAGCTGGCTAAGTAGGTCAACCAGCAATCTTGTACCACACCCAAGGGGCTATAACTGTTTGAGTTTCTTTGAATACATTCTGGAGTTCTGGTTCACCAGGGTGGAGTTCCAGCAGGAGATGCTGAAGGAGAGATCCTCAGGGAGAGCTTCTGGAGAGTCTGCTAATGTCTAATGCTTAATTAGGGTCATTCCAAGAGAAAGGATGAATCCACCAAGGTCTGTGCAAGAGAAGGAATGCAAGCCAAAGAGGCAGTCCAATGCCTCAGTGAATCTTGGAGGTCTCCTTTGACACAATACTATCTCTGAATGCTCAGACTACATTTCCAATCTCTCAACTTGAGAAGAGTGTTTAAAGTTGCTGATGACTACATCTGTAGAAATTGCCAAACAGAGGCAGGGAGCGGGTCCCTAAGAAACATGTGATAGCTTTATCATAGCTAGCAGAATAACAAAAGAAAAATGGTAGATGACGAAAAAGAAAGGAACTGACAAGCCAACTCCAAGGTGTGGCGTTTGTGGTCATGTAATCCCTCTAATAAAGTTCCACGTATTTTATCAATTGTGGGTTTCTTTGGTAGTATGTAATGGTCCAGAAGCAATGTGTTGTATGTTCTGCCTGTGAGATGTAAGTCGTCGTCGTCATCATCATCATCATCAAATTACTTATTAATTGCCGTCCATCCAAGATACTCTAGGCGATTTACAAGCTAAAATTGTAAAGGATAAAAATACATACATACAGATATTGATAAAATTAACAAAAATCAAAAGCTTTAGTAAAAAGCCAGGTCTTAAGTGCTAGGGTAAAAGGCCCTAACTCACGAATGGCTCTCATATAGGGCGGCAAGGAATTCCACAAGGCAGGGGCAGAAATAGAAAAAGCTCTGCGTCTGGTCCTTTCCAAGTGCACTTCTCTAGGTGATTCATGTCAAAATGTAACAATTACTGACCCATAAATGTGGAGCTGAGCCACTGGACCCTTGGTATCTGCTGGAATTTTGCTACAAGATCTCCCATGCATATAAAATTGGTAGATGCCCAAGTGCCATTATACTCAATGGGGTAGTAAAATGGTGTCCCTTATATGTAAAATGACAAGATCAATATTTACTTTTGGTATTTTTTAAATTTTTGAATATTTTCAAGCTATGGGTAGTTGAAACCATAGATAAGGAGGGCCAACTGCTACATAGATGTAGAATTAAGATGGTTCCCCACTAGATAATTTCAAGGCACCCTCAGTACTTCATAATCACTTAACTATACATATTTAAGAGATCTCACTCTCTAGGGATTTTTCAGGAGACAGAAAATGTAGGAATGGGTAAAAGTATCCCTGTTACCCAGCTGTGGTTTCAGTGGCACCCCAGTACAACAAGACCTAATATGGGATTGAAATATGGAAATCATTGTTGCTGACTCCCTTCTGTGGCGGAGTCAGTGATCAGGTTAACTGCCCTTCCATCTCCCCAAAGAGTTTGAGAATGCGGATTATAGAACAGCCCCAAGCTGAAGAAAAAAAGTATCTTGGAGTCAGCGTGGGATGAAGGAGAGATGATAAAAGGGTGGGATATTGAGAAAGCCATTCTCCAGTGGGGTTGGGTCAAGGTCTTCTGGTGGCACAAGGGGATTCAACTGGAAACTCTGCAGGATGGTGGTGAAGAAGAGGAAAAGCTCCATGCGGGCCAGTGAGTCACCCAGACAATTACGTTTCCCTGAAAGAAAAGGAAGAATTTGTTAGGACGTGAGGATAGATGCATCCAAATTCTCTGATCAGATGACTCATGAGATGCAACCCCTTCCCTTACTTCGTACATAGTGTCTACAGCTTTTCATGGACTTACCTTTCCAACCAGTCATCTCATTGTCTTGTATCTACCAACTACACTCATGTACAAGTCATCCTCATATATAACTCAATGTCAAGTTTGGAGGCCAGAATTATGGATTTTTATATGACTTAGAGATAGCTCATTCTACATAGAGAGGGAAAGCACAAATGTTTCCCGAGAGGCCAGCCACCCCTTTAGCCGGAAGACCAGGACATTACTTGTTTCATGAAAAGATATCTGAATTACAAAATAAAACCCCCAAAAAATCACATTACATGAAGATCCTGGAATGGATATCGCATAATACATGGGCCTACTCAATCAGTGTGGGTTGCTCAAGTAGAGATTGCCCAAGGAGGCTTTGAAATATTGAAATGCAACCCGTAGAGTATATGAGAAGGACCATAGCTCTTACACATATATTAAACAAACCAACTATCAAGCAAGAGTATAATCTTTCTACCTGCGGAGAATGGCACAAAGGCATCATTCTTCTTGAAGCATCCATTCTCATCCAAGAAGTTCTCTGGGTTGAAAACATTGGGGCTTTTGAACATTGTGGGGTCATGCAAAACACTGCTGAGCAGGGGGCAAACCTCCATTCCCTGAGAAAGGGGAAAAAAGATTTATGAGCTCAGAATGGTAAAAATGCAGTCCCAGAAGAGAGCCCCACTTTTTCCTTCCATTTTCCCCAGCAGCATTGTCTTCTCCAAGCTTTCCTGTCTTCTCATTATGTGACCAGAGTATTTCATCTTTGCCTCTAAAATCCTTTCCTCCAGTGAGCAGCTGGGCTTTATTTCATGGAGTATGGACTGGTTGGATCTTCTCGCAGTCCAAGGCACTCTCAGAATTTTCCTCCAACACCACAGTTCAAAAGCGTCCATCTTCCTTCGCTCGGCCTTCCTTATGGTCCAGCTCTCACATCCATAGATTACTACAGGGAATACCAATACTTCAACTATGTGGATCTTTATTGCCAGTGTGATGTCTCTACTCTTCACTATTTTATCTAGATTGGTCATTGCTCTCCTCCCAAGAAAGAAACATTTTCTGATTTCCTGGCTGCAGTCTGCATCTGCAGTAATCTTCACGCCTACAAATACAAAGTCTGTCACTGCTTACACGTTTTCTCCCTCTATTTGACAGTTGTCAATCAGTCTGGTTGCCATCATCTTGTTTTCTTTTATGTTTACCTGCAACCCAGGTTTTGCACATTCTTCTTTCACCTTGGTTAGAAGGCTCCTCAGCTCACTGTGTAGAATAGACTGATCAAAAGGTAAAGGTTGTCCTCTGACATTTAGTCCAGTCATGTCTGACTCTGGGATGTGGTGCTCATCTCCATTTCTAAGCCATAGACACCTCCAAGGTCATGTGGCCAGCATGACTGTGTAGAGCACCGTTACCTTCCCGCCAGAGCAGTACCTACTGATCTACTCACATTTGCATGTTTTCGAACTGCTAGGTTGGCAGAAGCTAGGGCTGACAGCAGAAGCTCATGCCACTCCCCGGAATCGAACCTGCTACCTTTCGGTCAAAAAGCTCAGCAGCTCAGCGCTTTAACCCACTGCGCCACCGGGGGCTCCAATAGACTGATAGAATTAGTTTTTCTTGAATTCGAGCAAAGCTCCGTGTTCTATCTCAGTGCTGGCGCTGCTTCTAGTGCTTAGGGGTCACTTTTTTGAGAATTCCAACCCTTTTCTGCATCAAATTTCCTTAGTTCATAACTTTCTTATTTGTTTGTATGCTGGTCGCTTCTGTCAATGTCAACAATTTAAATCTAGAAATAGTTTTCTAAGATCTACAAAGACACTCGCTGGAACACCTCAGCAAGCGAGAGTCCAAAAGTGGCAGGCTCAAACCCAGAACCTCAACCAATGGCTGATACCAAATGAGAGACTCCCCCCTGGGCACACAGAAGACTGGGCGACTTGGAAGGCGCTGAACAGACTGCGCTCTGGCACCACAAGATGCAGAGCCAACCTTCAGAAATGGGGCTACAAAGTGGAATCCTCGACATGCGAGTGTGGAGAGGAGCAAACCATTGACCACCTGCTGCAATGCAACCTGAGCCCTGCCACATGCACAATGGAGGACCTTCTTGCAGCAACACCAGAAGCACTCCAAGTGGCCAGATACTGGTCAAAGGACATTTAATCAACTACCAAACTCACAATTTCTGTATTTTGTCTGTTTGGTTGCTTTGTTCTGTTAGAAATGTAATATAATTGACTGGTTGTCCTGACATGACAAATAAAAATAACTTTCTTATAGTATTTATGTTATTTTATTAATTTTGCTAGAGAGGTGTGGGGGGCTGGAGGTTGGGTGGGGGGGGGGTGCTGTGAGTTTTAAAGGGCTTTTTGTATGTTTGTTTAGATTTTTTTACCCTTTTTTGCTTTAACTTGACTGTGTAATAGGTCACTTAATAGCCTGACTCACTAGAGTTCTCACAGACAGAATTTCGCCAGCCCTACCTTCTGGCTTCTGTACTCTGTCCTGCACCAGCAGCCTAAGTTCCTCCCACTCCTCCAAAAATAAAACACCCTTTCTTCTTCTAATTACCTCTTTGACTCTCAGTCTCTGCTATTCCCTCCCCAGCCCCATCTTCTGGCTTGTGCGTATGTACTCCTGCATCAATCCAGCAGTCTTTAAAAAATTCCTAAAAATCTGTGGATAATGGAAACATTCTGAAACTTGGGGAACTTGCATTCATAAACGTGCCCTCCAAGTACAGCCATTTTGTCCTGATAGTAATAAATGATGGAAAGAGGAGCCTCGCCCATTCCTCTATTGCTGCCAATGGGCCAGATGTTCCTGGAACTGTATTTTCCCTCTCCCAATTTTGGGGATTTCCCAGTAAACGGAATGGGGGCCAACTGAAAAAGGGGCATGCTTTTGTCAAATCACACACCCCTAATATACTGTCCTAAATCATCTACAGGACAATAACCTGCAAGAAGAAGAAGAAGAAGGATAACCAATATTAGCAGTTCTTCCTGTAGGTAACTTAAACCAAAGTGGAATGGATATCCCACTTGAGAGCAAGGATTCTTGCCTTCTCTCTCTAACTTCATTGCTCTGCAAAACACATTAACCACAAACTCTGTAAGATAGTCAATGGCTAGTCATGTCCCTTTTTGCAAGATGTACTAAACAGTTGGATTTCCTGAATCTAGGTTCCAGGTTATTGTTTTTTTGTTTTTTTGTTTGTTTTGTTTGTTTGCAAAGACACTGTCATCTACACATTATCTGCTTTTAAAATCCCCCAGTTCCACTATTGTCCTCCCACTCAGCTTACTTCAATTGCTGCAAACTACAAATCATCTTTGGCCATCTTGGCTACACTCTGATGTTGCTTGGCCTGTATGTATCCCATTTTCCTCCCATAAAACATTGGAAGCTGTGATGTTGACTATTGCTCCATGTATTGTCGAACCGGTCCCCCTTTATTAAGTTTATCAAGTTAACCGGTCTCCCTTTATCTTTCCTGGGTACTCCACTACTGTACCTTAGGGATGAGGTATCCTCTGAATTCAGTGTCACAAGTAACCATGTGGGCCACACCCATAGGTAGGAGATCACAGAATCTCTGTATTTCATGGATGACAGCATCTGTATATGGCATCTGCCTCCGGTCTTCATTATTAGGAATGCGATTATGGCCAATCACTCGATCTATTTCCTCATGCACTTTTTCTGTTAAGTATATACATAGAATTAACTCCTTGGGTTTCTGACTCTCAAAAGGAAAAGATGTCTTCAGAGAGGCATGAAATCTCTGTGCATTTATTGTAGAAAGACCGACACCACATCCCAAACAACAGCCTGCATGGCCTGATTGTGGTTTCCTCTGGTGGAGAAGGCACCATGAACTAGTTTTCCTCATAATTTGCACCTCTTTTCTTATTTTTGAACTTTCCAGTTATTTCTGAAATGATCAAGCATGGTTCTAGCATGCCTCCTTGTGATCACCAAACATTTTCAAATCTAGTGGGACCTCAGAATCTTTTGAGGTTTGTTTCCAAGATACCCCATAGATATCAACATCTGTGGATGTTGAAGTTTCACTATAGACAATGATGTAGTGAAATGGCATCCCCAAAATAAGTGGGCAAGCAAACGTTGAGGAGAGTGGGTTATCTGAGAAGTCATGAGAGTCTATAGCATTGTTTGCTTATACATCCTCATAGTTCTCCATAGGTGGCCAAACCAAAATTTGCTTCCTCCTCTCCAGATGCAAAACACATGGGGACAGAGGGCTGACTGTACTCAAACGTGTGTAAAGAAGTGGAAGATAGGGTGAAATTTACCCATGAAGTTGACTAGAAATTGACCATCAAATTGCTCTGGAGGACGTAGAAATTCCCAAATAATCATTCCCTGTAAGAATCTCCATGTCTTCCAGTATGATTCTGCATTTGATTTTCAGAAGAGTTTAATCATGAAGTTGCCATGGAGAAACTAAGGATTCATAGAAAGAACCAATAATCAACTCCACAAAGATTAAACCTGCCAATGTGGGCCAAATGAGGTGATGCTGTACAACAATGACAACAATACCTTGCACTTCAGGATATTTCATCAAAAACAGGAAGCCAAATCTCAGGGTCGAACTGGACGTCTCTGTTCCAGCGAAGAACAGATTAAAGATGGTCTGCTCCAAATTTTTAAAATTAAATTCACTAAGTGGATTGCCTTTTTCCTGAAAGGAGGAAAGATGAAGAAATCACGTGATGATTCCAAGATGAAACACTGGCAGATCCACACCACCTTCACACACCAGCAAGGTACCTTTTCCATCTGGATGAGGAAGCAATCAATAAAGTCACGTGGGAAGTTAGAGTCAAGGGTCTCTTGGTTCTTCTTCACTCTCTTGGCAATGAAGCACATCAAATGTGACATAATGTCATAGACCCTGGTGTGGGGCCCTGGGAAGTACTTCAGAAAAGTGGGAAACATGTCATAGAGCTGCATGAGAAGAGAAATCATGTTTAGTGGGTTTCCTGCCAAATTCCACCCTAGTATCAGTTGCATTTCTTTAGTATGCTTTGGAAGAAATTCTGTAGCTAGAAGCAAAGAAGGCATCAAAGATCTCAGTTTTGTTCTGATTAGAATAAATCAAAAGAGCACCTGGTTTCAGGACCGGATACGAACGCCTAGTAGATGAGAAGTGAAGAACATCAGAATAGTATCCAAGACCAAGAGTTTTATTAAGCAGCTGAACATTATCACAAAGTGAGTAACATTCAGGTACCTGGGACCAGGTTGAACTCAGTTCCCAGTAGAAATTGTTCATTATCCTCAAAAGGACCTGGAATTCCTTATCCTCATAGTCAAAGCGGTCCCCAAATACAATGGAGCAAATTATATTAGAGAGGGCACTCCTGAGAGGGTCGGTGGGGTCTAAAGGTTTTCCTGCAACACAACAGCAAAACAAAAACAAATAACAGAGATCCAGTCTACAGAAGGTACTTTTGGTTCCAAGATGCACATTACATCCATTAAATGTCAGATGTAGGGAGCAGTATTCCTCCTTTCAGGATTTAGCTACTTTCATTCAACAGAATAAATTCAACCTGCCTGGCAACTCACTTACCCTTTGTCTTCCGAAATTCCTCCAGCAGGAATTGGGCCTCCTCTTGGATTCGCTCCTCAATAGACTTTTTCCCCATCCCAAAAGTCTTCAATATGGTGACTGAGAATCGGCGCAGTTGCTTCCAACATTCTCCATTGGAAAAGGCCACCCCTGAGGGGAAAGAAGAAAGAAATCACAGGACAAGCAGAAGAAAGTGTTTTAACCATTCTTGCAAAGACAATTGGAGTGCCTCACCATGTCCTTCGACAACCTTCTCCAATGTAGGCTTGGTACTCCTTCCACTGAACTCTTCTGCTTTGTCTATTAGAGCCTCCTTCACAGCTTGGTGTCCACACAAGACCAGAACTGGACGTGTTCCCAAATAGACCATGAAAACAGGGCCATATTTTTCGTGCAGCTGTAGGAGAAATAAATGTTTCACCTCTGGCACTATCTTTGTGTTTAGGCAGACATTTTGGAATGGTGTCATTTGAAGTGGATGAATTTGGGGTCAAGGAGTACATTTCATATCACATTGCATTACAATAGATCTTACAAGTATTTCCAAAAGGGAGGTACTGTTGTATTGCAATAGATTGTACCTTCTATTTCCAAACTGAAAGTACTTTGCACTGAAACCATGTCTTTCTCTCCTTAATGGAAAATCTCTGGTAAGGCAGGGGAAATGGTCAAAACCACTGTCTACAGAACAAAATGGCAATCCTTTCTGTTTTTACATGAGTGAAGAAGATTACTGTTATACAAACACATCACTTGGGAATATTAATTCATGAAAAACCTAAAAAAAGAATGACAATAATTGCATTCGATCAACAGAAGTTTGGATAGAACAAAACAAGCTTTCAGGTTTTGTTAAATTCTTCATGGACATGTTTGAGAAAACAGCACTTTCTATACCTAATGGAGAGTGTATCCATACTGTATGTATATTACATTTCCATCACAGTTTAACTTCAATGACTCCATCATATGTAATACTGGGATCTGTAATTTCTATATCTACGTTATAGAAATCATGCAGCTTGACATGCAGGAATATCTACAACATTTGGGGAAGATATGGATACTAGCGTAGTTGGGGGAAATTGATAGATAAAAATCGATGGGTTGTTGTAGGTTTTCTGGGCTATATGGCCATGTTCTAGAGGCATTTTCTCCTGACGTTTCGCCTACATGGCAAACCAACCTGGACACAACGTATTATTTGAGAACACAGAAATGCTGGACCACTCTCACAATCACCATGTCAGACTACACAGAGAAGCCGTTGAAATCCACAAGCATGTGGACAATTTCAACAGAAAGGAAGAAACCATGAAAATGAACAAAATCTGGCTACCAGTATTAAAAAACTCAAAAATTACAACAGCAAAACAACAGAGAGTAAAAAAATCAGGCACATCAAATCACCTCTATAAAAAAAAGAATCCCCCAGGCACTTCCAAGCCATTAAATGCTAATCAAGGTGGTCAGTTGAAACATTCACACCTAGCTCCAGCAGACAAAAGTCCTTTGTCCCACCCTGGTCATTCCACAGATATATAAACCCATTTTCCTACTTCCAACAGACTTCACTACCTCTGAGGATGCTTGCCATAGATGCAGGCGAAACGTCAGGAGAAAATGCCTCTAGAGCATGGCCATATAGCCCGGAAAAACATACAACAACCCAGTGATTCCGGCCATGAAAGCCTTCGACAATACAAAAATCTATGGCCTATGCAAGAGAAAGGATGGCAATAGAAGGACATTTATGTATTTATTTCATGCCAAAAGCATTGCATAAAATATTTTCGCTAAAGCTGATAGAATAATTTGTCTAAAACTATAAAATAAAGGGATCACAAGCTGCTAGAAAGTTTTAGACCAAAAATGGGCAACAGCGACTGCATTGCCTGTAGCTTTAAACAATTCTTCCTCTGTGCATGAGGCAGGGCATTGTGGGCAAGCATACAGACACGGAGTTGTTTTTTCTGCTCCACGGTCACACAAGGTGAAGGATTCTTCTAGGTAATGCCATTTGGCCAGGTTGTCTTTTGGTCTGCTAACTCCGCTTCGGAGACTGTTCAGGGACTTCCAAGTTGCCCATTTTTTGTTTGCCCCAGGAGGAAGACCCTTGTAGGGGCCATCCAGTTGGAATTGCCTGAATAGCAGCCCAAAAAAGTGTCCATACCTTTAGAAGATATTTTAAGGTTTTTCCTGACTTGATCTGCAGGAAATTCCCGATCAGGGGCAGGGGAGTTGGTCCCGGAGGAAGCTTTCCCTTTCCCTGCAGTCGTTTCCTCTTAGAAGATATAAGCAAATAGCAAGAAACACAGATAACAAGGAGGAGGGTGACTACACCAGCCCATTCCATGGTGCAGATAATCCTCTGTCCTTCAATTTCGGCAGAGTGTAGAACTAGTCTCTTCTGGCTGGGGCTCCATGGCCTTTTATAGGGACTGGTTGAACATTGCCTTCTGGGCTACATAACTGCACAGAGAAAAAAATGTTGCATCTTAGTTCATGACACTAGGAAACAATATTGAATAACCAGATTAGATGCATGCCTCATGTGGTGTCTTCCAACTCTATGATTATATAATAGTTTCTTTCTGGAGGAATATGTGCTGTGGATATGTTCCTACAGACATTCTTAAGATATCTTATATGTCTTAACCTTTTAATAAGCTGTAAAACAATTTTGGTGTTACTTGCTATATATAGTGCTACCTATAGTCACAGGGTCTGTGTCCATGGATTCATCCAACCACCGTTTGAAAATATTGTGGTGTTTGAGAGTTTCAAAAAAGCAAACCTAATTTTCAATAGACTTCACAACCTCTGAGGATGCCTGCCATAGATACAGGCAAAATGTCAAGAAACAGCATGGCCATACAGCCCAAAAAACCTACAACAACCCAGTGATTCTGGCCATGAAAGCCTTTGACATACAGCAAACCTTTATTTTGCCAATATAGAGCAGTCCCTGCTGTTGCCTCCTGCCATTTCACAGACCCTCAGGCTCTCTTTGGCATTTGATTGAGTTCTTCACGATTTTATATCATAAGCACCAATTTACTTCATCATTGTACATAACGGGATTTCATTATCCATGGAATTTGTTTCTTTATGGAGGTGGGGGTGCTGGAGCAAAACCATGGCAGACACAGAAGGCCCAATGTACACACCTAATTATGGAAAATCCAACATGACACTAAAATGAAGACTTAAATGTCCATGTGCAAATTGATAACATTAGTAGATGATATAGTGTTGGTTATGTAAAACCAGATAGAATGTATGGACATACCCAGGGGCGGCTCAACCCATTACACAAAGTAAGCATTTGCAGTATAGTTGATTTTGCCAGGGCGCTCTTGAGGCACTCTTGGGGGAAAATAGACCTTGACATATGCGAGTTGTAGTTACTGGGATGTATAGTTCACCTACAATCAAAGAGCATTCTGAACTCCACCAATGATGGAATTGAACCAAATATGGCACACAGAACTCCCACGACGAACAGAAAATATATATCAGTGATTGGTTGGGGGGGCAAAATACTGTTTGCTTACCATTGAAAATTACCTAGGGCCGCCTCTGGACATACCATTAACCCCATCTAAGTTAGCTAAAATGTGCAAAGGCTGTAATAATGGATGATTATTCATTTATATATTTATCCTATTTATATCCCACCTTTCTCTACCCCAAATGGGACCCAAGGCAACTGTGTGTATTTTTTTTCAATTGTGGGCTTCTCTGGTAGGATGCAATGGTATGTGTAATGATATGTGTAATGATTTTCCTCTGAGATAGAAGTCAAATTTGCTCAGCTCTTCCTTCGTTAAGCAGTGTTGTGATTCCTTGGTCCAGAGGGGATATGAATTTGCAGTTTATTGTTTCTGCAGATAGAGGATTTGTTTTCTTGGATCTTAGGACTGAAGATCCAAGACCATAAAAACTGCTAATGCAGATACACACTGTGTTGGAGTCTCTATTTAATCTCAGTGTACTGTAGATGTCCTGGATTGCATTGTCTTGGAGACACTGCAGCATTCAGTTGGGAAATATTCCAATCTCATTCTAAATTGTCTAATGTCTATACACTTTTGAAATTCTTAACTGGTATGGCATTCTACCAAATGAGATCAAATTTCTTCGGTTTTATATCAGAATGTTTTATCAACATGTCTGTTCATTTTAATAACTTTTGATTAAGCCAAGTATGTCTTAAAAAGTTAACCCATGGCACATAATTCAAAGGCATTTTCAGTCTTCTGAAAATGTTTTATTATACAGCAATCACCTGTATGTGAGGCATGTCACACAACCTGTTTGTTCTGGGGTTTTCTCCCTGTAGCCTCTAAATCCTGCTATGCATTCAGCTATGTTAGATAAAGGTAAAAGTTTTCCCCTGACATTAAGTCCAGTTGTGTCCAACTCTGGAGGTTGGTGCTCATCTCCATTTCTAAGCCGAAGAACCAGCGTTGTCCGTAGACACCTCCAAGGTCATATGGGTGGCATGACTGCATGGAGCGCTGTTACTTTCCCACCAGAGCGGTACCTATTTATCTACTCACATTTGCATGTTTTCAAACTGCTGGGGCTAACAGCGGAAGCTCGCGCTGCTCCCCAGATTCGGACCTGCGACCTTTCAGTAAGCAATTTCAACAGCTCAGCAGTTTAACCCACTGCGCTACCAGGGGCTCCAACAGCTATGTTACTGGCTGTTTAAGGCCAAGGCAATTTAACACCAAGTGCTAAGGAATATACCCTATTCCCCTTTCTGAGCAGATGAGTATCCAATTCCTTTGAGAACAGTCATATTCCAGATGTGGGTATAGATTGAAAAGGAATCATGCCACCCTTGGGAATCACAGAATCATAGAATCAAAGAGTTGGAAGAGACCTCATGGGCCATCAAGTCCAACCCCCTGCCAAGAAGCAGGAATATTGCATTCAAATCACCCCTGACAGATGGCCATCCAGCCTCTGTTTAAAAGCTTCCACAGAAGGAGCCTCCACCACACTCCGGGGCAGAGAGTTCCACTGCTGAACGGCTCTTGTGCATTGTGCATCATCAGTTCATACCTTACAAAGCACAATTCAAGATGAAGTTGAGAGAAGCTGGAGGCCATAACATGACCCTCTTGCAATATGTCACATAACAATTAATTGCGAGGTCAGATTCTGATGCTATTGTTATAGGAGTTTATTTGCATTTTAGTATTGTTGTCAAACACGATACCCCTCACAATGATTTATAGTTTCCCAAAGGCATAAGGATAGAGAAATATAAATTCTAATTCTTTTGAAGTCTGCAGATATTTGCTGATATACATCAGCATAAGCCCAAAACAGATTGCCAGCAGCAGCTTCCCAACAAAGACTTTATTGTTTCAACCTTTAATAAAATGTATCCCTCTATTTTTGTTCTTGTTTTGTTTTTCACTATAAATTCTAATAAAGATTATTTTTAAAAAAATTAAGGAAAAAATAAAACGTATCCCTCTATTTTCATTTTATGCCTACATTATATTTTTCGATATTAGATCATATATGTGTATGTAGTATAGGTGATTCATATCAAAATGTAACAAGACAAATCCCAGAGGTCTTCACTTTTCAGCCCCTATCCCTACCCCGAGGCATTTCCTGGACAGGAAAGGTTGAACTTATCCCCTGGCTATTCCCAGAGTAATAATCAAGTGCCATTATATAGAAATTTTGTTTCCATTTTGGATCTGATAACCCAGTTTATATTTGTTTAACCTGCAGGCAAACCATCGAAGTCGTGTGCTCCCAAGGGCTGAACAGGAGGAACCAGACCAAGCACATTCTGAAGTCCTCAATGGTGGAGCAGGTGAATTATAATATTTGTCTGCTTCGATCTGCTGCAGAAGGCGGCAACAGATCAAAAGCCACCGATCGTTGAGTTAATTATATTTGTGCACCTCACTCTGTGTAGACTGTGTGGTGATCGGTTGTGCACTGACCTCCACACATAAATCAAATTCACTCACAGACATCTTCCAAGAAGAATAAAACAAAACAAATAAAAGTCAGTGAATCACAATAGGATCAGGACTGTGAAACCTGGAATCCCCAAGTCACAGACTGGCACATGGACAATGGATATGGATTCAATCATTCTAAGGTCCGAGGCAGTTGAGTAGTTTGGCAACGGTATCCAGGACTGTGCAACCCTTTTTAGGATCCACGCAGCTCACCCCATACAAGGAGGAGGCTAGAAAAAGGAGGCTCTGAACGTAGTCTGCCTTTCTTATCTCTGACTGGACTTCCACGTACAAAGAGGTCACCACCTTGCAGCCAAAAAAGAAAAATGAACTTTGGAACATGGAATGTACAGATACTGTTGGACAACACAGACAATTAACGCCCCGAACACATGACTGTTATTATTGCAAGGGAACTGTAGTGCTTTAACACTGATATTACAGCACTTCAAGAAACCCCAGAGAACAGAAGAGGGACAATGTATTGTCGAAGGCTTTCATGGCCGGAATCACTGGGTTGTTGTAGGTTTTTTCGGGCTATATGGCCATGGTCTAGAGGCATTCTCTCCTGACGTTTTGCCTGCATCTATGGCAAGCATCCTCACTAGTGAGGATGCTTGCTATAGATTCAGGCGAAACATCAGGAGAGAATGCCTCTAGACCATGATGTAGCCCAAAAAAACCTACAACAACCCAGAAGAGGGACAGGTGAAGGAAGAAAAAAGAGGCTACACCTTCCTCTGGAAGGGACTGCCTGAACAAGAATAAAGGATACACGGAATTGGCTTTGCTATCAGAAATGACATGGTGAAGCATCTCTCCAAAGCACCCATCAACATTAACAAATGACTCTTAGCCCTCTGAATTAATCTTACCAAAAACAAGCAGGCAACTATCATAAGTGCCTATGCACCAACTGTAGATGCTGACAAAGACATCAAGGAAAGTTTTTTACTGTCAGTTGGACATCATCCTATCAGAGATACCTAAAGAGGTCAAAATCATCCTCCCAGGGGATTTCAATGCAAGAGTTGGATGAGACTTTGACCTGTGACCAGGGACCATAGGAAAAGATGGGATTGCAAACAGCAATATGAATGGCATCCTACTTCTCACCAAATGTGTGGAACACAACTTTGTCATCACCAACACACTCTTCCACCAGAAAAACAAGCTCAAGACATCATGGAAGCACCCCCGGACAAAGCATTGGCACCCCTTCGACTATGTAATTATACATGCCAGAGACCACTATGATGTGCTTCACATAAGAGCCATGACAGGCACTGATGACTGCTGGACAGATCACAGGTTAATTCAATCCATGATGGCCATAAAGATCACCCCCAAATGCAGACTCCAAGGAAGAGAGTTAAGGTGTAAAATAAACACCCAACCCCTTCATGAGCCCTCCAAATGAGCCCTTCTCCAAACAACACTCAAGGATCATCTACCCAGAGAACACCTTGAAAACATCAATAAACTTAAAACCTCTGTTATCACAGCCTGTGAAGAAACCATTGGATACCAAACTAAGAAACATCAAGACTGGTTTGATGAAAATGATAATGAGATCCAACAGTTAATTGAAAAGAAAAAGAAAGCCTTCCAAATATGGCAAGACACCAACTGTGCTGCAAAGAAAAAGGTCTATGCTAGTGCAAAAGCTGAGGTCCAAAGAAGGACCAGAGAACTCAAGAACGTATGGTGGACAAAAAAGGCTCAAGAATTGCAACACTTTGCAGATGTCTGTGATGCATGGGGATTCTTTAATGCAACAAAGGTCATCTATGGCCCAACAAATCATGGCATACACCCTCTATATTCATCAGATGGAACCAAACTTCTGAAGGATAGAAGATCAACCACAGCTCCAACGTGGCCGTAAAGATTCTCTCGCAAATCCTACAACAACAAACTAGGGATGAGTTTGCAGCACTGCCTAGTTTGGAGAAAGTCAGCATAGCCACTAGACAGCAACTAAAAAATAACAAAGCCTGCGGACCTGATAGGATCCCTCTGAAATCTTTAAAGAGGGTGGACCAGAGCTGACACGGTTGGTGGAAACAAGAGAGGGGGTCTTTCCAGTGATCACTCCCCACCTCTGGAACTCCCTCTCTAAAGAACTAAAAATGCCCCCCTCTCTCCTCTCCTTTAAAAGGCTTTTAAAAGCATACTTATGCACCTTAGCTTATGGAGAGGAGGAAGACTAGTATATTCCCATATATATCCTTGTCTAGATATTGGATACCTACTGCCACCTGTTGGATGCTGTAAACCATCTCAGCTTTTAATGCCTTTTTAATCTAATTTTTAAGAGTTTACCATGTGATGTATTGTGTTATGTTTAATTAAGTTTAAATTTCAGTTATTTTTCCATTAGTTTTATAATCTTATATTGAGATTGTTTTATCTACTGTTTTGACTTTCTATTTGTTTGGTTTTGGCATTGAATATTTGCCATTTTGTTACTTTGTTGGAAAACACCGTGAGTCCCCCTCGGGGAAATAGCGTGGGTTATAAATAAAGTATTATTATCATCATCATCATCATCATCATCATCATCATCATCATCATCATTATTATTATTATTAAGTATTCAAATCCTATTCTAAATTGAAAATCTTGACTGGTATGGTGTTCTTTCTATGAAATGAGTTCATTTTTTTTTCAGTTTTATATCAGAATGTTTTATCCATAATTCTGTTAACTTCAAAGAAATTTTGATTATACCTAGTAGGTCTTAAAACTTTAACCCATGGACCATAATTCAAGGATATTTTCAGTCTTTTGCAAACGTATTATTATACAGCATTGTGCTGGTACAACTGTACCAGGAGCTCCAATTTTGATTGCTTTGCATTAAATGTTTGTTTGCAATCCAGGCTTGGGATTTTGCAGCAGGGTGGCTTCCTGCTACAGTTTGCAATCCTAGGGCAAGCCACCTGTCAGTTATAGTTAGGTTCCCTGGTCCCGCCCCTTTTTGAGTTTTGGAGGGAATAGGAGCCTTTTTGAGTTAGTTCTCACAGAGAAGCCTTTCACACAGGACATAAAACGAAGTAGCTCCTGTAGAAAGCTTCGTCTTCTACGGCTTGGCCGGGGAGATATTCAGCTTACAGCCTACAGCTTGGCCGGGGAGAAAAGGCCCCACAGCTTGGCTGAGGGACTTCAGCCGCCCATCTCAGCAACCTGAACTCCTTCTTTTTCCCCTGGAAGTCTACAAAGCTCTGCTTGGCAAGGGTCACTCGCGGAAGCCAGACGCAGTTGGTACCCCAGGGGCTCCATGCCAACAGAGGCAAGTACAGACTGCCCAGATTAGAAGTTAGGATTTCCCCATTAGTTAATTACAATTAAGAAGATAGTGCCTGTTCCCAGTGAACAAGATTGCAAGAGCCAATAGACTGTTATTAAAGCTTGAAAGTACCTGTTTGTTTTCATCAAGAAAGAACTTTGTTGGATTTACTTTAAGCCTCTACAGAACTCTGTTTGGGGGAATCTAAGGGCCTTTAATCTGAGGCAGCCCTGGCATCCCGTTGGGCACAGAGAATTTATGTCCTGTCTGCAGTCATGTGCACAGGCCCAGCGTGCGACAGCACAAGCATACTCCTGTATCTGGGTGCTTCAGACAGGTTTGAATCAGAAAAATATATATAAAAAATATATGTTGGTCCTGGGATTTCTGCCTCCATCGTCCACACTTGCTGCTTAGTTGCGGGATTTAGAAGTTCCCATGGGACTTGCAAGTTGTTTTTTTAAGAAACTCAAGAATGTGTGAAGATGGGTGGTATAAGCTGCAGGGCCATCTATACAGACAGGATGTTATTCCTGGGTTATACAGGTCTGTTCCAGATAGCTCTTATTGTGAAAAGATGTACAATGGTGACTAGGGGGTCACATCTTTGTCCTGGACATAAAGTTTCTAGCACATAAACAAAGTTTTCATGTCCTACTCAACTGCCACCTTCTTTTTAGGAACTGACCAATCAGGAACAAACATCTAAAACCTGGGAACAAACCTAGATTAAAAAAAATCACATGATTTCCAATTGCAGGAACATACAGACATTTGAAGATGTGGATTTTTGGCTCAGAACTGGGATATTCTGTCAAGTGAAAATCTTGTGGTTTTTGCCATTTATAGCTATTGCTTCGATGTTTACAGGGAATGGCATCTGGCCACCCTCCTGTTTGCTGATATAGGTACTATCTGGACGGGTCCTTTGAGGCATATAGCACAACCTGATTGTTCTGGATTTTTCCCCCACAGCCTCTAAATCCTCCTGCTATGTAGTCACGCAATGAATGCAGGACTCATAACAAACAAGGATCAGTTATCAGTTAAAGTTATCGATTATCAATAACAATCAAAAATCTAATTATTAAAGTAACAGTGCCTGGAAATGAGTAACATGAAAGATGAAATACTGTTGGTCTGGAGACTGAAAAAAGAATATTTTGGCACTTTAAAAAAAAATGGCAATGTGCTGCAACATTTATTTATTCATTCATTCATGTATTTACTTTCTTATTGTATATGCCACCTTTTCTTGGGGCAGGAGCTAAGGTAACTTCCAAGATCAATATTAAAAAAAATATTTCCCAGCCAAAGTAATTGTTTACATAGCAATTGCACCCCTAACAAATTACTCTCAAGCATGGGGATGGTACCTTATATATTGTTGGCATGATACCTAAAACATATGGGATTTGTAATGTAGGAGTACTGGCACATTGAGATTGGTGGTGAGCAGTGCATCTGAGACCATGTTAACTGTAGATGTGTACGGTATTGAGAATATTCAGAGTGAAGAGAAAATTCATGCTGCCGCTGGAAGCTGTTTATGCATCTCTAGTTCACGTTTTGTCACGTTTTGTCACTACTAAAGATGAAGCTGGGAGAAGTTGGAGGTTTGCGATACCATGACATGACCCTTTTGGAATATGTAACAATTATTTCCTGCTAGATTAAATTAGAATACAAAAATGCATAGCCTTCTGTCATGTATCATGTTCTGCAGTTGGTGATGGAAGGGTTAATGTAAGTCTCAGTTCTAAAGGATTGAGTAATCTGTAAGAGTTCATGGGTGAAAGTAATTAAGGGTGGAGACATAGGTTGCAGCTGGATGTTTCTGGATATACTGAGCTAGCCTTGGGACTGATCTTCGGGAGAAAAGTATTTGTCTTATTTTGATGGTAGATTCTGCTGGCTTTCCCCCAGGTTTGTGGATTTTTGGTATCCTGATCTGTCTCCTGTGCTCTTGGAACCCTGGAACCTTGAATCTCTGGACTGACTTTTGACTATGGTATAGACTCTTAATCCCTGGACTTTGCTCATTGAACTCTCGGTGTTTGACCACTGGACTGGACCTTTTGATTACAGTGTTATCTTGAGCCTGCAACAGTGTTTGCTGTCAGTTTTTGTTTTATATTCTGTGGCTGAGTGCTATCTTTATGTTTTGTACTATTAAAACAGCCAGAAAGTAAGTGCTGTTTTAATTAAATTGTTTAACACAAACTGGAAGTTTGTTTGGTTCACCTCTGCCAGAATAACGGCAGAGCCCTAGTATTGTGACACCTTCTAAGGATACTGGTTTGGAGGCCTATTTGCATTATCACAGTGGCCCTTAGATCAAAGGAATCTGATTGTTTATGATGAAAACAAAAGTCCAAAGCAAAAGGTAAATACACTGGTTAGAATTCACTAGGGCAGTTCACCTAGAGCATATGTGTCTAGGAAGGCCAAACCTGGTCCTCCATGTCATTTTATGTGTCCCTCCAGATGCTGGACTACCATGCCTCTATTCCTCATCATTAGAAATCATGACTACAACTGATGGGAATTGTGATACAGTAGTTTCTGGAAGACTGCAGTTGTTAAGTCTGGATAGCGCGGTTTGAATTTCGACACTAGGCTTGTAAATACAATAGCCAAATTTAAAATCTTTCTTTGACCTTTCCCCAACCTCAGAGCCACAAATGCTGTTGAGTTGCAGGTCTCATTATTCCCAGTCCATATGGCGGATAATCAAAAGTCAGTAACACCTGGGGACCTAAACTGGGTGTTCCTCTGTAGATCAGGAAACAACTGACGTTCCTTCCTACATCCACAGGTGATCTCCAGTGCAATGGAGAATTACAATAAGAATGCTGCCTCTGGGTGTCACACTGGAGATTGCTCATGGGGCAAATCCCAAATTGGGATTTGGGACAAAGGACTGACAGATACAGTGGGCCTTAGATATCTGCTCAAGCTCCCCTTGTGGATATCAAAATGTATTGATGCTCAACTTGTGTAGTAAACTGATGTCCCTTGCATCAAATGTCAATAAAGATTTCTTTTCTTTTTACAGGGTTGGGGATATCTTTAAGATATGAATGTTGAATCCATAAACGTAGTGTTAAGATAGCTAAAGAATGTATACATAACAATCTTAGGGAATTCCAACCACAGTTTTAAAATGAGATAGTGTAAAGGCAACCTGTGTACTTTACAGACATTTAGCTCTAGATATACATAAAACAGTAAAGGCATCATATTCCTGGGATTCTCCAGAAGATAGGAAATGCTAGAATGGGTCAACAACATCCTTATAACTTGACTGGGGTTTCAATAGCACACCAGGACAATACACACTAACCCAGGAGTGGAAAATGGAAGACATTTTCTTACAGAAAAACTCAACCCTGTGTATAAGAACCAAAGCGTTGAATAAGCAGCTTGGTTTTTCCCTTTGAACTCTGGGAATTAAGCTTGCCCCAAGACTGGGACAGAAAGGGACCTCAGGGTCAGCGTGGAATGATGGAGAGCTGGTAGAAGGGTGGGATGTTGCCAAAGCCACTCTCCTGCGGGCTTATGTCAAGGTCTTGTGGAGGCACAAGGGGCTTCAACTGGAAACTCTGCAGAGTGGTGGTGAAGAAGAGGAAAAGCTCCATGCGGGCCAATGCTTCACCCAGACACATCCGTTTCCCTGAAAGAAAAAGATGAAAAACTGTCAGGAGATAAGGACAGTCACAGAAAGCTTTTTGGACAGATGCCTCCTGAGATGCAACTAGAAGTGTCCTGTTTCATAGCATTTATGGACTTTCCCTTCCAACCAGCCATGTCATTGGCTAAAATAATAATAATAATAATAATAATAATAATAATAATAATAATAAATAATAATAAACTTTATTTGTACCCCACTACCATCTCCCCAATGGGGACTTGGAGCAGCTTACATGAGGCCAAGCCCAAACAACAAATACAATAAAAAATAAAACCAAAACACAACCGAAAACGCAAACAGTAAACAGCAACATCATAATAAAATAAAACATGTAAATACATAGCAATATAAAATTACAATCACAATAACTATGCGTGGGCTACATGTAATGATTAAAAAAGAGACTAATTAAAACTAATTTAAAACTCGGGCGAGATAAAAGAGACAGATTATTTGCGGAGGAAAGCTCATTATAGCAGGGGTTGTGGAATCAGACTTTCCCACAGAAGGGAGGACAACATATTCCAATGACAAAACATTGAGGCTAAACAGTAGTGTGGGGTTGTATACCTACTCTCTAAAGGCGCAGCGGAAGAGCCAGGTTTTAAGGTCCTTTTTAAAGGTTTCTAGGGTAGGGGCTTTCCTAATTTCTCCAGGAAGTTGACTTTTTATTTTGAGTTGACTTATTTTGACTTCTAAAATATTTCTGTGTAGAAAATGCTGGCTGCTTAGCATAAAATACTTTGATGTGTGTAAAAAAGAAATGATTTGCAGAAGTTGTGTAAAGAATAGGTTGTAAACTGCAAAAATTCTCCTCAGATTCTCTTTATCAGGGTTTGATGCTTGAGAATCATGTTTTTTCTAGTTTCCAATTTTCAAAGATTTTTAGTTTTTATTTCCATCCTCAACTTTTTAAAAGTGCTATTCTTAATCCTTGTTTCATGTAATTTCTGCAAATATAATAGGTTTTCTTCTTATGTGAACTTATTGAATGTGATTTCATATATATGTAAAAAAAACTTTGAATATTATAGAAATAGACAGGAATACCTAAGATGTTCTCTCTAGGGATGTTATCACACACACAAACATAAACCTAGTTTCTATTACACTTGTAATACAGAAAGGAAACAATGCCCTTCCCATGACACAGGTGTACTTCCTAATTGCATACAGGAGAACTAAAAATATCGGGACTATACTAGTTTATTCAGATATCGATCACTGCACACATCTCATCAAATCCAATTTAGCGGGTAATTACCACTGTTCCATATGTTCTCAATTGGTAGCCTCAAAAACTTTCACATATTTACATCCAGTTTTTGAGTTTAAGTTCACTCACTTTGCTACTTGCAGAACAAAGGGAGTTATATATATGATTACCTTTGAATGTAACCTAGCATACATTGGCCAAACCCAACAGGCAGTAAAGTCCAGGATTATTGAACACAAAAGCAAGATTAGAAATCAGTCTAGAGAATCGATACTCTATAAACACTTTTATGATCAACAGCTTTGTTCAGAATCATTCAGATTACGTATTAGAAGTGGTGACACAACCTAAACACATGGATTATCTTATTAAACTCTTACAAAGAAAATCTTACTGGATGTTTAAGTTACAAACAGCATATCCTCGTGCTCTAAATTAACATACTTCATCATTATACTCAGTAACTCCTTATACTCTGTAACTCAATTACTATTGATTTTACAAGCTGCAAGTTTATGCATCGAACACATTTTGTGTAAGTTAGGAATTATTTGGGTGTACAGAGTAATTGTAATTGTAATTGTAAATTCTGTACTAATTGTATTTTATTCTGTACTATTCTATACTGTATATAACAGTTTGTTTATAATTGGCATTGTATATCTTTATGTTCGTAGGTAAATCTTGTTTCAGGTGTATTTCCTGCCAGCATCCATCATGCCTCATTAAAGAAGTGTTTCTTAAGTTTCTTAAGAAAAGAGGGGGAGAAGATAGGCAGAGATTATCTTCTGAGCTCAGAAATTACATTACAATTGAAGAAAACAGGGAAAAATATGTGAGATGGGATCTGTCAGATTCCTCTCATTGAATCAAACTGATGACATGGAGTAAGGGGCATTCCTATGGGCAGTCTCCTATTAAACAGTGACATTTATCTCCCTGAATCCTGCTTCATGGGTCTGGCATGGTAATCTTTTAGCTGAAAAGCCAGGGGAGGGTGAAATCAATGCCTCCTGTTTACTCAGGAGTAGCAGGATTGGAAGGAAAAGTCTATATCCCCAAAGTGGTGTCTATCTACCCAGATCAATGCCTCCTGTTTAGTCGGGAGTAACAGGATTGGGAGGATCTATATCCCCAAAGTGGTATCTATCTTCCCAGATGAATGCCACACACACATACCTCATGGTATATTTAAATCTATGTGAGATTGTCCAAGGAGTAGAGATTGCCTAAAGAGGCAGAAGAAACAATCAACTAATTCTATAAAAGCATGAAATGCAATGCTCAGAGTTCATGAGAAGAGTTAGTTGTTTGCTATGAGAGACTAAGGACATCTTAAAAGCAAGTATATATTTTCAAAAACACTAGCAAACAAGTATTGGATTCGTGTTTGTAAAAAAGTTCTACCTGAGGAGAAGGGCACAAAGGCATCGTTCTTCTTGAAGCGTCCATTCTCATCCAAGAAATTCTCTGGGTTGAAAATATTTGGGCTTTTAAACATTGTGGGGTCATGCAAGACAGTGGTAAGCAGTGGGTAGACCTCCAGCCCCTGGGAAAGGAAAAAGAAAGAGTTGTGAGGTCAGAACTGCAAAGATACAGCTCTTAAACACCGCATTTCACATGAACATGCCTATGTTCGCCCAGCCATTCATGGTCTATGAACTCCATTTAGATTTTTTATGAAAAGTTAGAAAAGTTGGATGGCCCTTGAGATCTCTTCCAAAGAGTAGTTGGACTTATCTGTGCTTGGTTCTGAATTTCATTAATTTGTTCTGGGATTCAAGGTTAAACCTAGGAATAGATGAGCAAACAGGCTATATGTCCAAAAGAATGGGGGTCTCGGCAACCCCTGATGGCTCATGAGTCTCAGGTAGCTCATAAGAAGATGACAGAACATACCAGATAACCTGCATTTCACCATACTCATGCCTGGGCTCCCCCTATATTTCCTGGTTACCCCCACTACTGTACCTTAGGGAGGAGGTATCCTCTGAATTCAGTGTCACGAGTAAGCCTGTGGGCCAGATCCATAGGGAGGAGATCACTGACTCTCTGTACTTCATGGATGACAGCATCTGTATATGGCATTTCACTCCGGTCATCAATGTTTGGGACACGATTACGGCCAATCACTCGATCAATTTCCTCATGCATTTTTGCTGTTAAACGTATGCATATAATTAATCCCTTGGGTAAGATTCTACCTCATATATAGCTAAAGCAGAGGCTGAATGGCCATCTGCCGGAAATGCTTTGGTTGTATTTTCCTCCATTATAGGGGATTGGACTGGGTGGCCCTTGAGATCTCTTCCAATTCTATGATTATAAATAAGGCGTAAAATATTTGAATATTTTCCCAAAGCAACCACTTGCATAGTTGCCCTGTTGGAGAGGAAACTCATAAACTACCATGTATCTTTTCAATAATTATTAATTGTCCAGTTATTTCAGAAATGGCTAACCGACACTATGGGTCATCAAACATTTTGAAGTACTTTGGGCCCTTACTCTATGCCAGGGTTTGGTTCCAAAACACCCATGAATACCCAAATCCATGAATGCTCAGATAATGTAATAGACGGTGTAGTAAAATCAAGGCCCTTATAGAAAATGGTGAACTAGTCAGGTGAGTGCTGGAAAAAAATTGGAGGATCTATGCGATGATAGGAGGCTACAAAATGGGTTGCCTACAAATTAGTGTAGTGGAGTCCTTTGGATTTTTAATGAATATTTCCAAGCCAAGATTGGTTGAGTCTGTGGATGCAAAAACCGTAGATATCAAGGCCAGACTGTATTCAGATGTATGTGGAGAAGTAACATGAACTTTGACTATAAAGGTGACCAGAAGTTGAGCATAGAGTTGTCTTGGAGAACCTTGAATTTCCTAGAGAAGTGTTCTCTCTACAAATCTCTAGGTATTTCAGTGTGACTCCATGAGCTACTTCTGGTGGAGGACCACCATAGTGTCACCTTAGAAGAACCTAAGAGCCGCCGCAAACTAGGCTCCTGCGGGAGCAAACCTTGCGAGCACGTCCTTGACGTCATGAGACTGCGCCTCTCTCTCCGCCCCTTTCTCCGTGCTAGAGAAGAAAACCACTGGTTTTTCCTTTGCTAGGGCAGCATTGCCAGCGTTCTCTCTCAGTTGAATTCTGCCAACTGAGAGAGTACGCTGGCAATGCTGCCCTAGCAAAGGAAAAACCACGCTGGCACGGAGAAAGGGGCGGAGAAAGGGGCGGGGCGAGAGGCGGAGTCTCATGACGTCAGGGACGTGCTGGCAAGGTTTGCTCCCGCAGGAGCCTAGTTTGCGACGGGTCTAAAGCTTTTAGAGATACCATATAATTTATAATTTACTAGCTGTGCCCTGCCACGCGTTGCTGTGGCCTTTAGTAAGAGTTTTGAAGTCTCTGCCTGGCCTCTCTTCCTTCCTTCCCCCGCTCTCTTTCCCTCTTTCTCTCTCTCACACTCCTTCCTTTCCCCTCTTTCTCTCTCTCTCTCTCTCTCTGGCATCCCTCCTTCCTCCCCCTTCTTTATGCTTGTGTGTAAACTTGAGTATTTTCTGTTGGTCATGGGGGTTCAGTGTGGCATGTTTGCCCCAATTCTGTCGTTGGTGGGGTTCAGGATGCTCTTTGAGTGTTGGTGAACTCTGAATCCCAGTGACTACAACTCCCAAATGTCAAGGTCTATTTCCCTCAAACTCCATCTGTGTTCATATTTGGGTGTATTGAATGCTTATGCCAAGTTTGCCAGGAGTGAATCACGGAGGAAAGGGGTGGGGTGAAGGGAGGGGGTGTGTCTTTCTGGAGGGGGAGGGAGGAGGGAAGGAGTAAGTCACGGAGGGAGGGGGGGGGTGAAGGGAGGGGGCGTGTCTTTCTGGAGGGGGAGGGAGGAGGGAAGGAGTGAGTGAGGGAAGGGGTGGGGCGAAGGGAGGGGGCGTGTCTTTCGGAGGGGGAGGGAGGAGGGAAGGAGTAGGTCACGGAGGGAAGGGGTGGGGCGAAGGGAGGGGGTGTCTTTGAAGACACGCCCCCTCCCTTCGCCCCACCCCTTCCCTCCAGGAGTGAATCATGGAGGGAAGGGGTGAGACCGGAGGGGGAGGGAAGGAGTGAGTCAGGGAGGGAAGGGGTGGGGGCAAAGGGAGGGGGTGACTTTGAAGACACGCCCCCTCCCTTCGCCCCACCCCCTCCCTCCGGGGCTTGGAGGGGGCGGGGTTTGTAGAGGAAGAAGAAGGGAGGAGGAGTGGATTTGGACAGGGCGGGAAGGGGCGGGCTTGGAGGGGGCGGGGTTTGGAGGGGGAGGGGAAAGATTGGGGAAGAAGAAGGAGGAGGTAAGATTGGGGCTTGTTGTGGCGTGTGTGGGTGTGTTGCGGGGAAGGGAGGGGGGGTGTGTTACCGGTGTGTGTGTTGCGGGGAAGGGGGGTGTTACCGGCGGGAAGGGGGCGGGGGGAAGTTGCATGGTGAATGTGTGGGCGGGAAGGGGGCAGGGGGAAGTTGCGTGATGCGTGTGTGGGCAGGAAGGGGGCGGGGGGAAGTGCGGTGATGTGTGTGCGGGAAGGGGGCGGGGGAAGTTGCGTTGCGTGGGTGGGAAGGGGACAGGGGGAAGTTGCGTGATGCGTGTGTGGGCAGGAAGGGGGCGGGGGGAAGTTGCGTGATGCGTGTGTGGGCAGGAAGGGGGCAGGGGGAAGTTGCGTTGTACGTGTGTGGGCAGTTTGCCCCAATTCTGTCATTGGTGGGGTTCAGGATGCTATTTGAGTGTTGGTGAACTGTGTATCCCAGTGACTACAACTCCCAAATGTCAAGGTCTATTTCCCCCAAACTCCATCTGTGTTTATTTTTGGCCGTATTGAATGCTTGTGCCGAGTTTGGTCCGGATCCATCATTGTGTGTGTGGGCAAAAAGGCAAGAAGGAAGGGGGGGCGGATGGAGGGAAGGCGGAAGAGCCGAGAGGGAAGAGCGAGTTTCGCCTCAGTAGCTTTCCAAGCGCGCTCTGACGGGCAGCGCCTCGGAGCGCTCTTCCCGTCGGCTGGGGCTTTTTTTCCAGGGAAGGGAAGGTTGCGGCACTCAGCGGTGGCGCTGCTGCTTCCCGAGCCTGGGCAAAGGGTGAAATTGCGTTGCGTGTGTGGTCGGGAAGGGGGCGGGGGGAACGGAGGGAGGGAAGTGCGGAGGGAGCGTTGGCCGTTCGGCCATGTGTGTGTGCGTGCTGGGGACTTTGCGCCAGTGCGCATGCTCAGTTGTTTTGCCGTTTTATCTGTGTGTGGTTGTGTTGTTTTCAATTTTGAATTGATTAGTTTGTACCGAGTGGGTTGTCCTTGGGGCATGGCAATTTTGGTGCAGTTTCGTTGGGGGTTTTTAGAGTTTTGCTGTTCTGTTGAACCAACCTAATAGATTTATATATATAGATATACCTGCCAACATGAACCAGCTGTTAATGACAACAATAACAATAATAACAACAATACCTTGCACCTCAGGATATTTCATCAAAAGCAGGAAACCAAATCTCAAGGTGGAGCTGACCGTCTCTGTTCCAGCAAAGAACAGATTAAGTGTGTTGAGCTCCAGGTTCTTGACATTAAACTCACTGGTCGGATTATTTTTTTCCTGAAAGCAGGAAAGAACAAGGTCCTATAAGATGATTTCAAGAAGAACTGCTTGCAAATTGAATAGTAAAGGACATTCTGGAATGAAAGTGGACAATCAATTTGCCCCCCTGTCCACTCCACTAAAATCTAGTTGGCCATTTATGCTTCAAATGCAAAGTGGGTGGAATATTGCATGGCATTCTGCATTGCAGTTACTGATTCATAATCTATAGAGTTTTGGATTTGTAACGGCTCTGCATTCAATAACAATGCAGGCGGTTCCAAAAGCCCTTTATCCCACAATAGTTTTGGATTTGTAACGGCTCTGTATTCAATAACAACGTGGGCTGTTCCAAACAGCACTTTATCCCAGGATCATTCACGTTTTAAAAACACGGATGTTCCTGGGGGGCTGTCTATGCCCTCCCAAGAAAGTGTGCACTTTCTGGGGTGGTGTCCAGATGTTCTGCCAGGACTAGCCCAGAATAACATCTGGGGGCCCTCCACTCTCCCCCAAAGGCCCTAAACCCCTTTGAAAAGTAAAGAAAACTTACCCGGCCTCTAGTACACTGTTGCAGCCACTCTCCCGGTGTATAGAAATGATGAGCCAGGAGAGCGGGGGGGGGGGGGGGGGGGGATCTCTCCTTCTCCCCCCTGCTCTCCTGATACATCATTTCTACATGCTGGGAGAGTAACTGAAACAGTTTACTGGAGGTCAAGTAAATTTTCTTTACTTTTCAAAAGGGTTTGGGGTTTTGGGGGGAGTGGGGTGGGTATTCCCTCAGTTTTCTAGACTAATTTAGTCCGAGAACTATGGGAATGGTGTCTGGACTGCAGTCCAGACACTAGAAATAGTGGGTTTATCCCACACCTTCCAAGAAGGCACAGAATAAATCCACTATCTAATTAATTCACTATAAACCAGAGTTTTCCTGGTTTGTAGCGAATTAATTTGGGATTGTCCAAAACATCTTCTTTATTGTGCGAGTTACTGCAATAAATGGGCTGTCTGGATGCATCCTGTGTGGTCATGATCTTGAAAATATTGTCATACTTGTTATGTTCCCCCCCAACCACATTATTTTCACAGAGATGGAGCAGACTTTCAAGAGATAGAGGTCTGTTCTTTTGGTGACAGGTTCAGGAGAATGACATTTCTGCCAGACTCATTCCATAAGGAAGTTTGTCACCATCAGAAGCATCTAATGCCTTGTCATAGCCTTGCTTGCTAGAAGGAGGGTGAGAAATGTCATCCACTTGAACCCCAATCAGCATCAGTCACAGTTCCAAATATCTGGAGTTCTGTACATTTGCTGCAGATCCTCGCTGCCTTCAAGCTCCAACAATGTACCTTTTCCATCTGGATGAGGAAGCAATCAATAAAGTCACGTGGGAAGTTGGGATCAAAGGCCTCTTGATTTTGCTTCACTCTCTTGGCAATGAAGATTCTCATATCTTCCAAGATATCATAGATCTTTGTATGAGGCCCTGGGAAGTACTTCAGGAAGTCGACATAGATGTCATAGAACTGCATGAGGAGAGAAATCATGCCTAGTGGGTTACCTGTCATATTCCTCCCTAATATCAAGAGTGTTTTACTTTGGAAGGATTTGAGTCTGAGTACAATTAAAGTCAGTGTAGATAAACTTTTGCTATACCTCTTTGAGTGAAGGAGGCATGCAAAACTCAACTTTGTTCTCAGTAGTAACATCTCAATGCTCCCCAAACATACGTGAGTCTCCCAAATTTAGCGACTGGGTTGGGTAATCTCAAACTTAAATCTGCAAACCTTTAATGATTCCAGGGATAATCATCTACAGGTGCAACTTAATGTGGCCATCAGAAAGCTTCATAAGTTACCCAATAACAACAGAAGTTTGTTGGTAGAAAAGGAATGGTCTGAGTGCAAGGAAGACATGCAAACGTGAAGAGAGAAAAAGCTAGGGAGCAAGGACCTTGCAGTAAGAAAGCAGAAGACCAAAAGATAAGAAGGAAGGTATGGAAACCATGATTTCTAGTGCAAGAGTTTTTATATTAAAATGCAACACAAGTCACAATAAACATAAGTATAACTGTAACAAGAGTGTGATGTCCCAGGTGAACATACCTTCTTTCCTGTTAGAAAGAATTGTTTTCTTCAGATTTACAATTAATCTTAATTCACTCTTCCATGACCACAGTCAAATAGATGGTTCCTAGTTGTGCCCCCACTATTTCCGAGCTCAATTCAAGGTGCTGGTTTTGACCTACAAAACCCTGTACGGTTCCGGTCCAGTGTATCTGTCCGAACGTATCTCCCTCTACGTCCCACCCCGAACTCTGAGATCATCTGGGGAGGCCCTGCTCTCGACCCCACCACTCTCACAAGTGAGGTTGGTGGGGACGAGGAGCAGGGCTTTCTCAGTGGTGGCTCCACACCTGTGGAACTCACTCCCGGGGGAAATCAGGGCAGCACCATCCCTCCTCGCTTTCAGGAGGAGGGTGAAGACGTGGTTATGGGACCAGGCCTTTGGGCACTCCGGCAATTAAATCAGACCATCAGGCGAGTAACAGCAGGATTGATGAAGTGGAACGTAAAACTAGATCTATGAGTTAGCGAATGCTGACCAGGTAAAAGGAGAAATTGGGTTTGTATTGGTTTTTATTGATTTTATTGATTTTATGTTAATAATGTATGAATTTTATTTTATTTTTTTATTTTTTTTGTTAACTGTGTTCTGATGTAATTTTGTGTATGATTGTTTTATGATGCAGGCATCGAATTGTGCCTTTGCTTTTGTAAGCCGCCCTGAGTCCCCCTCCGGGGTGAGAAGGGCGCGGTATAAGAACCCCAAATAAATAAATAAATAAATCCCTTCCCACAATCCTTTGATTGTTACTGTGGACCTTCAGGTAAAGGTTTTACTCAAATATATCAATAAGGAAATTAGATTTTTATATTTAAAATTATAATTATTTTGAATGTACCTGTTGCCTGCAATATTATCTCAGTCACTAGGTGGAGACTTCTTTAACTAGGAAAGAGGAAGCTGAAACCAAGCCTACAATATTTATTTCCCCAGAAGGTCAGAATTATGGCAGCGAAAACAAGTTGAATGTGATTCAACTTCCTTCAACAAGAACTATGATATTAAGGAAGGGAACCTGGATAGCTGCATCAGCACTTAAGTTCGAATCCAGGGAGAGCAGGTTCGAATCCAGTGAGAGCGCGGATGACCTCCCTCTGTCAGCTCCAGCTCTTGTGGGGACATGAGAGAAGCCTCCCACAAGGATGGTAAAACATCAAAACATCCGGGTGTCCCCTGGGCAATGTCCTTGCAGATGACCAATTCTCTCACACCAGAAGTGACTTGCAGTTTCTCAAGTCACTCCAGACACGACCAAAAAATAATAATTATCTAATAGGCAGAAGAAGAGGTATGTGTTACCTGGGACCAGCTTGAACTCATCTCCCGGAAGCTGTTGTTCATCATCTCCATGAGGGCTTGGAATTCCTTGTCCTCATAGTCAAAGCGGTCCCCAAAAACAATGGAGCAAATGACATTGGAGACCGCACGGCTTAAGAAGTAGGTGGGCTCAATAGGCTTTTCTAAAGCAGAAAACCAAAGAGAATAAATGAACCATCAGTCCACGGAAGTTGTCAAAGGTGCTGAGAAGAGGAACCAATACACATTGTGTCTAAATTTTGGGCAGAATAAGCTGTAACCCCCCCCCCCCTTGGCATTACATAATATGGTATTTTCACAGATCCAAATGAGTTCAGCCTGTTTTTGGCACCTCACTTACCCTTCGTCTTCCGAAATTCCTCCAGCAGGAACTGGGCTTCCTCTTTGATTCTCTCTTCAATGGATTTTTTCCCCATTCCAAAACTCCTCAAGATGGTGAGGGAGAACCGACGCATTTGCTTCCACCGTTCTCCATTGGCAAAGACCACACCTGAGGACCCCAGAAAAGAAGTCACGGGACAAGCAAAAGAAATAATGGGAAACTATTTCAAAGGCCATTGAGATGCCTCACCATATCCTTGGAAGGTCCGCTCGAGTGTAGGTAGAGTAGACCTTCCACTGAACTCTTCTGCTTTGTCGACTAAGGCCTCCTTCACAGCTTGATGCCCACATAAGACCAGAATTGGACGTGTTCCAAAATAGACAGTGAAAACAGAGCCGTATTTATCACGAAGCTGTAGGGAAAATAAACTTCTCATATCTGGTACAACCTTCTTGTAATGCTGTCCTTTGAAGTAGATGGATTTGGGGTCAAAAAGTACATTTAACAGGATACTGAGGGCCCTTCCAGACAGGCCCTTTATCCTAGGATCAGATCCCAGATTTTCTTTTTATCCCAGATTATCCAGCAGTGAGGACTCATATAATCCAATTTAAAGCAGAAAATCTGGAATCAGTTCCTGTCTGGAAGGGCCCTGAATCTTATCATATCATCACACTAGATAATGAATATGCTTTATATCCAGTTTCTGCGTCCTGCAGTTTGTAGTTTAGTGAGGCTGTTAAAGGCTCCTTCCTAAACTACAAACTCCATAATTCTGCAGGAGGCAGCAACCGGATTTAAAGTGGATTCATTCTCTAGTGGGGTGAGGTCCTTAATGAAGAGTTTTGTTTATCATTTAAGCATTGAGCCATTGGGACTGAGGGCTTCTCCAATTTTCACACATCAATTTCCTCATCCAAATCCATATATGTCTAAAGCCTCTCTCATTTCAGTCAGAAAGTAGCCCAAATGATACACTGACCAACACACATTTTGGTACCTCCAATGTTATTCCTGTTTCCGGGTATACTTGACCTGCTGATTCTAAAAATGGCATCAGTTTTCACCTATCAGCTCTAGCTTTTTAGATACAGAACATATGCCATTTATCAGTCACCATCTGCTTACCCATAGAAAACTATGATAACCATATCTACAAAACTAGAGCTGATACTGTCCACTCCAATGCAATTTTCTGAATCAGCACCTCAACTGACCCCAAGAACAGGCCCAAAAACCAAGACACCAAGAAAACCTTTTTGTTGGAGTGTTTTATCACAAAGAGTTCTCTAAGCAATTTCCAGAATGGCATTTTTCAAATAGGATGGCACAAAGGAATTATTTTCATAAGTAAATCCAGCAATGGGGGAAAATAAAACAATCAATAATAAATATAATAATAATAATAATAATAATAATAATAATAATAATAATACTTTATTTATATCCCGCCACCATCTCCCCAAAGGAGCATTTAGTCACCAAAAAATACAATCCAGAAGTTTAAAAAAATGGAGACTGCGTGTACATCCATTCCCCCTGCCAGCTCCGTCTACACTAACGTTACTCAACCTTCCTAATGCCACAACCCCTTAATACAGTTCCTTATGTTGTGTTGACTCCCAACAATAACATTATTTTCATTTTGCTACTGTTATGAATTGTCATGTAAATATCTGATAAGCAGGATGTATCTTATTCAATGGATGAAATTTAGCACAAATACCCGATACGCCCAAATACTGGTGAGGTTGGGGCAAGAAACTTATTTTGTCACTTGGGAGTTGTAACTGCTGGGATTTATAGTTCACCTACTATAAACATTCTGAACTCCACCAAAGATGGAATTGAACCAAACTTGGCACACAGAACTCCCATGACCAACATAAAATCCTGGAAGGGTTTGGTGGGCATTGACCTTGAGTTTTGGAGTTGCAGTTCACCTACATCGAGAGAGCACTCAAACAATGATGGATCTAGACCAAACTTGGCATGAATACTCAACATGCCCAAACGTGAACACTGTTGGAGTTTAGGGGAAATAGAACTTGACATTTGGGAGCCGTAGTTCCTGGGATTTATAGTTCACCTACAATCAAAGAGCATTCTGAATCCCACCAATGATAGAATTGGGGCAAACTTCCCACACAGAACCCCCATGTCTTGAAGATACTCGCTGGCGTGCTTCACATGCTCTCCCTTGCCTGCAGATGCACATTACGCTGCCATGAGCTGAGCATGGCTGCTCTCCCCTCCCTGCTTGGAGTCTCAGAAACAGCCCTCCCCTTGGCTGAGAGGCCAACTAATAACAGCGGAGGAGGGCTTTTGGCGGGAGGATTCACCATCTGTTTCCAAAAAAGAAAAGAAGGACAGGGATCTTCAACCTTCTCTACCAAAGAGGCTTGAAAGACCGTATATGTTTTCTGATGGTCTTTGGTGAGCGCTCTGAAACACCCTCACAACTCCCCCCCCCCCCGGGGTCCCGACCCCAGGTTAAGAAATGCTGGTCTGGAATATACCTCTCTAGGAAGCGAAATTTTCCTTTGAGGTAGCTATGATAACCTGATGCAATAAAAACAAAATTCTTGAAGCACCTTAACGACAAACGTGTTTAATGTGACATAAGCTTTCATGGAGTACAGCCCAATTTTAGAAGTTTTGATATTTTTCAGTCTAAAATCGCTTAGCCAAGGTATTGGCTTGGAAATAAACCTTATCCATGCACAAAGTTCCAAACATCTGCATTCAAAACCCAAACGGGCTAGAGAGATTAATGAGGGTTCCAAGTATCTTCTTAAGCAGTTATATTGTTGAAAGCTCAATTTATGACCTCATAATTGTTTCCACTTCACAGTGATCATGATATCATTATCATGACCACAAATGCCCCCCAAACCCACCTTAAAAGGCAAGGAGCTATACAGAGGTGGCCCTAGGTAATTTTCAACGGTAAGCAAACAGTATTTTGGTGCCCCCCCCCCCCAAACCAATCACTATATATTTCCTGTTTGTCGTGGAAGTWCTGTGTGCCATATTTGGTTCAATTCCATCATTGGTGGAGTTCAGAATRTTCTTTGATTATAGGTGAACTATACATCTCAGTAACTACAACTTGCATATGTCAAGGTCTATTTCCCCTCAAAAGTGCCTCAAGAGCACCCCTGGGCAAAATCAACTATACTGCAGATGCTTACTTTGCGTAATGGGTTGAGCCGCCCCTGGAGCTATATCAAGCCAGGGACTTTTGTGGTGCTGGTGAGCTTCCAACATCTTCCCACTATCCAGCCCTAGTGCAAGATGCAGCATGACCCTGATGAATGTCATACTGTTTGTAAATGTTTATGACACATATCTGATTTTAGGAGTCCTGGTGGAGCACTAGGTTAAACACTTGTGCCAGCAGGACTGAAAGTTTGACAGATCACAGGTTAGAATCCGGGGAAAGCATGGATGAGCTCCCACTGTCAGCTCCAGCTCTCCRTGTGGGGAAATGAGAGAAGCCCCCCACAAGGATGGTAAAACTGCAAAACATCCGGGCATCCCCTGGGCAGCATCCTTGCAGACAGCCAATTCTCTCACACCAGAAGCAACTTGCAGTTTCTCAAGTYGCTCCTGACATAGAAAAAAATGTGATTTTAAAAAATTGTTTACAAATAGCCAGACATCTTTGAATGCAAAATTAGCAAGTATTTTCACAATAAAAGCAATTCTGCACAGCCATCCTCTCCACTTTGGCATCTGGAAACAATATTGGTTTTTTTGGATGAAAATTCTACTTTTGTATGAAAAACACTTTGCTCTCTTTCCCCAAAAAATCCTGTTTCAAAACTCACATTTTTGAATGCAGAATAAGTGTTTTTTTTCACCAAACCACAAAAAATCTGCATAGGTTTCTGAACACTTTGTATTTTGTACACATTTTTCCCAATTCTGTACACATTTTCCCATCTATATGAGAATAGTATACAAAATTGTTGAAACTTTGATGCAAACTTCCCACATTTGAATTTTTTAAATTCACACATATTTTTGCACACAATAACTTCCCAAAACACTACAGAATGCATAAATACTGGTAAGCATTTCATCTAGTTTCTGTCTTCCTCAATGAAGAGAAAATTGTAGAAATCACTTGATCTCGTAGGTGAGGTCAAAATAGTCAAATATTTACATCCTCCATGTGTTGCTGCATTCACATTAGACTTCAATGTATTTCACAGGGACTTCCAGATAGGAAATCATATATGGTGCATCTACTGTGTAGATTTAATGCAGTTCAATATCACTTTAACTACCATGGCATGATGCTATGGGACTCTGGTATTTGTAGTTCAGTTTAGTGAGACATCAACTCTTGGCAGGGAAGGATAAAGACCTCATAAAACGACAACTGCTGTGATCCCATAGCACTGAACTATGACAGTTAAAGTTATATCAAACCCACAAAACGTCCATAAATGTCCATACCTTGAGAAGAGATTGTAAGGTTTTAGATGACTTAATCTGTAGGAAATTCCCGATCAGGGGCAGGGGAGTAGGTCCTGGAGGAAGTCTCCTCTTCTGAGAAAGTTGTCTCTTCGCTGACAGGAGAAGAAGGTATGAAACATAGACAATGAGGAGGACAGTGATTGCCCCAGTCCAATCCATGGTGCAGGCACCTATTCCAACTGGATGGGGCTCTGTAGCCTTTTATTCAACTCTTTTGGGCACCGCCTTCTGTATTACATAAGTATACAGAGCAAACATGTTAAATCACAATCTCTGGAATTGGAATCTAATGTAACTATCCTTGCATGGCAAAGAGGTGGAATGATCAATGGCTCTTGTGGTCCCTTCCAACTCTATGATTCCATGGTTCTATAATAGTTTCTTTCCTCGTGCCTCAGTGTTGTGGATATTTGGTCTGAAAAACATATGTTTTAAAATGTTTTCATTTCGACAGATATTCTAAAACGTCTTAAGCTTTTTTTAATCAATTGTAAAACATATCGGGTGTTATTTATATGTCAGCCCCTCATAAACACAAGTTCTGCATTTGTGGATTCAATCAACCATGGTTCAAAAATATTTGTTTTTGAATGCCTGGGCAGCAACAAAAGCTAGAGGTGGATGGCTTTCTAAGACGTAATTGGTGCTTCCCCCTTCTCTGTGAAATGACACTCACCTTATCCATAGTTCATATCAAAAATTTATAGTTTTGGCCCCCAAACCTGCTCTTGACTTAGACATGGGGTCAACTTAGACACAAATATGTACTGTAATTGTGAGGATAAGACCTAGGAATTATTCTCTGACTGTCTATAGTGTGCTCAATGTCAGAGCACACTATAAAAAAGTGTCTTTAGCTACATGACTGTCCAGATCATGACTGTAGGAACTCAACCTCCTTCTAAACTTTCAGCCTCCCAATGCCTGTTGTTTTATAACTCCTCAAAGAGTAAGTTTTTGAACTTAGTATTTTACATCCTCTTGACAAACTGATGGCTCCTGATTGGTGTTAACTTCAAGGGGATCTTCTCAAAAGCACTAGGCTAAATCCAAAGTTAGTCTCAACTGAAGTAAAGACATGGAAATGAAGTAGACTTGTTAACTACCATAAATGCGAGTCCCATTTATTTCAATTGGTCCTCTCTAATTAGAACCAATATTGAAGTTGGGGCTGTTGACAGCTGGACTTCTTGGAGATCTCTTGTTCATAAAGTCATAACAGGTTGAGACAATCAGATGGCAAACAACAATAAACGTATGTCAAATATAAAGCTGTGTGTTTGACTTGGCAAATCTTAACAGTGTATATACCACTCTTCTGGAAAAGCATTGCATTTACACTGCCTGATGAGAAAGTCCTCGCTATCACATTTTTATATTCATTTGTTTGCCTATTAATAACAACACTAAGGGTTATAGTCAAGAGAGTGGTGAATATGCACATCAGAACTATGAAACTATGCTCATTTCTGAAAACTAATCTGGGTTTTAGTGGAAATCAATGCAAATTAACCTTGCTGCCTTGATGTTTATTGGTTCAAAGTTTGGCTGTCACTTAGTGATCTTTGGCTTGGCCATTTTCATTGTGTAATCATAACAACAACAACAACAACAACAACAACAACTTTGTTTTTATACCCCACCTCCATCTCCTTGAAGGGACTCGGGGCGGCTTACATGGGGCCAAGTCCAACAGAACAGTATTATTATTTCATATCAAAAGCATTGCATGAATTAGTATAAAACTGATAGAAATAGAAGGAGCGCAGAAGGATAAATATCTTTTGACCAAAAAGGGGCAACAGCAATGGCATTGTATGTAGCCTCTAACAGTTCTTCCTCTGTACATAAGGCAGGGCATAGTGGGCAAGCATAGAGATGAAAACATTTGATGAATACATGCGAAAACAGAACAGTTAAAACATAACACATTAAAATGTATATCAACAAAATGATAACAAAAAAACAATAAAACAAAATAAAACAATAACATTAAACAGTATATAAAACAACCATCAAAACCAACAACCAATAATAATCAATGTCTCATCGTGGGTGGGCGGACTGGTGCCAACACATTAGAGAATAGAGCTAATGAATAAAGTGCAAATATCATACAGCAGCGATGAGAATAAGAACGATTTACCATTAAGGATTTGGATATAACAATCGTAAAGTGCTTGAGGACAAGATTTTTGGGTCCTAATGGGGGCCAGCTGTCCAGGGAATTGCCTAGTCAAAAGCACAGCGGAACATCCACATCTTTAAGTCTTTGTGGAAGATGGACAGGGAGGGTGCTAGCCTGATCTCCCTGGGGAGGGAGTTCCAGAGCCAGGGGGAGTGGTCACGATTGAGAAGACCCATTCTCTTGTCCCCATCAGCCATGCCTGAGATGGATGTGGAAGCGAGAGAAGAGCCTCCCCAGAGTATGTGGGTTCATAGGGGAAGATGTGGTTGCGAAGATAGGCAGGTCCAGCACCGTTTAGAGCTTTATAGGTGATGATCTGCAACTTGCATTGAGACCGGAAACTTATCAGCAGCCAGTGGAGCTGTTTAAACAGGAGGGTTGACCACTCCCTCTAGTTTGCTCTAGTTAACGATCTGGCCGCCGACTTTTACACCAGTTTCTGGGCCATCTTCAGGGGCAGCCCCATACAGAGTGTACTACAGTAGTCCAGCCTTGAGGTAACTAAGCCATGGATCACCATGGTCAAGTTAGACTTCTCAAAGTATGGTCGCAGCTAGCGCACAAGTTTTATCTGTACGAAAGCCCTCCCAGCCACTGCTAACACCTGAGCATCAAGCGCTGAGTGTAGGAGGACTCCCAGACTGCGAACCTGTGTCTTCAGGGGTAGTGTAAGACCGTTGAGCACAGGTTGCCACCCCTGTACCCCGATCGGTCAAACAACTGACCTGGAGTTGTCTTGTCAGGATTTAACTTCAGCTTGTTGGCCCTCATCCAGCCCATCACAGCAGCCAGACACTGGTCCAGAATCCGAGGGGCTTCCTTGGAATTCAGTGGAAAGGAATAACAGAGTTGTGTGTCATCTGCGTAGAGATCGTACCAATCTCCAAAACTCCAGATGACCTTGCCCAATGGTTTCATGTAGATGTTAAAAAGCATGAGGGAAAGAATAGAACCTTGCAGGACTCCACAAGTCAAAGGCCAGGGATCCAAGAAGGTCTCCCCAGCTTCACCAACTGGGTGCGGCCCTCCAGGAAGGAGTGGAGCCATTGTAAAGCAGTGCCCCCAAGGCCCATTCTGGAGAACTGCCCCAGAAGGATACCATAATCAATGGTATCGAAAGCCACTGAGATATCCAAGAGAATCAACAAGGACACACTCCCCCTGTCACATTTTCTGTGGAGGTCATCTATCAAGGCGGCCAGAGCCATCTCGGTGCCGTGACCAGGCCTGAACCCAGACTTCAATGGGCCCAGATAATCAGTTTCGTTCAAGAACCCCTGGAGCTGGGAAGCAACAATTCACTCCGCAACCTTGCCCAGAAAAGAAAGATTTTAAATTGGCCA
Source organism: Anolis sagrei ordinatus (assembly GCF_025583915.1). Classification (NCBI taxonomy): domain Eukaryota; kingdom Metazoa; phylum Chordata; class Lepidosauria; order Squamata; family Anolidae; genus Anolis; species Anolis sagrei. The sequence continues at coordinate 9,585,184 of NW_026847771.1, read as the reverse complement.
ATACATTTTCCACTCATCTTTATTCCTTTCATAATCGGTGGCTGTATTGCATAAGCCCTTCTTAGTTTAATCAGTTATGAAATCTACTATCAAGTGACATCTGAATTACTCTGGCTTGAGAGCAGAAAGCAAACTACCTAGGAGAAAGTATTGCCTATTGGTTGTGGTTACTCTGCTTTTATTAGCACAGCCAAACTCATCTGTCAACAAAAGAGCCTCACTTAGCATGCCAAAAAACAGAGGTGGTTTTTTGTGTTGCCGCCTTTCTTTTCTTTGTTTTCTTCTGGTTATAAAAGAGGAACCTGGCTCTGGTTTTATGTCCTCAAGTCATTTCTCATTTTGATCATTATATCAGTTATCAAGCAGTCAGCTGGTACCAGCCCCAAGCAAAAACCAAGCACAAAACAGTGGCTGGATTTCAATATATTCTTTCTGCAACTGGCATATTGGCAAAGCATGGCAAGGCAGGAAGAAGAAATGTAAACAGGTAGATGTACAAATGGTAGAAAATAACACCTGCACCATTCCGTTCTCTTGAAAGGGCGACCAAAATAAAGATGTTCAGGAGGCCTTTATCATACTAAAAGAAGAAAGACATAACATGACATAACATAACACAACAATAACAACAACAACAATAATAATCTTTATTTATTTCCCACCACCACCTCCCTGAAGGGACTCAGGCTTACAAGGCACTCCAGGATGCACATATAACATACGACAGGTAAAAATGGTACAAAAGTATAAAACAAGTCACATAAAATTTTAACAACATCCCCCATCAACACATGTAACATAAAATCAAAATAATACAATTTTAAAACAACAGTAGATAAAACTAAGTGCCGTCAATTCACAAGGTGGCAAGTGTCAGCTTCATTTGGGTCCATTCAGCCTACTCAAGATCAAAGGCCTGTCTGAACATCCATGTTTTCAGGTTGGAATAGAAGGATTGAAGGGTGGGGGCTAATCTAATCTCTTTTAGGAATTCCAGAGCAGGGGGGGCACCACAGAGAAGGCCCTCTCTCTCGTCCTCACCAACTGTGCTTGAGACAGTGGTAGGATTGAGAGAAGGGCTTCACCTGTTGATTTCAGAGCCCACACAGGTTCATAGAAATAGATGCAGTCTCGAAGATAGGTTGGACCTGAAGCGTATAGGGCTTTATAGATATTAACCTGCACCTTGAATTGAGCCTGGAAACTTGTCGGAAGCCAGTGGAGCTACTTCAGCAGGGGCATGGGATGTTCCCTGTAGCTAGCTCCAGTTAGTAATCTGGCCACCGACCTTTGCACTAGCTGCAGTTTCCAAGCCATCTTCAAAAGTAGCCCCACATAGAGTGCATTACAGTAGTCCATTCTGGATGTAACTAAGGCGTGGACCACCATGGCCAAGTCAGGCTTCTTGAGATACAGTTGCAAGTTTTAACTGTGTGAAGGCCCTCCCAGCTACTGAAGACACCTGAGCATCAAGCATCAGCGCTGAGTCTAGGAGGAGCCCCAGAATGCGGACCTGTGTCCTCAGGGGGAGTGTAACCCTGTTGAGTAGAGGTTGCCACCCTATATCCCAATTGGCCTCACAACTGACCAGGAGGACCTCTGTCTTGTCTGGATTAAGTCAGAGCTGAAATGTTTAGGTGATTGTGTTGAGGCACGATGTTGTGCCATTGTAAGCCACCTTGAGTCCCCCTGTCAGGGTAGAGAAGGACAGGTTACAAATATGGCAAATAAAGAAATATTACCATTCGAACTTAAGGATATAGGTATTAATGGGGTTAAGATCTGCTCTAAGTTATTTCAGAGGGCAGACTTCTGGAACAACAAAGCAATTTGGAAATTTGGGGATGTTGAGTCACATAATTTGCTCATTTCAAGAGAATTAATGTTATAGGGGAAAAGAAGTGCAAAGATTTCCCTTTTTAAAAAACTGGGTGCAAATCACACACACACACACGGTTAATCTAAGGCTGAAAGAAGTTCTACAGTTAAATAAAGGTTTTACATTTGAAAGGTTTATGTTGATGTTGGGAAAACATAACAAATGGAAAACATTAGTTTATGGTTAAGTTAATAACTTATGAAAATGTAAGGGAAATGTGATGCAGTGGTGGCTTAGTAAATAAAACATTTTGGATACTGAAAGGAAGCAAGAGAGCAGAGGGATGATTTATTGTTGCCACCAATTTGAAAGGAACCAGTATTCAGGAGATTTTACCCCAGTTCCCAATTTTAAAAAGAACTCGCCGATTTGCAATGGAGGTTGCCGATTAGGAACCAAATTTACCATCAAGTTGGAAGGGAGGCTGTTCAATTGCACCTCCTCCTTTATTAAGAAAGTAATAACTTAGTAGTAATTACACTGTATATACTGTAGCGTGACTGGAGAGAAGAATGTAGATTTATTTGGTTACTTTTCCCTGCGTTTCTGCCACCACGTGAGGTAAGTTGTAATATTGTGAGAAATGGCACTTTGGACACAGAATAGACGGAGCTGAGGCAATCTTCAAATAAAAGTTAACAATTTTATTAAGTACACAGCGTGTGGTTGCAAGACATAACTTTTCCTTGTTGCACTTGGAATAATACTTGTAACTTTAACAGTTCATTCTTCAAGTAACACAGTATCTTTCTGACGTAGAGACAAAGTTTCAATACAGGGATGTTTCCCTTATTTGATCCTCCCTAGATCAAATACTAAGTAAACTATTCTTTAGCCTCTCCTTAGACTAAAAGAATACCAGCTCTGTTTCACCATTCGGCTGCACTAGCCTGAGAAACTTCCAATAGCCAAACCCAACTTTTCAAAGCCTCAAAGCTTTGTTTCACAAGTCACTCCACCACCTTTCCTTTCCTTCTCTCCCAACTCCTAACTCCTGACTCCTCTGAACCTAAACCCGGACTGCTCACTCCTCTAAACCTAAACCCTAACTGATTTTTAACTATCGTTTTTTCAAACTCTCCCCTCTAAGCTCCTCCCACTTCCCTCTCTCCTGCATCGGTCTCCATGGCAACGCACATGGAGGACTCCTCTGACTTAGGCAGCTCCAGCATTACTGCAGCCAATCTAAACACAAATACAGTTAAAATCATACAATGTATAATCAACTCCTGTACAGATACCTTAATTTGGGTTCAGATACATAGATTTATAATGGAAATAAAACAATGAAGGTTTATATGGGTTACAATAATGAGAAGACAAAAGTGAGATTGAACCAATTCTCTGTTCAAACTGCCTAATCAAATGCACAGCAGAACATCCAGGTTTTAAAGTCCTTGCGGAAAATAGATAGAGTAGGTGCCAATCTGATCTCCTTAGGTAGAGAGTTCCAGAGCCGAGGGGCCACCACCAAGAAGGCCCTCTCCCTTGTCCCCACCAACCACGCTTGAGACGACGACAGAAGCGAGAGGAGAGCCTCCCCAGATGATATTACAGTATGTGCTGGTTCGTAGGGGAAGATGCGATCATGAAGATAGGCAGATCCTGAACCATTTAGGACTTTATAGGTAATCACTCGCACCTTGAATTGGGACCGGAAACTTATTGGCAGCCAATGAAGCAGTTTGAACAGGGGGGTTGACCATTCCCTGTAACTAGCTCTCATTAATAATCTGGGCACCGATCTTTGAACCAACTTCAGTTTCCGGGCCGTCTTCAAAGGCAGCCCCATGTAGAGTGCATTACAATGATCCAATCTGGAAGTAACTAAGGCATAGACCACCATTGCCAAGTCAGACTTTATGAGGTACGGGCACAGTTGGCGCACAAGCTTTAATTATTTATTTCTCGTGTCAGGAGCAAACCAAACAGTTGTAGTGTATTAAAAAGAAACACACATACAAAGTTTGCAAACTTGGTATTCTATTAAATGTCCTTTGACCAGTAGCTGGCCACTTGGAGTGCCTCAGGTGTTGTTATTGTGCATGTGGAAGGGCTCAGGATACATTGTAGTAGGTAGTCAGTGGTTTGCTCTTCTCCACACTCGCTTTAATTGCACAAAGGCCCTCCTGGCCATTGCCGACACCTGAGCGTAAAGCATCAAGGCAGAATCCAGAAGGACCCCCAAACTGCGAACCTGTGCCCTCAAGGGGAGTGTGACCTGTCAAGCACAGGTTACCACCCTATATTCCTATAGGCCACATGACTGACCTGGAGGACCTCTGTTTTGTCAGGATTAAGCTTCAGTTTGTTAGCCCTCATCCAGCTCATCACAGTGGTCAGACACTGGTCATGGATTGGGGGGGGGGGGGCATCCTTGGAATCTGGTGGAAAAGAGTAATAGAGTTGTGTGTCATTTGTGTAGAGATGACATTGAACTCCAAAACTCAGGGTGACCTCACCCAGCAGTTTCATGTAGATGTTAAAAAACATAGGGGAAAGAATACAACTTTGCGGGACCCCACAGGACAACGGCCAGGGGTCCAAGCAGGTATCCCCCAGCTTCACTGACTGGGTAGGACCCTCCAGGATGGATCGGAGCCACTGCAAAGCAGTGCCCCCAAGACCCATTCCCGACCCAGAAGGATACCATGGTCGATGGTATTGAAAGGCACTGAGATATTTAAATATACGGGCACATTTCTTGTTAGTTTAAACTTTAAAACATTTTGGTTTGTGTCTTTAACTTTCAGTCTTTATCGATCTCTTCAACACTACACAGTTCTGTACAACTCTCTCTTCTATAACTGCCTACTTTCAACTGTCATCTTCAAATCATTAAAAACAGAGGAAGCTTGAGAAGGTTGCCTATTTCCAACAAGTTGTATCACTATTTCTGGTGCAATATTTTTCTTCCACAGCAGTTCTGGAATTACTACGGAATCTTCCGCCCATCCCTTTCTTATTCCTGATCCCAATGTTCAACAACACCGCTGCAGATGGAATGAAGGTGGCATCAACTTGGTTGTGCAGAAACTCATCACGTGATTTAGAATCAACAAAGATTGCATGATGGCAGCAAGCGTGTGAAAATGTTCATTTTGAATCCAGGATGTATCTAATTGCTTAAACAATGTAATTGCTTTATGAGATCTTAAGCTGGTGTGATAAAAGTCTTTAATTACATAACTAACATAGTCGTGTAGCTGAGTAGTGTCCTCTGGCTTACCCAGGCCTTGTCTGTAGTTAGCGGCAGAAGGTGCTGTGAGCAACTGAGGTCTGCTTTTCTGTCAATTGAGACACAGCAAACTAATGTTTCCACCCTCTTTCAACCAGCAACCTTTGCTGCAACAATCAAAAGCAAAGTAATAATAATAAATAGTCTGCTGCATCCCAATCGACAGGAGAACAGAGCCTTGCCACTTGCAGAATCTGCTGCTCTGTAAGCTTTTATAATTCCTATAATTCCTCAAGACCTGGCCATTCAAACAAGCTTTTGAGAACACCTATCCCCTAGTTGTTCTATGCAATCATTTTGCAGCCTTGCACTTCATTCCATACCCTCGTTCCATGGTTCAGTTCTGCACTTACCCCATTCCCTTGTCCTATTGTTTACAGCCTGGCCACGTTTACAGTAGTTTACCGCCATTGGTTGATGAGCGCTGATTTAATTGAGTCTTGTTGATGTTTTATATGCCTATATGTTTGATTCAATTGTATTTTATACTGTGCTTTATTTTATGTTGTGTTCTTAGGCACCTTGTGCCATGTGTAAGCCATTCCAAGTCTCTTCGGGGAGATGGTGGCAGGTTACAAGAAGAAAATTATTATTATTATTATTATTATTATTATTATTATTATTAGAAACATAACAAGATGAGTCCACAGCAAACAAGATCATTCTGCTGGCTGTTGTATTGGATCACACATTGGACACTTCCCAAGTGTCTAGGACTGTGTGATGTATCGGCAAATAATGCATGCAGATCCCAATAAGGTGACCTTTTGCAGTTGGCAGATGGTAATTTTGTCAGTGCCGATTGTGTTTAAGTGCAGGCCAAGGTCTTTAGACACTGCACCCAGTGTGCCGATCACCACTGGGACCACCTTTACTAGCTTGTGCCAGAGTCTTTGCAGTTCTATCTTTAAATCCTCATATTGTGTCAGCTTTTCCACCTGTTTCTCTTCAATCCTGCTGTCACCTGGGATTGCGACATCGACAATCCATATATATTTTTTAACACAATCATGAGGTCAGGAGTATTGTGCTCCAAAACTCTGTCATTCTGAATTCGGAAATCCCAAAGTAGCTTGACGTGTTCACTTTCTGTAACTTTTTCCAGCTTGTGATCCCACCAGTTCTTTTGTCGCAGGCAGAAGGTATTTGTGGCATAAGTTCCAATTAATCATCTGAGCAATGGTGTTGTGCCTCTGCTTGTAGTCTGTCTGCGTAATCTTCTTGCAGCAGTTGAGGATGTGATCTATTGTTTCATCTGCTTCCTTGCAGAGTCTACACATTATTATTATTATTATTATTATTATTATTATTATTATTATTATTATTATTATTTTCTCTACCCTATTAAATACAGAAGGATCAGGAATACAAAATAGTTATGAATGGGTATTTCTAAGCTATGCATTCATAACTGAAACTAAAAATCCTAGCAATTATTTCACATCACTTCAAGTTAAAACTATGAAGAATCAAAAGCCATTTAAAATTAGAGTGTCATGTTCTTTAGTATCATTTCGTAAGCAGATGAAGACTTCTGATTTGTGTGTGTGAGAGAGAGAGACTGTGGAAGGTTTGGGGAACTTGATCACTTATGTGGGAAATGATGTTTCATAATGTCCTCTGTTGTAACAACAGAAGACATTATGAAACATCCTTTCCACATATGCAATCAGATCCCCCAAGACCATGTGCTCCTGCAATTTGAGGTACAAAGGAAGGCCAAAACTAAGACAAGTCAAACCCGCATTTTGGACTTTAGGAGAGCTGATTTCCAAAAAATGAAGGAAACGCTGAGCAGCATTCCGTGGACACAGATACTAAAAGACAAGGGAGTTACGGATGGATGGGAATTTCTCAAGAGTGAAATACTCAAGGCGCAATTGCAAACCGTGCCAACAAAGAGAAAAAATAGGACAAGTGCAAAGAAGCCAGAATGGATGTCCAAAGAACTTCTAACTGTGCTAAGACACAAAAGAGACATGAACAAGAAGTGGAAAAAGGGAGAAATCACCAAAGAAGAATTCAAACAAATAGCCAACACCTGTAGGGAAAAGGTCCGCAAGGCTAAAGCAAAAAACGAGCTCAGACTTGCCAGGGACATTAAAAACAATAAAAAGGGCTTCTATTCTTATGTCAGTAGAAAAAGGAAAAACAAGGAGGCGATAGGACCTCTTCGAGGAGAAGATGGGGCAATGCTGACAGGGGATAGGGAAAAGGCAGAACTACTTAATGCCTTCTTTGCCTCGGTCTTCTCACAAAAAGAGAGTCTTCAACCTCAGCAAGATGGAGTGGATGAAGGATTGGAGGACATCCAACCCCAAATTGGGAAAGAAGTCGTCCAGGAATACCTGGCCGCTCTTAATGAGTTCAAGTCCCCAGGGCCAGATCAACTACACCCCAGAGTATTGAAGGAACTAGCGGAAGTCATTTCGGAACCATTGGCAACCATCTTTGAGAGTTCTTGGAGAACGGGAGAAGTTCCAGCAGATTGGAGGAGGGCCAATGTGGTCCCAATCTTCAAGAAGGGAAAAAGGGATGACCCAAACAACTACCGTCCGGTCAGCCTCACGTCGATACCGGGCAAGATTCTGGAAAAGATTGTTAAGGAAGAGGTCTGCAAACACTTAGAAACAAATGCAGTCATCGCTAATAGTCAACATGGATTTATCAAAAACAAGTCATGCCAGACTAATCTGATCTCTTTCTTCGATAGAGCTTACAAGCTGGGTAGATGCGGGGAATGCCGTGGATGTAGCGTACCTGGATTTCAGTAAGGCCTTCGACAAGGTCCCCCATGACCTTCTGGCAAGGAAACTAGTCCAATGTGGGCTAGGCAACACTACGGTGAGGTGGATCTGTAATTGGTTAAGTGGACGAACACAGAGAGTGCTCACTAATGCTTCCTCTTAATCTTGGAAAGAAGTGACAAGTGGAGTGCTCAGGGTTCCGTCTGGGCCCAGTCCTGTTCAATATCTTTATTAATGACTTAGATGAAGGGTAGAAGGCAGATCATCAAGTTTGCAGACGACACCAAATTAGGAGGGATAGACAAATAGTCCAGAGGAAAGGAGCAGAATTCAAAACGATCTTGACAGATTAGAGAGATGGGCCAAAACTAACAAAATGAAGTTCAACAGTGACAAATGCAAGATACTCCACTTTGGCAGAAAAAATGAAATGCAAAGATACAGAATGGGTGACGCCTGGCTTAAGAGAGCAGTACGTGTGAAAAAGATCTTGGAGTCCTCGTGGACAACAAGTTAAACATGAGCCAACAATGTGATGTGGTGGCAAAAAAAGCCAATGGGATTTTGGCCTGCATCAAGGGAGCATAGTGTGTAGATCGAGGGAAGTCATGCTACCCCTCTATTCTATTTTGGTTAGACCACATCTGGAATATTGTGTCCAATTCTGGGCACCACAATTCAAGAGAGATATTGACAAGCTGGAATGTGTCCAGAGGAGGGCGACTAAAATGATCAAGGGTCTGGAGAACAAGCCCTATGAGGAGCGGCTTAGGGAACTGGGCATGTTTAGCCTGAAGAAGAGAAGGCTGAGAGGAGATATGATAGCCATGTATAAATATGCGAGAGGAAGCCACAGGGAGGAGGGAGCAAGCTTGTTTTCTGCTTCCTTGGAGACTAGGACGCGGAACAATGGCTTCAAACTACAAGAGAGGAGATTCCATCTGAACATGAGGAAGAACTTCCTGACTGTGAGAGCCGTTCAGCAGTGGAACTCTCTGCCCCGGAGTGTGGTGGAGGCTCCTTCTTTGGAAGCTTTTAAGCAGAGGCTGGATGGCCATCTGTCCGGGGTGATTTGAATGCAATATTCCTGCTTCTTGGCAGGGGGTTGGACTGGATGGCCCATGAGGTCTCTTCCAACTCTTTGATTCTATGATTCTATGATTCTGCATACACACTCTCTCTCACACACACACACAAAATAGAAGTCTTCATCTGCTTATGAAATGATACTAAAGGAGATGGCACTCTTGCCTGTCTAGGAAGAGAATCCCAGGGTTTGGGAGCAGCCACCAAAAAGTTCCCCTCCTCTGTTTCCATTTGATATGTGAATGACATTGTTGGGATGGTGAGAAGCTTCCCATGTAGATCTCGAAAGCTGGGAAAAGTCAAATGGGAGAATACGACCCTTCAGATACCTTGGACCTGACCCATATATGTCCATTCTCTACTTCTCCAGAGATGTTTACATTGCTATACAGAATTTCAATCTCACTTACCACAGAAAGTTTACTATCTGGGCACTAGTAGCTAAGGGCACCTGGCCATGTGCCGTAGCTAAGGGCACCTGCCAGGGAGATAAGTTTGCTAAAAAGGGTGTGACACCAATCCCTTTTGTTTTTGCTTCATGTTTTTATTACACCAGGGCCTTGCCAGGGTGGTTGTAGCTCTTTTTCTTCTTGAAATCCAGAGCCAAACTCACCTCAGCCATCTTTGGCACAATGGACGTGGGAGAAGCAATTTCGCTCTTGTTGGTGGTTTTTTGTTCCACCTTAATCCTCCTGTCAGCATGGAGCCAAATAGCCCAAAGAAGAAGCCTACCGCCAGGCCCCACTCCCCTCCCTGCTTTGGGCAACCTGTTAGACCTGAAAGCCAATGATATATTGAAGTCATTCAAGAAGGTAAGAGGGTTCTTCCATTTCAAGAAGGTAAGAGGGTTCTTCCATTTCTCCCCCCCTGCCCGCCCCCGCCCCCGCCCCCCCCATGGGAACCTGCTTTCAACAAGGTTGGAGTATTCATTACCTTGACTGGCAGCTGTTTGCTAGGTAATTAATGATTCCAATCAGCTGCTGTCTTGTAGAACCTTCCAAATTCCTGTGAGGGATGGGTGAAGAAATGGATCTGAATTGCAATTTATAATATTGCCTGGAGTTCAGTATTGCAGTTATGGGCTCATAACCTAGAGTTACAAATCCATATTCACAAAACCTATGTATTCATGCTTGCACCGCTACTGCTCCAATTGTTCAGGTCCCCCAACTGCGAGTGACTATGGTCTGTTCTCCTGACAACTGAAGCAAGGAGATGGATGTTTCTAAACTCCCCCTCATTAGTAATTGAGGGTTTTTTATTGTTGTTGTTTTTTCCCCACTCCTGCCCTTCCCTCCTTGTACATGCAATTTATACATCAAACTACAGAAGTTACATTTGAAATATCAGTCTCAGTCTTAATTTTTCTACTCCACATCTTAGCACATTCTCTAAATAATTCCTAACTGGTTCCCACATCCTCTTAGTTGTTGTAACCTTTCCAATTTTATCTATATTATTCCGTTTGCAATTTGTTATTTCCACATTTAACATATTAACTATATTAGTAATTGTGTTGAGACAGGGATCCTGATTTTGGGATATTGGTCCCACAGGTATGTGGGTCTACTGTACTTATAAATAAAAGACAAGTTTAAATGGAATATTTATTGTCATTTGCCTTCAAATCATTTTTGATTTACAGTTATTCTAAGACAACCCTATCACAGGGTTTTCATGGTAAGTTTATTCAGAGAGTTTTCCATCGACTTCCTCTGTGACAGATGCCGGATCCAGACAGGCCTTTATCACAGGAGAATCCGTGTTTAAAAAACGTGGATTTTCCTAGGGACCTGTCCAGACAGGACCTTTATTGTGGTAACTCCTACAATAAAGGAGGGGCTGTCCAGACAATATTGCTTCCCCCCTACACTGCTCTCCTAGAGCATCATTTCTACAGGAGAGCCTGCTGAGGCTTGTAATGGAGGCCTGGTAAGTTTTTATTACTTTTCTAAGGGGTCTGGGGGCTTAGGGGGAGATGATGGGTATTCCCACAGTTTACCAGGCTTATTTAGTATTCTGCATTCCAGACACCGGAAATAGTGGATTTATCCCACAGAGACATCTGGAGGCCCTACTTCCTTCCCCCAAGCCCCCAGACCCCTTAGAAAAGTAATAAAAACTGATCCGGGCTCAATTAAAAGCCCCAGCAGGCTCTCCCAGCATGTAGAAATGACACACCAGGAGAGCTGGGGGGGAACAATGTCATCTGGACAGCCCCTCCTTTATTGTGAGAGTTACCACAATAAAGGTCCTGCCTGGATGGACCTTGAGTGTGATTTGCCCAAGGGTCACTCCATTAGTTTTCATGGCCGAGAATCCTAGTTGTTGTTGTTTATTCGTTCAGTTGTTTCCACCTCTTTGTGACCTCCTGGACCATCCCACGCCAGAGCTTCCTGTCTGCCATCACCACCCCCAGCTCCTTCAAGGTCAAGCCAGTCACTTCAAGGATGCCATCCATCCACCTTGCCCTTGGTCGGCCCCTCTTCCTTTTCCCTTCCATTTTCCCCAGCATCATTGTCTTCTCTAAGCTTTCCTATCTTCCCATTATGTGGCCAAAGTATTTCATCTTGGCCTCTAATATCCTTCCCTCAGTGAGCAGCCAGGTTTCCTGGAGTGTGGGCTGGTTGGATCTTCTTGCGGTCTAAGGCACTCACAGCATTTTCCTCCAGCAGCACAGTTCAAAAGCGTCTATCTTCCTTCGCTCAGCCTTCCTTAGGGTCCAGCTCTTGCATCCATAGGTATGGGGAATGATTTATAACTGGCAAATAGAGGGAGAAAATGTGGAGGCAATTGCAGACTTTGTATTTCTAGGCACAAAGTTTACTGCAGACATAGACTGCAACCAGGAAATCAGAAGACATTTACTTCTTGGGAGGAGAGAATGACCAATCTCGATAAAATAGTGAAGAGTAGAGACATCACACTGGCAACGAAGATCCGCATAGTCAAAGCAATGATATTCCCTGTAATAACCTATGGATGCAAGAGCTATTCCCAATAGTAACTTATGCATGTCAGAGCTGGACCATAAGGAAGGCTGAGCAAAGGAAGATAGATGCTTTTGAATTGTGGTGCTGGAAGAAAGTTCTGAGAGTGCCTTGGACTGCAAGAACATCCAACCAGTCCATACTTCAGGAAATAAAGCCCAACTGCTCATTGGAGGGAAGGATATTAGAGGCAAAGATGAAGTACTTTGGCCACATAATGAGAAGTCAGGAAAGCTTAGAGAAGACAATGATGCTGGGGAAAATGGAAGGAAAAAGGAAGAGGAGCCGACCAAGGGCAAGATGGATGGATGGTATCCTTGAAATGACTGGATTGACCTTTTTAGGAGCTGGGGGTGGTGACGGCAGGGAGCTCTGGTATGGGCTGGTCCATGAGATCACGAAGAGTCGGAAGCAACTGAATGAATGAACAACAACAAATGCGGACCTTCATTGCCAGTGTGATGTCTCAATTCTTCACTATTTTTTCAAGATTGGTCATTGCTCTCCTCCGAAGAAGTAAGCATATTCTGACTTCCTTGCTGCAGTCTGCGTCTGCTGTAATATTCACTCCTAGAATCCTAGTTCAACCCTCAAATCACCATCCCCCTATATGTAGGATGGTTTATTTAAGCAATGAAATCTATTTAATTATTTAAATATGTATATAGTATCTTTCCAGAATCTCCACTCTTTCCTAGCCATGTTCTACCTAGCCATGCACTTTTATTTATCTAATGCAGTGATGGACAAATATCCTCCAGATATTGCAATTTGCAACATTCATCAACAATGACATGGGTTGATGGAAATGTCAGCACAATGACTATGTGAGGATCACACACTGCCCATCATTGGACTAATATCCGGTGTCAATTTTTCCTCCATTTTGATTGACACATTTAATTCAGCCATGAATTGATTTGTGTTTACTATTTGCAGCATATATTTTTAAGCAGTGAGGTGTTACTTAACTCTTTTGCATTTGTGTTTCACTGCTTTTCAGCATTTCCCATCATTCCTTTGTACCTTCTGCACCATTTTTGCCCACCCACCCTAAATATTCAAAATATGGGAGAAGCAAAGGCTAAGTTACACTTGAAATTTATTGAAACTCCACCACAAAATGTGCATTTTTTTAAAAAATTAGATGAAACAACCTTCTCTGACTACCAGAAAATGATTGAATATGTGCCCAGGGTATGCGTGCCACAAAGTGCATATTGAATTACCTGGGCGCAGCCGTTCCCAAGGAAGTGCAGCAATTCACAAGTCTCAAGTTGCAGAGTCATTCTAAGATAGCAGGCTGGGCATAGCCCTTTCTGAGGCAAATAAATATAAGTCTTGTGGTGAGAGGACAAAGATGAATCTTGGTGCTCTGAAGTGGGCAAAATGTAAATATCTGCTGGTCAAATTAAGTTACACTATACACTATTCTAAAAGGAGCCCCCGATTGCACAGTGGGTTAAAGCGCTGAGTTGCTGAACTTGCAGACCGAAAGGTCGTAGGTTCAAATCTGAGGAGCGGGTGAGCTCCCACTGTTAGCCCCAGCTTCTGCCAACCTAGCAGTTCAAAAACATGCAAATGTGAATAGGTCAATTGGTATTGCTCCAGCGGGAAGGTAACGGCGCTCCATGCAGTCATGCCGGCCACATGACCTCGGAGGTGTCTACAGACAATGCCAGCTCTTCAGCTTAGAAATGGAGATGAGCACCAACCCTCAGAGTCGGACATGACTGGACTTAATGTCAGGGGAAAACCTTTACCTTTTTTATACCCTACTAGTTATACCCAGCCATGAACTATCTTGCACAACAGCCTAAATATTCATTCATGTGGGTAAGTGTTGTATAGGATTCCATCCAATATCTGGAAAACCATACCTTTCCCATTCCCTGTCCTAAAAGTTTGAAGAACAACGGACCATCAAGCAGACAGTATTGGCCAGATGGTAGTATATGGTAACTATTTATTTATTTGTCGCACTTACATCCCACCTTTCTCAACCCTAAAGGGGACCCAGGGCGGCCTTACAAATGCAACAATTTGATGCTGTGTATACACACATCATTGATAAATAAGCAAAAACATTAAAAACCAACCAGTTAAAACATAACATTAAAAAAGCAATTAACATCACATAATTCAGGTCATAATCCAGGGCCAGTGGAAGTCACTAATGTTAATTTATAGTCTTTTACTGCACTGTTCCCATTACTGGCCAAAAGCTTGATCCCAGAGCCATATTTTTAGTATTTTCCTGAAGGCCAGGAAGTGGGACAGGTGCTAGCTCCTAGGTGTCTCAGAAGAGGATCTTCACTTTGTGACTGTTTTCTTTTAAAGCTGAGAGACCAATACGGGCCTGTCTTCACAGTCCATTTGGGCCCGCGGCGTGTGGTAGTCCTATATGGCTACAAGGCAGTCAAAGAAGCTCTGGTGGACCATGCTGAGGAGTTCAGTGGGAGAGGGCTTCTGGCCACCGTGGATGACTTCGTTCATGGATTAGGTGAGTTCCAAAGAAATTACGCTGTTGTCTGAGTTTAAACATCTTCAACTATCATAGCTTGCCAGCACTTCAATTCAGGATTGTACTCGACTCTTAAGATTCTGGATTAAAGCATGGTATATAGGAATGGCACCTGATGGTATCATTAGGTATTATGAATCGAATACCAATAGCAACTGCTCACAGCTTATCAACATACAGACACAGAATATACAGTTGGTCCTCCACATTTTCCGATTTGACTTTTGTGGATTTGATGAGAGAGAGATGCTTCTAGGACTCTCTTGGTCATCCAGCACAATTTTATATTGATATTGACCATAGAATCTCAGTGTATGACTTAGAGCAGGCATGGGCAAACTTCGGCCCTCCAGAAGTTTTGGACTTCAACTCCCAGAAATCCCAGCCATCTTACCAGTTATTAGGAATTGTGGGAGTTGAAGTCCAAAACACCTGGAGGGCCAAAGTTTGCCCATGCCTGGCTTAGAGATTCCTAAAGAAGTGGTCTTTCAGATATTTAAAAATAAGTCATTTTAAATCCAGGTTTTCAACTTTGGCAAAGATCCTCCACCCAAAGGTGGATTCTAACTGTATGAAAATATAAGATTAACTTTTTCATTTAAGAGGCTAATCTCAAAGCAAACTGTGATGAGATATTCCTTAAGGCCAACTCTTCCAGAGCAAATGGACTGGAGTATCTCTACCTGGCAATCCAATGGAAGCATATCTCTAGTCAATGTTTAGTTTTTCTTAACTTCTAACTGTGTTGGTCCTAATCTTAGCAACTTGTTGCAGTGCTTATTAATGAACTTTTTGGCAGAAACTCTTGTTAAGTTTCCTTGTAAAGAATTGGTTGACCTTGGTGGATTCATTACTCATTAATGGAGAATCTCATTACTTCCTACAAAAATTCTACTTTTCTAGGCAACTTTGCTAAAGAAATGCTAGGAAGCAACCTAGATGATACTATATGTTAATGTTTTAACTATATTTTATACTATATGCTAATGTTTTAACTATATTTTATGTTGTTGCGGGCATTGAATTATGCTGAGTGTAAACCACCTTGAGTTGCCTTCAGGCTGAGAAAGGCAGTATATAAATATGGTAAATAAATAAATAAATAAATAAATAAATGAGAGGAATAAACCAAGAACCACAAAGAGCTAGTTGATGAAATTCAAAATTTGAAGACTAGCTTCGTGGCTCATAGTGAGCAACCTCACACTGCTAGTTTAAGAAACTCATTAAGACCACCACCCCATAACTTCAGAACCCATATTTTTAGTTTCACTTATCCACACCTGGGGGGATAAATCTAGTAGGATCTAGCATGCTTCCCCTAGAAGTTACTGTAAAGTCACACTGGATGACCAAGCAAATTTCTAAAGAGGATTCCTCTTTAGAGGTCTCTGAATTCTCTAGCACAACTCTATGGCATGCTGAGACTGGACAACAGGTAATTTAATGATGTTTGGTCAAATCCACAGTTTCAGAGAACTGTGGATAAGTTGGGAATGTATCCCCTGTGGTTACTTACAGTAAAGTATGGGGTCTTACTATATTGTATTGGGAGAAGACTGGTCTAGAAGGCTGCAATTTGTAAGATTGTAGTCTTGTTCTTCTGCCTTTTCTTCTTCCTCCTCCTCTTCCTCCTTAACTATGAGTTTGGGGTGTTGCCTTTTCAGGGATTGCATTCGCTAATGGGGAACGTTGGAAACAGCTCCGTCAATTCACGCTCAGCACCTTGAGGAATTTCGGGATGGGAAAAAGACCTGTTGAGGAACGGATCCAAGAAGAAGCCCAGTACCTGCTGGAGGAATTCAGAAAAACAAATGGTCAGACATGTTGTTGAATTGCGAAATGTGTAAATCAAGGGGATTTTTTTTCTTATTTATTGACATACATTGCAATTTCCTAATTGTACTTGGGGAAGAATAAACCAACATTGCTTAGGAAACAGATTTCCCCATTTTTTAAAAAACCACAAGGCTCTGAAATTGCTCTTGAATTGAAATATGAATCCCCTCTTCCTCATGTAATATTACGTAACATTATTAAGAACAGTTAACCCATACGGAACTATTGGTTTAGAAATATACTTGTGCATTTCGGCTGAACCTCAGTCAGTTTCTGTTGGTCAAATTCCGAGAGACCCGCGGATCTGTTTTCATGCACCTCCCAAAAATGAGTGGGCAGCCAAATAGCCACTTTCAGTCCTCAGCCAAAAAATACAGCTACATGTGGCCCATTGGTGACAATGGGGGAGGCTCCCCTTCCCATTATTTTTAGGGCTGTCAGAATGAGAATGACCACACTTGGAGAACACATCTACCACTTTTAGCCCACCAAGTTTCATAATGTTTGGGTCATCCATTTATTTATTTATTTATTTATTTATTTATTTATCAGGAGTGAACCAAGGGTGCAGTTATAATGTATTTAAAAAACAAACAAAAACCCCACAAAGTTTGAAAACTTGGCGTTATATTAAATGTCCTTTGACCAGAAGCTGGCCACTTGGAGTGCCTCTGGTGTTGCTATAAAAAGGTCCTCCAATGTGCATGTGGCAAAGCTCAGACTGCATTGTAGTAAGTAGTCTGTGGTTTGCTCTTCTCCACACTTTCATAACGTTTGAGTCATCCCCTGATTTTTAGGAAATTTCTTTTCTTTTTAGAGCATAGAGAGAAATATAAATAGAGAGAGTTTGTTTGCAAAGGAATGAAATTATAGGTAAGTAGGTAGGTAACTGGGTAGGTAGTCATTTTCTGAGAATGAGGCTTTTCTGTTTGTTTTCTGGTATTATTATTATTATTATTATTATTATTATTATTATTATTATTATTATTATGTGAAAGCCTTCGACAATACATTATTATTATTATTATTATTATTATTATTATTATTATTTCAAACACAATCAGATGAGTCCACAGCAAACAAGATCACTCTGCTGGCTGTTGTATTGGATCACACGTCAGACACTTCCCAAGTGTCTAGGACTGTGTGATGTATCGGCAAATAATACATGAAGATCCCAGTGGGCTTTTGCAGCTGGCAGATGGTAATCTTGTCAGTGGTGACTGTGTTTAAGTGCAGGCCAACGTCTTTAGGCACTGCACCCAGCACCCAGTGTGCTGATCACCATTGTGACCACATTTACTGGTTTGTGCCAGAGTCTTTGCATTTTGATCTTTAAATCCTCATATCGTGTCAGTTTTTCCTGTTGTTGTTGTTGTTATGTTTTAAAGGTATTTTCTGAAGGAGGGAAGGAAAGGAGAAAAAGAAGCTAGGCTTTCAGAGCCACCCAAATATTTATAAATAAAGGCACACCAAGAGCAAAGAGATGCTCCTTCTTCCTCCCAAGTCCCCAAATACTGGCATGCACTCCACCCACCACTTTCCCAACTCCCAGTCCCATTAAATAAAAAGAATCAAGAAAATAAAGGAAAACTGAAAAGATTCAATGCTAGAGAGAGGCCAAGCAAAGCCAAAAAATAAAGAAAGGCAATCAGACTGAAGCATCTCTCTAGAGCCAGGATGCAACCTTGGGCAATGGAGGCACTACCCCATTAAATAGACACAGCTTGCATAAGATATATCATGGCATTCATCTATTCTGATTGGTCCAACAGGCAGGGCTCAGAGGTAAAGCCATGCAATGCCGAATAGGAGAGGAAGAGACATGACCAGCTGCCATGTGGCCAGTTCTAGATGGAAAAAAAACATGGCAGCTGAGCCTTTGCCATTATGGCCAACCAAGCAAGCCAAACAAGCTGGATTGGCCAAAGGAAACCAACCAAAAGAAATCCATGCACAAGCCTAACTGTTACTATGAAAGTCTCACTGAAAAAAAAAGCCACTAAAGTCATTCTTTAGACTAAGTTAAGGGTTGAATTGTCCATCATGCTAAGACCTGATTCCTTTCTGCAGGTTCACTATTTGACCCCACGTTTTTCCTGAGCTGTACAGTCTCCAATGTCATCTGTGCCATTGTCTTTGGCCAACGCTTCGACTACAAAGACAAAGACTTCCTCTCCTTACTAACCAAGATAAATGATTCTTTTGTGAGGATGAGTACCACCTCAGGTCAGGTGAGAACAATAATAATAATAATAATAATAATAATAATAATAATAATAATAATATACTTTGTTTATATTCCGCTCTATCTCCCTGAGGCGACTCAGAGCGGACTACAGAACACATATATGGCAAACATTCGATGCCATTATACAGTTAACAACAAAGACGGACAATACATAAACAGAAGCCAGGGCTTCATACTCATCAGTCATACAACCATATGACTTCTGGACTAGTTCAACGGCATCTGTGCACATTCAGAAGAAGACCTACAAACCACTCTAAACACCTTCACAGAAGCATATGAAAAACTTGGCCTCTCATTGAACATTGAGAAAACCAAAGTGCTCTTCCAGCAGTCACCAGCCAATCCCTCTCCAATGCCAGAAATACAGCTTAATGGTGTAACATTAGAAAATGTTGACCATTTCCACTACCTTGGCAGCCACCTCTCCACAAAAGTCAGGATTGACACTGAAATTCAACACCACCTGAGCTCTGCAAGTGCAGCATTTTTCCGAATGAAGCAGAGAGTGTTTGAGGACTGGGACATCCTTAGGGAGACCAAGGTGCTTGTTTATAAAGCGATTGTCCTCCCAACCCTGCTATACGCTTGTGAGACATGGACTGTCTACAGACGTCACATGCAACTCTTGGAACGATTCCATCAGCGCTGCCTCCAAAAAATCCTGCAAATCTCTTGGGAAGACAGGCGGACAAATGTCAGTGTGCTGGAAGAAGCAAAGACCACCAGCATTGAAGCGATGGTCCTCCGCCATCAACTCTGCTGGACTGGCCATGTTGTCCAGATGCCTGACCACAGTCTCCCAAAGCAGTTGCTCTATTCCGAACTCAAGAACGGAAAATCGAATGTTGGAGGACAAGAAAAGAGATTTAAAGATGGGCCCAAAGCCAACTTTAAAAACTCTGGCATAGACACTGAGAAGGCCTGGCCTATGAGCGCTCCAGCTGGAGGTCAGCTGTGACCAGCAGTGTTGTAGAATCTGAAGAGGCACGGATGGAGGACGAAAGAGAAAAACGTGCCCAGAGGAAGGCGCATCAAGCCAACCCCAACCGGGCCACCTTCCACCTGGAAACCGATGCCCTCACTGTGGGAGAAGATGCAGATCAAGAATACATTCAAACTATGTATTGTTGAAGGCTTTCATGGCTGGAATCACTGGGTTGTTGTAGTTTTTCGGACTATATGGCCATGTTCTAGAAGCATTCTCCCTGACATTTCGCCTGCATCTATGGCAAGCATCCTCAGAGGTTGTAAGGACCTCACAACCTCTGAGGATGCTTGCCATAGATGCAGGTGAAACGTCAGGAGAGAATGCTTCTAGAACATGGCCATATGGCCCGAAAAACCTACAACAACCCAGTACATCCAAATTTCCATTTTTATCCTGATTTTATTCAAATGTGCAAAGCAAACACATTTCCTCAACCTCCTCCCAATTTTCTCCTTTCTTGCTTTTCCTTTTCTGCTTTCCATCCACTCCATGGGTCACACTATTTCAGAAGAATGCAAGGTCTTGAGTTATTAGCCTGAAATCAAAATAGCAATTTATTAAAAACTACATTTGCCACAGCTTTACAGAGAAGTGAATTCCACTGAACCCTTTTGTAATCATTTACTCTCCATAACTTCCTGACTTTTGGTTAATTAACTCTCCATAGTTTCTGTTCTTCCTTCCTTCCTTCCTCCTTCTTTCTTTCTTTCTTTCTTTCTTTCTTTCTTTCTTTCTTTCAAATATTTTTACCCCGCCCTTCTCAACCCCTTGGGAGTGAGGGGGACTCAGGGCGGCTTCCAGATGGCAACAATTCGATGCCTCTATACACATAATAAAATACATAACAAAACCAATAATTATATATAGTTAAAAATGTTAAATCAGTACAACTAAAAATTATTAACCAATACCAGTCTAGTGGCCTTTATCTAGCCGAATTCTGCGGTTGGAGACTCCATCGAACTTATGCATAGTTCATTACCATAGGCATTGTCATCATTGCCATTGTCCGCATGGTTACCCGAAGGCCTGGTCCCACATCCACATTTTTAACTTCTTTCTAAAGGAGAAGAGGGATGAAGATAACCTAATTTCTCCAGGGAGTGAATTTCACAGGTGGGGGGCCACTAATGAGAAGGCCCTGTCCCTCGTACCCGCCAATCGTGTTTGAGACAGAGGTCCTCAAACTTTTTAAACAGAGGGCCAGGTCACAGTCCCTCAAACTGTTGGAGGGCCAGATTATAATTTGACAAAAACATGAATGAGTTCATATGCACACTGCACATATCTTATTTGTAGTGCCAAAAATACTTTAAACCAATAACATAATTAAAATGAAAAACAATTTTAACAAATATAAACTTATTAATATTTCAATGTGAAGTGTGGGCCTGCTTTTGGCTGATGAGATTGTTGTTGTTGTTTTGTGCTTTCAAGTCATTTCAGACTTAGGATGACCCTGAGCAAGGGCTGGGTAAATGACCTTGGAGGGCTGTATCCAACCCCCAGGCCTTAATTTGGGGACCCCTGGTATAGATGCAGGGAAGTCATGCTACCCCTCTATTTTGCCTTGGTTAGACCACACCTGGAATACTGTGTCCAATTCTGGGCACCACAATAAAAGAGAGATATCGACAAGCTGGAAGATGTCCAGAAGACCGCAACTAAAATGATCAAGGGTCTGGAGAAGAAGCCCTATGAGGAGCGGCTTAAAGAGCTGGGCATGTTTAGCCTTCAGAAGAGAAGGCTGAGAGGAGACATGCTGAGGGCCATGTATAAATATGTGAGGGGAAGTCACAGGGAGGAGGGAGCAAGCTTGTTTTCTGCTGCTCTGGAGATTAGGACGGGGAGCAATGGCTTCAAACTACAGGAAAGAAGATTCCATCTGAACATTAGGAAGAACTTTCTGACTGTGAGAGCTGTTCAGCAGTGGAAGTCTCTGCCCCGAAGTGTGGTGGAGGCTCCTTCCATGAAGGCTTTTAAACAGAGGCTGGATGGCCATCTGTTGGGGGTGCTTTGAGCATGATTTTCCTGCTTCTTGGCAGGGGGTTGGACTGGATGGCCCACAATGTCTCTTCCACCTCTATGATTCTATTATTCTTCTCACTCTTCCTTTTTTGTCCCCAGCTCACTTCAGTTGCAGCAAACTGAGTTCAAATGGCAAAAGGAGTTTGCACTCACTTAACTCAGTAAAAGAAAAGGGAACCATCTTGCCTTTCCCAACAGGCTCAGGCAAAAGCAAACTCTCCTAGCTCGTATGTTCTTCCACATTAATAATGTTTGCCATCCTGACCCACATATGGATTGTTCCAGTTTCCATTTCTGAAATGTTGGAGGATAGGCCAAAAAAACAGTAGTTTATATCAGTGGTCTGGCAGTGTGACATAATGGGATGGAACCTGTGCAGGTACAGCTGTACCAGGAGCTCCAATTTCGTTTGCTTTGCATTGAATGTTTGTTGTAGTCCTAAGTTTCAGGGACTCTGCAGATAGGTGGCTTCTTTTGGCTGCAATCATAGGGCAAGCCACCTGTCAATTATAGTTAGGTCCCCTGGTCCCACCCCCTTTTTGGGTTTTGGAGGAAATAGGAGCCAGTTTGGGTTCAGTCCACACAGAGAAGCCTTTCATACAGGACATAATACTAAGAGCTCCTGTAGAAAGCTTCATCTTCTACAGCTTGGCCGGGGAGATACAGCCCCACAGCTTGGCCGGAAGATATACAGCCTTACAGCTCCTTTGCTGAGGGACTTCAGTCAGCCATCACTGAAACCTGAACTCCTTTTTCCCTGGAAATCTACAAAGCTCTGTTTGGTAAGGGTCACTCGCGGAAGCCAGAAGCAGTTGGTACCGGGTGCAGGGGCTCCACGCCAACAGAGGCAAAGACAGACTGCCCAGATTAGAAGTTAAGGATTTCCCCATTAGTTATAGTTATGAAGATAGTGCCTGTTCCCTGTGGACAAGATTGAGAGAGAGCCAATAGACAGTTAAGAAAGCCTTAAAGTACCTGTTTGTTTTCAATAATAAAGAACTTTGTTGAACTTTTTAAGCAATCTAAAGATTCTGTTTTAAGGAAATCTAAGGGCCTTTAATCTGAGGCAGCCCCGGCGTCCCGTTGGGCACACAGAATTTATGTCCTGTCTACAGTCTGATGCACAGGCCAGCATGCGACAGCACAGAGCCAGATTGCAAGAGCGAAAATGTTGACTCATCAGCCTTGGAAAGGCTCCACTTGAAAGGTGAAGCCCAATATGGCAGAGGTGTTTTCATCACCCTTGTTTCACAAACATTTCTGGAACAATTGTCCAAGGAAACTGATTGGCAGGACATTTTGAGATAGCCTTTCTTTACCCAGTGCAGAATTACCTGGTACAATTCCTTGCCAAAAGGAGTGGTCATGGCCAATGGTTTTAAAAAGGAGGATTAGATACATTCAGGGAGGAGAGTTTAACAAGGTCGATCCCTAATTTGTGTTTAATCTCGTTTTCTATAACAGCCCTGGGAGCTTACTGTTAAGCTGCGATATAAATAGTGTTTTTAAGAAGAGGAATAAACATCAGCTGTGACACCCAAGTAGAACTCCCATGTACAAAGGCAGCCTATCTTTCTGGACACTCCTTCCTGGGCAAACTCAGCAAGGGATCATAGTGGTGGTTGTCATGGGAAGAAGGTTCCAAGTTTCAACTAGATTAAACATTTAAAGAGCTCTTTTTTAAAAAAAATCTTAGAAACTAAACAAATAGGAAGTGTTCAAAATCTCTGAAAATGGCTTGGACTAGATGGCCCTTGGGAGACCTTTCAACTCCACAATTTTGTGATTTAGATAAATGAGGCCTGTGACCCATAAGAGGAGCATCCATTACTATTCTATATTAATGACTAGCTGTACCCGCCAGGCGTTGCTGTGACCAACTTTCCCACCCTCTTTCTCTCCTCCTTCCTATCTTCCCTTTTATTCTTTCCTCCTTCCTTCCTTCCTTCCTTCCTTCCTTCCTTCCTTCCTTCCTTCCTTCCTTCCTTCCTTCTCCTCCTCTTCCCTTCCCCCCTTTTTCTTTCCCTCCCTCTTTCTCTCCTCCTTCCTATCTCTCCTTCCTTCCCTTTTATTCTTTCCTTCTCTCCTTCCTTCTTTCTCTTCCTCTTCCCTCCCTTCCTCCCCTTTTCTTTCTCTTCCTTTTTCTCCTCTTTCTTTCTTCTCTATCTACTCCCAGCAGTCCTCCTGATCGATTTATCTACCTACCTATCTATCTCTACTTATCTTATCTATTTGGAGGATTGCTGGGAGTTGCAGTCCAGGAATAGGAAATTGGAAATATGCATCGATTGGGATGCTCTCAAAGAAATCCAAGGAGAAGAAAGCTCGCATCTTGGAAGCAGTGCATTTGGATCATCCTCTTCTCCTAAAAGACCTGGTCTAGGGGATGCTGGGAGCTGTAGTCCAGAAGAGAGTGTGGATATGCTATTGTGTGTTTTGTTTGCTGGGGGGGGGTCATCTTTGCGCATGTGTTGTAGCGTCTTTTTCCTTTTTTGGCTTTTTAAGTCCCTTTCATTGTGTTTTTCAGTGTTTTTATGAGTTATGGTCACTCATTGGCCTGATAGGTGTCCTGTGGCCAAATTAGGTGTCAATTTGTCCAGTGGTTTTTGAGTTATGTTAATCCCACAAATGAACATTACATTTTTATTTATATAGATGTACCATAATGGACACTATTGCCAGAAATCTTCACTCCCTTCGAAACCCTACTTTACTGTATATCAGCTTCATTGAGAGAAGGAGATTCATTTTCCTGGGGATCGGAATATGGGTGAAGAACATTTCCATTGGGTTTGGAGGACTGGGATCAGGTCAGGAGAAGGTGCTTAGTCTAATATATTTAGATGACATAAGAATCTAGCCCAATGGTTCTCAACCTGTGGGTCCCCAGATGTTTTGGCCTTCCACTCCCAGAAATCCTAATAGCTGGTAAACTGGCTGGGATTTCTGGGAGTTGTAGGCCAAAACATCTGGGGACCCACAGGTTGAGAACCACTGGGCTATGAATATTATGATTTATATTCACTGTTGGTGGCTTTGATGTGCTTTCTTGAAATATAGCTTAATTTATAATTGCATAGATCAGTGGTTCTCAACCTGGGGTCCCCAGATGTTTTTGGCCTACAACTCCCAGAAACCCTAACAGCTGGTAAATCGGCTGGGATTTCTGGGAGTTGTAGCCCAAAACAATTCAACCATCCATAACATAACATGAATAGATAGATAGATAGATGATAGATAGATAGATAGATAGATAGATAGATAGATAGATAGATAGATAGATAGATAGGTCGATAGGTCGATAGGTCGATAGGTCGATAGGTCGATAGATAGATAATGTATTTGCTTCCCATCCCACCTGCAGCTGTATGAAATGTTCTCCTCGATTATGAAGCACCTGCCAGGCCCCCACCAGAAACTGTTCCAAAATCTTCAGGACATCTGTGATTTTGTGGCTGAGAGGGTCAAACTAAACAAGGCTTCACTGGATCCTGAGAACCCACGCGACTATATTGACTGCTTTCTTATTCAGATGGAAAAGGTATCATTGTTCTGTCCCACAGAAGGACCAAATCAGTTAAGTCAGTGGTTCTCAACTTTCCTAATACTGCGACCTCCTCATGTTGTGGTGACCCCCAACCATAAAATTATTTTTGATGCTACTTCATAACTGTCATTTTGCTCCTGTTATGAATTATAATGTAAATATCTGATATGCAGGATGTATTTTCATTCACTGGACCAAATTTGGCACAAATACCTAATATGCCCAAATTTGAATACTGGTGGGGTTGTGGGGGAGAGGGAGGGGGTAATTTTGTCATTTGGGAGTTGTAGTTGCTGGGATTTATAGTTAACCTATAATCAAGGAGCATTCAGAACTCCACCAACAATGGAATTGAACCAAACTTTGCACTCAGATCTCCCATGAGCAACAGCAAATAAGGGAAAGCTTTGGTGGGCACTGACCTTGAGTTTTGGAGTGGTAGTTCACCTACACCCAGAGAGCATCGTAGACTCAAGCAATCATGGATCTGGACCAAACTTGGTATGGAAACTCAATATGTCCAAATGTGAACACTGGTGGAGTTTGGGGAAAATAGACACTGACATTTGCGAGTTGTAGTTGCTGGGATTTAGAGTTCACCTATAATCAAAGAGCATTCTGAACACCACCAACAATAAAATTGGGCCAAAGTTTCCATTCAGAACCCCCATGACCAAGAGAAAATACTATGTTTTCTGATGGTCTTTGGCAACCTCTCTGAAACCACTTCGTGACCCCCCAGAGGTCTTGACCCCCAGGTTGAGAAACACTGAGTTAAGTGGCCCTTTCCCACTTAAAGGTGTCCTCTTGGAAAGTCAATGGGAAGTGCCACATTTGATATACTTTTGGCACCACATTCAAATCTCCTTATGTACTAAGAACTGGGAGACCTTTCTGAGCTCTATTGCAAGGCTATTACTTTAAAACAGTTGCTCTACTATTTTAGTATCTCTTTTACAAAAGGATGTTGTACTTAATTTTTCAAAATTCAATCTTATAATGTGCTCTGGTAGTCTTTAGACTAGTAGTTCTCAACTTGTGGGTCCCCAGATGTTTTGGTCTACAACTCCCAGAAATCACAGCCAGTTTACCAGCTGTTAGGATTTATGGGAGTGGAAGGCCAAAACATCTGGGGACCCACAGGTTGAGGACCACAGCTTTAGACGCAAGGAAGCCACATGAATAACAGTAATGGCAGCAGTATGTATTTAGATCCTGTGCCCTTATTATAATCTTTTTTTAATAACATGTTCGACAACACTGAAAATATGTTGGCTATAAATCATGCAAAGATGTTATTGCCCTATGACTTTCATCATCATAATCTAATCTGTCTAATTTCACTCAACGGAAGCAATGAATAATCTGGCATCGTTCTTCCAGCTGCAAAAAAAGTCTTTGAAAACTGTGGATTTTTCTACACAAAATTCACAGATGTGTTTCACACCTGCAGAAAACAGCTTTTTCTGAATAGAAAAGAACATTTTTTCCGATGCAAAAATGACCTCATTAGGGTTTTCTGTCATTCATGGAATACATTTTTCTACTATTCTTTTTAAAAAAATTAAATACCATATTCTTTCTATTCCTGACCCTTAGTCAGCATTGCCAGTGATGAAGAAATCTAGTTTCAGGTCCAACACTATATGATACAAATTTAGAATGTTTTTTTTTTTTTGGAATTACTTTCAGTGTACACATGACAAATGTGGTGGCATTTGGGCACCAGCAGATAACATATTTATTTGGCCAAGGTCTTGCTATTTTAAGAGCTAGCTTGTTCATATTTCTCCATTTCCTTGGAAGGGTTTACATAATATAATTAATGTGTTCCTTTTTCTACACCATCCTGGAATTTTGGTAATGAAGAGAGGTATAGAAATATTTTAAAAATAAGGGAAGGATGTGTTTTGAAAGGTTTTAATGGCCAGAATCATTGGGTTGCTGTAAGTTTTTCAGGCTTCTCCCTCTCAAATACACCTTTTCTATTCCTATCTCACCCAGGGTGTTAAGGTTTTAATATTTTATCCGGTACATTTGGCCTGACCTTTGTGTTTGATTTTATTATGTTATTTTGCACTGTTTATTTTATTTTGTTACTTTATGTATTTTTCTTTTGTTTTATGTCTAACTTTGCTGTATTATTTTTGGGCTTGGCCTCATGTTAGCTGCCTGAGTCTTCTTTGGGGAGATGGTGGTGGGGGATAAATAAAGATGATGATGATGATGATGATGATTATTATTATTATTATTATCTGTACCCGCCACGCTTTGCTGTGGCCAACCTTCCCTCTTTCTCTCCTTCCTTCCTCCCTCTTTCTTTCTTCCGTCTCTCCTTCCTTCCCTCTTTCCTGCCTTCTTTCACTTTTGTATTTCCTTCTTCTTCCTTCCTTCTCTACCTTTCTTTCTTTCCTTCTTCCATTCCCTCCCTCTTTCTTTCTTCCTTCCTTCTCTCCTTCTTTCCCTCTTTCCTGCCTTCTTTCACTTTTGTATTTCTTTCTCTCCTTCCCTCCTTTCCCTCCTCTTTCTCTCCCTCCTTCTTTCCTTCCTTTCTTGCCCCTTTCTGTGTATATGTGTTTTGTGTGTGCATATATGTGTGTATATATATGGCTTTGCACATGCGTTGCCTCCCTCCCCTCCCTCCCTCCCTCTTTTCTTCTTTTCTCCCTTCCTCCCTCTTTCTTCCCTTTTTTCTGTATTGTATTTAGCTTTTTTTAGCTTTGGGGCTTTTTAAGTCCCTTCTGCTGTGTTTTTCAGTGTTTTTTTTGAGTGAAGGACATACATTGGGTTGTTAGGTGTATCGTGTTCAAATTTGGTGCCAATTGCCCCGGTGGTTTTTTAGTTCTGTGAATACCACAAACGAACATTACATTTTTATTTATATAGATTATGTTCCAGAAACGTTCTCTCCTGATGTTTCACCTGCATCTATGGCAGGCATCCTCAGAGATTTTGAGGTCTTCACAATCTCTGAGGATGCCTGCCATAGATGCAGGCAAAACTTCAGGAGAGAATGCTTCTGGAATATGGCCATACAGCCCGGAAAACTCACAGCAACCCAAGGAAGGGATGTTTGTGGAAGGGTCAGGAGATCAGCTATTTTGTGGACAGAAACCATTCCCAATGAATAGGACCACTGGCCAAAACAGTATTTGAGTCAAGTCTCTGCAGATTGACTTACCTTCTGGAGTAAAGATCTGAATAGATATGTGCTTGTCATTGAAGGAGAGCAAGAATCCTTCCAGTGAGTTTCACCTCCAAACCATGATCATGTCTGTTCTCAACTTATTCGTTGCTGGGACCGAGACAGTGAGCTCCACACTCCGGTTTGGATTCCTGATTCTGATGAAATACCCAGAGATACAAGGTAATTTAGGAAGGACATGGAAGGAAAGTTTTAGGGCAGAAATTATGTTTGAAAAGAGCTCAGTTAGGGAAGTCTGACTTGGCCACGGTAGTCCACACCCTAATTACATCCCATATAGACTACTGCAACACATTCTAGGTGGGGTTGCCCTTGAAGATTGTACGGAAGCTTCAAATGGGCTAGTCGGCGGCAGGCAGGTTGCTTACTGTAGCAGCGCTCAAGGAGCATACAACTCCACTGGATGCCAGTTTACTTCCGGGCACAATTCGAAATGATGGCTTTAGTCTATAAAGCCCTAAACGGTTCCAGCCCAGCTTACCTGTCCCAACGTATCTCTCCCTATGAGCCACTTAAGATCAGCTGGGGAGGCCCTGCTCTCAGTCCCACCTTCAATGCAGAAATCTAGAAATAAGACAGTTCTGGAACACTTTCTTTTGGTAAACATTGCTGCCATTCTGCCACCAAAGGGAAAACAAGATTGCTAATTAAAGATTTGGGGGCACAAACCCTTACAATTAAATGATTAAAATCTATTTTAATTGGATTTAATCTGTTTTTAACTTTTTCTAGCCATTGAAAATCTTACTCTGGGATCTCCAGAGACATTCTAATCAATAAGCAAATGATAAATAGAATCAAGAAATTTTCCTCGTTTGGATTCAAAACAGATTCAAATCTCTGCAGGAAGCCTGGGAATTGTGATTCCCCCCCCCCCCCCCCCCGGGACAACTGCTTATTCTTGGCAACCTCACAAAATTGCCATCCCAGCATCCTTTGGCAGAAATGAACCCATTCCCCTCAGACCAGTCTATACCTGTAGCATACCTCTTTCCATTGCTTTGTCTTCCCGTAACCTTTGCAGCAAAAGTGGTGCAAGAGATCGACGATGTGATTGGGAGCAACCGCCAGCCAAAAGTGGAGGATCGAATCCGGATGCCATACACCGAGGCTGTCATCCATGAGATGCAGAGATTTGGGGACGTCCTCCCCATGAACCTCCCTCATGCCATGACACGGACAATACAGTTTCGAGGATACACTTTGCCCAAGGTGAGGCCTTAAAAAAGCTGGGTGAAAGTATCGATCCATGTGGTCATTCCTACTGAACCGCCATCACCATCAAGAGGCATTCTCAAGTCCAAAAGGGTTTATGTGGGAGCAAATATAGCTAAAGGAGGGAGGGAAGAGGACTATCAGGGGCTGCATCTACAATAATTAGGCACAGATATCTATGTCAAAGTCCAAGGTAAATGGTGTAAAGTAAAAATACATTTTCAAAAAATATTTTTTAAATTCCCACTTCTATGTTCAAGTTAGTTCTAGTTGTCTATGAAGCAATGCTAATGTCAATATTATTATTTATCATCAAGTGTGTGTGTGTGTGTGTATATATATAATATATATATTGACATTTATATTTATAGAATGCATTAGTCAAAATGTAAGAGAACCTCTCTCTTAAAGACCCAACTGGGTACTCACTCATTTATATTTTACACGCATGAAGCACAGAATACATGGATATCAATAGGAGAAAAGTCCATAATATCTAGTATATACACAACACAACAACACGTAATCCCGGGTAAATTGTCCTTGTTTGTGTTCCTTTAAATGTGTTATAGAAAGGTCTCTTGGTATATGGATTTTCTCTTCTTTTGACAGTGGTTTATAATTCTTCTCATTCATCAACTGTAGTATTGTTATCGGTCAATTAAAATAGCAGTGGATAGTGAGATCCAATTCACTGTGGGTTTAGCCATTTGTATGTCTGCATAAAATATTAAGCAAGGTGACATATTTATGAACTCTGGCCAGCGTTCCAGGACCCAGGTGCCACAAGCCACTATTGTTAAAGGAACTTACAAGCATCTCAAGATATGAACAATAGATAAATATCCCCTCTCTTCAGGCTTCGGAGGGTCAAAGACCAGACCACTTGAGGGGTTGGACTCTGTGATTCTATGAAAAGTGAGGAGCAGGGTCCACATACAGTCCAATGGGCCACATTTCATCCACTTCTAATAATAAGGGGTTCTAATGTAGTCTTGGTTAGATGTCCTTGGCTCCAGTGACAGGACTGGACCTCAGGTAGGTTTCCTTCCTTCTCCACAGTTTTTAGCAACCCTGTGTTCTTTCATTTCCTTCCTTCTCCACAGGGACTGAATGTCATCCCTTTGCTGACCTCTGTCCTGAAAGACCCCGACTGCTTCTGCGAGCCTGAAAAGTTCAACCCATGCCACTTCTTGGATGATCAAGGGCTCTTTAAGAAGAATGAAGCCTTCATGCCCTTTTCCACAGGTACTCAGTGGGCATGCGCTGGGGGGAAGAGAATTGTCGCTGGAATGAAATCAGGAAGGAAGTGGTTCTGATTTAGACATCATTTCCCTCTTTCCTTTGGAAATTAACTTGCTGGCTTATGTTGTGCCTTCACATTGCTGGTTGACTTATGATGACCCCATGAATTTCATAGGGTTCTCAGGCAAAATGAACTCAGAGGTAGTTTAGCCAGTTGCTTCCTCTGAAATTTGGCTTGTGAATTCTGATATATTGATTGCACGGCCCAACAATGAAACATTCTTGGTGTCTTGGTTTGTAGATCTGTTCCGGGGATTATTTGGGGCAGTGATTCAGAAAATTGCATAGGATAGACTACATCAGCTCTATTTCTTAGATATCATGGTTTTATATGGGTGAACAGATGGTGACTGGTATATAGTATTTTTCCCGTATCTCAAAAACTATTTATTTATTTTATTTATTTACTTCATTTATATACCGCTTTTCTCAGCCCTTGGGCGACTCAAAGCGGTTAACAACAATTTCAATACAAACATTACAAAATCATTGAAACATTTAAAAGCAATAGCATAACAACAATTAAACATCAATATGACAAATCATTTATGTCTCATCAATAGAATCAGAATCCAGTCTCATCAAAACTAGAGCTCATCAAAACTAGAGCTGATAGGGGGAAACTGGTGCCATTTTTGGAATCAAAAAGTCAAATATACCCAGAGACAGGGATAACATTTGAGGGACAAAAATATGTGTTGACCAGTGTTTTGTCATTATAATCAGTGAAATTCAGAAATTGCAATTTATTAGTAACATCAGTACAAAAGACATTGCCAAGGGTTCTTTTATAGTCTGGTATGAAAGAAAATCTATGGAGCAATGCCATGAGTTACTGCATCAAGTGAGTGCAAAATTTCCAAAAGATTATATTTCCTTATATCTGCATAAGTCTATGAGGAAAGCCTCTCTCCATTCAACCACCATCGCAGATGAGTTTGGGATGCACACAAGAGAAAGAAAGCTTTCTTGGTTGTTGCTCCCCAAACATGGAATTACTTTCCATAGGAGCTGCCAATCTCCCTGTTCTCTTTGGGCTAGTAAACAAAGAACAACACTCAAAAACAGGGGAATTCCAGACAAGAAACAACCAAGGCCAGCTAATCACCTCCCAACAAAGGATTCCCCCAGGCAGTAAGAAGCCAGACCTTGAAACTGATAGGCCATTAAATGCTAATCAAGGTGGCCAATTGAAACACTCATACCTACCTCAAACAGACAAGAGTTCTTTCTCCCACCCTGGACATTCCATAGATATATAAACCACATTTTCCTAGTTTCCAACAGATCTCACAATCTTTGAGGATGCCTGCCATAGACGTGGGTGAAACGTCAGGAGAGAATGCTTCTGGAACATGGCCATATGGCCCGGAAAACTCACAACAACCCAAACAAGGACCTGTTTACTTTTGCTGTTAATTAGTTGCGGCAAAAGGGACTGCAGTTACTGTTTTGAACATGGTTTTTTAATGGCTCTAAATTCATTTTGGATGGGATTGTCTATTTCACGTTTTTTTAAACATTCCATGCTATGTAATTGTGTTTTGCTTTGAGCACCACTGCTAGTAACTTTGAGCACCTATTGAATATGATAGGTAAATAAATACATACATAAGCAAGCCATTTGGTTTTCCCAAATCCCTGATCTTTGCCGCCTACCTGTGTAGCATAGGATCCTCCTTGTGGTCATTTGTGGAATAACATGTTATACATCAGTTGCAGTTGAGATTTTATTTGAACAGGTAACAGCGTTCCATGCAGTCATGCCGGCCACATGACCTTGGAGATGTCTACGGACAACGCTGGCTCTTCGGCTTAGAAATGGAGATGAGCACCAACCCCCAGAGTCGGACACGACTGGACTTAATGTCAGGGGAAAACCTTTACCTTACCTAAGCTATGTTAGGCATGAGAACAGAGGGAGAAAATCATAGAATCATAGAGGAAGGCACATGGTGCCATATCTTAAAATAACAGATTTATTTTAGCCCAAACTTCCAGATATTACAATCTGAACTTTCTGGTACCTAAGCCTCAATGGGAAGTGAACTGTATATAATTATATCAAGTTACAATACATCACAGAGTCCCTGGTGGCTCTTTAACAGTGGGTTAAAGAGGGATAGAGGGAGCTCATCCGCCTCTCTCCGGATTTGAACCTGTGACCTGTCGGTCTTCAGTCCTGCCAGCACAGGGGTTTAACCCACTGCGCCACCGGCAGCTCCGGCCATGAAATAAAAAAAGTTGTAATCTCTGCTTCTACATCAATTGGACAGCAAGGCCCCATTTAGATTATCATATAATGCGGTTTGAAGCTGCATTATATGGTCAGCATGTGGACTCACAAAATGCAGTATGACTATAATGAAATGCATTATATAAATCTTAAACTGCATTATATGGCAGTACAAATGAGCCCTGAATCTGTTCTGGGTTATCATCTAAGCATGCAAAGAGCTCTCCGAGGTCCTGAACGTATTTGGAAGCTCAAGCTCTGCAACTCCTTTAAACTTCAGGCTGAAATATAGAGTGGATGTGCATTATATTGATATGGCAAACACTCATGACCACAGACTATAAAATAGCATGAGTTTGGTTTGTTTAGCCCCACAAAATATATGAGAGTTTGGGCTTTGTCTACTAATCACCCCTTGTTCTCTCCATAGGGAAGAGGATTTGCGCTGGTGAAGGCTTGGCTCGTATGGAGCTCTTCCTCTACCTGACTTCCATTCTGCAAAAGTTCACGCTGAAGTCCCCAATGGACCCCAAAGACATTGAGCTCATGCCATCCGTAAGCGGCTTTGCCAACGTCCCACCCACCTACCAACTATGTGCCATCCCACGCTGAGGCCACGAAATGAAAGGAAAAGGCCAACATGGAACATCAATAGCCAGGCATTGGAGAGATTATGGTGAACTGGGTACGATGCTCCATCTACAATACCATTAAGGCTGAAAATTAATTTGACAATGCTGGAAATTAGAAACCATACTGTTGATTCACTAGCATGAAATCCTTTGTGAAATTGATTAATTTCCTTTAAAATTGCTAATTAAGTCACTGTTGAAATGTTAGGTTTTGGGGAACTTACTTACTTACTTACTTAGGTGATCCCTCGTAATCTGAGGATGATGGTCCTCCATGTGTAGTGTCCTGACGGTGGGTCCATAGGTGACTGTGGAGCCCTATTCTTGATCTGCATCTTCTCCCACAGTGAGGGCATCAGTTTCCAGGTGGAAGGCGGTCCCGGTCGGAGTTGGCTTGACTTGCCTTCCTTTTGGCACATTTCTCTCTTTCACCCTGTATTCATGCCTCTTCAAATTCTACAGCACTGCTGGTCACAGCTGACCTCCAACTGGAACACTCAAGGGCCAGGGCTTCCCAGTGTCTATGCCAGAGTTTTGAAGGTTGGCTTTGAGCCCATCTTTAAATCTCTTTTCCCTCTCCAACATTCCGTTTTCTGTTTTTGAGTTCAGAATAGAGCAACTGCTTTGGGAGACAGAGACAGAAGTGAGAGTATCCCTCTTGTCCTTTGCTGAACGTAGCATTTATTGGATTTTCTTGGTGGGTTTGTAGATAGTTTGTATGTTGTGTTTCCTGATCAGCTTCCCTAAGTGGTCAGTGGTTCCCTTGATGTATGGCAAGAACACTTTTGCCATACACTTTTGCAGGAGTCTACTGTATACCATGCAGCTGTGGACAAGTCTACATAGGGACCACCAAACGCAGCATTGCCCAAACACGAATCAAGGAACATGAAAGGCACTGCAGACTACTTCAACCAGAGAAGTCAGCCATAGCAGAGCACCTGATGAACCAACCTGGACATAGCATATTATTTGAGAACACAGAAATGCTGGACCACTCTCACAACCACCATGTCAGACAAGCATGTGGACAATTTCAACAGAAAGGAGGAAACCATGAAAATGAACAAAATCTGGCTACCAGTATTAGAAATCTCTAAAATTACAACAACACAACAACAGAGAGGAAACAAACAAAGACATCTAATCACCTCTCAACAAAAGATTGCTCCAGGCACTGCCAGGCAATCAAATGCTAATCAAGGTAGTCAGTTGAAACATTCACACCTAGCTCCAACAGACAAGAGTCCTTTGTTCCACCCTGGTCATTCCACAGATTTATAAACCCCTTTTTCCTAGTTCCAACAGACCTCACTACCTCTGAGGATGCTTGCCATAGATGCAGGCGAAACGTCAGGAGAAAATGCCTCTAGAACCTGGCGTCCTCAAACTTTTAAACAGAGGGCCAGGTCACAGTCCCTCAAACTGTTGGAGGGCCAGATTATAATTTGGAAAAAAAATGAATTCCTATGCACACTGCACATATCTTATTTTTATAAACAATACAATAATTAAAATGGAGAACAATGTTAACAAATATAAACTTATTAGTATTTCAATGGGAAGTGTGGGCCTGCTTTTGTCTGATGAGATAGGATTGTTGTTGTTGTTGTTATTGTTGTTGTGTGCTTTCAAGTCATTTCAGACTTAGGTTGACCCTGAGCGAGGGCCGGGTAAATGACCTTGGAGGGCCGTATCTGGCCCCCAGGCCTTAGTTTGAGGACCCCTGCTCTAGACCATGGCCATATAGCTCGAAAAAACCTACAACAACCCAGTGATTCCGGCCATGAAAGCCTTCAACAATACAGCAAGAAATATTGTTTACCCACAAGCAGCAAGAAATTACATATATTAGAAACCAACACTTTCTCATTACTTTTATTTCCCAGATCGCCAGACTGGGCCACAGCAATGCGTGGCAGGGGACAGCTAGTAAATAAATAAAATCTTTAGATCTGTTTATCCCTCATTGTCATCTCTCTTTCCTTTCCAATCCTATTAACAGATACTTATCACTCAGTATTACAATACAATATTTAATGTATTGTATCGGCACCGGGGTTGCCTGTTGTAAGCCGTCCTGAGTCCCTCCCCAGAGGTGAAAAGGACAGGGTATAAATGCCCTAAATAAATAAATATTCAAATGCCTTGCTTGTTATTGGGGAGTGTTTTGCTGAAGTTAGATTTGTAGCCATCCAACAGCAGTGGGTAGATAACCAAAGAGATCTGGCCATGAATCCAGGATGGCGAGTTTTTCATCTAAAGTGATTTGAAAGCCTCTGTTTATTTATGGAAGCCATTGAAATCCACAAACATGTGGACAATTTCAACAAAAAAGAGGAAACCATGAAAACAAACAAAATCTGGCTAAAATCTAAAATCAGGACAGTACATAAAAAGGAACACTCAGAAAACAGGGGAATTCCAGACAGGAAACAATCTGTGCAATTTTTTGTCATGTCAGTAGCGAC
This sequence comes from Anolis sagrei ordinatus, assembly GCF_025583915.1. NCBI lineage: Eukaryota > Metazoa > Chordata > Lepidosauria > Squamata > Anolidae > Anolis > Anolis sagrei. Next base: position 9,549,000 of record NW_026847771.1, on the reverse strand, counting down.
TTGAGAAACTGCAAGTCGCTTCTGGTGTGAGATAATTGGCCATCTGCAAGGATGTTGCCCAGGAGATGCCCAGATGATTAGATGTTTTTATCATCCTTGTGGGAGGCTTCTCTCATGTCCCCGTATGAGTGCAATGCTAATATATAATATAATATAATATAATATAATATAATATAATATAATATATTGTACTTTGGCCACATCATGAGGAGACCGGAAAGCCTAGAGAAGACAATTATGCTGGGGAAAGTGGAAGGCAAAAGGAAGAGGGGCCGACCAAGGGCAAGATGGATGGATGGCATCCTTGAAGTGACTGGACTGACCTTGAGGGAGCTGGGGGTGGTAACGGCCGACAGGGAGCTCTGGCGTGGGCTGGTCCATGAGGTCACGGAGAGTCGGAGACGACTGAACGAATGAACAACAACAAATATTTGAGAGCCATGCGTGATTTATAATATTTGTAATATAATATAATACTACTACTAATAATAATATTATAATTATATATTTATATTACATGTAATATTACTAATATTACAATATTATTGTTTAGTACAGTATAGTGATGTATAGTGCTGGTATTATGCAGTATTAATGGTATAATGTGTGTGTGTGTGTGTGTGTGTGTGTGTGTGTAAATGTAATGTTCGTCTGTGGGATTAACATAACTCAGAAACCACTGGGCGAATTGACACCAAATTTGGACACAAGACACCTAACAGTCCAACGAGTGTTCATCACCCCTAAAAATACAAAATACCCTCAGCAGAATGGACTTAAAACCCCCCAAAATACACCATACACACACACACATATACATATACACATGCACACATACATACACATATGTATATATATACCCAAGCACACACAAATATACACACACATACATCTACAAACACATATATACATATACACATGCACACACAAATATACACATGAACTCATACATACACATATATAAACACAAATATTCATAAAGACAAGCATACACATATACACAATATACATATGCACTTATAATCACACAAATATATACACACATATATACATATGCACACACATATATACACCAACATATATATATATACACACACACACACACACAAAACACTTATATACAGACTGGGCCTCAGCAATGCGTGATAGGGGATGGCTAGTATATATAATCTGGATTATGTTTTTGATAATGAGACTATTGAGATCGGTTACTGTAGTAAGTGTTTATTGATTGGGTAATGTGTTAAGTTGTTAATTGTTATTATATTTTGCATTGAATTATTGCTGTTTTTATTGGTTGTGCACTGCTGTGAGTCGCCTTCGGGCTGAGAACAGCGGTATATAAGTAAAGTAAATATATATATATATATATATATATATATATATATATATACTAGTATAATGCATGATATGGGATGACTAGTATATATATAGTGTGTGTATATATATACTAGCCATCCCATATCATGCATTGTGTGTGCATGTGTATATATGTGTTTGTAGATGTATGTGTGTGTGTATATTTGTGTGTGTGTGTGTGTGTGTATGTATATATATATACACTCAAATATATATGTGTGTGTGTGTATGTATGTATATGTGTGTGTGTGTATATATATATATTTGTATATATGTGTCTATATATATATTTGTGTGTGTGTGTATATATATATTGTAAGCCACTCTGAGTCCCCTTTGGGGTGAGAAGGGCGGCATATAAATGTCGCAAATAAATAAATAAATCAGGGCCAGCTAGCACTTCCCAACAAAGGATACCCCCAGACAAGATGCTGCTAGGCTATTCAATGCTAATCATGGATGTATACTGCCAACTGTACTGCAAATGCATATTCGGAACACTAGGTGGCAGACGAGGGCTATATTATGCTCACAGTGGATATTAGTACAAGTCCAGCCTTCCTAGCCTCCGCTCTGCCCGCAGCACGCATGCGTCACCACAGTCACAGCTATTCTTAATACGCATGCGCCAGAACGACTTTGCCTCCACCGCTCTGTCTGTAATACGCATGCGCCCACACAGCTGTCTTCCATCTACAGCTCTGATTGCAACACGCATGCGCTATCGAAGCACAGCAGTAAGGGCGTTTAAACGGAGCATGCGTCGCGCCCCACGTGATCGTTTGGTAGTCATATGACCAGCAAAGGCGGAAGTATTGCTTCCTAGTCAGTGTTAAGCTAAGTCCTGGTGAGTTGGTTGCTCATAATTTGCATGACATGACTATTATTGCAGTATTGTTGTTATTATTGGGTGGCGGTGAGTTTTCTGGGCTGTATGGCCATCTCCAAGAAGCATTCTCTCCTGACGTTTCCCCTGCATCTATGGCAGAGGTTGTAAGGTTTGTTGGAAACTAGGAAAATTGGGTTTATACATCTATGGGATGTCCAGGGTGGGAGAAAGAACTCTTGTCTGTTGGAGGCAGGTATGAATGTAGCAATTGGTCACCTTGATTAGCATTGAATGGCCTTGCAGCTTCAAAGCCTGGCTGCTTCCTGCCTGGTGGAATCCTTTGTTGGGAGGTGTTAGCTGGCCCTGATTGTTTTGTGTCAGTTATTCCCCTGTTTTTTTTTTTTTTTTAGTGTTGCTCCTTATCTACTATCCTGATTTTAGAGCTTGTTTTTTAATACTGGCGGCCAGATTGTGTTCATTTTCATGGTTTTCCTCCTTTCTGTTGAAATTGTCCACATGCTTGTGGATTTCAATGGCTTCTGTAAATGCGCAGAAGCTTTCAAAATCACTTTAGATGAAAAACTCTCCATAGAATCATAGAGTTGGAAGAGACCTCATGGGCCATCTAGTCCAACCCCATTCTGCCAAGAAGCAGGAAAATTGCATTCAAAGCACCCTCAACAGATGGCCATCCAGCCTCTGTTTAAAAGCTTCCAAAGAAGGAGCCTCCACCACACTCCTGGGCAGAGAGTTCCACTGCTGAACGGCTCTCACAGTCAGGATGTTCTTCCTAATGTTCAGATGGAATCTCTTTTCTTGTAGTTTGAAGCCATTGTTCCGCATCCTAGTCTCCAGGGCAGCAGATAACAAGCTTGCTCCCTCCTCCTTATGACTTTCTCTCACACATGGCTATCATGTCTCCTCTCAGCCTTCTCTTCTTCAAGCTAAACATGCCCAGCTCTTTAAGCCGCTCCTCCTCGTAGGGCTTGTTCTCCAGACCCTTGATCATTTGAGTCGCCCTCCTCTGGACACATTCCAGCTTGTCAACATCTCCCTTCAATTGCAGTGCCCAGAATTGGACACAATATTCCAGGTGTAGTCTAACCAAGGCTTCCGCAAACCACTCCTCATTAACAAGCAAAGCATTTGAATAGTGAGCGATAAGTATCTGTTGATAAGGTTGGAAAGGAAAAAGAGATGGTGATGAGGGACAAACAGATCCAAAGAGAGTTATTGATTTATTTTGCATCTGTGTGCCCCACTTTCAGCCAAAAAAGACTCCCAAAGCAGCTTACAAATCAAGTAGTGATTGAGAGCAAGGAAGTTCAGAATGCTCTGTGATTGTAGGTGAACTATAAATCCCAGCAAGTACAACTCCCAAATGTCAAGATTCTATTTTCCCCAAACTCCACCAGTGTTCACATTTGGGCATATTGAGTATTTGTGTAGAGTTTGGTCCCGATCCATCATTGTTTGAGTCCACAGTGATCTCTGGATGTAGGTGAACTACAACTCCAAAACCAAGGACACTGCCCACCAAACCCTTCCAGTATTTTCTGTTGGTCATGGGAGTTCTGTGTGCCAAGTTTGGTTCAATTCCATCATTGGTGGAGTTCAGAATGCTCTTTGATTCTGGTGAACTATAAATCCCAGCAACTACAACTCCCAAATGACAAAATCAATTTTTTTGAGTGAAGGACATTCATTGGCCTGATAGGTGTATTGTGTCCAAACTTGGTGTCAATTCGCCCAGTGGTTTTTGAGTTCTGTTAATCCCACAAACGAACATTACATTTTTATTTATATAGATTTATTTTGGTGTATCTTTGTATTGATTCAGTTATTGTTGTATATTTTACGTTGTTCTGTTTGCATCGCTGCTGTCTTATAAGCCACTTGAGTCCCTTTAGGGAGATGGGGTGGGATATAAATAAAGATTATTATTATCCCCATCTGTAAGATGATATATATATATATATCCATCCAGTTTTTTTTCTCTCTCTACAGAATGGAAAGATTTCTTATTTAGAGTCATCTTGGTTATCTCTTCTTGCCTCTTAAATTCTCAAGCAAAGACTGTTTTTTTTATTTTCTTTCTGTAGAAGTCAGTGCAAAAATGACCACTTCAAAATACAAAACTGTAATTCAAGGAGAAGCATCGGAGACAGATTCGGATGAAGAAGTGTACCTGTCTTCTGGGCCCCAGGGTTCATTGCCCAACCTTTCTGGAGTGAAGGTTGCTGGGGAAGCCTCTGAAACAGATGAGGAGGAAGATGGAAATTCTGGCCAGTCCAAAACGACGCCACAGTTACTCAGCCCAGACTTGCCACCGCTGGTGGTTTACAGGAATGAGGATGTGGGTTCTCCCACCGCTGTTGAAGAGAAGCCAGCCCTCCGCTCCCGACACAGGGGCCGCTACAGCACCCTCCTGCAGCAGAAGCTGATTGAGAGTAATGCCCGTTTGTACTACGATGTCAATAGCACTGTCAAGCAGGTGTACCAGACGGCCATCAAAGAGATCGGGGCCATTACGGGGCAGCTCAGTAACTCACAAAATGGCATCATCAATGCCTCACACAACATCCGGCTTGTCCTGGAGGACCTGAGGGCTGTGGCTGAAAAGGTAGACATCATCACCAGCTGCAACCTGCTGCCGGATATCCAGATACAGCTGCCTCCAGCACAAACCTAATCCTGTCCCAGATTGTCCCAGAAGTGAAGGAGTGTTAAACTGACCCCTTGGCTGTAAGGTACAGCTTAAAACAAAACTGTCACAAAGAGCCTTTGCTGCCTGGTGTGTAAATCACAGCATATGCAATCACAATGACTCCTCTAGTAACCAAGCAAATTAAAATGGTCCTGTATATATTATCGCACTTCAAAAAACTGTTGCATTTTCTGAACTGATTTTTATTATGTTGTTTACAGTTTACATGGATATAGGTATCTGAAGCATTTGGGTAACAAACATTAGCCTCGAACAGACAGGAGACTAGTCTGCAAAAGTAAAGGTTTCCCCTTGACATTAAATCTAGTCGTATCCTACTCCGGGGGTTGGTGCTCATCTCAATTTCTATGCTGAAGAGCCAGCGTTGTCCATAGACACCTCCAAGGTCATGTGGCCAGCATGACTGCATGAAGACCCGTTACCTTCCTGCTAAAGTAGTACCTATTGATTTACTCACATTTGCATGTTTTCAAACTAGGTTGGCAAAAGTTGGGGCTAACAGCGGGAGCTCACTGCACTCCCCAGATTCGAACTGCTGACCTTTCGGTCAGCAAGTTCAGCAGCTCAGAAGTTTAACCTACAAGTGGGTCTGCAAAAGTTGTTAATTCATTATCCAGAGAAAGAAAAACTACAGCCATCTCTTGAAGGTGACCAAGCATATAGTTATGATTAGATTTGGATGGAAGAGAACTGAACTGTATCATATCTATCTTAATACAGAGTCATCTGAACATCTTTTAGTGGAAGAAATTTAGTGGAAGAAAGGTGTGTGCAGTACTTTGCATTAAAAACATCACTTTATATAAACATTTTCTTTATTTTATTACAGATTATATGATACATTGAGACTAAAATTGCACAGTATACAGTACCACTGGGGGGGGTGTAGTTTCCCACGACAATTCCATGTTTATTTTATTGGAATATGCATTATTTCTTATCTGGGGGAGGAGGGGGAGGAGAGCATAATTATAAAACAAAAACTCTACAAAGTGTAATCAAAAGGGAAAGAGGGACAAACAAATACAGTTTAAGAAAATAATTACACGTTTGTGTGATCAAGACTTTCCTCTTGTCACTTTTATGCCACACTTGGTAAGCCTTATACTATACTAGCTTGGGTACCCAGAGTTGCCCGGGTTATTTGAAAAATTCCATTCTTTAATTGTACAAAATGCATAAGGTTGTGGGTGAACTACAACTCACATCATGCCAGGTTAACCCAGAAAAGCTCCAACAGTACTAAAAGTTTGTTATGTTGGGCAATGCTCTAGATGAATCATTGGTGGGGTTTGGTGTGCTCTCTGGCTGTAGGGTAAACTATAACTCCCACTATGGTGAGTCAGTCCCCTCAAACCTCCCCAGTAGGTTGAGTTAGCCACAGGGGCTCTTTGTGCCAAGTTTGGTCCAGGTCCATCATCGGTGGAGGTCACAGTTTCTCTAGTTGTGGGTGAACTACAACTCCTAGAAAAGGAAGGTCATCTTTGGTGGAGTTCAGAGTGCTCATCGATTGCGGGTAAACTATAAATCCCAGTACTTACAACTCCAAAATGGCCAGTTCCCCTCAAAACCAACCAATATTCAAATGTGGGCATATCGGGTATGCATGCCAAGTTTGCCCCAGATTCATCATTGTTTGGGTTCATAGTGCGCTCTGGATGTAGATGAACTACAACTCCTATAAATCCCTCCAAAGACCTGCAGTATTTTTTTCTTGCTCATGGAGGTTTTGTGTGCCAAGTTAGCTCCAGGTGGAGTTCAGAGTGCTCTTAGATTGCAGGTGAACTATACATCCCAGTACCCACAACTCCTATAAGTTATGAAACATCTCTAGTATGTTCAGTAGCAAATCAATTCCTCTGTTTGCTCTGTACCATAGGAAAGAGTTAAGGGAGAGGCAGTGGGCGGGGTCATGCAAATTCCACACCATTGAGGAGAGTAAGAAACACTGGGATGCCTATGGTGGAGGAAACACATACAATCTAGGATGAAATTGTCCCCGTATGAAAGCCTTCACTTGGATGGGAGCTAGTTTGGCATTTATGGAGGACATTGGCAGGGCTCTTGTACATGTTCATGGCGCTTACTATTACCTGCAATGTCATTGGAGGGAGGACCATTGGTGTCTCCTGTTTGAGCTATACTTGTTTGTGGAAGTGGGAGCTTGTCCGTGGAAGTGGACTCCCCAGCCACACAAACATACATATTTTCATGTTTATTATGTGTATATGTTATTTAAATCAGATTGAAACATATACAGCAATTCTGGTTTCCAGACCACCCCCACCCGCTCCCAAATTATTCCATAAGGGTACTTGAGTTTTCTGGAACTGATTTCTGCCTTACTCTAGTTGGAAAGCTATAATAGGCATATTGGTTTTAGGTTTACAGAAGTGTATAGCAGATTTTTGAATGACAGATGGAGTAAACACCACTCCAAATGCATGGCTTTGCTGTTTACTTCCACAATAGGCGTGCATGGAAGTAGTGTGCATGAAAAAGAGACTGATCAGTACTGTACGCAAGAAAGAGTCACGTCCCCAGCTATTTCCAATTGGTCCACCTGTCCTGAAGGAATTCGATGGGTATAATCAAATACCACTTGCCCGTTCACAATCACCCTGTAGTTATTCCTCAGGTTGGTGATCTCCATCTAGTGAGGGGGGAAATGCAGAATTTGATGTTGTCATTTTTGTTCAAGTTGCATAATGGTGGTCAATGCTTTCCAACTAATGCCTTGATTTCCACACTCCTTTGGAAAGTCTTACTTACATGGAAGGCTTGGCCAGGTGAGAAAGGCATGGCGTGACCGTGCCGTTCCTCCGGACCCCATGCGCCGTTGAGGAAGGAGTTCCGGACAAGCACTCTCTCTTTGAATCGGGGGTTGATGTGCAAAGCAATGTTGCCAGTCATACTGTTTTTCAGGTTCACGTGGAATCTGGAGGAAAAGAAAGGGAATCTGGAGGGATAGAAAGGAAACTATCTCATCTGTCTATGAAATAGCACACTTGGTTGTTTTTTGACACCAGAAAGATCCACTGGCAGAAAACCATTTACTGTACCCGTCAGAGATTCCCACCCACAACCTACAAACATGTGAATGACAAGATATTTCCTAACTGGCTTAGATTTTGTCGAAACAGTGTAAAATAATATTGCATATCATATACGAGGGTTGAATGAAAAGAAATGCCTCCACCTTCATAACTCCTCAACCGATGCAGGATTGGTATGTGGAAGGTATTTATTTATTTATTTTAAACTTTTTTATCCCGATCTTCTCACCTCCGTAGAGGGACTCAGACCAGCTTACAGCAAGGATTCAACATCATACAACAATACAAGATTAAGTTCGCAGCTTGGGTGTGATCCTGCACTCATCACTGAGCCTGGAACCTCAGGTTTCAGCGGTGACCAGGGGAGCATTTGCATAGTTAAAACTTGTGCGCCAGCTGCGCCTGTACCTTAGGAAGTCTGACTTGGCCATGGTAGTCCATGCTCTGGTTACATCCAGTATAGACTACTGCAACGCTCTCTACATGGGGTTGCCTTTGAAGATGGTCCGGAAGCTTCAACTAGGTCCAACAATCGGCAGCCAGGATGCTAACAGGAGCGGCACTCAGGGAGCATACAACTCCTCTGTTGCGCCAGCTCCACTGGCTGCCAATTTGCTACCGGGCACAATTCAAAGTGCTGGCTTTAGCCTATAAAGCCCTAAACGGTTCTGGCCCGACTTACCTGTCCGAACGCATCTCCTCCTATGAACCAGCTAGGACATTAAGATCATCTGGGGAGGCCCTGCTCTCGGTCCCGCCGGCATCACAGGCACACCTGGCGGGGACGAGAGACAGGGCCTTCTCAGTGGTGGCCCCTCGGCTGTGGAACGCCCTTCCTACAGATATCAGATCGGCCCCCTCCTTATTGGCATTTCGGAGGAAAGTGAAGACCTGGTTGTTCGAACAGGCATTCGATTAGGCAGTGTAATTGATTATAGGAACACGGAATAACGGATGATGAGATTGGATTCTGATTCTATTGATGAGACGTGAATGATTTGTCATATTGATGTTTAATTGTTGTTATGCTATTGTTTTTAAATGCTCCAATGGTTTTGTAATGTGTGTATTGAAATTGCTGTTGTTAATCGCTTTGAGTCGCCCAAGGGCTGAGAAAAGCGGTATATAAATGAAGTAAATAAATAAATAAAATACATATAGATAAAATACATATATACCAAACCGCCAAGGTAAAATCATGTCCAACTCAGTCCGCATATGTGGTCACTCACTTTGGTCTGTAACCACTCTCAGCCATTATTCTGGGAGTGCTTCGTTCCATAACCAGGATTTCTGAAGGACAAGAGGGAGGGGGCAGATCTAATCTCGCTCGGGAGAGAGTTCCATAGCCGAGGGGCCACACAGAGAAGGCCCTGTCTCTCATCCCCACCAATCGCGCTTGCAAAGGTGGTGGGACTGAGAGGAGGGCCTCTCCGGAAGATCTTAATGTCCTCGATGGTTCATAGGGGAGAATATGTTCGGACAGGAAAACTGGGCCGGAACCGTATAGGGATTTATAGATATAGATTAAAACCAGCACTTTGAATTGTGCTCGGAAGCTAATTGGCAACCAGTGGAGCTAGTGCAGCAAGGGAGTTGTGCGCTCCCTATACCCAGCTCCCGTCAGTAGCCTGGCTGTTGAGCGCTGGACTAATTGCAGCTTCCAGGTACTGGCTTGTTCAGTAGACTCTCCTCTACAGTTCCATTTTGGTGGGAAGCCTTAGCATTGAACGGTGGTGTTGTTAAAGTGTGAAGTAGGGAACCCTGTGCAGACGGTCAGTCATTGCGACTTAAGCAACATGCAGTCATTGAATTCTTGACAGCAGTTGAGGAGATCCATCAGAGAATGCAAACTGTTTATGGTGATTGTGTTGATGTGAGTACTGTGCATCATTGGGCGAGTAAGTTTAAAAATGTTGAGGTGGGAACATCTGACTTGCATGACAAAGAGTTGGATGTCCTGTGATAACAACCACTGTGTTTCACAAGCAAAAGGTTGACAGATTGATTCAGGTCAATTGTATCACTCAGAGAGAAATTTCAAGCAGGTTAAAGAGCACATTCTAAGGATTATTTATGTGTTTGATTTATTAAAATATTCCCATCCAAACCTAAGTAATGAAGATGGAGGCATTACTTTTCATTCAACCCTCATAATATAATATTGTGTCTTCTTTACAAAGGCACCTGTTGGCTGTAAATGGCACGTTCCCCACAATTGCGATCTTCCGGAACTCAGTGAAGTTTCCTGGGATGGCTGCACAAAATGGGACAGCCTGGAGATAGAACAGAAGAGATTTAGTCCTTCAAACAAAAGTAGTAAGTGATGTAAATAAGAACTTAATAATAATAAGTAATCGTGAAGCCAATAGGAAATTGAAAAGGAATGGCTAAGTGCTCATACACTATTTCCTTCCTAACTATCTTGGTGTCACCTTATATCAAACACTAATTCTCAAATTTCAAGGTCTATTTTCTCCAAACTCCACCAGTGTTCACATTTGGGCATATTGAGTATTTGTGCCAAGTTTGGTCCAGATCCATCATTGTTTGAGTCCACAGTGCTCTCTGGATGTAGGTGAACTACAACTCCAAAACTTCAAGGTAAGTGCTCACCAAACCCTTCCAATATTTTCTGTTAGTCATTGGAGTTCTGTGTGCCAAGTTTGGTTCAATTCTATTCTTGGTGGAGTTCATAATGCTCTTTGCTTGTAGGTGAACTATAAATCCCAGCAACTACAACTCCCAAATGTCAAGGTCTATTAAATTCCACCAAACCCTTCCAGTATTTTACGTTGGTCATGGAAGCATATTCAAGACCCTAAAGACTAACCATTGACTGTCACGAATCTACTACAGGCCACCAGTTGACAACAGGGATGTCTACATTGCAGAAATAATGCAATTTGACAGCACTTTAACTGCCATGACTCAATGCTATGGACCCACAGAGTCTATAGTTTTACAAGTCCCTACCAAAGAGTGCTAGTGCTTCACCAAACTGCAATTCCCAGGATTCCATACCATGAAGGCATGGCAGTTAAAGTGGTGTTAAACTGCATTAATTGTACAGTACAGATGTATTTTAAGACAGCTGTCCAATGTTTCTACATTTTCAGTGGTTGAGGACTAAGAAACATAAAAACTGGATAGTAAAGATACTCACGGGATTGGCCAAAGTCACTCCACTAAAGCCCTGAGAAGAGATGGGAAAAGCAAAGAGAAGACCCTTATTATGTAGATCACAGAACCGAAAGGCACCAAAGACAATCTAGGTACCAAAGTTATAAGGCCCTGATTTATCTATTATATTATTATGGCTTCCCAGATATTAATCCACAAACCTGGGTCTTCTTGCTCTTCTGTTTCTTCTGCAAAGAAGGAAAAGAGAAGCGATGATTTAATATACAAAGAACTACACATTGTTCTTGTTCCTTAAAATTACTGTTCATTCACGAATAACATAAAATAACTAGGTTGCTGTGAGTTTTTCAGGCTCTCTGGCCCTGCTCCAGAAGCATTCTCTCCTGACGTTTTGCCCATATCTATGGCAGGGATCCTCAGAGGTTGTGAGGTCTGTTGGGAACAAGAAAAATTGAGTTTATGTATCTGTGGAATAATGTCCAGAGTGGCAAATACATAAACCCCACTTGCCTATTTTCCAACAGACCTCACAGCCTCTGAGGATGCCTGCTAGAGATGCTGGACGTCAGGAGAAAATGCTTCTGGAACATGGCAATACAGCTCGGAAAACTCAGAGCAACCCAGTGATTCCGGCCATGAAAGCCTTCAACAACACATTGAACATAGAATAAATTTGCTTGTCACAGGGAACCAATAGGGAGATAAGTTTTTTAACGAATAAATAATTTAATATAACAACAACAACACCACCACTTTATTTATATTCCACCCTATCTCCCCAATGGGACTCAGGGTCGATCACAGAATACATTTAGTGTCGTTTTGTACAGACAGGACAGAGATAGAACAGAAAGGAGGTATGTTGTGTTGACATCCAGCTTTTTTGGTGCCTTGGAAGTTGTGCTCGAATCCAGCACAAGGGGTTGCTGTCGCTCCATCCTCTATGACGAAGAACCATCAGGACTTCCTCCTTGCTTTTGGTGACTGGGCATTTTCTGATATTTTTCTCTTATGGCAAAATAAAATACCTCCCCCACTTTTTTAGCAGTACCTAATTTCACTACTTACAGCTCCACACTGTTTTTGAACTGCTTAGGTAAACAGTGAGCTGGGCTGACAGTCGGGTGCTCATGCCAAACTAGGGCTTCAAACTGGCAACCTTTTATTTGGTAAAAATTATCATAGAATCATAGAATCAAAGAGTTGGAAGAGACCTCATGGGCCATCCAGTCCAACCCCCTGCCAAGAAGCAGGAATATTGCATTCAAATCACCCCTGACAAATGGCCATCCAGCCTCTGTTTAAAAGCTTCCAAAGAAGGAGCCTCCACCACACTCCGGGACAGAGAGTTCCACTGCTGAACGGCTCTCACAGTCAGGAAGTTCTTCCTCATTGCTGGTGATTTATCATAGAATCAAAGAGTTGGAAGAGTTGGAAGAGACCTCCAAGTCAACTCATTCTCAATAGATCTTAAATATTCATAGAATCATAGAGAGACCTCATGGGCCATCCAGTCCAACCCCCTGCCAAGAAGCGGAAATATTGCATTCAAAGCACCCCTGACAGATGGCCATCCAGCCTCTGTTTAAAAGCTTCCAAAGAAGGAGCCTCCACCACACTCCGGGGCAGAGAGTTCCACTGCTGAACGGCTCTCACAGTCAGGAAGTTCTTCCTCATGTTCAGATGGAATCTCCTCTCTTGTAGTTTGAAGCCATTGTTCCGTCCTAGTCTCCAGGGAACAGAAAACAAGCTTGCTCCCTCCTCCCTGTGGCTTCCTCTCACATATTTTATACATGGCTATCATATCTCCTCTCAGCCTTCTCTTCTTCAGGCTAAACATGCCCAGCTCCTTAAGCCGCTCCTCATAGGGCTTGTTCTCCAGACCCTTGATCATTTTAGTCGCCCTTCTCAACAATAAAATTATATTTATATTAGTTGTGCTAAAGCCCGGCCCTATCTCTGCTATCTCTTTATCCTTCACAGAACTAACACAGCTACTTCTCTGTAAATTTCAACTGAGCTGTGAACTTCCCAGTTAATCTTGAGTTAGAAGGCAGGTCAAGATACGATTTGTAAAATTCAGGCAGCTTGTGTACTATATAGGTTTTCCCTTCTTTAGACCAGGAGTCTTGCAGATGCTGTAAAGTTTCCACCAAACCAAATAAATACTCACTGAAATGGATGTTTGTACAAAGTGTGGCTGAGCAAACATACCACCGACCTGCAAAGGCAGATAGATTGATCATTCAGAAGATATTGGGCATTGCAACAGTAAAATCATACTTTAGTCTTTTTACTCATGACAGTCCTGGAATGTTTCTGCAGTGGAAAAGGCAAAGTTCTGCATTTCTCAAAAGATAGGAGGATGGTACTGGACAACTATAGGAGATAAGAAGACCCATGTTGGATCAAACCAAAGGACTGTCTTGGCCAGAATTATTTTCCTATAGTGTTAGTCATGGGGGTTCTGTGTGGGAAGCTTGACCCAATTCTATCATTGGTAGGGTTCAGAATGCTCTTTGATTGTAGGTGAACTATAAATCCCAGCAACTACAACTGTCAAGGTCTATTTTCCCCAAACTCCACCAGTGTTCATATTTGGGCATATTGAGTATCCATGCCACATTTGGTCCAGATCCATCATTGTTTGAGTCCACAGTGCTCTCTGGATGTAGGTGAGCTACAACTCCCAAACTCAAGGTCAATGACCACCAAACCCTTCCAGTATTTTCTGTTGGTCATGGGAGTTCTGTGTGTCAAGTTTGGTTCAATTCTATCATTGTTGGAATTCAGGATGCTCTTCGATTGTAGGTGAACTATACATCCCAGCAACTACAACTCCCAGATGACAAAATCAATCTCCTCCCCCACAACCTTCCTAATGCTGCGACTCCTTAATACAGTTCCTCATGCTGTGGTCATCCCCAACAATAAAATTATATTTGTTGATACTTCATAATTGTAACTTTTCTCTGTTATAAATCGTGATGTAAATATCTGACATGCAAGATGTATTTTCATTCACTGGACCAAATTTGGCACAAATACCTGATACACCCAAATTTGAATACTGGTGGGGTTGGGGATTGATTTTGTCATTTGGGAAGTTGTAGTTCACCTACAATCAAAGAGCATTCTGAATTCCACCAAGGATGGAATTGAACCAATTTTGGCACACAGACTCCCATGACCAAAAAACTGGAAGGGTTTGGTGGGCATTGACCTTGAGTTGAGTTGTAGTTCACCTACATCCAGAGAGCACTGTGGACTCAAACAATGATAGATCTGGACCAAACTTGACACAAATATTCCATATGTCCAAATGTGAACACTGGTGGAGTTTGGGGAAAATAGACCTGACATTTGGGAGTTGTAGTTGCTGGGATTTATAGTTCACCTACAATCAAAGAGCATTCTGAACCCCACCAACGATAGAATTGGGCCAAACTTCCCACACAGAACCCCCATGACCAACAGCAAATACTGTGTTTTCCGATGGTCTTTGGTGACCCCTCTGATACCCCCTTCGCAACCCACCCAGGGATCCCGACCCCCAGGTTGAGAAACGCTGATCTAACAGTTTCATTAAAAAAGCAGCAAAGTTGCTCAGATGCCTCAACTGATGATCAGGGATTCTGGAAGTTGAAGATCAAAATACCTGGAAAATCAGAATTTGGGGGAAACTGCTTTACAGAATGGATTGTTGTAGGTTTTTTCGGGCTATATGGCCATGGTCAAGAGGCATTCTCTCCTGACGTTTCGCCTGCATCTATGGCAAGCATCCTCAGAGGTAGTGTTTTACAGAGTGTTGTGAAGATGAATATGCTAAGTCTCTGGGCATATTCCACTTTGGATAACTCTTACAAAAGACCACCATCAGCTTCACCACTTGCTGGTTTTGCAAGTAGAAGTAGCATTACAAAGCAAAAGGAGACATCATCAAGAAATTGAAGGTTTCTACTTACATTGGTAGCAGTGACGACATTGTAAGCTGGAGGAGCATAAGGTGGTGGATTCTGAAAGTGAAGAAGGACAATACTAGGGTTGGATTCGATTTAGGTAAGTGGCACCAATGGGATAGCTGTCCCATTTTTCTCATAGGAGCTTTTTCAGGCCCTGACTCTGGCAAAAAGAGTCCTTCTAAATGGGATGTGAAAGACAGGTGCCCCCAAATCAGATTACCTCCTCCCAATAGATGCAGCCCTACAGATAGTATTAGGCTTCAGGTCCTGTTCCATCTTCCAGGAGCTTGGTTTGCATTGCCCCTTAGTTGCTTGAAATAGCATCCTTTTGCATTTCCCCAGGGTTGCTACAGTCTTAGCAGCACCCTAATAGTCAAACATTAACAGAGGCTGGAAGCCAGCCTGCAAGCCTTTTGCAGCTATTGGCTTAAAAAAGTATCTCTTTGGTCCAGAGACCGCCCTTTTTCCTGGGGATGAGATCTCCATTTTGGAGATTCTCTCCTACCTTCTTCAGTATAGAAAAAGCCTCAGATGTGCTGGTGGCCAAGCTAGGCAGCTCGGACAGGCCATCGTGAGTACGGTTACCCTCTTGCCTTTGAAACTGGTGCTGAGCTCAGATAGGGGAAGACCTGCTCTTTCTAAAAGATAGCAGCTCAGCGCTGGGGCAGAGAATATCTCAGGATTTCTCTGCCATTGGGAGAGGCTCCATTACTTCATCCCCAAACTAACCTTGAGCTTGGATAGGGGAAGACCTGCTCTTTCTAAAAGATAGCAGCTCAGGGTTAGGGTAAAAGATCCCAGGATTTTTCTACCGTTGGGGAAAGTTAACTCAGCAGCTGAAGGAAAAGGGAAGGAAAGAACATCTATATGGTTTCACAAGTTGACTGTTTGTGTTTGTAACTTCATCAAGCTGTGCCAAGTCTGTCAAGGACTTTGAGAAATAAATGTTCTGTTTGATGTTCAAATCTGGACTGGCCTCAGTTGCTGGGAATCCTAAGCTTCTAAGTAAGGCACCCGCAGTTCACCCGGATAAAGAGAGAAGCACATCTTAGTTTTAACTTTATAGTGTCTGGGTGTGAAGGCACAGGTCCCATCAGCCTCAGCAACCATAACCAGTGGTTAGGATTTTTTTTTTCATGTCAGGAATGACTTGACAAACTTCTGGTGTGAAAAAATTGGCCATCTGCAAGGACATTGGCCAGGGGACACCCAGATGTTTTACCTTCCTGTGGGTGGCTTCTCTCATGTCTCCACATCAGCTGGAGCTGACAGACAGGAGCTCACCCCACTCCCCAAATTCCAACCACCGACCTTTTGGTCAGCAGTCCTGCAGACACAAGGGCTTAGCCATTGTACCACCGAGGACGCCAGCGCTGGAGGCAAGAGAGGCAGGAGTCATGCAACTTACATTGCCAACAAAGTTGATGCAGTTCACAGTGATATCCCCATTGACAAACAATTTCTGGACCAAGTGGAATGGGAGGCGATGACTGTATTCCAGGAAGTGGCTGCCATTAACAGATACCTGGAGAAGGAGGAGGTGAAGGTGGTTAAGAAAGGCCAGAAGACAGTGTGTAAGCTTTGTCGGCTTGGATTCCAACCACCAGATGGCAGCTTTCAAGAAAGAAAGACTCATGAACAGGCTGGAAAATCTGAAGCTCTTGAGATGTTGCTGGATTACAATTCCCATCATTCCAATTCATGAGTACAGTTGAAGCTCTTGCCTTGTCTAAACTTTCATAGAGGATAAACCTTGGGTGCATCTACACCAGGTATGGGCAAACTTCAGCCCTCCAGATGTTTTGGACTCCAACTCCCACAATTCCTAACAGCTGTCCAAAACACCTGGAGGGCTGAAGTTTGCCCATACCTGGTGTAGATGCACTCAAGGTTTATCCTCCATGAAAGGTGTTTTGGACAGCTGTTAGGAATTGTGGGAGTTGGAGTCCAAAACACCTGGAGGACTGAAGTTTGCTCATGCATGATCTACACTGTAGAATGAATGCAGATGCCACTTTAAGTTTCATAGTATCTCATAGTGTGTGTTTGCGTTTATATATGTGGTTTTGCATGTACAAAACCACATATATAAACGCAAACACACATATATACACTTATACACAAATATATACACACACAAAAGACATATACACAAGCTGGACCACAGCAATGTGTGGCAGGGGACGGCTAGTACATAATAAATAATAAAATTAATATTTTGGTTTTGAAACTTGTACTGAGCTTCAACTTTTGGGAGGAGGAGTCAATTTTTCGACAACATTGCCAAATATCATTACAGTCTCCACATTTGAATATAATGGGATCGTAGCTGAACGGACAAGATCTCACCTGATAGCAGTGGCTCTTGACATTGAGGATCATCTCAAAATACACTCCGGGCTGGAAGGGTATGTTGCGGACCCGCTGCTCAGGTCCCCAGCGCCCATTTTGCTGCGTGTTACACACGACTACGGGTCCTTCAGTGAACCGTGGGTTGAAGTGAAAAGCAATGTCGCCGTTCTGACACACCAGATTCACTACAAAACTAAAATGCAGAGTGATGCTTGAGACCGACATGCTAGATTCACTGCAAAACTCAAATACGAGAGGATATTTGAGGAAGATGGGTAACCTCACCGTAGGTAACCTCACCTGATTGCAACGTATTGGTGAAGATTTGGTGGAAAGAGAGAGAGAACAATAAAGAGAGAGATCAAGAGCAGAGGAGCAAGGAGACCTGAGGAGAACAGGAGTCATGAAAATACATAGGTTCCATTCACAATATGCCATTATGGCACTATCATTCCATTTCATTGCATGGCCGCAAGCCTATAGAGTCCTGTTGTTTAGTGAAACACTAGATTTATTTAGCTAGGAATACAGATTGCCTCTTCCTACACTAAAAATCCCAAGTGCCACAGGATGTCGCCACAGCAACTAAAAGCAAAATCATTGCACTATAGCTGTATATTGTGAAAGGTTCCATAAAACAAGAGTGGGAATTGTGTAGTTTTATCAGATGTTCTTTGGTTAGACCACTATAACGAATCGATTCGTTAAAATGGTGGACGCGCTCGCGCATGCGCGAAAGCGGCTTCCGAAGCGTCGTTATTAAATACGATTCGATTCGATATTGAGATAATAACGAATCGATTCGTTAAAGCGAATATTTTGTATTTTTTTAAGAATAAAAGACAGGTATTTTTAGAAAATATTCAAAAATTGAAAATTAACCCAAAACTGGCCCTGATGTGGACCAAACACAGCCACGAGACAGGGCAAACGAGAGCACACCAACAGAAGAGTCTTTTCTTTTTTAGAATATTTTTTTTTTTTTAAGAATAAAAGACAGGTATTTTTAAAAAATATTCAAAAATGGAAAATTAACCAAAAACTGGCCCTGATGTGGACCAAACACAGCCACGAGACAGGGCAAACGAGAGCACACACCAACAGAGGAGTCTTTTCTTTTTTTAGATTTTTTTTTGTATTTTTTTAAGAATAAAAGACAGGTATTTTAGAAAATATTCAAAAATGGTAAATTAACCAAAAACTGGCCCTGATGTACAGCTAACACAGCCACGAGACAGGGCAATCGAGAGCACACACCAACAGAAGAGTCTTTTCTTTTTTTTGAATATTTTTTTTATTTTTTAAAAGAATAAAAGGCAGGTATTTTTAGAAAATATTCAAAAATGGAAAATTAACCAAAAACTGGCCCTGATGTGGACCAAACACAGCCACGAGACAGGGCAAGTGAGAGCACACACCAACAGAAGAGTATTTTCTTTTTTTGGGATATTTTTGGTTTTTTTTAACAATAAAAGGCAGGTATTTTTAGAAAATATTCAAAAATGGAAACTTAACCAAAAACTGGCCCTGATGAACAGCTAACACAGCCACGAGACAGGGCAAGTGAGAGCACACACCAACAGAAGAGTATTTTCTTTTTTTAGAATATTTTTTGTATTTTTTTTAAGAATAAAAGACAGGTATTTTTTAAAAATATTCAAAAATGGAAAAATTAAACTAATGGCCCTGATGTGGACCAAACACTGCCACAAGACAGGGCAACTGAGAGCAAAAACCAACAGAAGAGTCTTTTTTTTTTGAGAATATTTTTTGTATTTTTTAAAGAATAAAAGTCAGGTATTCTTAGAAAATCTTCAGAAATGGAAAAATTAAACTAATGGCCCTGATGTGGACCAAACACTGCCACAAGACAGGGCAAATGAGAGCACACAGCAACAGAAGAGTCTTTTCTTTTTTTGGAATATTTTTGTATTTTTTTAAGAATAAAAGGAAGGTATTTTTAGAAAATATTCAGAAATGGAAACTTAACCAAAAACTGGCCCTGATGTGGACCAAACACAGCCACGAGACAGGGCAAGAGAGCACACCAACAGAAGAGTATTTTCTTTTTTTGGAATATTTTTGGTTTTTTTTAACAATAAAAGGCAGGTATTTTTAGAAAATATTCAAAAATGGAAACTTAACCAAAAACTGGCCCTGATGAACAGCTAACACAGCCACGAGACAGGGCAAGTGAGAGCACACACCAACAGAAGAGTATTTTCTTTTTTTAGAATATTTTTTGTATTTTTTTAAGAATAAAAGACAGGTATTTTTAAAATATTCAAAAATGGAAAATAACAAAAACTGGCCCTGATAACAGCTAACACAGCCAAAAGACAGGGCAATCGCGAGAGCAAACACCAACAGAAGAGTCTTTTCCAACCCAATGCAAGTCTTCCTATCCAAGCCTTAGCAATAGCCAACCCAAAGCAGCAAGCAGCCCTCCCGGACCTCTCTCCTCCCTCGCCTCCGCGCACCAAATGAGCTCTGCGGCCACGCAGAGCCGCTTTTAAAGGCCTTGCCGGCCAATCAAAATCAGCCACGGTGCACTGCTTGGGTGCTTGGGAGCGCCGGATTGGCTCCCAGGCACCAGCATCCTCCATCCCATTTCCGAAACGGGCGGAAGCTCGTTAAAAGGATGGGGGATGCCGCTTCGTTATTTTTAAACCCTTCCGGGTTTGAAAATGTGTTTTGATATCGCTTCGTAAATGCTAAAAATAACGAATGTTTTACGAATAACGAAATTAACGAACGAAACCGCACAGGCCTAGCAGACAGCTATAGGAAGATACTGGTATTATAAAGTGCAATAAGCAGATTGCTATAGGAAGATACTGGTATTATACAGTACTGTAATGTTAAATAGTCAAAGTACTATGGCAAGATATTATACAGTAATGTGAAATACACAGACTGCTAGTACAATAAGCAAGTTGCTATGGAAAGATATTATACAGAAATGTACAACAAGCAGGGTGCTGTGGGAAGAAAATATACAATAACTAGAATAAGCAGTCTACAATAGTTAGACCATATACAGTAATGGGCTATGCGGAGATAATATACAGGAAGTACAATAGACAGGTTACACTGGGAATATATTATAAGGTAATGGAATCAACAGACTGCTCTGGGAAGATATTATATAGTAACTGGGACAATATACAATAGACAGACTACAATTGGGAGATATTATAAATTAACTGGAGCAGTATATAGCAACTTACAATAGACAGACTACTATTGTAAGACATTATGCAGTAATGTACAATAGGCTGTTGGGAGATATTAGAAAGTAACGGGGGCAGACTGCTATGGAAAGATATTATGCAGTAAAGTGAAATAACCAGGATGCTATGGGAAGATACTGGTATTATACAGTAATGTGCAATAAGCAGACTGCTATAGGAAGATACTGGTATTATACAGTACTGTAATGTGAAATAGGCAGCCTACTATGGCAAGATATTATACAATAATGTATAATAGGCTATTGGGAGGTAGTATAAAGTAACAGGGGCAATATACAGTAACTTACAATAGGCAGGCTGCTATGGAAAGATATTATACAGTAAAGTGCAATAAGCTGACTACTATGGCAAGATATTATACAGTAATGTGTAATACACAGACTGCTAGTACAATAGGCAAGCTGCTATGGAAATATTATTTATTTACAGCTTTTTAATATATTATAAATATATAATACAGTAAGTGCAATAAGCAGGATGCTGTGGGAAGAAAATATACAATCACTAGAATAAGTAGTCTGCTATGGGAAGATCATATACAGTAATGTGCTATGGGGAGACAATATACAGGAAGTGAAATAGGCAGGTTACACTGGGAATATATTATAAAGTAAATAGAATCAGCAGACTGCTCTGGGAAGATGTTATATAGTAACTGGGACAATATATAGTAACTTACAATAGACAGATTGCTATTGGGAGATATTATAAATTAACTGGAACAAGATGCAGCAACTTACAATAGGAAGAATATTATTGCAAGACATTATACAGTAATGTACACTAGACTATTGGGAGATATTATAAAGTAACTAAAGCAATATACAGTAACTTACAATAGCCAAACCGCTATGGAAAGATACTATGCAATAAAGTGCAATAAGCTGACAACTGTGGCAAGATATTATACAGTAATATGTAAAACACAGACTACTAGCACAATAGGCAGGTTGCTATGGAAATATATTATACAGCAATGTCCAATAAGCAGGTGCTGTAGGAAGAAAATATACAGTAACTAGAAAAAGCAGTTTGTTATGAGAACATCATATATAGTAATGTGCTACGGGGAGATAATATACAGGAGTTGAAATAGACAGGTTACACTGGGAATATATTATAAAGTAAATGGAATCAACAGATTGCTCTGGGAAGATATTATATAGTAACTGGGACAATATATAGTAACTTACAATAGACAGACTGCTATTGTAAGACATTATACAGTAATGTACAATAAGAGATATTATAAAGTAACAGGGGCAATATATAGTAACGTACAATTGGCAAACTGCTATGGAAAGATATTGTGTTGTAAAGTGTAATAAGCAGACTGCTATGAAAAGATACTGGTATTATACAGTAATGTGAAATAAGCAGCTTGTTATAGGAAGATATGGGTATTATACAGTAATGTGAAATAAGCAGACTGTTATAGGACGATATGGGTATTATACAGTACTGTAAAGTGAAATAGGCAGACTACTGTGTCAAGATATTATACATTAATGTGTAATACACAGACTGCTAGTACAATAGGCAAGTTGTTATAGAAAGATATTATACAGAAAGTGCAATAAGCAGGATGTTGTGGGAAGAAAATATACAATAAGCAGGATGCTGTGGGAAGAAAATATACAATAACTAGAATAAGTAGTCTGCTATGTTCGACCATATAAAGTAATGTGCTAAGAGGAGATGATACACAGGAAGTGCAATAGATAGGTTACACTGGGAAGATATTATAAGTTAAATGGAATAAACAGACTTCTCTGGGAAAATATTATATAGTAACTAGGACAATATATAGTAACTTACAATAAACAGACTGCTATTGAGAGATACTATAAAGTAACTGGAACAATATACAGCAACTTACAATAGGCAGAATACTATTGCAAGACATTATACAGTAATGTACACTAGGCTATTGGGAGATATTACAACGTAACAGGGACAATATACAATAACTTGCAATAGGCAGGCTGCAATGGAAAGACATTATGCACTCAAGTGCAATAAGCAGACTACTATGGGAAGATACTGGTATGATACAGTAATATGAAATAGGCAGATTGCTATGGGAAGATGTTATAAAGTAATGTGAAACAGGCAGACTATTATGGCAAGATATTATACAGTAATGTGTAATACGCAGACTGCTAGTACAATAGGCAAGGTGCTATGGAAAGATGTTATACAACAATGTGAAATAAGCAGGATACTGTGGGAAGAAAATATAACTAGAATAAGCAGTCTCCTATGAGATGATTGTATACAGTAATGCACTATGGGGAGATAATATACAGGAAATGCAATAGGCAAGTTACACAGAGAAAACATTATAAGGTAAATGGAATAAACAGACTGCTCTGAAAAGACATTATATAGTAACTGGGACAATATACAGTAACTTACAATGGACAGACTGCTATTGGGAGATATTATAACATAACTGGGGCAATATACAGCAACTTACTAGGCAACTTACTGGGCCAATATACAGCAACTTACTATGGCAGTAATGTACAATAGGCAGTCTGCTATGGCAATATATTATACAGTAATGTACAATAGGCTATTGGAAAATATTATAAAGTAACTGGGGCAATATACAGTAACTTACAATAGGCAGACTGCTATGGGAAGATATTATACAGTGATGTGCAATAAGCAGACTGCTATAGGAAGATACTGATATTATACAGTACTGTAAGGTGAAATAGGCAGCCTACTATAGCAAGATATTATACAGTAATGTACAATAGGCTATTGGGAGGTAGTATAAAGTAACGGGCAATATACAGTAACTTACAATAGGCAGACTGTAATGGAAAGATATGCAGTAAAGTGCAATAAGCTGACTACTATGGCAAGATATACAGTAATGTGTAATACACAGACTGCTAGTACAACAGGCAAGCTGCTATGGAAATATATGATACAGTAATGTGCAATAAGCAGGATGTTGTGGGAAGAAAATATACAACAACTAGAATAAGCAGTCTGCTATGGGAAGATCATATACAGTAATGTGATATGGGGAGATAATATACAGAAAGTGACATAGGCAGGTTACACTGAGAAAATATTATAAGGTAAATGGAAGACATTATATAGTACCTGGGACAATATACAGAAACTTACAATGAACAGACTGCTATTGGGAGATACTATAAAGTAACTGGAATACTGTACAGCAACTTACTATGGCCAGATATTATACAGTAATGTGCAATAGGCTATTGGGAGATATTATAAAGTAACTGGGGAAATATACAGTGACTTACATCAGGCTGAGTGCTATGGGAAAGTATTGCAGAGGAAGTGAAATAGACTGCTATGGGAAACTAATATAGAGTAAGGGGAATAGGCAGACTTTCATGGGAGGATAATAAACAGTGATGTACGATTTGTCACTGAACATACTGGTTGACGCAGTCCTTGGAATCTGGTATAGGAAGGGTCACGTCATAGTAATAAAATAAAGGAATCCTTAGGTGGAAAATGGACAAACCTTTTCACAGGATGCCGGACCTGGCCTTGGATGATAATCATCTTCCCTTCGCTCAAGCCCCCCAAAATGGGGCCAGTAAAAGGAAGGGTCTGTGAAGGGAAACAGAAAACATGGTCAACCTGCTTGTTCCACTACTCAGGCCTCCAGCATACGTTAGCTAACTGTAAGAAGGTGCTGAATATAACCGCAAGTCCTTCTGTCTCTGGCCACCAACATTTGTTTTTCAAACTGGACAATTTTGCCCTTAAGACAGTGTAGGAACAGCATTGGCATAAATTTGGCAGACTGGATTTGAGAGCTGAAGACAGGATGGGTAAACACAGAGAAACTATCAGCCCTTATGCAATCATAACTGGGAGGCAGTTATTAGGATAACCATGTTTGCTTCGCTTTTAGAAAACCTGTACTTTTGAGTAAACAGACTGATAAAAAGGAGGTGAGCTTTTCTAACTGTGTGTACATCTTTTTTTTAAAAAAAAAGCTCTCGACTACCTTTTGTTGTGTAATTTCTAGTAAATGTTTGCATGGTCTTTCCAGCAAATCTCTACTCTCCAAGCTGGAGCAATGCCAAACCATATACCATTAGCTGCTGCTCCCTGAAGACTTTCCAGGAAAGTAAGAAACAACTGTACGCAATGGGGGACACAACAAGTGCCATCCTTATGACCCACTAGAAAAGTCAAAATGTGTCTTCCACACATACGATCCCACCTGCATCGCAAGCACGATTGGTGGGGACGAGAGACAGGGCCTTCTCCGTGGTGGCCCCCTGACTCTGGAACTCTCTCTCCAAGGACATCAGACAAGCCCCAACATTGGCAGTCTTTAGGAGGAGCTTGAAGACGTAGCTGTTCTGGTGTGCCTTCCCAGAATAGGAAACTCCAAGCATCATGTCCCAAATGCACTTTACTAGAGGATTTAAGATTGTCTGCACATTGCACCTATCTCCAAAAACCTATCTATTTCACCTGTCATGTCCAGCATTTTAAAAAAAAATTAATCATTACATTTGGCCCGGCCTTAGTTTTTAAATGCGTCGTGGTGTTATTGTCTAATGTTTATTGCTATTGTTTTAATGTTTATTGCTTGTTTTATGAGTTTTATTTATTGTTGTATTTGTTATGCTGTTGTTTTATTGATGTGTTGGGCCTTGGCCTCTTGTAAGTCGCACCGAGTCCTTCGGGAGATGTTAGCAGGGTATAAATAAAGGTTTATTATTATTATTATTACCTTTCAACATTCCACAGACTAAATGCAGGGCACTTGGGATGAAGTAACATGAAGGTTGGTCAAGACAGAAAAAACTATCAATGAGGAAGAACAAACGAGCTGGGAGAGGCTACAGCAGCTTGCTCTTGCCTGCTTCTAATGCAATGTTTCTCAACTTAGGGGTCGCAACTCCTAGAGGGGTCGAATAAGCATTTCAGGGGGGTTCCCAAAGACCATCAGAAAACACATATTTCTGATGGTCTTAGGAACCCCTTTGGCAGAGAAGGCCTAAAATCTCTCCACCTGTCCTTCTCTTCCTTTTTGGAAGAGAATCCTCCCACCAAAAGCCCTCCTCTGCTGTGATTGGCCAACCTCTCAAGCAAGGGGAGGGCTGTTTCTGAGACTCCAAGCAGAGAGGAGAGAGCAGGTATGCTCGGCTCATGTCAGAATGGTGCACGTGCATGGGTGAGGGGGAGCGTGCGAGGCGGGAGGGAGGCTCACGCCAGCGAGTCCCTTCAAGGCAGGGAGGAAAGCACCCACACAACATGAGACTGAGAGCGGCCCAGCAGCATCAGGAGGGGAAGCAGTAGAAGCAGCTTAGGTAATTTGTAAATGCTATTTATTAGGAAAAAAGTTAGACTTCCCTTTTGACTTTTATTAATGCTCCTATTAGAACATGCATAAGGATGTGGGTGAATTACAATTCCCAAAATTGTGGGCCAATCCTCCCCAAACACCACCAGTATTCAGAGTTGGCCACATTGGGTCTGTGTGCCAAGTGTGGTCCAGATCCGTCATTGTTTAAGTCCACAGTGCTCTCTGGATGTGAACTAAAACTCCAAAACTCAAGGCCAATGCCCACCAAACCATTCCAGTATTTTCTGTTGTTCATGGGAATTCTGTGTGCCAAGATTGGTTCAATTCCATCATTGGTGGAGTTCAGAATACTCTTTGATTCTAGGTGAACTATAAATCCCAGCAACTACAACTCCCAAATGTCAAGGTCTATTTTCCCAAACTTCACCAGAGTTCAATTTTGTTGCATATTGGGTATTTGTGCCAAATTTGGTTCAGTGAATGAAAATACACTGTGGCGCAGCTGGCTGAGTGTCAGCTGCATTAAGATCACTCTGACCAAAAGGTCATGAGTTCAAAGCCAGCCCGGGTTGGAGTGGGTTTCCAACCAATTGTGTAGCCTGTTGTCGACCTTTGCAACCCAAAAGACAGTTGCATCTGTCAAGTAGGAAAATTAGGTACCACCTTAAAGTGTGGGGAGGCTAAATTAACTAATTTATGAGGCCATAAAAAAGACTCCAGCAAAGCACTCCAGCAAAAAAGCATGCGGGGAATGCGGAAGTACTTCATCAGTGTCGCAGATGGACGATGAAAGCGACAGCTCCCCTGGCGGCCAGAAAAAATTTAAATAGCCTCTGTGTATGTCTGTACATGTTGTATGTTAAAATTGACATTGAATGTTTGCCATATATGTGTACACTGTAATCTGCCCTGAGTCCCCTGTGGGTTGAGAAGGGCAGGATATAAATGCTGTAAATAAATAAATAAATAAATAAATATTTACATTACAATTCAGAACAGTAGCAAAATTACAGTTATGACATTGCAACACAAATAATGTTATGGTTGGGGGTCCCCACAACATGAGGAAGTGTATTCTCATGTGCCTTCAAGTCTACTGACTTATAAGGACCATTTCACAAGCTCTTCTAAGCATGATCTGGTCAGTAGTGTTTGCCAATACCTTCCTATAAGCCTGAGAGAGGCCACCCAATAGATTTCCATGACTGAGCACTGATCTGAACCCTGATCTCCAGGAATCCTGCCAAACACTCAAACCACTACGGCAGGCCAATTGCTACAGATATCATTTCTTTGATATTAAAAGTACAGTCTTTCCAACACCACCCTGAAGGGTTTTTGTTCTCCCTCTGCACACTCACCGGGTTCCAAATAGGTTGCTGTAAAGCCATCTTTGTGATTGCGGGATCCAAGTTCCCGAGCCTCCCGTTCGTGTATGCTCTGAGAGTGAAAGTACAGGCTTCCAGAAGCGGATTGGTCTGGGGATTTAAGTTTCATTTCCTTGACTTGTGGCATAAAAGAGGCAGTTCTTTCCTCTCACCTTAAACAAACAACACACCCAAAGGAGAGTGCTGCTGAAGG
Organism: Anolis sagrei ordinatus; assembly: GCF_025583915.1. NCBI lineage: Eukaryota > Metazoa > Chordata > Lepidosauria > Squamata > Anolidae > Anolis > Anolis sagrei. The sequence goes on along the minus strand of NW_026847771.1, from coordinate 9,521,412 downwards.
TTATCAGTAGTATAGCTGCTGCTGTTGTTGTGAGAAAAGGAGTTGCTGCTTATTCTTCTGGCTCAACATATCTCTTTGCCAACATAAAGAGAGACAGAGAGAGAAATAGAAGGCTCACCAGTTGAATTTCTGCCTGTTCAATTAAACTGAGTGGCCACTATAGCAGACTGGGAGGCCAGTCCTTTTGCCCCTAATATCATCTGAAGAATGCAGAGGCTGATGAAAAATGCAGATCTACAAATTTCCCAATGTTCAAAATGTTCTGGTGTAAAATGTAAGAGCTGCAATGAAGAAGAGAGAGCTGGTTTCCCTTCAGAAGAAAGAACTCTATTAATTGTTATAGACCTACAGCACGATAGATAGGTAGGTAAGTAGGTAGGTAGGTAGGGAGATAGAGGTTTAGCACAGATGGAAGGGCCGGAGGTTTAGCACAACTGGTAAATCATCTATCAACCAAAAGGTTGCAAGTTCAAAGCCCCAGGTTGCCGTAAACTGCCAACTGTCAGCCTAGCTCATGGTTTACCTAAGCAATTCAACAACAGCTTTAGATTTGATTAGAGAAATTAGGTACCGCTTAAAACTGCTGAACTATGCCATGCTCCTGTCCCTAACATAGGTTTACCTTCTTTGTCCTCCCAACCCTTACTGTACGCCTGCGAGTCATGGACTGTCTACAGATGTCACATGCAACTGCTGGAATGATTCCATCAGCGCTGCCTCTGGAAAATCCTGCAAATCTCTTGAGAAGACAAACTGGAAGAAGCAAAGACCACCAGCATTGAAGCGATGGTCCTCCGCCATCAACTCCGCTGGACCGGCCACATTGTCAGGATGCCCGACCACCATCTCCCAAAGCAGTTGCTCTACTCCGAACTCAAGAACAGAAAACGGAACGTTGGAGGACAGGAAAAGAGATTTAAAGATGGGCTCAAAGCCAACCTTCAAAACTCCGGCATAGACACTGAGAACTGGGAAGCCCTGGCCCTTGAGAGTTCCAGCTGGAGGTCGGCTGTGACCAGCAGTGATGTAGAATGTGAAGAGGCATGAATGGAAGGTGAAAAAGAGAAACGTGCCAAGAGGAAGGCACATGAAGCCAACCCTGACCAGGACCGCCTTCCACCTGGAAACCAATGCCCTCACTGCAGGAGAAGATGCAGGTCAAGAATAGTCACCTACGGACTCACCGTAAATACACTAATCCTGGAAGACTATTCTCCCCGGACAACAAGGGATCACCTAAGTGTACCTTCTTGAGTAGTTCATTCAGTTTATACCCTAAACTCATGCCATGAAAACAACCTCTTGCTGATGAATCACTGCATTGTCCACAGGGAAAATTCAGATTTTGTATGTTGTGGCAATCCCTTTATTGGGTTAAAGACAGAGCATATGAATTGCTGTGTGGCATTTTAGAAGCTTCAGAGCTGTATTTACTAAATTAGCCTGGACTTGTAAAATGGCACACCGTAGTAAATCTCTCAGTTGTTTATACCTTTGGAATGTAACTTCCTCTCCGGTTATCCATGCTGCTTGAATTCCAGTAATGCTTTGCCTTCCGTTTGAATTCCTGAACTACCAGAGTTGTGTAGATTCTAAATTAGAGGGATCAGTCATTGAATCCCAATAACTTAATGGACTTGATGGGATGAGGCCCACAACAGAGAGTTTCTGGATTTATCAGGATTGCTCAACCTATGACCTTCCAGGTATTCTTGACTGTACTTTTGCTAGATCAGCAGCATGCAGATGGGGTTGATGAGAGGTATAGTCCATTAACACCTGTCAGATCATAGGTTTCCACTTCTCCTCCCAAATTAGAATCCCTACATACAAATTAGAAGCCCAACATATTTTGGCCACATAATGAGAAGACAGGAAAGCTTGGAGAAGACAATTAAGCTGGGGAAAATAGAAGGAAAAAGGAAGAGGGGGCAACCAAAGACAAGATGGATGGATGGCATCCTTGAAGCCACTGGCTTGACCTTGAAGGAGCTGGGGGTGGTGACAGCCGACAGGGAGCTCTGGCTTGTGCTGGTTCATGAGGTCACAAAGAATCGGAAGCGACTGAACAACACATATGAAAACACAAACATACACAGACTGATGTAGTATGTACACAGATAGTCTAAGATGAAGGGTGATTAGAGGTAACTCTACACTGTAGAATTAATGCAATTTGATACCACTTCGACTGTCATGGCTCAAAGCTATGGAATCAATGGAACGTATATTTGTACTACGTCTGCAGCTTTCTCTGCCATATAGTATTGGTGCCTCCACAAGCTATAAATCCCAGGATCTCATTGCATTGACTCATGGCAGTTAAAGTAGTATCAAACCGCATTAAACTCTAAAGTGTAGAGTTACCTCTAATCACCCTTCATCCTGTGAAAGGATGCATTATTGTTCTTACGTCTAAAACTGGATCTGTGCATATAAATTGACATATCTGTTTTTTAGGCTCTGCTGTTTCTGAAGAATGCATTTCTTTTTGTGTGATGCCCACCAAGCAATAACAGCGGAGGACAACCAAGATGGTGAAATGGCTGAAAATCAAGATCATTGTGGAATCGTTTAGGGAGCTGCATTTGTTTACCTTGGAAAAGAGAAGATTGAGCTCTGAGATTTGCCCAAGGCCATCCAGTGGGTTTCATGGCTGAGCGGGGATTTCAACCCTTATATTCCAGATTCCTTATATTCCAGAGACCTTAAAGCCAAAATCAGCTAGCCACTTAAGTAGTGTTGTAGATTCATCGCCCAGCGCACCGTGCTACCTTCACAAACACATGATAAAATGCGGATTGGGTTGGAAATCAATGAACAGAGGTTTATTAACTTTCAGGCCTGAAAGGATGTCTGATACAGAGTCTCTGCTCAAAAGGAATAGGATATACTCTTGCAAAGCAGTGCAAGACATTTTATCCTCTTTGACAACCATTCAAAAGACCCGCTCCCTCTCCTGATTGGCTCAGAAATTATCAAGCCAGGATCCGGACTTTCGCTGGCGGAAGATCCCCACTGATGTCAGAGATGGATGGAGTTTCTCCCACAGTGGGAAGAACAGAGAGCTGTCATTTTTCCATTTGAAGCTGGAGCCATTCAGAGTGCCTGACCAGGCTTAGGTTTAATAATATGGTTTATGGCAATGCAAATAGCCTGTGATGGTATTATCTATATAAGTAAAAATGTAATGTTCGTTTGTGGGATTAACAGAACTTAAAAAGCACTGGACGAATTGACACCAAATTTGGACACAATACACCTAACAACCCAATGTATGTCCTTCACTCAAAAAATTGATTTTGTCCTCAAAATGTCCTCAAAAGCACTATAACTACTCGTTGGGTTGCTCTCCCTTCATTTCTTTTAAAACCTTCTTACCAGATACATCCTACCTCTGTTCATGCCCAGAGTTTATTTTTTTAAATTTTAAACTACCGTATTACATTTGGCCTGGCCATGGGTTTTTAAATCCTTGCGTGTTATTGTTTATATGTGATTTATATTAATTGTATTGTTTTATTTGCTTATTGCTTTTTGTTTTATTGATGTGTTGTCGGGCTTGGCCTCATGGAAGCCACTCCGAATCCCCTCGGGGAGATGGTGGCGGGGTGTAAATAAAGTTTTATTATTATTATTATTATTATTTCACAAGCTATTTAGGGTTAGCTTATTTTTTTAGAAACAATCCCCACCCACCTTCCCAGGGCTTTGGGTTTAGTAGATGATTGATTTATTCATTTCAGGAATTTCTAAGTTCTGGGTAGTTGCAGAGATGGACCTTTGAGAAAGACTGAACCATAGGATTTTTGCATCTGCAGACATTGTATTAATTTAATAAAATATATTTATTAGAAAAGGTAAAGGTTTCCTGTTGACATTAAGTCTAGTTGTGTCCGACTCTGGGGTGTGGTGCTCATCTCCCTTTCTAAGCTGAAGAGCCAGCATTGTCCATAGACACTTCCAAGGTCATGTGGCCAGCATGACTGCATGGAGCACCATTACCTTCCCGCCAGAGCAGTACCTATTGATCTACTCACATTTGCATGTTTTTAAAACTACTGGGTTGGCAGGAGCTGAGCTAACAATGGGAGCCCACCCCGCTCCCCGGATTCGAACCGCCGACCTTTTGCTCAGCAAGTTCAACAGCGTAATCTGCTGCACCACCAGAATAACCTATTAAATAGAAATAATGTGTTTAATTCATTCTTTTATGGAGAGGGGTCAATTTTTCGATAACAAGATCAAACCACTACATTGCGTCTAAAACTTTCTATACTTTTGTACAATGCTAGCATGATGCAGTGTGTTGACCAATGGACTGAACTACAACACCGAAATACAACACCGCCTGAGCTCTGCGAGTACAGCGTTTTCCCAAATGAAGCAGAGAGTGTTCAAGGACTGGGACATCCGTAGGGAGACCAAGGTGCTTGTCTATAAAGCTATTGTCCTCCCAACCCTGCTATATGCCTGCGAAATGTGGACTGTCTACAGACGTCACATGCAACTCCTGGAACGATTCCATCAGCGCTGCCTCCGGAAAATCCTGCAAATCTCTTGGGAAGACAAGCAGACAAACATCAGCGTGCTGGAAGAAGCAAAGACTACCAGGATTGAAGTGATGGCCCTCCGCCACCAACTCCGCTGGGCCGGCCATGCTCTCCGGATGCCTGACCACCGTCTCCCAAAGCAGTTGCTCTACTCTGAACTTAAGAACGGAAAACGGAATGTTGGTGGACAGGAAAAGAGATTTAAAGATGGCCTCAAAGCCAACCTTAAAAACTCTGGCATAGACACTGAGAACTGGGAAGCCCTGGCCCTTGAGCGCTCCAGCTGGAGGTCAGCTGTGACCAGCAGTGCTGTAGAATTTGAAGCGGCACAAGTGGAGGGTGAAAGAGAGAAACGTGCCAGGAGGAAGGCGCGTCAAGCCAACCCCGACCAGGACCGCCTTCCACCTGGAAACCAATGCCCTCACTGTGGGAGAAGATGCGGGTCAAGAATAGGGCTCCACAGCCATCTACGAATCCACAAGGAAACCCATTATGGAAGACCATCTTACTCATCCAATGAGGGATCACCTAAGTAAGTAAGTAAGTAATTAAGTAAGACCATTGGACCAGGACTCCAGGAGACCGGGATTCAAATCCTCGCCCAGCCATGGTAGTCCATGGGGTGAAATTGGATAAATCACTCTCAGCTTTGGAGGAAGACAATGGCAAACCTCCTCTGAACAAATCTTGCCAAGAAAACCACATGCCAAGGTCACCAAATGCCAGAGTGGATCTGAAGGTACACAACTAGCAAGCATCACAGAACAGCTGTTAATATGTATTTGACCATTGTGTCAGCTATGATCCTAAAACCCATCTGCTTGGCGTCAGATGCCCAATTCACTATACCATCTTAGGTGAAATCCCTTGGCAGAGCAATTGTCAATGAAACCCATATTATTCTGAATACGACTTTTTAGCTCCTATGCCTACGCACGCAAGCTGCACAGTTTTGATCCTATCATCATCGTATGCATGGTGCGGATTGTAATGCAGCTGTACTAGATGCCTGACAGAGAGGAAAGGAAAAGCATTGCCAAACCTTCACATGAGCAGCGTCTCTGAAATATTTGTCACACTCCTATTAACAGTTCAGAGCTGAAAAACATCTCTCTGACTCACAAAGATGCACAACCCTCCCAGGACTTACAGAGTGAGACTTCCCCCTTTCTCTTCTCCAGAGTCATTCATTCTTTTGGTCCTGATTGACAGGAGAGCAGCATCATAGTATTTGTTCCATTTTGAGCATTTTTATATAGTGTAAATGCCAAAATGGATTATCCTTAGTATACATATTGTGGTGACTGGCTTCCGGCATGTTTAAGAGCTCTGGAGTCAGCCCTCTACAAGAGTTGAATGAAAAGTAATGCCTCCACTTTCATAACTCCTCAACAGATAAGGTATGCGGCAGGTACTGGCTTGTTCAGTAGACTCTCCTCTACAGTTCCAAAGGACCAAGGTCAGACCGAATGTGCTTCTGTGCCTTCAAGTCACCTGTGGACTCATGGATTTCATAAGGTTTTCTTAGGCAAGGAATATTCAGAGGTGGCTTTGTCAGGGTGGTGCAATGAATTAAACCCTTGTGCCAACTGAACTGCCAACCTGAAGGTCGGCAGTCAAAATCTGCGAGATGGGGTGAGCTCCCATCTGTCAGCTCCAGCTTCCCATCAGGGACATGAAAAAGCATCCTGCAGGATGATAACACATCCAGGCATCCCCTGGGCAATGGCCCTTCAGATAGTCAATTCTCTCACACCAGAAGCAACTTGCAGTTTCTCAAGTCATTTCTGACATGTAAAAAAAAATGGGGGGAAAGGGACCAAAATTAGATTTCTGTGCCTTCAAGTCACCTGTGGACTTATGGCGCCCTCATGGATTTCACAGGATTTTCTTAGGCAAGGAATACTCAGAGGTAGCTTTACCACAGTGGCGCAGTGAGTTAAACCCTTGTGCCAGCTGAATTGGTGACTTGAAGGTCGGTGGTTCAAATTTGCGAGATGGAGTGAGTTCCCATCTGCCAGCTCTACCTCCCCATGCAGGGACATGAGAGAAGCCCCCCCCCCCAGGATGGTAACATATCTGGGAGTCCCCTGGGCAACATCCCTGCAGACAGTCAAGCATCTCACACCAGAAGCAACTTGCTTTGGGGAAGGGACCAGTGTCAGATTTTATGTGTTTCTATGCCTTCAGGTCACCTGTGGACTTATGGCGACCTCATGGATTTCCTAGGGTTTTCTAAGGCAAGGAATACTCAGAGGTGGCTTTGTCAGGGTGATACAATGGGTTAAACCCTTGTTCCAGCTGAACTGCTAACCTGTAGGTCGGCAGTCAAAATCTGCAAGATGGGGTGAGCTTCCATCTGTCAGCTCCAGCTTCCCATCAGGGGACATGCGAGAAGCCTCCCACAGGATGGTAACATATCCAGCTGTCCCTTGGGCAATGTCCCTGCGGACGGCCAAGTTTCTCACAACAGAAGTGACTTGCAGTTTCTCAAGTCGCTACTGACACACAAAAAATGGGGGGAAAGGGACCAAGGTCAGAACTTATATGTTTCTATTAGGGCTGGGCGGTTTCGTTTCGTTAATTCGTAATTCGTTAATAATTCGTTAATTTTTTCAATTACAAAACGATAACGAACCATTCTGGAGCAATTTTAAAAAAAACGAATTTTTAAACACGTTTTGTAAATGCTTCGTATTTTGATATTGTATTCGTTTCGTTATTGTTCTGAGGTCGTTTCGTTATTATTTCCGCATGTCGGGGCCAGTTTTATGGTTTAATTAGTGAAAAAAAATTATAATATCACACCAACAGTCAACAACAGAGGGAGAGGGAAGCTTCAGAAGGTTTTGGAGGTTTTTTAGCGTATTTCGCGGTCGCGTCCGCCATTAACGAATCGATTCGTTATTGTTTCGGAAATCGATTCGTTAATTTTTTACCATTTACGAAATTTCGTAAATATCGAACTTTTTAAAAGGAAAATTTTGTAATTATTTTAAATATCGAAACAAAAAAAACCCCAAATACAAATCGATTTTAGAAACAAATTTTTCTGTTGTTACCCAGGCCTAGTTTCTATGCCTTCAAGTCACCTGTGGACTTATGGCAACCTCATCGATTTCATAGGGTTTTGCCAGCACTTCCTCTGAAATACACCTTGGTGCCATCATTTCTCCCCTTGTCATGTTTAGACTGGCAAACGGTTGCAAATGGACTCAGATGCGAGGTGCTTGGCACTGTATGCCCTCATTAACCTCACAACGGCATCATTAGCTTTTGGAAGCATGAATGCCCAAGCATGCCAGAGCAATGCGGTGGCTCTTCTTTGTTTCCCTTTGGATGCACACGCTTCGTGCCCAAATGTCATGTAGGAGCACGAGCTTCTTTTGCAACTATGCCACAGGACCTTTGCCAGCTCCTGTTGTCTATGAAATGGGTGGGGAGAGTATGGAAGTGGGAGGGAGAAGGTGACAAAGAGAAATTATGGGCACAATAATGACACATAATGGCATTCTTCCTAATGGCATTAGGAAAATAAAACAGATTTGGGAAGAGATTAATTTCATAATGGCTCTCCAGTAATATTGAGAAACACCTCGGCATCCTTGCTGCCAGCATGGGGTAGTTTCTATATTATTTTGTCCCCACTTTAACTGCCATGGCTTAATGTTATGGGATGCTGAGAGCTGTAGTTTTGCAAGGTCTTTAGGCTTTTGTTCCAAAGCATGCTGGCACCTCACTAAACGGAACTCCTAGGATTCCACAGCATTGAACCATAGCAGTTAAAGTGGAATCAAACTGCATTAGTTCTGTGGTGTAGATGCACTGAGATCCTACACAAGAAAGCAAGATGACTTCTATTCCTCTTCTCTGTTAGCCAACACTAGATCTACACTACCATTTAATCCAGATTGTTAAAGATGGTAATCTATATTATCTTCTTTGAACTGGATTATATGAGTTCACACTGCCATATAATCCCGATTATTAAAGCTGATAATCTATATTATATGCTTTGAAGTGGATTATATGAGTCCACACTGCCATATAATCCAGATTATTAAAAATGATAATCTATATTATATAATTTGAACTGGACTATATACGTCTACATTGTCATAGGTTAGGTAAAGGTTTTCCAATGGCATTAAGTCTAGTTGTGTCTGACTCTGGGTGTTGGCGCTCATCTCCATTTCTAAGCTGAAGAGCCGGCGTTGTCCGTAGACACTTCCAAATTCATGTGGCCAACATGACTGCATGGAACGCTGTTACCATCCTGCCAAAGCAGTACCTATTAATGTACTCATATTTGCATGTTTTCAAACTGCTAGGTTGGCAGAAGCTGGGGCTAACAGTGGGAGCTCACACCACTCCCCGTATTTGAACGTGCAACCTTTCAGTTAGCAAGTTCAGTGCTTTTACCCACTGTGCCACCAGGGGCTCCCTACACTGCCATATAATCCAGATTATTATAGATGATCTATGTTATCAGATTTGAACTAGATTATATGAGTCTACACTGCCATATAATCCAGTTCAAAGCAGATGATCTGGATTTTACATGGCAGTGTAGTTCCAGCCTGAGTGCAAACTATTTTGCACTTTGAATTTAGTTTGCAGAAATTGAAATCAACAGAGAACAAAAAGGGGAAAGTGGGAGGAAGAGAGAAAAAACTGGGAAACTCTGAGAGGAGCTGAAAAGTGGGATGGGAGAGTATTACCAAATTTCCTGCCAAATCACAACAGTTGGAGGGTATACTGTTGAATAGGATGCGTACAGAAAAATGTATGTTTTCTATAGCTTAGAACTCAAAAAGAAAGAACTGAAAAATGCACAAAGCCAGTTTTTCACCTGTCCTTTCCTAGATCTTTACCATAAATTGCAAGATGCTGAGTAAACCTTCCAAAATGGCTCATCATCTAAAGCAGAATTGGTGGCGTAATCTATATAAATAAAAATGTAATGTTTGTTTGTGGGATTAACAGAACTCAAAAACCACTGGACAAATTGACACCAAATTTGGACACAAGACACCTTATAACACAATGTATGTCCTTCACTAAAAAAATGGATTTTGTCATTTCGGAGTTGTAGTTGCTGGGATTTATAGTTCACCTACAATCAAAGAGCATTCTGAACCCCACCAATGATGGAATTGAACCAAACTTGGCACACAGAACTCCCATGACCAACAGAAAATACTGGAAGGGTTTGGTGGGCAGTGTCCTTTGGTTTTGGAGTTGTAGTTTACCAACATCCAGAGATCACTGTGGACTCAAACAATGATGGATCTGGACCAAACTCTGCATGAATACTCAATGTGCCCAAAATGTGAACACTGGTGGAGTTTGGGGAAAATAGAATCTTGGCATTTGGGAGTTGTAGTTGCTGGGATTTATAGTTCACCTACAATCACTGAGCATTCTGAACCCCAACAATGATAGAATTGAGCCTAACCTCCCACACAGAACCCCCATGTGGGCCATAGCAACGCGTGGCAGGGGGTGGCTAGTGTAAAATATACCATGTGCCATTCACATTTAATCAGCCCACACACTGCCTTGCCAGAGAAAGAAAATATGCCATGCAGGTTAACAGTAAAGAACAAGTAGTTTACTCTTCTCAATTCAGAACAACATATGTACAATGTGATCAGTTGCATGAACGCACATAATGTCCTTTTATGAGAGATTTAAAATAGTCTTTCTTTGTCCATGTGGATAAACTCCTTCAGCAGCTCATGAAGCAAGAGCAGACTCCAAACTCTGTCTCTCTCTGCTTCCCTCTTCTTCCCTTTCTGCATAGTTCAAGCCTGAACAAAAATGTAACAGTATCCAAAAGTCCCAGGCTCAGTCATCTCCCCAGGCATTGCCCGATCAATCAGCTTCAAGCACTGATTCCAACAAAATATACATTAACTTGGTTGGGTTAATGGTGTGAGAGTGACGAGAATGAAGAGGTGTATCAACACTGTAGAATTAATGCACTTTGACACCACTTTAAATGTCATGGGTCAATGCTATGGAATTCTGGAAATTTAGTTTGGTTATTATGCTCAGTTAGAGCTGGATGTAGGTTTCTTCAGTCCAAACAACATTTGCTTGCTGTCTTTCTTCCATTGATCATTTCAAGGACTGGCCTTTCATCACCAACCAAAAGAGACTATCACTTTATTGCTGCCTAGTAACTATAATTACGTGTGATACTTCTGTATTTACAGGGCTTTTTCCTCCACTCTGCCTCATTACAATGCTTTACAATCCATTTTCTAGTTGCACGCACTCTGTTTTATTGCTGGCTTTCATTATCCCTCGTCTTTTATGTATTGCCCTTTTTTTTATTGCATTGACTTTTAGACTTTCAGTCCGTTGCATTGAACCATGGGGGAGAGGCAGAATATAATTATTTATAGGACATGGAACAATGGCTTCAAACAGCAAGAAAGGAGATTCCATTTGAACATGAGGAAGAATTTCCTGACTGTGAGAGCCGTTCAGCAGTGGAACTCTCTGCCCCGGAGTGTGGTGGAGGCTCCTTCTTTGGAGGCTTTTAAACAGAGGCTGGATGTCCATCTGTCAGGGGTGCTTTGAATGCAATATTCCTGCTTCTTGGCAGGGAGTTGGACTGGATGACCCATGAGGTCTCTTCCAACTCTATGATTCTATGATTCTATGAAAATAGTCATAAATCCATTGAGAACGTCACATATGTTTACCAACACTTCCAAAGGGAAAGTGGTCTGGAAAAGATCACTTTCTTAAGATCTGATATTTTCTTGTTACTGGAGATCAATTAATGTAGTGTGATACCATTTTAACTGCTATGTTTCAATGCTATGGAATCCTGGGAGTTATAGTTTTACACCGCCTTTAGCCTTCTCTGCCAAAGAGTGCTGGCACCTCACCAAACTGAACTACAAATCCCAGGATTTCATAGCACTGAACCATGGCAGTTAAAGTGGTGTCAAACTGCATTAATTCTGCAATGTAGGTATCCTTCTGGGATGCCTCACAGAAATGGGCCTTGGAGGTACTGTTCTGCAGTGTCTCTGGTCCTTCCTAGAGGGTTGTTCCCAGATGGTGTTATTGGGAGACGCCTGTTCAACCCCACAACCATTGTCTTGTGGGGTTCCTCAGGGTTCAATACTGTCTCCCATGTTATTTAACATCTACATGAAGCCGCTGGAGGAGGTCATCTGGAGTTATGGGTGAGGTGTCACCTGTATGCAAATGACGTCCAACTCTCTCACTCCTTCCCACCTGTTACTAAGGAGGCTGTTCAGGTCCTGAACCGGTGCTTGGCCGCTGTGTCAGACTGGATGAGGGTGAACAAATTGAAATTGAATCCAGACAAGACAGAGGTACTCCTGGTCAGTTGCAAGGCCGAACAGAGCATAGGGTTACAGCCTGTGTTGGATGGGGTCACACTCCCCCTGAAGACGCAGGTTCGCAGCTTGGGTGTGATCTTGGACTCATCGCTGAGCCTGGAACCTCAGGTCTCGGCGGTGACCAGGGGAGCATTTGCACAGTTAAAACTTGTGCGCCAGCTGCGCCCGTACCTTGGGAAGTCTGACTTGGCCATGGTAGTCCATGCTCTGGTTACATCCCATGTAGACTACTGCAAAGCTCTCTACGTGGGACTGCCTTTGAAGACTGTTCGGAAGCTTCAATTAGTCCAACGGACAGCAGCCAGGTTGTTAACAGGAGTGGCACTCAGAGAGCGCTAGCTCCATTGGCTGCCAGTTTGATACCGGGCACAATTCAAAGTGCTGGCTTCAGTCTTTAAAGCCCTAAACGGTTCTGGCCCAGTTTACCTGTCTGAATGCATCTCTTCCTATGAACCATCTAGGTGTTTAAGATTATCTGGAGAGGCCCTGTTCTTGGTCCCGCCTTCTTCGCAATCCGATTAGCGAGAACAAGAGACAGGGCCTTCTCAGCGGTGGCCCCCCGGCTATGGAACACCCCCCTCCAAGGAACATTAGATAGGCCTCCTCCCTCCTGACATTTTGAAAGAGAGTTAAGACCTGACTGTTCGAGCGGGCATTTACAGATGCAGTATAACTGATTAATTGAGGCTCATGAAATGACAGGACGATGCGATGGAAATGATTTTATTGATGAGATGCTGAGAACTGTATTTGATTATTTTAATTATTTATTGTTTATTGTTTTTATACGGATTATACTATATGTAATTGTTTTTGACTGTGTTTTATCTTGTGGGGCATTGATTGCCAAATGTAAACCGCCTTAAGTCGCCTCCAGGCTGAGAGGGGCTGTCTACAAGTATAGTAAATAAATAATAGTAAATAAATAAATAGGTGCAGTGAGGAAGCTATTTCACACTGCACAATTATAGTTCAATGGTGCCATTTAAAATTGCTATGGCACCCAACTAAGGAAGTTTCTCAAGGCAATAGAGCTCTCATAATCAAAATGCTAAATATTTATCCTCGTACTGCAAATCCCAGGATTCCAGAAGATGTGACCATGGCAATTAAAGTGAAACAATAGTGCTATAACCATGTGGTGTGAAAAAGCTGCAGGTCTTATTCAACAGAACTGGTGATTCCCCATGTCATATATATATATATATACACACACACACACACACACACACACACACACACATATTCACTATGGGTTAACGGCGCTCCTTGCATTCATGCTGGCCACATGATCTTGGAGGTGTCTATGGACAATGCTGGCTCTTCAGCTTAGAAATGGAGATGAGCACCACACCCCAGAGTCAGAGTCAGGGGACATAATGTCAGGGGACGACCTTTACCTTTTGGTTTTAGCCCAAAAGAGCTGTCCAAGGTGCTGATCTTGCTTTGGATAGTTTTCAGCAGCTTATAGACCATTGGCTCTCAACCTTCCTAATGCCGTGACCCCTTAATACAGTTCCTCATGTTGTGGTGACCCCCAACAAGAAAATAATTTTCATTGCTACTTCATAACTGTAATTTTGCTACTGTTATATATCATAATGTAAATATCTGATATGCAGGATGGATTTCATTCACTGGACCAAATTTGGCACAAATACCCAATACGCCCAAATTTGAATACGGTGAGATTGGGACGGGGAAGGGGGATTGATTTTGTCTTTTGGTAGTTGTAGTTGCTAGGATTTATAGTTCACCTTGGTGGAGTTTAGAATGCTCTTTGATTGTAGATGAACTATAAATCCCAGAAACGACAACTCCCAAATGACAAAATCAATCCCCAACCCCACAAGTATTCAGATTTGGCCATATTGAATACTTGTGCCAAATTTGGTCCAGTGAATAAAAATACATCCTGCACATCGGATATTTACATTATGATTCCCAACAGTAGCAGAATTGCAGTTATGAAGTAGCAACAAAAATAATTTTATAGTTGGGAATCACCACAACATGAAGAACTGTAATAAGTTAGGAAGGTTGCGAACTACTGGATGTAGACTTTGGCCCCATCTAGCATCTGCATTGATCGATAATGCAGTTTCAGAATACAGTTTAACTGCATTGTATGGCAGTGAGGACTCATACAACCTAATTCAATGCATTTCAAGTGCATTATATAACAGTGTAGATTGAGCCTTTGTTTCACTGGCACCCACAAAAGTCCCATCTGAGTAAACAAACCTATTTACTGCCTAGTCATCGTAGCACTGCAGGTGAGTCTTCCCCACATTTAAAACAAAGGCAGCAGGTATAAAATGAGGCTGCGTATGGAGCGCGCTGGGAAACCTACCACATCCGCCTCCTACATCAGGGCATGTTCCTCTTTGTAATCTCGTGAGTCACATTTACAACTTCCCTCCTTTGAAAGATTCCTGATGTGCCAGTAGGAACACGCACTTTGTGGAGTTGACTGAAGCCAAGAGGTGATGGGACTGCTTTTAGCAAATGGCAGCGAGAAAGTGGAAGGGGAGATGAAGTTCAACAGTGACAAATGCAAGATACTCCACTTATGCAGAAAAAACGAAATGCAAAGATACAGAATGGGGGACAATGATGCCTGGCTCGAGAGCAGTACGTGTGAAAAAGATCTTGGAGTCCTTGTGGACAACAAGTTAAACATGAGCCAACAATGTGATGTGGTGGCAAAAAAAGCCAATGGGATTTTGGCCTGCATCAATAGGAGCATAGTGTCTAGATCTAGGGAAGTCATGCTACCCCTCTATTCCGCTTTGGTTAGACCACACCTGGAATATTGTGTCCAATTCTGGGCACCACAATTCAAGAGAAATATTGACAAGCTGGAATGTGTCCAGAGGAGGGCGACTAAAATGATCAAGGGTCTGGAGAACAAGCCCTATGAGGAGCGGCTTAAGGAGCTGGGCATGTTTAGCCTGAAGAAGAGAAGGCTGAGAGGAGATATGATAGCCATGTATAAATATGTGAGAGGAAGTCACAGGGAGGAGGGAGCAAGCTTGTTTTCTGCTTCCCCGGAGACTAGGACGCGGAACAATGGCTTCAAACTACAAGAAAGGAGATTCCATCTGAACATGAGGAAGAACTTCCTGACTGTGAGAGCCGTTCAGCAGTGGAACTCTCTGCCCCGGAGTGTGGTGGAGGCTCCTTCTTTGGAAGCTTTTAAACAAAGCCTGGATGGCCATCTGTCAAGGGTGATTGGAATACAATATTCCTGCTTCTTGGCAGGGGGTTGGACTGGATGGCCCATGAGGTCTCTTCCAACTATTTGATTCTATGATTCTATGACTTCAAAACATGTATCATGGCTGTCTTTAAACAGAATATGGTCCATCAATGCATTCTGTGTTTACAAATGAGGAGAGCGTATTCTAAGAATCTTACAGTTAAGAGGGAAGAGAGGGAGATGCTGGGACATTTCAAAAAGCATTTAAATGAACAGGACATGAATTGGTTGGGTTCATACCTGACAGTTTGGAGGATAATGTCTTCACTCTGCTTTCCACCCATCTCTAATGTAAAAAACTAAAGGAGTGTTAAATGGTCAGTTTAATATCATGGAGGGGCCGTGGTGGCGCAGTGGGTTAAACTGATGAGCTACAGAACTTGCTGACCAAAAGGTCGGTGGTTTGAATCCACGGATCAGGGTGAGCTCCCGCTATAAGCCCCAGCTTCTGCCAACCTAACAACTTGAAAGCATGCAAATGTGCGTTGATCAATAGATATTGCTCTGGTGGGAAGGTAAGGAACGGGGTGAGCGCCCATCATAAGCCCCAGCTTCTGCCAACCTAGCAGTTCGAAAGCATGCAAATGTGCATAGATCAATAGGTATTGCTCTGGTGGGAAAGTAAGGAATGGGGTGAGCTCCCATCATAAGCCCCAGCTTCTGCCAACCTAGTACTTCGAAAGCATGCAAATGTGCATAGATCAATAGGTAGTGCTCTGGTGGGAAGGTAAGGAACGGGGTGAGCTCCCATCATAAACCCCAGCTTCTGCCAACCTAGCAGTTTGAAAGCATGCAAATGTGCATAGATCAATAGGTATTGCTCTGGTGGGAAGGTAAGGAACGGGGTGAGCTCCAATCATAAGCCCCAGCTTCTGCCAACCTAGCAGTTTGAAAGCATGCAAATGTGCATAGATCAATAGGTATTGCTCTGGTGGGAAAGTAAGGAATGGAGTGAGCTCCCATCATAAGCCCCAGAGCTTCTGCCAATCTAGCAGTTTGAAAGCATGTATATTATTGTAGGCTCTTGGTATCCACTGACCCCAGATGCATGTTTGTAACCCAGTTGAGCACAGGTTGCCATCCTATACCCCAATCAGCCTGGAGACTGACCAGGAGAACCTCTGTCTTGTCTGGATGAAGCCTCAGCTTGTTGGTCTTCATCCAGTCCATCACAGCTACCAGGATCCAGGAAGCTTCCTTGGAATGAGGTGGGAAAGAGTAGTGCAGTTGTGTGTCATTTGCATACTATCAGAAATTGTTGATATTATCAAGAACATTTTTTCACAGTCTCCCAGCTATTGCTGACTTGTGCAGCCAGTAATTCAAATTCTTTTCCAGAATCTAGAAATCAGTTAAGGTTAAGCATCTCCCTATCTGGAATTCTGAAATACTCTAAAATCCAAAATTTTCCACACAAGTCACCAAGATGGTGATACTTTGGCTTTTTGATGACTCAGTGTACATAAACCTCATTTTTAATATTTTTATCTTTAATCCGTTTTAGTAGAATTTTTTGTATTTTATGATGTCCCGTTCTTGTTACTTTGTCTATTAAGTTTAATTAGGTTTGTTATATTATTGAATGTGTTTATTTTGATGTAATTGTTGTGTGCTTTCTTTCCGGCAATTGAATGTTTTGCCTTACATGTTGGAAACCACCCTTAGTCCCTATGGGGAGATAAGGTGATATACAAATAAAGATTATTATTGTTGTTATTATAATTATAATAATAATAATAATTATTATTATTATTATACTGATACAAAAACACAATATGTCACAGCAAATGAGATATATATGCTGGACTTCGTATCACAAAATCACAAGTCGAACACTTCCCAAGCGGATGACTAGGACGGTTTTAAATGGTGTATTTTAATATTTTGATTATTTTTTTTTAATTTTTATGTGTTGTATGTGAATCTGTGTCCTGGCATTGAATGTTTGCCATGTATATGCTGTGCTCTGCCCTGAGTCCCCTTCAGGGTGAGAAGGGCGGAATATAAATGTTTTAAATAAATAAAAAAATTAATAATCTAGGACTGTGTGATGTATTTTCGAATGATGTGCTCGGATCCAAGTAAGGTGGCCTTCTGCAGATGACAGTTGTGATTTTCTCAATGTTTATTATTTCCAAATGCCAGCTGAGGTCTTTTGGCACAGCGCCCAGTGTGCCAGTGACTACTAGGACCACATGTACTGATTTATGCCAGAGCCTTTGCATTATTATTATTATTATTATTATTATTATTATTATAGAAGGAACCCCAGTGGCGCACTAGGTTAAACCACTGAGCTGATGATCGAAATGTCGCAGGTCCAAATCCAGGAAGTCGTGTGAGCTTCCGCTGTTAGGCCTAGCTTCTGCCAATCTAGTAGTTCGAAAACATGCAAATGTGAATAGATCAATAAGGACCGCTCCAGTGGGAAGGTAATGGCACTCCATGCAGTCATGCTGGCCACATGACCTTGGAGGTGTCTATGGACAACACCGGCTCTTCGGCTTAGAAATTAAGATGAGCATCAACCCCCAGAGTTGGACACAACTGAGCTTAATGTTAGGGGAAAACCTTTACCTTTACCTATTATTATTATTATTATTATTATTATTGCTGTTTTTTAAATTGTTTTATTGGTTTTTCCCACTCCCACCCTCCCCTCCTTGTACATGCAATTTATACATCAAACTACAGAAGTTACATTTGAAATATCAGTCTGAGTCTTAATTTTCTACTCCACAACTTAGCACATTTTCTAAATAATTCCTAACCGGTTCCCACATCCTCTTAATTATTGCAACCTTTTCAATTTTATCTATATTATTCCATTTGCAATTTGTTATTTCCACATTTAACATATTAACTATATAGTTATACCAATAAATCAGTGTTCATTTTGTTTTGTCTTTCCAACCCCTCACTAAAACAATTTGTGCACACGCTATTAATTTGTCAACCAATGTTTCCTTTTGTATATTCTTCACTCCTGTTATCTGTGCATGTAGTACATTTCTATTAATTATTACTATTTGTAAATTTAACATTCTATTGATTTCCCCTTCAATCCTTATTATTATTGCTGCTGCTGTTGTTGCTGCTGCTGCTATTATTATTATTATTATTATTATTATTATTATTATTATTTCATGCATCAAGTCTTTAAAATTGTGTATAAAAATATTTTAGGCTATGTATTTATTTATTTATTTATTTATTTATTTGGTACACTTGTATACCGCTAATATCTCAGCCTGGAACGGCGACTCATTGCGGTTTACAGCAGTTAAAACAGTCTACAATTTAAAAACATATACACATACAATAACAAATTATTGGGCCACCAATAATAATCCCATATAGTTCGAGTTAAAATCACAATCCAGAGTTCGTTGTCCAAGTTTCCTGTCCTTAGTCATCAATATTCGAATATATCCAGTGTGTATGAAGATATAAATGAGTTTCATAATTTAGACGTGAGTCCCATCTCTATTATGTATGTAATATGCAAATATATGTAATCTCCAAAATGCCAAGCACTCTGGTCCTAAGCATTTCAGATAAGGGATACTCAATATGTAACAGGTACTGTAGTGTTTTCTAACAAGTGGTGCTGTTTGCTATTGTGGTCTTATGTTGTTATATCATTCTGCTTGGAATTGCTCCTGGAATATCTATCATCAGTAGAACCACAATTGTCTCCTCTGCCTCCTCTTTTCATTATTATCATCATCACCATCGTTTGTTCTTGAAGCTGTCGCAACAGCTTTGCATGCAAAAATGCAACCAAATTTTCCCTGGGAGGAAATCAGAGGATTGGGAATTCTCCATCACACTTTTTTTTTGCATGGTAAATTAAGGCTAAAGGGATTGGAGCATGGCCGCTAATCATGCCGATGACTACCTGTCCATAACTTCCAGTGGGTTGCTCATGAACCCATTCAACATCTCTGGCATCTTCTCCTTGGCTTTGAAAAGAAACCAAGAAACATCCCTACATCAAAAAATTGTATTTATCACAAGTGGGTTTCCTTTTTCATTAGACTCACAGATTAAAGAAGAAACGGCTTTTATTTCCCTTCTCCAAGAGCTTAATTTTACTTATTGAATAGCTTGAACTTCTAGTTGACTCCAGCACCAGGTAATAATTATTCTGATTGGAGAAGGTTCCAATTTTCACGGAGCTTAGGCTGTTAGTCACCACATTCCGGCCACCCCTCACAACCTCAAGGAAATAACAGGAGGTGTGCAAGAGATTAAAAGAAAGAAGACAGCTCAATGTGGCACGTGTGTCAGTCAGGCAAAGGAGAAGAAGGGCAGGAGAAGAAGAAGAAGCAAAATTGAGGAAAGAAGAGCATCCATGAAGGCAGGAGGTGGACTGCAGGAGCAAGGATAAGATCACCCCAAAGAGGCCAAAATGTTTCAGATGGATGAGATGGAAGGAGCGGCGGAACTGGAGGAATGCACCAAGGTAGGAATGTGTCTCTGTCTTCTAGGCTTTATCCTGGATAGCTTGGGGCAGCAATGGACATCATCAGACATCTTTGACCTGCAACTCATACTGCCTAACGCACATTATGGTGCCTCAAAATGTTAGCACTGTTTCTGGGTATATTTGGTACACTGATTCAAAAAAAAATGTCACCAGTTTCCCCCTATCAACTCTACTTTTAGAAGTACATGACTTATTTATTTAGTTAGTTAGTTAGTTAGTTATTTACAGTATTTATATTTATATTATATATACTCAGAATGGATCACAGAACACATATACTGCAAACATTCAATGCTGTTATGCCATGACAATGACAAGATAGACAACTGTACATAGATAGAGGTATACAGTCTTCCCTTGCTACTTCGTGGTTCACTTTTTTCAGACTCGCTATTTTGCAGATTTTTGTCTTCCAGTTTATGAATGGCTGCCATTGCCCAGAATGGCGTTCTAATCCCTCCTCCTGGCAACAATGGCGTGTGGAAGGAGGTTTCATCCTCCCCCTTGGGAGAGTGGCAGCCAATCAAGAGAGATTGCAAAGCAAAGCAGAGATAGCTAGCAAAAAAAAAAAGGTGTGCATTGCCTTTAAATCTCTCCTTGCTTCTGCCTCACCCTCGGAACTCGATAAACATATATAGTGTCCCTACTTCATGGATTTTCACTTTTTGCGGGTGGTACTAGAACGTAACACCTGTGATAAGTGAGCGAACATTGTATAGGCTGTTTCCCATCTTCGGCATCTTGGAGGCTGTGTGTGGTTCCGGCCACAGGGGGGTGCTGTCGCTCCACTTTTCCCTGCCAAAGAGCTTTGTGCATAAACTTCCTTCTTGATCGAATTGCCGGCATTTTTTCTGGCATTTTCTTATGGGTGCCTTAAACACCCCTCCCCGCCTTAAAGCGGTCTCTATTTATCTACTCACGTTGCTGTTTTCGAACTGCTAGGTAGGCGGAAGCTGGGCTAAAGGCCAGGAGCTCACCTTGACCCAAGCTTCAAACTGTCAACCTTTTGGTTGGCAAGATTTACTGCAGCTGGCGGTTAACCCAGCCATATACCAGTCACCATCTGCTTACGCATAGAAAATCATGATACCTATATCTAAGAAATTAGAGTGGTTGCTGTCTATCCAATGCAATTTTCCAAATCAGTGCCCCAAATAACCCCAGAAGCGGGCCTAAAAACCAAGAAAAAGGTGATTGTTGGGCTGTGTTTTCAAACTTTGGCAGACTGATCAGAGATGATGGAATATGTCGTTCAAAATCAGCTGAAGGCCCATCATTGTGCATCTGTATCTTAAACTGCATGGGACAAATAAAGTAGACTCACACATCGGACACTTCCTAGGTGTCTAGGACTGTGTGATGTATTGGCAAATAATGCATGCAGATCCCAGTAAGGTGGCCTTCTGCAGCTGGTGGATGGTAATTTTGTCAGTGCCAATTGTGTTTAAGTGCAGGCCAAGGTCTTGAGGCACTGCACCCAGTGTGCTGATCACCTTTGGGGCCACCTTGAGTGGCTTGTGCAAAAGTCTTTGCAGTTCGAACTTTAAATCCTCATATCGTGTCAGCTTTTCCAGTTGCAACATTGACTATCCATACTTTGTTTTTTAACACGATTATGAGGTCAGGAGTATATTATTATTATTATTATTATTATTATTATTATTATTATTATTATTATTATTGGGACTAAAAAGAGTATTCCAGCAGAAATGTATTCATTTTTAAAATAAAATATAATTAAAGATAACCACAAAAGCATTTTTTGCAGGTCCAAGCTACACATACCTATAAAAATATGCTCTTACTTTTTGCACCATCAAATGTACATGGACTCCAATAAGAGCTGTCATTATTACTGAATTATAACGATGCTTTGAAACGCGTGGTTTCATCTGTATGCACTATAACCACACGCTGTTCTTTCTGGTGCTAGCATTTTATTGTAGTCACTGGTTTTGCTAAATTTTGTGGTATTTTAGGTACAATATTGTGATTGGTCTGGTATGGGAGGAGGTCCATTGGAGTGGCATCATGAATTACTACTCTGACCACAACGCTAGACTGGTTGTATCATTTCCATAGAAATACATCCTGAGAAATATGACTAGACTGCTCAGAGTAACCAAAGTATTTCCTGAAGAAGAAGGGCAACCTCATATCTCCCCACACACTTCCTCAATTCTGAAATGTTTCCATATATATGCATAATGCGGTATCTTGGAGATGGGATCGACTCCAACCACAAAACTCATTTATGTTTCATAGAGTCATCGTACACATTTCCTAAAGGCAATTGTATACAATAAATAATTATTTTGTGTGCGAAACAACATGTATGTACATTGAACCATCATAAAGCAAACGTGTCTCTCACTCAACTACTCATGTGGACAATTAAGGATTTTAGAATATTTCATATTTCTGAATACTTAACTTGGGAAGCTGTTCAGGATCTCAGTTGTATTGTTTTATTCTCTTTGTTGTTGTTGTTGTTGTTTGGTCTCCCCATTCGTCAGTACTTTATGACCGTTGCTTTTTGGGAGCCACCCTACCCTTTATTTATTTATTTATTTATTTATTTATTTACCCTTTCAGGGCTTTCCCTCCACCTATATTTCTGCAAACCTAGAAGTTCCCGTACCTGTCTTGTGCATTCATGTGAATGGATAATATAATTTATATTCACATCCTAAAGAATGGATAAATCATGGAAGAATTACATACTTACTTAGGCAATCTCTCATTGTCCCAAGTATGATGTCCTTCCAAACGTAGTGTCTTGGCGGTGAATACGTAGGTGACTCTGGAGCCCTATTCTAGACTCAACATGTTCTTCCACAGTGAGGGCATCAGTTTCCAAGTGGAAGTTGATCATGGTCAAGATTGGCTTGACACGCCTTCCTCTTGGCACGTTTCTCCATTTTGCCTTCCATTTGTGCCTCTTTCGATTCTGCAGCAGTGCTGGTCACAGCTGACCTCCAGTTTGAGCGCTCAAGGTCCAGGGCTTCCCAGTTCTCTGTGTCTATGCCACAGTTTTTAAAGTTGGCTTTAATTACTTACTTAGGTGATCCCTCATTGTCCAAGCAGGATTCAGACAACGTGGCCAGTCCAGCAGAGTTGATGGCGTAAGAGCATCACTTCAATGCTGGTGGTCTTTGATTCTTCCAGCAAGCTGACATTTGTCCGCCTGTCTTCCCAAGAGATTTGCAGGATTTTTCAGAGGCAATGATGATGGAATCATTCCAGGAGTTGAGTGTAACATCTGTAGATGGAGAAATGCAACCAAGGATGACCTGAATATTTAAGATCTATTGAGAATGAGTTGACTTGGAGGTTGAGCGTGACGTCTGTAGACAGTGCATGTTTTGCAGGCATTGTTGCACTCCAGGACAGGAAAAGCTCTCTGATTTTAAAACACCATACCGTTGGAAAACAATCCTTTTATTGAAGATAATTAGAAATCATCAAGTAAAAAGCACTTAAAAGAGATAGGTAAATCCAATTAGGTAAGAAGATAAGCAGGAGCAAAAATAGTCCAGGGTAAAGTTCAGCAAAGTCCATAAAAACAAAGTCTACACTTCTCTAATATAATTCAGAAAAACAGGAAACATTAATCCAAGGCATGAGTAGGCATTCATACCTTCCAAGAGTCCAAACCATGAACAAGAAATACTTAGACAAGAATCCGCCAAGCAAAGCTTCCATGAAACAAAGGACGAGAACTTCACTTGATTCCAACAATGCTTCATCTGTATTGTCGAAGGCTTTCATGGCTGGAATCACTGGGTTGTTGTAGGTTTTTTCGGGCTATATGGCCATGTTCTAGAGGCATTATCTCCTGACGTTTCACCTGCATCTATGGCAAACATCCTCAGAGGTTGTGAGGTCTGATGCTTCATCTGACCATATTTCCCAAACCTGGAACTTTTATCCCCTCGTTAAGCTATTCCACGCACTCAGGAATTGTTTTCGTTTTACTTAAGATCCCCTTATCTTTTTCTGTCGAAGTCTGGCAGACCGCCGAAGGCACTGTTCGACCTGTCTGTTTTGACTATTTTCCTCTCGCCTATCTATTTGCTCATTAAGTCTCACAGCTTGGCCAGGTGCCCAGTTGTTTTCAAGCCCCAAATCCTGGGAACCCTCTGGTAGCAATTCAGGGAGTATATTATCTGTTGCACTCCCTTCAGGGACATTCTCATAGGAAACTACACTTTGCACAGGGGTCTCCTGGTCCTTCTCTGCATCCGTATCATTGACCAAACCATTGCCATCTTGAAATTCATTGACATCACTTCCCACATCCAAAGCACCCTGTTCCTGAAACACAATCACAGGCTGAACTCCAACAGGTGTATAACAAGATTCGGAAGACAATAGCTTTATCAACAAGCACCTTGTTGTCTCTACGAATGTCCTGATCCGCAAGCACTCCGTGCTTCATTTGGAAGAATGCTGCACTCGCAGAGCTCAGGCGCTGTTGTATTTCAGTGTCAATGGTGACTTTTGTGGGAGGTGGCTGCCAAGGGAGTGGAAATGGTCAACATTTTCTAACGTTACACCATCAAGCTGTATTTCTGGCATTGCAGAGGGATTGGCTGGATGGAATGATTAATTATAATGAATTAGAATAGATCCCAGTCAGCAGATTGACTGTCTTATCCCAAGACAATGGAATAAACAAAACTGTTAATGGTAATGGTCACTAAAATATTTTTTAAAATCCATATTAACCTTGCCAAAGAAATACCTTCAATATCTAAGTAATTTTGCCCTTGAGAAGCTGGTATAACATCGAAAAGCTACATCAGGATTGGGAACTTGTGAACCTCTAGAAATGGTTAAACTAAAACTTAGATAGTTAATCTCTATTGGCTATACATCTATATACGGTAGATATGCTATATTTGTACCTGAGTGCAGAGCTTGGAGGCATTACTGTTTTTTCTGCAATTCTCAGATTCTATAATCAACATGATTCTGGGGCAATAGATAGAAAGAGCAACATTTCCAAGTTCAGAACGTCTGCATCGAAATGTCAATTCTATGTTAATTCTATTCAGTGCAAATTACATACTTGCAGGCATTATAATGCTTCTCTCTAGGCATTACAAATAATAATTAGAGTCTAGTTGTAATCCATAATGTATTCACAGAGGAAAAGTGGTGGCCCCAGGTGGGGATAAACATCTCCTGCTTTGTATCAAGAGAGATCAAACTAACCACAAGCAAGCTTAAGTCAGCATCACTATATGGATGTGAATTCATATTCGCAGCCAAAGCAGCAACATGAGTACAAAGCTGACTTATGCGTACAATTCTCTTTCGATGGATCAGCACTGCATACCATCCAATTGTCCTGATTTAGCAGGGACGGACCCAATTCAATGTGTTGTTGGAGGCTTTCGTGGCTGGAAGCACTGGGTTGCTGTGAGTTTTCTGGGCTGTATGGCCATGTTCCAGAAGCATTCTCTCCTGATGTTTCACCCACATCTATGGTAGGCATCCTAAGAGGTTGTGAGGTCTGTTGAAAATGAGGTAAGTGGGGTTTATATATCTGTGTATTCCCCATCAGGCAGGAAGCAGCCAGGCTTTGAAGTTGCAAGGTGTAGTGATTCTTACCTAGTAGGCCGGAAAAAAAGCCAAAATGGCAAACCTCCATTTTGAGAATGTATGCCAGGGAAGCAGCCATCTTGAGTGAGGATAGCTAGAAGATGAGAGGGGTTTGAGGTCTCCTGGGATTGGCTAGAGCGGTTGGGAGCAGCCAAGCCTGAGGAGGGAAAAAGATTTCAGCTTCTGTGGAGAAGAAAATTGGGAGCTGGTGGGAGCAGAAGTGTTTTCAAAACTGGGTTTTCAGAGAGAGAGAGCATCTGTGTCAGGCAGGGCTGATTAGCTGACAAGAATGGTCAAACAGCTACCTGATTTCTTGTAGGAGATAGCACAAGGGATTAACTCTCTAGACCGAGTTAGTTAGCAGTAAGAACTCTGGGAGAGTTAGCTGATAACTCAGGGGACTACCTAAGATAGGTTAGTCAGAAACTCATTGCTATTTCTTTGAAGTAGAGTGAGGGATTCTTCGTAACCAGCAGCTATATCTGTTTGATTAGCTCTATATGTAACTAAGTGAAGAAACTCTTTTCAAGCAACCATCAAGCTATAGTACACTTTTGTAACAAGTCAAGCGTTTTGTGCCTCTCAGAAGACAAAGTTTGTTGTCTGTTTTTATAAATAAATCTTTTTCTATTTAACTTTCAAAAAGATCTCTATCGTTCCTCAATTTATCAGTAATCCTTTGTGATAATTCCAGCCTCTTTAACATCCTGATACCACAGAAAAGTCTCTTATCCAAGCAGTCATTTTGGGAGCTAAGGGGAGAGCTGTGTTGTCAGAGAAGGAGAAATTTTTACCTCAAAAACTCATTTTAAAAATCCTAAAACATCTTGGGTTGGTGGCAGCATTAAACCAAAAGAAGACTGAAGCAGTATTCACTCTACCATTACACACCTCTAACATCATCTCAGCTGTGGGATATATTATAGTATATATATAGTACTTGGTGATAGATAACTCACATTTCGTTATACAAGGCTATTCAATGCTAATCAAGGTGGCCAATTGTGTGGGGATTTATAAAAAGGCACCATGATGAAATGGGTTGACTGGAAACGTATGTGTTGGCAGCTGATTGGCTGAGCATGCCAGGAGTCAGAATTCTGATTGGCTACTTTCTCTGGTTTGCTTATGAGACAAATGGTTTTAACTGCCACTTTCACCTCGGAGAGTGAAGAGAGCGCTGACTGAAAACAGTCGTGAAGGAAACGGCTGCCAACTCTCCGAAGCCTGATTATTTACAAAGCAAATGATGCATATTTAAAGCCTGTTAAAAGGGACTATTTATTCCCTCTGTTCCCTGTGTGAATTCAGAGAAACTGCTGTATATATTGTTGCCCTGTTTAAAATAGAAAAGATGTTAGCACCCAAGAAATGTGCACAGTTCTATGTAGAATGGAGTGTGCATTTACTATTTGCAAAAAGAACAAAAAGAAAAAAATATGTTGGTAGTAATATATGCATTTACCAACATAAATCATTTATCTCCATTGGAAACAGTATGTCCTTTCTTTTTGGATTTTTAAAGTAGAAAGTAAAGATACTGTTAAAGTAGGAAGTAAAGATACTGTTACTTGTTGAGACTTTTATTATACTGCAGGGTATATTTTGGTTCAGAAACTGTGGTAAAGCTTCTGTTTATTTACATTAACAACTTCCAGCAAATTGCAGCATTCACACTTGCCACCAACAGACAAGAGCTCTTTCTCCCACCCTGGACATCAATTCCACAGATATATAAACCTCACTTGCCTAGTTTCCAACAGACCTCTCAACCTCCAAGGATGCCTGCCATAGATGTGGGTGAAACGTCAGGAGAGAATGCTTCTGGAACATGGCCATACAGCCCAGAAAACTCAGAGCAACCCAGACCCAATTAATCCTCTGCCATCCCACGTTTGCACTTGCTTTACAAATGTCCCGGTTTCTCTCTCCTCCTTCCCCTTTCTGTCTTTATCCTCAGCCTATTTCAATTGCAGCAAATGGAGTTCAAATTACAACTATGTTGTACTTATAAAAGTCAATAAGATAGAGGAATAAGGGAAATCATACCCTTCCAAGTAGATTCAAACAAAGGCAAACTGCTGCAGCATTTCCTGGCTTGTATGGTCTCCTTTATTCATATCTTTTCCCATTTTGATCAGACACCAGTGTGGCTTGCTTGGCCACATCATCAAGAATTAAAGATAGGCAGATGGCACCTTATCCTACTGGCAAAAGATAACAAAGACGTGGGGCAATTACTGAAGAAAGTCACTGAAGAAAGTGCAAAGGCAGGTTTGCAGTTGAAGGTTAAGAAAACAAAAATAATGATAACGGATGGGTTACATAACTTTAAAGTAGGTGATTAAGACATTAAGATTTCCCATTCTTTGACTCAGTCATTAATTAGAATGATGACTGCAATCAAGGGCTGGGGAGGACACCACTGGAGGAACCAGACAAGCTCTTGATATGTAAAGAAGATAAATAACTGAACACTACAGTTAGGATTGTCCGTGTCATTGTATTTCCCATCCCTATATATGGCTATGAAAGCTGGTCACTGAAGAAAGTAAATAGAATGGAAATTAAATTTATAGCATTATAATGTAATGCAATATAATACTACTACTACTAATAATAATATATTATAATTATATATATTATATTACACTAGCCGTCCCCTGCCACGCCTTGCTGTGGCCCACATGGGGGTTCTGTGTGGGAGGTTTGGCCCAATTCTATCGTCGGTGGGGTTCAGAATGCTCTGTGATTGTAGGTGAACTATAAATCCCAGCAACTACAACTCCCAAATGACAAAATCATTTTTTTTTTAGTGAAGGACATACATTGGGTTGTTAGGTGTCTTGTGTCCAAATTTGGTGTCAATTCGTCCAGTGGTTTTTGAGTTCTGTTAATCCCACAAATGAACATTACATTTTTATTTATATAGATATGTAATATTACTAATAATATTACAATATAATGGTATAGTACAATATAGTAATATTTAATACTGATATTGTACTATGCTAATAATATAATATATTGCATGTATATATATCTTGTAAGCTGCTCTGAGTCCTCTTCGGGGTGAGAAGGGCGGCATATAAATGCCATAAATAAATCAATCAATATAAATAAAAATGTAATGTTAGTTTGTGGGATTAACAGAACTCAAAAACCACTGGACGAATTGACACCAAATTTGGACACAAGACACCCAATAACCCAATGTATGTCCTTCACTCAAAAAAATTGATTTTGTCATTTGGGAGTTGTAGTTGCTGGGATTTATAGTCCACCTACAATCAAAGAGCATTCAGAAAGGGGGGGGGGGGAGCGGAAAGGACTTCTAAACTCAAAACTCCTACAGGGAGAATTAAACAGACTCATAGAATAGAGTTGGAAGGGACAGTTGAGAAGTAACGAAAGGAGGAGGGAAAGAGGGAAGGAATGAAGGAAGGAACGGGGGAAGGAGAGAAGGAGGGAGGGAAGGAAGGAAGGAAGGAAGGAGAGAGAGGGGGAGAGAGAAAGAAAGAAAGAAAGAAAGAAAGAAAGAAAGAAAGAAAGAAAGAAAGAAAGAAAGAAAGAAAGAAAGAAAGAAAGGCAGAGAAGGAAGGAGAGAATGAAAGGAAAGGAAAGGAAAGAGAGAGGGAAGGAAGGAAGGAAGGAAGGAAGGAAGGAAGGAAGGAAGGAAGAAGGAAGGAAGGAAGGAAGGAAGGAAGGAAGGGGAAGGAAGGAAGGAAGGAAGGAAGGAAGGAAGGAAGGAAGGAGAGAGAGAGAGAGAAAGAAAGAAAGAAAGAAAGAAAGAAAGAAAGAAAGAAAGAAAGAAAGAAGAAAGAAGAAAAGGAGAGAAGGAAGGAGAGAATGAAGGAAGGAAAGGAAAGGAAAGAGAGAGGGAAGGAAGGAAGGAAGGAAAGGAAGGAAGGAAGGAAGGAAGGAAGGAAGGGGAAGGAGAGAAGGAAGGGAGGGAAGGAAGGAAGGAAATAATAATAATAATAATAATAATAATTAATAATAATAATAATAATAATAATAATAAATATTAGCCACTGGAAACAACTTTTAGTTTCTCAAGACACCAAAAAAGAAAAAAAATCCCCAAGAAGGAAGGAAAAAGAGAATGAAGGAAGAGGAGGAAGGAAGGAAGGAAGGAAGGAAGGAAGGAAGGAAGGAAGGAAGGAAGGAAGGAAAAGGAAGGAAGGAAGGAGAGGAGAGAAGGAAGGATGTAACCAAAGAGCAAAAAAAGGGAGAAAAGAAACATGTAGAGACGGAAGAAAGAAGAGGAGAAATAAGAAGGAAGGAAAGAGGGTGGGAACAAAGGAGAGAAAGAGGGAGAGAAGGTTGGCCACAGCAACGCGTGGATGGTACAGCTAGTAATAAATAAATAAATTGACTGGAGAAGAGTTCTGAAGATCAGTAGTTTGTTAAAAAGATCAACACATGGGCCTTAGAATAAATGCCACCTGAGCTCTTCCTAAAATCCAAGTTGATGAAACTCAGCTGTTGTAGGGTTACTGTAAGTTTTTCAGGCTGTATGGCCATGTTCCAGAAGCATTCTCTCCTGACGTTTCACCTGCATCTATGGTAGGCATCCTCAGAGTTTGATGCAGGTGACCTCACAACCTCTGAGGAAGCCTGCCATAGATGCAGGTGAAACATCAGGAGATAATGCTTCTGGAACATGGCCATACAGCCCAGAAAACTTACAGCAATCCAGTGATTCCGGGCATGAAAGCCTTTGACAGTACATTGAGCTGTTGTACTATGTACTTTGGACATACAAGGAGAAGACAGGGCTCACTAGAAAAGACAATGACAAAGGTAGAAGGAAAAGAGGAAGATCTCATCCCAGAGGAAGAGACTTAACCAAGGAGGACATGAATATTTAAGATCTTACTTACTTAATTAGGCTATCCCTCATTGTCCTAGTATGATGGCCTTCCAAGTGTAGTATCATAGGTGACTGTGGAGCCCTATTCTTGATTCACATGTTCTTCCACAGTGAGGACATTGGTTTCCAGGTGGAAGGTGGTCCCGGTCAGGGTTGGCATGACATGCCATCCCCTTGACACGTTTCTTCCTTTCATCCTCCATTCAAGCCTCTTCGAATTCTGCAGCACTGCTGGTCACAGCTGACCTCCAGTTAGAGCGCTCAAAGACCAGGGCTTCTGAGAGGTGTCTATGCCACAATTTTTAAGGTTGGTTTTCAGCCCATCTTTAAATCTCTTTTCCTGTCCTCCAACATTCCATTTTCCTTTCTTGAGTTGGGAGTACAGTAACTGCTTTAGGAGACGGTGATTGGGCATTCGGACAACGTGGCCAGTCCAGCGGATTTGGTGGCGTAGGAGCATAATTTCAGTGGTCTTTGCTTCTTCCAGCACACTGACATTTGTCCGCCATTTCGGACGCAATGCTGATGGAATCATTCCAGGAGTTGAGTGTAATGTCTGTAGATGGAGAAACTCAGCCAAGGATTACTTGAATATTTAAGATCTATTGAGAATGAGTTGACTTGGAGGTTGAGTGTGATGTCTGTAGACAGTCCACGTTTCGCAGGGTTGGGAGGAAAATAGCACCTTGGTTTCCCTACGGATGTCCCGATCCTCAAACACTCTCTGCTTCCTTTGGAAAAATACTGCCCTCACAGTGTCAATGTTGACTTTTGTTGAGAAGTGGCTGCCAAGGGAGCAGAAATGGGCAACATTTTCTAAAGCTACACCATTAAACTGTATTTCTGGAATTGCAGAGGGATTGGCTGGTCACTGCCAGAAGAGCACTTTGGTTTTCTCAATGTTCAATGAGAGACTGAGCTTCTCGTATTCTTCTGCAATGGTGTTTAGAGTGCCTTGTAGGCCTTTTTCTGAATGTGCACAGACTACGTTATCACCAGTATATTGGAGTTCTATAAAAAAAAAGTTTATTTATATACCGCTCTATTTCTCCAGTGGGACTCAGGGCGGTTTCAAAACATCCAGGCATCCTCTGGGCAACATCCTTGCAGACGGCCAATGCTCTCACACCAGAAGCGACTTGCAGTTTCTCAAGTCACTCCTTACATGAAAAAAAAAGACCTCTACTAAATTGTGCATTGCCGTAATTCTGTTTCCAACATACATAAGAAGCCCAGGGTTCAACCAAGATGTGGATGACTTTCAATATTTCACTCTTTGGAACAGTACAAATGGGATGCAAAGGGAGAGAAGACTTCTTATTTGGGGGGTGGATAACAGGTTCATTGTTTACTCCAACAGCTTCACCTCCTGCAGCATTTAGCAAAGCCTGGCTTTCTGTTTCCCCGATTTTCTGACATCATGGGATTCAAATGAGCCTCGTGTTTTCTGACTTGCAAAGATGAGGTGCCTGTAATGTCCGCCTCCACGTTCCCCTCCTCTTTCGCAACCCCGTCTAAGAAAACAGGTCAGGGGAGCTCATGTAATGTTCAGTAGCGATAGAAGAGGGGTGGAGGCCCTGGAGCAGGAATGTTCCCCAACTGCCTCCTTCTACAGCAAAAGGAGCGATCCTGGGAGAAATAAAGCACGTTGGGTCCCTCCCAGAATGGGAAATGTAATAGTTGGGACAGAGATACCAGGTTGGGCGATGGTTTGCAAACCATTTGGTGCCAGAGTGGGATGCAGAAGGAATTGTGTCACAAGGAAGTTGTTGGCTCAGTCTGTTCCAAAGGGCTACTTATGTGACCTGCGGTAAGTGCCTTTATCTTTTGGGGCTTTGGTGATTGGGAAAGACTGAATATATCAACTCGAAGCTACATGTATCCTTCCCAAGTTTGAAACACTGGGGTTTTTTGGTTCTAGAACTCACAGAAACTCTGTCCAAATGACCTGTGACCACATTGGCTACAGGATTTTGGGACATGTCCAAAAAAGTTGTAGAAATAAGATGCAGAAATGGCCAGTGATCGCAATGGCTGATGGATTAGGGGAGTTGTGTTTACAAAAAAGTAACTTTTTCCAAGTTCTGTCTCTGCAGGTGGATCTCTTCCAAGGCATAGGTTTAGTACAGGGTGAACGTTACTATTTGGTAGCTGGCTTTGGAGTATCATTCAAGAGCATCATTGTATAATTATTGTGTTTATTATTCATAGGTAGACTAGATAAATGGATGGATGGATGGATGGATAAATGTACGCACAGACAGACAGATGGTGGATGGATGGATGGATGGATAAATGTAGGGACAGACAGACACATGATGGATGGATGGATGGATGGATGGATGGATAAATGTACGGACAGACAGACAGATGGTGGATGGATGGGTAAATTTACGGATAGGCAGACTGATGGTAGATGGATGGATGGATAAATGTACGGACAGACAGACAGATGGTGGATGGATGGATAAATATACGGACAGACAGATAGATGGTGGATGGATGGATGGATAAATGTACTGAAGAGGAGGAGCACAAATGAATAAAGAACTTGCAGAATTATGTTGGGATATTCTCCCAACACTTTGGTCTCTTCATATCAGGGGTAGAGTTACTTCAGGGAGTAAATGAGAATGTTGCCCCATCAAATGGGAATTCTATCTCCCAATCAATTTTTCTGTAGTGTCCACATTACTAGCATTGCAGAGAGTAAGATATGGAAAATAGTTCACACTTGTAACTCTTATTTTTACTGTGCGTCAATATTCCTTTTGCCACTTTGCCTGTCCCTTTCCTTTGGATGCCTAAACTGCATTTTGAGATGCTTAACTAAAATTTTAAGTGACTGCAATGCTAAAAACATTATCATAGGAAGACAGAATTCTTATCTAAGAGGGCAATGTTAGGCGTTGTGCCTGTGATTTGAGAAACAGCAAGTTGCTTCTGATGTGAAAGAATTGGCCGTCTGCAGGGACGTTGTCCAGAGGACACCCAGTTGGAAGCTGGAGCTGACAGATGGGAGCTCACCCCGCTCCCCGGATTCGAACTGATGACCTTTCAGTCAGCAGTCCTGCTGGCATTACCATTTAACCCATTGTGCCACTGGGGGCTCCTAACGTTTTCAACAGAAAGAACACTTAAACTTCTCCAGGAATCTCTAGGTCAGCATTTCTCAACCTTGGGGTCGGGAACCCTGGGAGGGTCACAAGGGAAGTGTCTGAAGGGTCACCAAAGACCATCGGAAAACATAGCATTTCCTGTTGGTCATGGGGGTTCTATGAGGGAAGTTTGGCCCAATTCTATCATTGGTGGGGTTTAGAATGCTCTTTGATTGTAGGTGAACTATAAATCCCAGCAACTACAACTCCCAAATGTCAAGGTCTATTTTTCCCAAACTCCACCAGTGTTCGCATTTGGGCATATTGAGTATTTGTGCCAAGTTTGGTCCAGATCCATCATTGTTTGAGTCCACAGTGCTCTCTGGATGTAGGTGAACTACAATTCCCAAACTCAAGGTCAATGCCCACCAAACCCTTCCAGTATTTTTGTTGGCCATGGGAGTTCTGTGTGCCAAGTTTGGTTCAATTCCATCATTGGTGGAGTTCAGATTGCTCTTTGATTGTAGGTGAACTATAAATCCCAGCAACTACAACTCCCAAATGACATCATCAGTCTCCCCCACTCCCCGCCAACCCCATCAATATTCAAATTTGGATGTATCAGGCATTAGTGCCAAATTTCATCCAGTCAATGAAAATACATCCTGCATATCAGATATTTCCATTACGATTTATAACAGTACCAAAATTACAGTTATGAAGTAGCAACGAAAATAATGTTATGGTTGGGGGTCCCCACAACATGAGGAACTGTATTAAGGGGTCACGGCATTAGGAAGGTTGGGAACTGCTGCTCTAGGTCTTCCAGTGGAACTCTAGGTTCAACGTCAGTGGAAGATGAACACAGAATCGTGCTGGAGGACCTCCAAATCTCTTGGTCTTCTAGTGTGATTCTATGACCATAAACCCACACCCAAGAACTAGACATTCTTAATTAATATTACTCAATGAATAATTAAATCCACAATAGCTAAATCCACAAATGTGGAGGTCCAACAGTACAGAGCTGGTTGGACAAGAGACTGGGAAGAGAGATCATGAGCATAGATGAGATGAGAGATTAGAATTACAGAGAAAGCCTGTATTTATTTATGTCAAGTCTTTGAACTTTCCAGTTACCCAAGTTCTTTGCATGTCCTGTTCAGACAAAGCTAGTATATGTTATCACTATTAAACTGAGATCACTATGAGAGGGAACTAACCACAACAAATTACAGGCATCCTACAGTTTGGAAACGTTCTTTCCGTGGAATATTACTTGCACAATCCCACAGAAAAGCAATGAGAGCTGTAGTCCCCAAAAGGAACGTTTCCAAAGCTCCGATTCCAGGCTCCGAAAGTCATAAAGAACATGTCTCTATTTGTTTCCAAGTTTACAAATAGAACAGCATTATCTTTCCCTGTGTTTATGTATTTTGGAAGGATCCTTCCTATATCCAACACAACAGCGTTTCTTCTTGGGTTTCTCAAACCGCTGGGCCAAGAGCCAGAAATGGTGTGGTTTGGCAAGACATATGCAGAGCCTTCTGAGAAAATAAACAGTGCTCACCACACACCTGCATTTCCTTCTAACCAGATACCTTACTGTCTTAAATGGAGCAGTACTTAGGGCAGCATTTCTCAACCTGAGGGTGACAAGGGGGTGTCAGAAGGATCACCAAAGACCATCAGAAAATACTATTTTCTGTTGGTTATGGGGGTTCTCTAAGAGAAGTTTGGCCCAATTCTATCATTGATGGGGTTCAGAATGCTCTTTGATTGTAGGTGAACTATAAATCCCAACAACTACAACTCCCAAATGTCAAGGTCTATTTTCCCCAAACTCCACTCATGTTCACACTTGGGCATATTGAGTATCTGCGCCTAGTTTGGTCCAGATCCATCATTGTTTGAGTCCACAGTTCTCTCTGGATGTAGGTGAACTACAACTCCAGAACTCAAGGTCAGTGCCCACCAAACCCTTTCAGTATTTTCGGTTGGTCATGGGACTTCTTTGTGCCAATGTTGGTTCACTTCCATCATTGGTGGAGTTCAGAATGCTCTTTGATTGTAGGTGAACTATAAATCCCAGTGACTACAACTCTCAAATGACAAAATCAATCCTCCCCCACAACCCCACCTGTATTCAAATTTGGGTGTATCGGGTATTTGTGCCAAATTTGTTCCAGAGAATGAAAATACATCCTGCGTATCAGATATTTACATGACGATTCATAGCAGTAGCAAAATTACAGTTATGAAGTAACAACGGAAATATTTTTATGGTTGGGGGTCACCATAATATGAGGAATTGTATTAAGGGGTTGCAGCATTAGGAAGATTGCGAACCACTGACTTAGGGGATCACAATGATAGCTTCTATCTCCAGATGGGGATTTGAGCCAAGTTTAAGTCTGAGCTTTGAAGCCGCTATCCAAGGTCCTGACCTATTTTCACATCAGAATGTTCCTTCAAAGTTCAGATTAAAACTTTCTTGATATGGGAAGATGTTCACATTATACAACAATAATACCATGATTACTATAGAATCATGGGGCTTACAATTTGGTAAGGTACTAAAGCTCTTGGTAGGAATTTGAAACATCCCTCCCTAAACTACAAATCCCAGGATTCCATTGGAGGGAGCCATGGCAGTTAGAGCAGAATCATAGTGCTATAATTCTCCAGTGTGAATGCACCCTGGGATGAAAGCAAAACTGATTTGATGCGGGGAATGAGGAAACAGAGAAGACTATTGCTTTCGCCTTGTTTTTATTTATTTTGGATCCTGCCACTTCTCTGTATTCTTGTAGCATTTCCAATAATGAGTCTATACTATTCAAAGGATCTTCCAAGATGATCATCAAATCATCTGTGAAAGCCCTTGTCTTATAACTTTTACCTCATATGCATAGTCCTTTAAGGGAGACTCCAGTGGCACAATGTGTGAAACCCTTGTACTGGCAGGACTCCGACAGGTCAGAATCCAAGGTTGAGCTGCGGATGAGCTCCCTCTGACAGCTCCAGCTCCCCATGCAGGGACATGAGAGAAGCCTTCCACAAGGATGGTAAAAACATCAAAGCATCTGGGCGTCCCCTGGGCAAGGTCCTTGCAGAAG
This sequence comes from Anolis sagrei ordinatus, assembly GCF_025583915.1. Classification (NCBI taxonomy): domain Eukaryota; kingdom Metazoa; phylum Chordata; class Lepidosauria; order Squamata; family Anolidae; genus Anolis; species Anolis sagrei. The sequence continues at coordinate 9,485,014 of NW_026847771.1, read as the reverse complement.
ACTAATTCTCTCTCACCAGAAGCGACTTGCAGTTTCTCAAGTCACTCCTCACATGAAAAAAGTCCTTTAATATCTTAATTTTGCCAAATATTCTTTATTCGAGTTTCAATTGAGATGACAAACAATAGTAGGAAAAGTGAGCAGCCTTGTCTTGTTCCTGTCTGGATTTTGCACGAGTTTGTTAAATCTCCCTTTACTATGATTTTTGCATATTGAATGTTGTGAATTGAAATCCATCTTTTCTATTATGGACATAAAGATTTCCCAATTCGATTTATCAAAAGCTTTTTCAGCATCCAGGGAGATTGACATTGGATGCTTTTGGTGTTCTAAATATTCTAAGACTATTACTCAGCCAAATCTATAATAATAATAATAGTAGTAGTAGTAGTAGTAGTAGTAACAACAACAACAACAACAACAACAACACAAACAATAATAAACTTTTTATATACTGCCCTATCTCCTCAAGAGGACTCAGTGCAGTTTTCAACATAAGGGAAAACATTCAATTGCCAGAAAGGAAAACCATACAAACAAATCAAAATAACATTATAAAACATAAACACAAAATCCTGCTAAAACAAACACAAAAATCTAAAATTATAACTCCATCAGGTGGGTCCAAAATACCAATGGCCAGAATTACAAAATGGACATGACCAACTATGAAAGGGTTGGGCAAGGCAATGCTGGACAAATCTATTTCAGTGTTGCTTTCCTCCTCTGTTAGATCAAGGCTGGGAATTATATAGCCCTCGAAATATTTCTGGACTGCCGCTCCCATCATTCCCTGACTGTTCACTGCACTAGCTTAGGCTGATGGGCACTACAGTCCAACAACACCATCATCCATTGCATTTCTGCCTGTCCTCTTGCTTCTGTTTAGAAGTGCAAGGAATCTGTGCAAGTAACGGAGCAAGACTCATCAGATGTTTAAATAAACTGTTTTATGTATAGATCCACAGCCTTTTAAAATTGCTTTTGAACTACATTGTAAGTAGAATAGGTCGGGAGGATATATAATAACCGGAAATTCCTTCGTAATCAATAATCATAATGAGTATCTTGGCAGCACTTACTGGCTGTCAAAACAAAGCTGTCTCCTCTATAGTCTTAGTCACGCTCTGCTTTGCAAGGCTGGCTTGCTTCTTGCTTTTCCTAGTATTGTGCTCCTGGGCGGGAACATTTTCATCTGGCTGAATTGCCATTGTGACGTTGCATCCATTTACATTTCCAGAAGCTGTTTGGGCTTGCTTGTAACAGTATATTGTGTACGCATTAGAAGAACCCGGCTGGATCAGACAGAAGCTGTTAAACCCTGTATCCTGTTTCCAACAGTGGCCAGAAAGTTTATTATCATTGTTGTTTTTTCATTTTATGGAGCCGTGATGGTGCAATGGGTTAAACCCTTGTGTCGATTGGACTGCTGACCTGAAGGTTGGGTTGCTGACCTGGTTGCCAGTTAAAATCTGCGAGACGGGGTGAGCTCCTGTCTGTCAGCTCTAGCTTGCAGGGACATGAGAGAAGTCTCCCAGCAGGATGGTAACACATCCGGGCGTCTCCTGGGTAACGTCTCTGTAGGTGGCTAATTCTCTCACACCAGAAGCAACTTTCAGTATGTTCTGAAGTCGCTTCTGACACAATAAAGAGTTTTATCAATCTTGCCTTTGCTAAAGAAAATGCACAAAAAGGGTTACAGTTAACTTGAGAAAGAATGCTACCAATAAACAAGTGCAAGCTACTGATGGAAACGAGGAGGAAGTCATAAATCAAATCCAATATATATCAAATTAATGCAGTTTGACACCTCTTGAACTACCGTTGCTCAGTGCTATGGAATCCTGGAAGTTGTAGTTTTACAAGAATTTTTGTCTTCTTTGCCAAAGAGTACTGGTGCTATGTATTGTCGAAGGCTTTCATGGCCAGAATCACTGGGTTGTTGTAGGTTTTTTCGGGCTATATGGCCATGGTCTAGAGGCATTCTCTCCTGACGTTTCGCCTGCATCTATGGCAAGCATCCTCAGAGGTAGTGAGGTCTGTTGGAACTAGGAAAAAAGGGTTTATATATCTGTGGAATGACCAGGTGGGACAAAGGACTCTTTTTCCTAGTTCCAACAGACCTCACTACCTCTGAGGATGCTTGCCATAGATGCAGGCGAAACATCAGGAGAGAATGCCTCTAGACCATGGCCATACAGCCCAAAAAAACCTACAACAACCCAGTGCTAGTGCTGCTCACCAAACTACATTTCCCATTATTCAATAGCTTTGGCTCACAGTAGCAAAAGCAGTGTCACTAATTCTACTGAGTAGATGCACCAAGAATGGTAGATAAGGTGACATCTCAACATCCTTTTGGAGGGCTACCACCAAAATGCCATGGAGGGACACATTACACCTCCGTTTTTTTATTTAGCCTTTGCTTGTTTCCATATGCTGCCCATCGTCTTTCTCAAAAGAACTATGTGCCTTTGTGAATAAACAGATCTCCGCAAAACTCCGTAAGACTCGAAGGCCTGGAAAGGAAGCCAACCCTAGGAAGAAGAGCCTGGGGAAAGGGGAAGACCAGAACTCCAGAAGTTTGCAGATTTGGCCATTAGTAGGCAAGGCTTGGGCTCACATTGCCACCCTATATGCAGTATACTATCCTATCCTTCCCTGAAATTCAGGTATATCATGTCTTCTCACTCAAGCATTCCATGGTTTCTGACTTGTTTTTTGAATCATGCTGTAGGTTCATCTGCATGATGGTGTTTGTACTTCACTGGTGACAACACGAACAAACAAAATGCTATTTTCTAAAGCAATGTTTACCAAACTTTGGTATCCCTGCTGTTTTGAACTTCAGCTCCCAGAATCCCTAATCATTGTCCAAGACAACTGAATCTTCTAGGACTTGAAGTCCCCAAAACCTAGAGCAGTGGTTCCCAACCTATGGTCTGTGGACCAGCAATGGTCCACAAGAATGAAAATATGGTCCGTGGCCTCACCATGATTACACCTCAAAACCACATGGTAATGAGAGCGACTGGTCTTGTGAAACCCCCACAATGGGGATGTTGGGAGGGGAGAGGCTGACTACCCATGAAAGAGTACTACTACCACATCAGCTCTAGATTATTAAATATGGTTTTCTGTGGGCAAGCAGATGGCAACTACTGGATGGTATATGTTCTGTATCAGAAACTAGAGCTGATGTGGTCTATCCAATGCAGTCTTCTGAATCAGCACCCCAAATAACCAAACTGAATCTAAAGTTTACCAAAAACTGATTCGTAATCCTTTTGGTACTAATGTTGGAGAGTGGTCCCAGGTCAAAGTGGTCCCTATTCAAGTGGTCCTTGGTCTAAGTAGTCACTGGTCAATGGTCCCTGGTCAAAAAAGGTTGGGAACCACTGACCTAGAGGATTAGAGTTTGGTAATCACTGGTCTAAAGAAAAGGTTAGGAACGTCATGTGCTCCAGATGTTTAGACTACAACTCCAAGCATGCCTTATAACTGGGACTTCTAGAAGTTGAAGGCCAAAACATCTGGTGACTGAGAAAGTGACATCTTTGCTTTCTGATGGTTTCATATCCACAAACATTATTTGTGAGACAGAAAATCATAAAAATATATAATGACCTTTGGGCGATGTGTATGAGTTGTATATGAAACACAAATGGGTTTAGACTTCAGTTCCATCTCCATGACATCTTATTATGTATATGCAATTTTTTTTTTTAAATTAAAAATCCCAAATTCTATGGTCTCAAGTATTTTGGAGTAGGGAGGTTCAACCTGTAACAATAGAGGCATTGTCGAAGGCTTTCAAGGCTGGAATCACTGGATTGCTGTGAGTGTTCCAGGCTGTATGGCTATGTTCCAGAAGCATTCTCTCCTGATGTTTCACCCACATCTATGGCAGGTATCCTCAGAGGTTGTGAAGTCTGTTGGAAACTAGGCAAGTGAGGTTGTCACAGATATATAAACCCTACTTGTCTAGTTTCCAACAGACCTCACAACCTCTGAGGATGCCTGCCATAAATGTGGGTGAAGCGTCAGGAGAGAATGCTTCTGGACCATGGCCATACAGCCCAGAAAACTCACAGCAACCCAATAGAGGTGTTGGAAAGAAATAATGATCCCAACCCTCCAAGTAGCTTCACAAACATTAACAATCTCTCATTCTCCAAATCATTTCCCGCTCTGTTGTTTCTGTTGTTAAAACAACACTGACATAGTTTTGTTGCAGTTTCTCAGAATGTGCCAGAGTTCCTCTTTGTTCTTTTGGCTTTTCAGTGAATGCCTGGGCGGATTTGGATAAGTTATTACAGGAATGCAAATTCAGGCCTTGGCTTCTCCCAAGTTCCTGCCTGGAACAATTCATTTCAAACTTCCCTAAGGAATTGCCGTCATGCAAAACTATACCATAGTAAATGTCTTTATTCAAACGCCGTTTGCCTCGAATTATTATTATTTTTTAAATTCCTAATATTTCAGTCGCGTTACGCAGGTTTTTCCCCTTGAAAGTTAAAGTGCCATGATTTCCCAGCTTTGGTCCTCCATATGCATTGAACGCTAATTCATAGAAAACCTAGAAGTGCATCCAATTGTTTAAAATCATTAGACCTGAAGTCAAGGATAGCTAGAGGACCAAAAGTAGAGAAACAGTACTTAAAAAATAAAGGTTTCCCCTTGACATTAAGTCTAGTTGGGTCCGACTCTGGTGGGTGGTGCTCATCTCCAATTCTAAGCCAAAGAACCGGGATTATCCATAGACACCTCCAAGGTCATGTGGCCGGCATGACTGCATGGAGCGCTTTTACCTTCCCACTGAAGTGGTACCTATTGTTCTACTCACATTTGCATGTTTTCAAACTGCGAGGTTGGCAGAAGCTGGGGTTAACAACGGGAGCTCACTCTGTCTCGTGGATTTGAACTGCTGACCTTCCAGTCAGCAAGTTTAGCAGCTAAGTGGTTTAACCCGCTGCTCCAAGGCAGCCCCAACAGTGTTTTAGTATATTACAAAAATAACATTTCCCCTCAACTTCAGAGCTTGGCAAAATAGGGAAAGAATTGTTGACCCCTGGAACTGCTACTAAAAATTAAAATAAATGAATGTAGAACTCCATCAATTGCATTGAAAAAGATACATTAAGCATTTAATGGTGCAAGAAGGGCTTGCAGCCTATTTAAAATGAGAATCACAGAGCCTTGGCACATGGTCCAGGCTGCCAAAGTAATTAATGCTGAACAGCTAACAAAGCTGAAGAGGGTACAGCTGTTTACTTTTGCCAGATTCCCTTCCTCTCCTTTTGCTGAGCTCCAAAATTGCTTTGGCACTTAGAACTCGGTTTGCAAGGAGTCCCCAGTGGCACAATGGGTTAAACCCTTGTGCTGGCAAGACTGAAGACTGACAGGTCGGAGGTTCGAATCTGGGGGGAGTGCGGATGAGCTCCCTCTGTCAGCTCCAGCTCCCCAAGCGGGGACATGAGAGAAGCCTCCCACAAGGATGGTAAAATATTGAAAACATCCAGGCATCCCCTGGGCAACGTCCTTACAGACAGCCAATTCTCTCACACCAGGAGCAACTTGCAGTTTCTCAAGTCGCTCCTGACACACAAAAAAACCCCTCATTTTCAAGCATTTTAAACTTTTTAATCCTTGCTACTGGCCCTGCCCACTGTGATTTATTTTCTGTGTTTAAGTTATTGTGATTTTACATTGTTTGATGTGCTTATTTACCGTATATACTCGAGTATAAGCCGACCCAAATATAAGCCGAGTTACTTAATTTTACCACAAAAACTGGGAAAATGGATTGACTCAAGTATAAGCCGAGGGTGAGAAATTCTGGTACATTTCAAAATGAAAATAGATACCAATAAAATTACATTAATTGAGGCATCAGTAGGTTAAATGTTTTTGAATATTTATATAAAATTGTAATTTAAGATAAGACTGCCCTAACCTTCAATGTAAATGTACTTATGTATCCTTCCAATAATAATAAAGGAAAATAAGAAATGGAATAATAATAATATAGAGTGAAATAATAAATGTAATAATAACAATCATAGAGTAAAATAACAAATTTAATGATAACACTTATAAAATAAAATAATAAATGTAATAATAATAAAGTAAAATGGTAACTATAATAATAATAATAATAGAGTAAAATAATAAATGCAATAATAATAATAATAATAATAATAATAATAATAATAATAATAATAAATGACCTTGACTCGAGTATAAACCGAGGGGGACTTTTTCAGCCTAAAACAAGGGTTGAAAAATTAGGCTTATACTTGAGTATATACGGGGGTCCCCGGTGGCGCAGTGGGTTAAAGCACTGAGCTGCTGAGCTTGTTGACCAAATGGTCGCAGGTTTGATTCCAGGGAGCGGCATGAGCTTCCGCTGTCAGCCCTAGCTTCTGCCAACCTAGCAGTTCAAAAACATGAAAATGTGAGTAGATCAATAGGTACCGCTCTGGCGGGAAGGTAACGGCGCTCCATGCGGTCATGCTGGCCACATGACCTTGGAGGTGTCTATGGACAACGCTGGCTCTTCGGCTTAGAAATGGAGATGAGCACCACACCCCAGAGTCAGACATGACTGGACTTAATGTCAGGGGGCAACCTTTACCTTTACCTGAGTATATATAGTATATTGTTTCTTGTATTTTATTTTTATATTTTATTTTCATTATATGTTGTTTATTTGCATGGCTGTATTGTTGGGCTTGGCCTCATGTAAGCTGCCCCGAGTCCCCTTGGGGAGATGGTGGCAGGGTATAAATATAGTTATTACTATTATTATTATTATTATTGATATAAGCCAAGGACAAGTGGTAGAAAGAGAGAGAAATTGGGATAGTTGTAAAACTTTTTAGGACAGCAGAGGATTATTCATTCCATGTAATTCAACTCGCACTCAAGGTGCAGAAAGACTTTCAGCCTCTCTGAATCAGTCCGCCTTTGTAGCATTCCCGGCTCTTTAAGATCCAGGCAACACCCATTCGATACGCCACCGAGTCATTATCTTCCTCAAGTGGTTGAAATATTTGTCCTGCATATTACTCACGTTGGTATGCAGACCCAGATTTCAAACTCGTTTGAATTTGCCACACCTCTCAGGTTTGGGATGTTTTCGTTTTTACCTTGGCTCGGCCGAGGAAGTTTGGCTGTCACTTCTGTTTCTTCGCCACTCGAGAAAAAAGGTACCTGTTTTGTTTGGCTCTCTGACAGCATGATATGAAGTTTGAGATGGGGAACAGGGGGTGGGTTACAGCCGTACGGAGATGTCTATGAAATACAAATTTGGTGTCATGGGAAGTGGAGCTGTCAAATCTCACCAGTGATGGAGAAGACTGTGCTTGTTTATGTGTTTTCTCCTCTTGTAGGGTCCCACCTGCTTGGGAACTCTTGTCGAAGGTGGCCCGGTGCCGGTGCTGATGAGTCCTACCGATGAGGAGATCACGCGGTTGCATTCTAGCGAGGAAAACCATGATGCCCGGTGCATATGCTCAAGAGAGTTTGACCGCATCCCAAATGAGGAAGGCCTCAATAGAAACGGTAAGATTGGTCGCACGGATCCAAGACTACAAATTAGTAAATGCGGAGGCCTGAAAACATGACATGGTGTTTTCTTGCGAGACAGCGAAATCATACAATAACACAACACTGGGAGAGGATTTTGAAAGAGATTAGGGATGAAGAAGTTTGAAGGAGTAAACCCGGTTAGGGATGAAGAGGTTCGGAGGGGGGGGGGGGTTGAGAAGGGCAGGGTACAAATATCTGAAATAAATAAATAAATAAATCCGTGGCAGTGCGGTAAGATATACAGTGTTCCCTCACTTATCGTGGGTGTTACGTTCCAGGACCACCCGCGAAAAGTGAAAATCCACAAAGTAGGGACGCTTGGTCAGACCACACCTGGAATATTGTGTCCAGTTTTGGGCACCACAATTGAAGACAGATATTGACAAGCTGGAATGTGTCTAGAGGAGGGTGACTAAAATGATCAAAGGTCTGGAGAACAAGCCCTATGAGGAGCGGCTTAAAGAGCTGGGCATGTTTAGCCTTCAGAAGAGAAAGCTGAGAGGAGACATGATAGCCATGTATAAATATGTGAGAGGAAGTCATAGGGAGGAGGGAGCAAGATTGTTTTCTGCTGCCCTGGAGACTAGGATGCGGAACAATGACTTCAAACTACAGGAAAGGAGATTCCATCTGAACATAAGGAAGAACTTCCTGACTGTGAGAGTTGTAATGTTCAGCAGTGGAACTTTCTGCTCCGGAGTGTGGTGGAGGCTCCTTCTTTGGAAGCTTTTAAACAGAGGCTGGACAGATGGCCATCTGTTGGGGGTGCTTTGAATGCAATATTCCTGCTTCTTGGCAGGGGGCTGGACTGGATGGCCCATGAGATCTCTTCCAACTCTATGATTCTATATATGTATATCGCGTTCCTAGGGTGAGGCAGAAGCGAGGAGAGATGTAAAGGAACTGCGCACCTTTTTAATTTTGCTACCTATCTCTGCTTTGCTTTGCAATCTCTCTTAATTGGCTGCCTCTCTCCCAAGGGGGAGGGCAAGACCCCTTCCACACTCCATCGTTCCCAGGAGGCAGGATTAGAACGCTGCTCTGGGCAATGGCAACCATTCACAAACTGGGAGGCAAAAACCCGCGAAACAGCGAGTCCACAAAAAGCAAACTGCAAAGGAGCGATAGAACACTGCACATGCGAAATATCATAGAATATAGTCATACAATGGGAAGAGTGGCTATTCAGCTCTCTTCTAGAGCTGTATTATGATGGATTTGCAAGGAAAGAACTCGTTTTCAGAGCTATCTGGACAAAGGAGATAAAAGAAATACTTTCACACCAAGTCTTTTTTAAAAAACACTATACAGTACAATTCCTACATTCATATGGGATATGTTTCAAGACCACCACCATCCCATGGATACCTGAAAACATGGATGATAACAAACCATATATTTTGACTATGCTTGGACTAAAAGCATATTATAGGATCACACTCGAGCAGCGTTTCCTAACCTTTTCCGAATCGCAACCCTATTTGATTAAGGCAAAGTGACTCCCTACCCCAATACATTACAAATAGGCTTTTAATAAGGTCAATGGAAACACATTGAAAGTAGATTTTTCAGTATAACACAACATATGTAATGTGATGGTTAAAATAGCACTCATTAAGAAGCTTAAAAATTCACGGTTGAGTTTTCGTTAATGCCACCCCATGTCATTCTCAAGATTTAATCTGTTTCTTGTTTTGGTTTGCAATTGAAGAAGCGTTTAAAATCTGCTCTCACTGAGATATGTAGAAACAAAGGGGTGTGAAACTCGAAATGCCAAGTATGGTGACATTTGGATATGTCAGAATAGTGCCGCAGATCCTGTGCAAGACACAATGATGTGATTTTTTTTGTTTTCCCTTTTTAAAATGTTCATTATTTCAACTGCTGCCTGGTGACCCCACAGAAAACCTTTCATGACCCATAGGTTGGGAACCACTGCACTGGAGGATCTAGAGAGAACCACAAACATTTCAAGTGGTGGGATTTATTTTAGAGTAAGTCAAAGAAAGCAGAAATATTAAATGCGTGGATCAGAGGGCCATAGTGTAGGAGCTCCCAGTTGTGCAGTGGGTTAAACCCTTGTGCTGGCAGGACTGATGACTGACAGGTCAAAGGTTCGAATCCGGGGATAGCGCAGATGAGCTCCCTCTGTCAGCTTCAGCTCCCCATGCGGGGACATGAGAGAAGCCTCCCTCAAGGATGGTAAAACATCAAAAACATCTGGGCATCCCCTGGGCAACATCCTTGCAAACAGCCAATTCTCTCACACCAGAAGCGACTTGCAGTTTCTCAAGTTGCTCCTGACACAACAAAATTATTATTATTGTTTAATACAAGAATGCAAAACATACCAAATATTCAAGAAAGAAAGAAAGAAAAAGAAAAGGAAAGGAAAGAAAAGAAAGAAAGAAAGAAAGAAAGAAAGAAGGAAAGAAAGAAAGAAAGAGGAGGGAGGAGTCAGGGAGGGACAGTAGAAAAGGAAAAAAGGAAAAAGAAAGAAAGAAAGAAAGAAAGAAAGAAAGAAAGAAAGAAAGAAAGAAAGAAAGAAAGAAAGAAAGGAAAGAGGAAGGAAGGAAGGAAGGAAGGAAGGAAGGAGGAAGGAAGGAAGGAAGGAAGGAAGGAAGGAAGGAAGGAAGAAGGAAAGAAAGAAAGAAAGAAAGAAAGAAAGGAAGAAAAGAAAGAAGGAAGGAAGGAAGGAAGGAAGGAAGGAAGGAAGGAAGGAAGGAAGGAAGGAAGGAAAGGAAAGAGAAAGGAAGGAAGGAAGGAAGGAAAGGAAGGAAGGAAGGAAGGAAGGAAGGAAGGAAGGAAGGAAGGAAGGAAAGAAAAAAAGAACGAAAGAGAAAGGAAGAAAGGAAGAAAGGAAGAAAGGAAGGAAGGAAGGAAGGAAGGAAGGAAGGAAGGAAGGAAGGAAGGAAGGAAGGAAGGTGAAACAAGGGAAAGTGAAAGAAAGAAAATAAAACATTTTTAAAAATGGAAACACATATAGTAATATACTTTGTTTATATTCCGCTCTGTCTCCCCAGGATGACTCAGGGCGGATTACAGAACATATATACGGCCAACATTCAATGCTGTTATACAATTAACAAGGACAGACAATACATAAACAGAAGTGTATAGGTTTTCTCATCTTTTCCCATCTCCGGCATCTGGAGGCTGTGCTCAACTCCGGCCATAGGGTTTGCTGTCTCTCCATCTTCCATGCGGAGGAGGTTTCTTTGTCCATAGATGTCTTTCCGATTGAATCTCCAGCACATTCTTTATGGGTGCCTTTTTATTACCTTCCTCCTAAAAGCGGTACCTATTTATCTACCAGCTGTTAGGAATTATGGGAGTTGAAGTCCAAAACACCTGGATGGCTGAAGTTTGCCCATGCCCGCCTTAGACTATCACTAGTTACGACGTATACTTAGGAGACTATACAAGAATGGCTTTCCATATTATTTTCTCTATCTCGTTATTGAATGGGAAAATCATGAGACTTTGTTTTCACTGGCTTGAGAAAAAGGGATGTGACCTAAATACTTCCTTCAGCTCCGTAGAAAGAATAAAGCATACATTATACAAAGTAATGAGGTTTAACTGTAAGGTATAATAATTTTTATTACATCTCATAAACAGTGCCTGTAAGTGGGAACCTAATTGCCTCCTTCCAACCCTTGTTTAAATAATACATAGTTCTTTCATTCATTTGAAAGTCTTGCCACCCTGTACTAATCGGTCCTTTGTGTTACAACTTTTCCCTTTTTCATCTCCTTTGTGACTTATAATTAAAGTCCACGTCCTAATTGATACGTTTCCATCTCTCAGGTTCCTTAAGACTATTTGTTTTCGCCGTAACAGAGTGGAAACTGTAATTGTTATCAAGTTACAGGCTGAATTGTTGTTTTCATTACTGATGTCACTGTTTATGTTACTCAAGAAAGGAACTTAAGGATTGATTACTCAATCTAGCTGTGTTGTCATCAATAATGAATTTATTTTTTTGGAGAACTTGGGAATGACTTTTATACTACCTCATTACTTGGGATTTTCAATAATTTCTCGTGCGTTGGCCAAATTATTATTTGATCTAACAAGGAAATTTATCATCATCATCACTTGGTGTCAGAGAATATTGCTGTGAGTTTTCCGGGCTGTATGGCCATGTTCCAGAAGCATTCTCTCCTGATGTGTCGCCCACATCTATGGCAGGCATGCTCAGAGGTTGTGAGGTCTGTTGGAAACTAGGCAAATGGGGTTTATATATATGGGGAATGTCCAAGGCGGGAGAAAGAACTCATATCTGTTTGAGGTAGGTGTGAACATTGCACTACTGTTCACCTCAATTAGTATTTAATGGTCTAGCAGTTTCAAGGTCTGGCTTCTTACTGCCTTGTTCTAACAACTACCATTTCAGACTACAGAAAGAAGCCATTGTAATTGGCCACCTTAATTAGCATGGAATGGCCTTGAAGCACTGAAGCCTGGCTGCTTCCTGCCTGGGGAAATCTTTTATTGGGAGGTGTTAGCAGGCCCTGATTTCTGGCCCAGAAAGGAGGAAGCCATGAAAATGAACAAAATCTGGCTACCAGTATTAAAAACTCAGAAAACAGGGGAAGCCTACTATGTCAGCCACTCATGGAGAAGATTTAGGATTTCCGGATAAGGGATGCTCAACCTGTATTGCCACTGGATTTTGAACTCCACGTCACCTGCCCACATCCTACGCTCAATCATTCTTTCATTGTTTGTTTGCTTCGGATGAATGTTCAACACCACCCACCTTATCTCAACCTAATTATTATGTTATTCTTCATGCTGTCTTACTGCAAGGAAAAACAAAGACGGGGACTTTCCCCCTCCCTTTGAAGCTCACCTCAGCCCTTGAATATATAAACAGAGTGACTGATGGTGTTGTCTGCTCTTCTTTGACCCAGCTGTCAGGAGCCGTCCCCGTTAATCCTCTGTCATCCCACTTTTCCAGCTGCTTTTAAAGTTTCCCGGTTTCATTTTCATCCATTCATCTTTGTATTCTATTTTACTTCAATAGCTGTAAACTGAGTTCAAAGTATTGTTGAAGGCTTTCATGGCCGGAATCACTGGGTTGTTGTAGGTTTTTTCGGGCTGATCCACCTCAACTGGGCTCTCCAGACCAATGGAGACTCCACCTCAGACATCAGAAGAGCTGCAAGACCAAGAACAAGCCACGAAAATAAAGACGAAGATCCACCCAGAGGGAAAGTGTTCTTGCCATATATCAAGGGAACCACTGGCCGCATAGGGAAGCTGATGAGGAAACACAACATACAAACTATCTACAGACCCACCAAGAAAATCCAACAAATGCTACATTCAGCAAAGGACAAGAGGGATCCTCTCACTTCTGCAGGAGTCTACCGTATACCATGCAGCTGTGGACAAGTCTACATAGGGACCACCAAACGCAGCATTGCCCAAACACGAATCAAGTAACATGAAAGGCACTGCAGACTACTTCAACCAGAGAAGTCAGCCATAGCAGAGCACCTGATGAACCAACCTGGACACAGCATATTATTGGAGAACACAGAAATGCTGGAGCACTCTCACAACCATCTTATCAGACTACACAGAGAAGCCATTGAAATCCACAAGCATGTGGACAATTTCAACAGAAAGGAGGAAACCATGAAAATGAACAAAATCTGGCTACCAGTATTAAAAAAAACTCTAAAATTACAACAGCAAAACAGCAGAGAGGAAACAAACAAGGACATCTAATCACCTCTCAACAAAATATTGCTCCAGGCACTGTCAAGCCATTATATGCTAATCAAGGTGGTCAGTTGAAACATTCACACCTAGCTCCAGCAGACAAGAGTCCTTTGTCCCACCCTGGTCATTCCACAGATATATAAACCCTTTTTCCTAGTTCCAACAGACCTCACTACCTCTGAGGATGCTTGCCATAGATGCAGGCGAAACGTCAGGAGAGAATGCCTCTAGACCATGGCCATATAGCCCGAAAAAACCTACAACAACCCTGAGTTCAAAGTGCCAAAGATGCAGTCAAAGTAAGTAGGATTCCCAGTACGCTCGAGCAAAAGCAAACTGCTGCATCCTCTCCTATTTTGTTTCTCTTTTCAAATAACTCTGATGTTGCTTGGCCATGTGTCCTAGTTGTCATATGTGAAATATGAAAATATATGCTGCGGTGGCAAAAAAAAAAGCCAATGGGATTTTGGCCTGCATAAATAGGAGTGTAGTGTCCAGATCCAGGGAAGTCATGCTACCCCTCCATTCTGCCTTGGTTAGACCACACCTGGAATATTGTCTCCAATTCTGGGCACCACAACTGAAGAGAGCTATTGACAAACTGGAATGTGTCCAGAGGAGGGCGACTAAAATGATCAAGGGTCTGGAGAACAAGCCCTATGAGGAGACTTGGTCCTTTCATTACTGGCTGCTACTTCCCGGTGGATGTCAGATGGTGCGAAAACAGCTAAACAATAAAATTTCCCCAGTGGTGTACATCCTCTGATAATCATAGAATCATAGAATCAAAGAGTTGGAAGAGACCTCATGGGCCATCCAGTCCACCCCCTGCCAAGAAGCAGGAATATTGCATTCAAATCACCCCTGACAGATGGCCATCCAGCCTCTGTTTAAAAGCTTCCAAAGAAGGAGCCTCCACCACACTCTGGGGCAGAGAGTTCCACTGCTGAACGGTTCTCACAGTCAGGAAGTTCTTCCTCATGTTCAGATGGAATCTCCTTTCTTGTAGTTTGAAGCCATTGTTCCACGTCCTAGTCTCCAGGGAGGCAGAAAACAAGCTTGCTCCCTCCTCCCTGTGGCTTCCTCTCACATATTTATACATGGCTATCATATCCCCTCTCAGCCTTCTCTTCTTCAGGCTAAACATGCCCAGCTTCTTAAGCCGCTCCTCATAGGGCTTGTTCTCCAGACCTTTTATCATTTTAGTCGCACTCCTCTGGACACATTCCAGCTTGTCAATATCTCTCTTGAATTGTGGTGCCCAGAATTGGACACAATATTCCAGGTGTGGTCTAACCAAAGCAGAATAGAGGGGTAGCATTACTTCCCTAGATCTAGACACTACGCTCCTATTGATGCAGGCCAAAATCCCATTGGCTTTTTTTGCCGCCACATCACATTGTTGGCTCATGTTTAACTTGTTGTCCACGAGGACTCCAAGATCTTTTTCACACGTACTGCTCTCGAGCCAGGCATCCCCCATTCTGTATCTTTGTACTTCGTTTTTCCTGCCAAAGTGGAGTATCTTGCATTTGTCACTGTTGAACTTCATTTTGTTAGTTTTGGCCCATCTCTCTAATGCGACATGTCTCATTAGCATGGTGAGATGTGTTCCACACTGGGCATGTGTACCCAGCAGTAATAATGGATAGTATATAGTTGTGTAGTTTTGGAAGCTTTATATAGCTAAAGAAACTCGCTTGTATGTTTTATTCTGCCTTTTTCTTTAATATTTTTAAAGCCCACTATAGCTGAATAAAAGCTTTACATTTGATTAGACCAGGGGTCCTCAAACTTTTTAAACAGAGGGCCAGGTCACAGTCCCTCAAACTGTTGGAGGGCCGGATTATAATTGGAAAAAAAAACATGAATGAATTCCTATGCACACTGCACATATCTTATTTGTAGTTCAAAAAACACTTAAAAACAATACAATAATTAAAATGAAGAAAGATTTCAACAAAAATAAAATTATTAGTATTTCAGTGGGAAGTGTGGGCCTACTTTTGGCTGATGAGATAGGATTGTTGTTATTGTTGTGTGCTTTCAAGTCATTTCAGACTTAGGTTGACCCTGAGCGAGGGCCGGGTAAATTACCTTGGAGGGCCGCATCCAGCCCCCCGGGCCTTAGTTTGAGGACCCCTGGATTAGACAATTGAAAACATCTTTCTTATACACAATGAGAGTTACAGTTCAACATATTTGGAAGATGCTTCTAACAGGTCACTGAACTGTGTATTTCTCCATTTGCAACTAAATTGGGCTTTGGTTTATGGAATGTGTTTTTCTTTCCCCAGATATCTTGACAGAAGACGACATTTACTGCTGCAGCCTCTCCAAGACATTATGCCATACTTCCACCCCGGTCACAGTGGGCTTCTATTCGCCCTGTGGAGCCCGTGCCCATTCACTACTTGATCAGATCGCAGGTCAGTCTGGAGAAGAAGGGATTGACTGGGTCAGGCCTCCGGGAAAAGTGGGAGAACCTAAATAAAAATGGCTATATTTTTAACCTGAAAGAAAACTTCTGTAGGAATTTCTAGTCTGGGGGTCGGGATCCGGGGGGGGGGGGGGGGGGGGGGGGGTCATGAGATGATGTCAGAGGGGTCGCCAAAGACCATTACAAAATACAGTATTTTCTGTTGGTCATGGGGGTTCTCTAAGAGAAGTTTGGCCCAATTCTGTCGTTGGTGAGGTTCAGAATGCTCCTTGATTGTAGGTGAACCATAAATCCCAGCAACTACAAGCCAGAGGTGGCCCTAGGTAATTTTCAATTGTAAGCAAACAGTATTTGCGCCCCCCCCCCCCCAATCAATCATTGATATATATTTTCTGTTCGTCGTGGGAGTTCTGTGTGCCATATTTGGTTCAATTCCATCATTGGTGGAGTTCAGAATGCTCTTTGATTGTAGGTGAACTATACATCCCAGTAGCTACACTTGCCGCACTTGCTCCCTTGCCTGACCCACTTTGGGTCCGGAGGCGTGCCTGAAGACCCCGGCGTGTGCACCAAAAGTCACCTCTTTTCCTGACTTTCTCCTCAGCCATTTGGGACCACCCGCAGATTGGGGAGAGGAGAGGAGGCGGGTGGAGCGCCAGGGGATCAGGAAAGGGAGCCGGTCATGGGGAAGGGATCAAACGCGGAGAACGATTGAGCACCGGCTCTGCTCGCGCACCCGGTGGCCGGGTGGAGCAGGAACAAGAGGGGCCAGGCGAGGCTCAAGGGCCCGGCCCCTTTGGGAAGAGGATCGCCCGGCAGCGAGGCAAGAAAGCCGAGGCTCCCCCCGGACTGCTAGGGCTGTTGTGAGCTGAGGGGGCGCTCCTCAAGTGGCGGTTGAGGGGCATTTACAGAGGCGCCTCTGCGCCCCTGGCAAAAAAAGTGTTCTGCGACCGCTTACTTCGCGTAATGGACGAGCCGCCCCTGACTACAACTCCCAAACGTCAAGGTCTATTTTCCCCAAACTCCACCAGAGTTCACATTTGGGCATATTGAGTATCCGTTCCAAGTTTGGTTCAGATCCAGCATTGTTTGAGCCCACAGCACTCTCTCGATGTAGGTGAACTACAACTCCAAAACTCAAGGTTAATGCCCACCAAACCCTTCCAGTATTTTCTGTTGGTCATGGGAGTTCTGTGTGCCACATTTGATTCAATTCCATTGTTGGTGGAGTTCAAAATGCTCTTTGGTGGTAGGTGAACTATCAATCCCAGCAACTACAACTCCCAAATGACAAATCCAGCCCCTCTCCCAACCCCACCTGTATTCAAATTTGGGCTTATGGGGTATTTTTGCCAAATTTGGTCCAGTGAATGAAAATACATCCTGCATATCAGATATTTACATTATGATAACATTAGCAAAATTGCAGTTATGAAGTAGCAATGAAAATAATTTTATGTTTGGTGGCTCACCACAACATGAGGAACTATGATAAGGGGTCATGGCATTAGGAAAGTTGAGAACCACTGGTCTAACGAATCTTTCTTCTGCCATCCCTTTTGCTGGCCATTTTGTTAATTATTTAATTATTTTGGAAAACTGCGCACTGCATTCCAATAGGGAAACACATATATCATCATCAAACACAAAATAGAAAATAGTTATGAGCAAAATACAGGGGACAAAGGACTGGGTACTTTTTTTTTTGGTTGAGAAACTGCAAGTTGCTTCTGTTGTGAGTACTGGGTACTTGAAAACCGAAGACAAAGAATCCTATTTTCACATTGTCAATCCTTTACTACTTTTGTTTTTGAAGGAATCAAAATGTCATTCTAGTGGTTTTCTTCTTGCTGCAAGGAACTCACAGTGTGTAATTTAAGAACAATTTGATGCAAAATAGGGCATGATTTTTTTGTGCAACCCCCCCCCAAGAAAAAACACTTTCAGTGCAAATAGCAGCTCTGTTTTCTGATCAAAAACCACTGTTTTCTGCACCGAAAATACTGTTTTCTATGCAACTGTGTGCAAATTTTGCATGGTGTAAGTTCTGAACTGCAAAGATTCACTTCAGTTCATACCAGTCTTTTTGTTAGGACTTCTCAACAAATACCTTTTAAATCATATTTTCAAATTCCTTCCACATGTAATCCTCCCTTTTTGTGAGCAGTGAAAAGTTGGCATATTTGCACCTGATGTTGCTGCTTTTTCCTCTTTTTGCAGAATGCATGCATAAAGAATCCGTGCGGAGAGAAGAGAACGAGTTCCGGAAGACTCACCAGAGGCCTAGGCAGCCAGAAGGCTGGAACTACTTCACCCTCCTTTGGTACTTGGTCTTCTATGAACCGATCATCACAGAGGTCCACCTCAGGAGAAAGAACATCGAATTCCTCTTCGTAAGATTCAGTGCCTGGCAGTATGCAGGCAGCGACAAGCTCTGGGCTGGCCTAGTTACCACTTTGTGCGACCATATCCGCCACCACTTCGGTCCTCTGCCTCTCAGCTTCTATCAAGTGGTGGGGAACGCACCACGATATGCCTCTGGGTTCAGCCAAGATGAGTGGCGGGTCAAAAAGAAGGTAGTCTATGGCGCTGGTGGACTAGGGGTCATCTTGATGGCAGGTGCGGCCCTGACTGCCACTGCATTTCTTGTGCCCGGGATCAGAGATGGCAGCTTCTTGAAGATCTTTGGAAGCATCCTCACTGCCATTTCTGGCTCTGGGGCCATAGTGGCCTTGACTCCTGTGATCAAGCACCTCCTTGTGAGCCAAAAGAAGAAAATTGAGAGCATGACCAGTGATGGAAAATTCACCAGCCATTTGGGATTCATGAGTGCGGTGAAGAAAGAGATTGAAGTCCTAACTCACTTTGTCTATTACATGGAGATCTTTGAACGGCGGCGGCTGAGGATCGTCTTTGAGATCACCAGTTTGGACATGTGCTACCCGGAAAGGGTGGTCGGGGTCCTGAATGTCATCAACACGCTCCTTTCAGACACCAATGCTCCCTTCATCTTCCTTCTGGTGGTGGACCCTTGCGTCATTGTCTCGTGCTTAGAGCAAGCTGGCTGCATGAAGGGAATGGCTGACAACGGCTACCTCTACCTCAACCGTACCGTGACACTGCCTTTCTCCATCCCGGAGATCAGCACCCGTTGCAAAATGCGGTTCTTGCATGAGGCCTTCCAGACTCGGGAAGATTTGATGTATAGAATCATCACAAGGAATTTGGAACAGGGAGTCCGAAAGGCCAAAAGAAAAGAAGTGGCAGCCTTGACAGATATAGAAGCATCCATAGAGGTAGACCAGCATCAGATCGATTCTCAGGCTGTGCAGTATATTCATGATGCTTTCCACTGCCTCCACAATGAGTACGACTGCCTTTACAAATACGTTCCAGACAGTATTGTCCAGATGAGAAGGATTGTCAATACCATCCCTATCACCCTCAGGTTGATGACCCAACAACATCTCCTACGGCACAACATCTGTCCTCGTTCAGTAGCCGGTTGGGTGGTCCTAGCCAACCAGTGGCCCTGCCGTCTGAGTTGGATTCTGCAATGCATGCAGGACAAGCTGCAGTGCGAACAGCAACTTGACTACAGCAAGGAACTTATGTGGAATGTCTTCACAGAGAATTGCAAGGAATTCTTCTCCAAGCACAAGGACATTGGGAAAATCTTGGCTTTGGACGGTGACCCAGAACTCTTTGAGAAGTTCCTTTCACAGGACTTTCCTTTCACGGTGGAGGAAGGAGAGCAATATCTTAGGTACACAGTCAACCTGGACCATTCCATCAGGTGTCAAATGGGGCAGCTACGCTCGCTAGATTCCTTGGAAAAGTACTGCAGCAAAAAGGAAGAACCAGCTGAAAAGGATCAAGATGGTTGATATCCATTTGTGCTTTTGGGGAGGGCAAAATGAGGAGTATCATAGTAATGTTGGACAGTTTCAAATCTCTTGTGTTACCCCATAAAAAGCTGTGTTGGGCACATTCCAGGGCATTCTCTCTGCTCAGTGATGGGTATGTGAACGCTCAAGAAGTATCTATGTGAATTGATAATGCACTTTGAATACTTCTCAGAATCCTCTGGAAAACCAGGTTCCATAACATGCAAGGGAATATGGGGTGGGTTACCTGAATTCTGGACAAAGTCTGTAAAACATTTCCTCCAAATGGGGAACATGCCACAATTTGCACCAAGGAATGGATGATAATAGATGTGGGGCATTTTAATGATTGGTTTTAAATTGCACGTTTTGACTTTTTTTTGTTTGTTAGATGTTTAATTTATCAATGCTGTGAATATGAGAAAGCGGGGGAGAGGATGAGATACTGAAAGAGATACTGAAAGAGTACACTATTGCCAAAGTAGGTTTTGTGTTGGGAAATGAGAGAGGGGAAGGAAAAATGAAGTCGGGGAAATGGGAGAAAAGAGTCAGTATTAGTAGAACCAATTGCACAAACAGAATGTTGGCTTTTGTCTGCTCCTTTATGTCTCTTATGTTTTGATGTTCTTAATTCTGCGATAGCTGACCAAGAAATTTTTTTTTAAAAAAATCCACCAATTAGAGGATGAAGAAGGAAAAGTGTGCCTAAAAAGACTTTGCAAAAGGAGCTTGTTTGTCAAAATAAGCCTGTGTGTACACCACTTTTAGGAAAAATAAGATTCTCTATGTGGCATTTGTTTATTAGCTGAAGGCAAAGGCCCATCAGATCTCACAAGGGAAGAGTGTTTGAATCCTCTTTCAAACATTACTGTAATGAAACACAGGCAGAAGGTTTTGCCCTACGGAATGTGAAGAGGTAAAGAAACTAACAGGCAAAACAATTCCTAACAGTTAGTGGCACCGATTTAGTAATATGGTAGAAAGAATTAGACAGAAGCTGTTGATAACTTAGCCTGCCTCATTGTTTATCTTGTTTCAAGACTCTATGATGATCATAATGTGAAAAGAAGCTGTAACAAAATTTGTGCAACAAAACGAAGTCTTGACATAAAGGGACACCATTGTTGCTTTTGCACTAACACTGTGACAGTGTATTGGTCCTAATAAAAGTGTTGCCTACCTTTGATTTTGTCTTACAAATCTGTTAAGTGTTCAAACATCCCAGGTATCATACTATAGTAGTCTCGCTTATCCAACATAAATGGGCCGGCAGAATGGATAAGCGAAAACGTTGGATAATAAGGATTAAGGAAAAGCCTATTAAGCGTCAAATTACGTTATGATTTTACAAATTAAGCACCAAAACATCATGTTTCTCAACAAATCAACATAAAAAGTTCAATACACGGTAACGTTATGTAGCAATTACTGTATTTACGGATTTTGCACCAAAATATTGCAATGTATTGAAACAGATGTGGATCCAAGTGGGAGGCGGACTGTGTTGGATAATGGAGAACGTTGGATGAGCGAAGGTTGGATAAGCGAGACTATGCTGTATCTACTGTTTCATAAAGGTCTTCCTGCCAAAGAATCCACTGCTGCCATCCAGTGGATTCCTACAGAATTGTTTCTTCTTAAAGGCTGTTAAGCAGTGGTTACCAATCTGTTTTTGACCAGGGACCACTTGACCAGGGACCACTTGACCAGGAACCACACACCAACATTAGTTACAAATTGGTTTTTTGACTTTAGATTCAGATTGGTTATTTGGGGTGCTGATCAGAAAACTGCACTGGATAGACTACATCAGCTCTGGTTTCTGATACATAACATATGCCATCCAGTAGTCGCCATCTGCTTGCCCACAGAAAACCATATTTAATAAGCTTCAGCACTAGAAGAAGGCTTCGCGAGATGAGACAACAGACCATATTTTAGTTCTTGCGGACCACTGGTGGTCCATGGACCACAGGTTGGGAACCACTGCTCTTAAGGTAGTGGTTCCCAACCTTTTTTGACCAGGGACTATTCTGATCAAGGACCATTCTCCAACATTAGTACCAAAAGGGTTAAAAATCGGTTTTTGGTCAACTTTAGATTTTGTTTAGGTGCAGATTCAGAAAATTGCATTGGGTAGACCACATCAGCTCTAGTTTCTGATACAGAACATATGTCATGGTCAGCGACAGGGAAGGAGTGGTAGGTGGGGCAAAAGAAGCAGAAATAAAATTAAAATATAATAAAAAGGAGGCTCGCAGCGCAGATTTTCATCCTCGTGGCCCACTGGTTGTCCACGGCCCACAGTTAAAGAACCACTGTCTTAAGGGTATACCTATACTAGAAGTCATGCAGTTTAACATGTTTAAATGCCATGGCTCTTTTTCCATTTTGCCAAGTCCGTGAGGAAGGGGTTTCCAGGATGTGTATGAGAAGGAACACAATTTCAGATCCATCCGATTGATACATGTAAGGTGCCCACTCTTCTCTGTCTTGGGAAGAATACTGGATATTGTATTGTCAAAGGCTTTCATGGCCGGAATCACTGGGTTGTTGTAGGTTTTTTCGGGCTATATGGCCATGGTCTAGAGGCAGGAGAGAATGCCTCTAGACCATGGCCATATAGCCCGAAAAAACCTACAACAACCCAATACTGGATATTCTTCCAGCCCAGCCTAACCCTCCAAAAAGAGATGGGAAGAAGCCACGTAATGAATGCAGCTTTTCATTTAATAGAAGACAGTTTCTCAACAAAAATAAAACTCCACACACAACAGAAAGGAATGACAAACGTTAGCTCAAAAAAAAAAGGAAAAAAAAAGAACACAAAATCAAACTGGCGCCATCTTTTCTTTTCTGTAAATGTAGTGTTCACGCAGCAGAAACTCTTTGTATCAGTATGTGTGTATATATCTCAATTGGTTGTGTTATGTGTGTTTTTGTGTGTTGAAAGAGAGAATCATGGATAAGCAAGATGAAGGGCACACAGTTGTGTTCCTGCCTCTCCAGCCTGAAATCTCCATGCAGCGAAAAGTGCCCTCTCCAGCTCCCTGATAAAAGATTTTATTGCACTTAAGAAAAAAAATTAATAAAGTAAAAAGCTCTGAAATTCTACATCTACCCAACAGCCGACTCCCCCTACTTTTTTGTGTTTTTTTTGGGGGGGGGGTGAGGAGAGGCCTTTCCTTCTGTCCATGGAGGGAAAAAAGAGACTCCTCGTTCTTTATTCAATGACGGGATTAGTACCATAAATCTCCCGCTGAGATTTTGCTTTATATAGAGAGGGGCAATGTAGTCAGTCGCAGACTACAGATTGGAGTATTGTGGTGGGAGGAGAAATAAAGGGAGGAGACCGCAAAGGGATTTCAAGAGCTCAAAGAGCACCTGTGTTTCTGGTCATTTGTTTAGAATCAAAGGGGTGGTCCTTTCCTTGAAACCCCCATCAGCTAACACAGGCCTCACTCTTCTGCCCTAAGTCCCTCCCTGGTGAGAAGATTTCACTTCCACACATTTTTTTTTTTGGGGGGGGGAATATTTTAGCCTCTGCTGCTGCTACTCGAGAGGTCATTTGGACCTAGACTTTCCAAGCTTTCTGTAACAAACCTCTCTTATTGAGCCCAAATGTATCACAGAAGTGAAAGAGGGAAAGGAGAGACCCCGCAGGCAAGCTCCACCAACTATGCTCACAGTCCTTGGTATTTTGGCTTATCTCTTGAGGGCAAGAGCACGACATCCCAGGGAAGTGGGGCTGCTGCAAAAAGCCCTTCCCTGAGAAATTAAAAAAGGATCCACCCCACCCCTGTACGCCGCATACACTTTTTGGCAGAAGCTGCATCTTCCATCTTCCAAACACGGCTGATGGAGCCTACCTTGCAGTCACTAATCTTGGAGCCTCTCCCCATGAGGAACAAAATGGGGGTAGGGAGAGTTCATGTTTTAAACTGGGGACACAATGCTCCTGTCCCTCCCATCCTAACCCCTGCCCCAGATTCCCAAAGGAAGGACAACCAATTTTGGTAGTGAAAGATTTCAGCCTGGTTCCAGGACAGTTGTAATCTGTGGCCAAGTGAAGGGAGAGCCGGCTGCCTGTCGCTGAAGCTACATTCTCACTCACTGTTGCTACAGACATGGTGCAACATGGTGTTCGGATCAGAAACAGTGGGGAGACTCCCAGACCAGCAGCATCCTCATGTTTTTCCATGTCGGTTTTATGGCAAAGGGGAGGGATGAAGACCCAAACAACCTTGGCCTCTCCTGCTAGGACAGCTTTACCGTCAGTTTTACTGTATTTGCAAATGCCCCATATGCACTTTCTCCCCCATTGTCCAAAAGGTAGTCATGGTATGGCTTTGCAGGGGGTGGGAGAGAGCTTTTCCTTGGAAGTGCAGGAGCTTGCCTTGTTTTCCCCGCCCACTAAAAATGAAGAGAAGCCAAAGCGGCTTAAACGACAGCAGCTTGCCCGCTCATAGGCAAAAGTCGCCCGTCAATGCAGAAGAAGGCTTCCCTACCCATGCCTCACTCCCGCTGCTGCCCTCTCTCTCCATGTCCCATCACCGGTCCCCCACTATGCCCACAGTTTCCCTCCCATTAATGTTATTCCTTTTTTTTGCAAAGTAAAAACAGTTCTTTTTCCCCATGGAAAGAGGCAAGTGGCTCTCCAAAAACGTGGACGAATGCCCCGTCAGTCTGAAAGGATTGCCGTTCAAAGGTAAAACTGTTCCCATTCCATTATAAATAGACACCAAATCAAAGACGAACAAACAAGGAGGTGCCACTAAGAAGAAGGGAAACTTGGGGGAGGGAATGAAAATGAAAATAAATAGTAGTCTGTGCTGTGGGCCGGCAGCCTCAGTAGTCTTTGCCTGGTTGAGAGACCTCTCTCCACGAGGTGGGCTGCGAACACAATAATGCTTTATCGTCTTGATCCAGGAAAGTTGCCCTTCTCTCTTAGTGTTTGTGGGAAACTGTTGCACGTCTAATGCAGAGACAGCTGAAACACAGGCCCGGTCCACATCTTGGGTTTCCTCTCCTTTTAAACTGGAAAGAGGATTCCAGCCTGTCAAATCAAAGTCTGGAAGTCTCCTCGTGGCTACCTTTGGAAGAGTCATCCCAGCAATAAAAAACATGCCACAAGTGCTCCAGTTTGCATTTTGGAGCGAGAAACCCAAAGCAGGTGAAGTGTCAAGAGTCTGTAGGATGATTCTTTTCAATCCTTTCGAATCCTGATCAGCTGGGCTGTACAGCCTCTCTTCTCAGTGGGAAGACATCAAGAATGTGAAGGTGAGGGAGGGAATGAAGTCTGGAAAGTGGGTTGCATTGCCTCTGTGTTGCAGAGTCAGTTTTTTTTATCCTCAGAGTCACATGGTGCAGGGAGGGAATAAAGCTAGACAGTCACTTCCCAAACCGAACCTATTTGACACAGAAGGGCCCAGAACTGGAAGAAAAGGGGGAAAAGAGTTATTATTATTATTATTGTTTACAGTATTTATATTCCGCCCTTCTCACCCCACAGGGGACTCAGGGCGGATCACAATGTACACATATATGGCAAACATTCAATGCCAAAGACACACCACAGATATAGACAGACAGACAGAGGCTATTTAACTTTACTGGTCACCAGGGGAGCTGTCACTTTCATCATCCATCTGCGACACTGATGAAGTACTTCTGCATTCCCCGCATGCTTTTGCTGGAGTCTTTTATATGGCCTTGTAAATTTTGTTAAATTAGCCTCCTCACACATAGGTGGTACCTAATTTTCCTACTTGACAGATGCAACTGTCTTTCGGTTTGCAAAAGTCAACAACAAGCTGCACAATCGGTCGGAAGCTCACTCCGACCCGGGCTGGCTTCGAACTCATGACCTTGTGGTCAGAAGTGATCTTAATGCAACTGACACTCAGACAGCTGTGCCACAGTCCTGGTGCAGAGGATCACAGCCACCAATTTGGCAAGTCATCTGCTTTGCAGCAATATATGTTTGCACAATACCTATATACAGTAGAGTCTGTCTTATCCAACATAAACAGTCCAGCAAAACAATGGATAAGCAAGAAGGATAGATAACAAAGAGGGATTAAGGAAAAGCCTATTAAATGTCAAATTACACTATGGTTTTTACAAATTAAGCACCAAAACAGGTTTTACAACAAATCGACAGAAAAAGCAGTTCAATACATGGCAACATTTTATAGTAATTAATGTAGTTACGAATTTAGCACTAAAACATTGCAATGTACTGAAACAGCTGCGTTGGATAATACAGAATGTTGGATGAGCTAAGGTTGGATAAGCGAGACACTACTGTATGTGTATGTTACCCCAAGTATAGAGCTATTTGCATTTATAATCTACTCGCTTTGAAAATGTATCCCAAACTACACATTTTTCATTTATTGTTTATTTACTGCATTTATATACAGTAGAGTCTTGGTTATCCGACATAAATGGGCCAGCAGAATGTCAGATAAACAAAAATGTCGGTTAATATGGAGTCTCCTACTGTTACCCGCCCAACGCTAGACACCTAGAATACTAACAACAGGGACTCAAAGGGTTAAGGCATGAAAATCTCAGAAGGAAGGGAAGAGGATGTTTCCACTTCCTGTCCTGCCTCTTTCCCCCATTTCTTCCCTCCTCCTCATCCTTGTCTTGCCTTTTTCACTTATTGGGGATGGAGAGAGAGTTGAGGAGTGCTCCTTTAATTGGAGAACGAGAAGGAGCCAGAGGAAAAGGGGAGCGTCGGATAAGAGCGTTGGATCAGACGGGATGTCGGATAAGCGAAGGTCAGATAAGCGAGACTCTACTGTACCACTTTTCCCACCCCGTGGGGGACTCAAAGTGGTTTACAACAAATAATGACAAAATTCAATGCCCCACATCCATAAAAACCAAATCATAAATCTACACAAAACATATAACTATGCATAAATTCAATACGACAACCCTCCCAACACACTCCCAAATGTGGTAAGATCCGTTCCCTCCCTCCTGGCTTTTAGGAAAAAATTAAAATCATGGTTTTGGGACCAGGCCTTCGGGCAGTAGAAGAAAATGAATGCAGCATTTTGGAAAGACTATGACTAGAATGGCAACTCGACGGATGAGACTGTTTTATTGTTTTAATGATTGTTTTATTGCTTATGGGTGTATTGTTTTTAATTTGATTTATGTTTAATTGTAGTGTATAATTGCAATTATTTGTACTGACATTGAATTTCTGCCATTACTTGTGTGTTAACCGCTTTGAGTCCCCCTAGGGGTGAGAAAAGCGGTATACAAATACTGTAAATAAATAAACCATAAGATAAAACAACATTTAGACATGAAAACATAAAAATTAAAAACCACCTAATATAAACATTAGAATCACATGATCCAAACTCGTATTCTTATTATCACCATCCCTTGCTTCTGACATGCCAAATGAAAATATCCCTCGACTCAAGCATCAGCATTTCTCAGCTTTTTCACGTGGGCATCAATATGATTTAACAATATTGAGACCTGGAGACTTGACTTTCAGTAAATAAGGCATGTACACATTCCAAAAAGTCAGATTCTGAACTTTGAGCCTAAAGCCTATCTATGACAAAGTAAATGCCCAGTGAACTCAACGAGGCTGCCTCGCACTTTTAGAAAGCGTCTTTCAGATCAGGCCTTCTTCAGTGAAGTTACTTCAACAATCAACTGCATGTGCTGTAACGGGTTGAGTCAGCCCTGTTGTATCCTCCTTTGAGAAGACAGGATTCTCCCTTTGTAAATGCCTTACCTAAAGTGTCACATTGGTTCCTGTCCCATTTCTAGGCTCGCTTCCAAGAGTAATTCCTCCAGCTCCTTCTCATTCTTGGAACAGTTCAGCTCTGGAAAAAAGGCAGAGGGAAGAGTCTGAGAGTCAGTCATGTCTTGAGAGTGTAATAAACCTATGGTAGGCAATCTGGTGTCCAGAGGATGGTGATACCCAATTTTCTCTGACCATTGGCCATGCTGGCTGGGTCTTATGTGAGTTGTGGTCCAAAGATTATTGGGAGAACTAGACTTACCTCCAGCACTGACACTAAATTGTCTTTATTTCCGATACATAAATCTTCAGACATCTACATCGAACTTGTGTGTTTAGTTTGATTCACATGGGAAACTCCATATATAATTCAGCCATTCCAATCAACCACCCCAGATTTGGCCGTCCCTGTGCCCAAAATACATGTGATGGGATTGTGGGGCCACTCTCCCTTCCTTCTTTGCTTTCTCTCATACATTGTTGGCGTATAAGGGTAAAGGTAGTCCCCTGACATTAAGTCCAGTCATGTCTGACTCTGGGGTGTGGTGCTCATCTCCATTTCTAAGCCGAAGAGTCAGCGTTGTCCGTAGACACCTCCAAGGTCATGTGGCCGGCATGACTGCATGGAGCATGTATACCTCCAAGTTATTTCTGAGTTATGGTAATCCTAAGTTAAGGGTTTTCTTTCTTTCTTTCTTTCTTTCTTTCTTTCTTTCTTTCTTTCTGTTTTTGCAATATTTGTTCAGAAGGGGTTGGTCTTTGTCTTCCTCTGGGGCTGAAAAAGTGTGTTTCCACAGCTGAGTGGCAATATAATATCATATATTGTATATTCATATAATATTTATAATATTATAATTTAATATAATACTACTAATAATAATACATTATAATTATATATATTACATGAAATATTACTAATAATATTACAATATAATGGTATAGTATAATATAGTAATATATACCGTAATACTGATATTGTGCTATGCTAATAATATAATATATTGTATGTATGTATATCTTGTAAGCTGCTCTGAGTCCCCTTCGGGGTGACAAGGGCAGCATATAAATGCTGTAAATAAGTAAGTAAATAAATAAATTCAAATCCAGAGTCCTAACCCACCACTCTAACTACTACACTACGGTGTGCGTGTCTCTCTCTAAAACACAAGCACACATTCATATGCATTATAGATGTATAAATTATATCAGGGATTCTTAATCAGGGTTACCTGGAACTCTAGGGTTCCACAAAAGATTACAAGGGGTTCTTGTGAGGGTTCATGGCAGATGTGGATTTACTGAGCTATAAAAATAATATTTGCATTTTCTAAAAAAAAAAAAAAAACTTATTTCAAGGGTTCTTCCAGAACAGTGATGACCAAATTCTGTGATTTGGATTCCTTCCAGCTGTTGTGGACAACTATCAGGGATTCTGGGAGCTAGAGCCCGAAACACCAGGATGACTAGATTAGGAAATATTCCACTAGAGCAGGTGTACACAACTTGGCAGTTGCAAAGGGCCTCTATACACACACACATATGCACACACACATATAACACACACATATAACACACACACAAACACATACTTCGATGGGCCACTCATCCCTTCCTCCATGTTTAATTGTGATTGCCTGGAACTCATCACATGACCACAAGTTTGCCTTGTCCCTTCTCTGACTCCCCAAGGCTGGCAAAGTCTAGACATAAAATCATCTCCATTTCTGAGCCAAAGAGTCAGCGTTGTGCATAGACACCTCCAAGGTCATGTGGCCAGAATAACTGCATGAAGCACCATTACCTTCCCACAGAAGCATTACTTATTCATCTACTCACATTTGCATGTTTTCGAACTCCTAGGTTAAAAGCTGGGCTTAACAGCAGGAGTTCACCTCACTCCCCAGATTCTAATCACCAACCTTTTGATCAGCAAGTTCAGCAGCTCAGTGGTTTAACCCCCTGTGCCACCAGGGGGGCCATGTATATATGTGTGTGTGTGTGTACACACACACACACAAGGGGTATTTTTAAGTAAGGTCAGTTTTGTTGTAGACACTAGTAGTTCAGTCGCATACCACAACGTCATGTACCGGCATGCCTCGGGAACTGTGCTCAGTTTCTGCTCTGTAGCTAACCTGTACGATTCTATTCTGTGCTTTAAAAATGTTTAAGACTATCAACTCACCCTCCGCATGTGAGGTTCACTCAGTGATACAGTTTTTGTCAGCTAGGAACCTGCCTGCTGCAGAAATTCATCGACAGATTTGTGAAGTGTACGGTGATAATGTTATGAGTGAAAGCAAAGTGCGTAAGTGGGTACGACAATTCAAAGATGGCCGTGACAACGTCCATGATGAGGACCGCTCCGGTCGCCCTTCTTTGATTAGACTATTTGGTTATCGGAGCAGGCGGCAAGCTTTTATGAAGAGGGTATTTTAAAATTGGTTCAGAGGTATGATAAGTGTTTGAACAAACTTGGCAACTATGTCGAAAAATAGAGTGAAGTATATACTTTCTGAAAATAAAATTACTTTTTTGAAATAAACTTTGGTTGTGTACTTATGTTCCAACGGACCTTACTTTAAAAATACCCCTTGTGTGTATGTGTGCGTGTGTGTATGTGTGTGTGTATACTGTATTTGTATACCGCCCTTCTCAGCCCTCAGGTGTGTTTGTGTGTGTGTGTGTGTGTACATGTGTGTATCTATCTTACACACATTATAGATAACCCCCTCTCTTCTAATACAAAGCTTTCATATCCTCTTACCATGTTCTATCGCACAACTGGCAATTTTCCCCTCACGCCCTAAGGACGTGTCTGGTAGTGCATGGAGAAACTCTGTCTTTAGTCCATTGGGCAACAGAGTATGATGAGTCGTCCTCTCACATGGCCCAGAGTCCATCTTTTCCAACCCTGAATCGGAACTTGGGGTAGAAGGAGATGTTTCAGAGTTGGCCCTCAACTCAGACACAGGCCCACTGCTTGGCCCATCT
The DNA here is from genome assembly GCF_025583915.1 of Anolis sagrei ordinatus. Classification (NCBI taxonomy): domain Eukaryota; kingdom Metazoa; phylum Chordata; class Lepidosauria; order Squamata; family Anolidae; genus Anolis; species Anolis sagrei. The sequence goes on along the minus strand of NW_026847771.1, from coordinate 9,454,581 downwards.
GAGTTTTCAGTTTTTGTGGGATGAGATTGGGCTGGGGGCTTATTCTGCTTTGGGGGGACTCCCTGGAGAGTGACAGAGTTCTCTGGCCGTGCGTTGGACTCGTCCTTTTTCTCAGGCAGGCTCTCTACACGCGTCACAACGAAGATTTTATGGCCTCGCCCAGGACTAGAGACTGCTATTCGCCTCTCATTGCCAGGAGGAGTGGCTGGCGATGGAGACACATTTCCCACAACCCCCCTAGATTCACATTTGATTTCCCCGGGAACATTCAAGGGGGTAACTGTGTTTTCAGAGCTATGGGCCTCCTTAGTCTTTTCGGGAGAAGGTAGCTTGGGTGACTCATCAATATGATTTAGACTGCTGTGCTTCTGAGAACGAGAAAGATCCTTCATCTCTAGTCTGTCCTCCTCCTCTTCCTCGGTGTCTGAATCTGAATCAGATGACTTGTCGTTATTTACAGTGACTTTCTCCTCTGCTGCCCCATTCTCTTGGGATGTTAATGTTTCCCCAACGTCCTCCCCTTCTTCTGGGGTGGATGCCAGGTTCCCATTCTGCCCCTCATCTTCCACCGGTCCCTCTTCCAAGGGCGCTGTCACCGTGATTTCGGGCATGGAGGCAGACTGCTGGAGTTTTTGCTCCTTCTCTTCCTTCTCTTTGGCTAGAACAAAGTTGCGCTTGCAGCCATTTTGGATCTCCGTCAGGAGGGCTTTCTGTGTCTCAATAAAGCTCTTCACCTGCAGAAGAGACCAAGGTAAGAGGATGAATCATACAAGGGAGCATAGCTGCAGAAAGAGAAAAAGAGGTGCCCAGTTCATTGAAAGGAAGTTTATTCTGTCCTGGAATCTGGGTTTGGTTGCTGGTATGAAAATATAGCACACTTACCCATACCTATAAACACACAGCCATTAAAATATACCTCACCGGAGAAAAAGGTTGCTTCCTGGAAGCTTTTCCTTACAAAGAACTTGGCCTCATTTGCTCCCTGGAAAATGTACATCAGAAAGGCAGCACAGTGACCAGCGAGCTGCTTCGTTACAGCCAATACCGCATCAAGGAGCCAACCTTTTGTGAAGGAAACCTGAGACTACAGGTATCAAGTGATTTGGACAAAGCCTTCTGCACCTTGGATGGAATAGAATTACTGCCTTGCAATATAGGAAAGATTTTAAAATGCACCTTTTCAAGTGAGTACAACCAAACAGCAATACTCCACTAAAGCTGAATTATGCTATCACCAAGGTTGAATCTACCAATCTAACCTACCTCTTGAACACATACATTTTTGTTTAAGGAAAAATTGCAGTGGTAGGAAAGGAAAACAAGAAGATATTAAACAAATCTGAGAACACATTGATAGTTCCAACTATGCTTTCTGTAAAATGAACTTGGGAAAACTATTATTTATTAACTATATTTATATATTTCAAGGAACATGAAAGGCACTGCAGACTACTTCAACCAGAGAAGTCAGCCATAGCAGAGCACCTGATGAACCAACCTGGACACAGCATTTTATTTGAGAACACAGAAATGCTGGAGCACTCTCACAACCACCATGTCAGACTACACAGAGAAGCCATTGAAATCCACAAGCATGTGGACAACTTCAACAGAAAGGAGGAAACCATGAAAATGAACAAAATCTGGCTACTAGTACTAAAAACTCTAAAATTAGAACAGCAAAACAACAGAGAGGAAACAAACAAGGACATCTAATCACCTCTCAACAAAAGTTTGCTCCAGGCACTGTCAGGCCATTATATGCTAATCAAGGTGGTCAGTTGAAACATTCACACCTAGCTCCAGCAGACAAGAGTCCTTTGTCCTACCCTGGTCATTCCACAGATATATAAACCCTTTCTCCTAGTTCCAACAGACCTCACTACCTCTGAGGATGCTTGCCATAGATGCAGGCGAAACGTCAGGAGAGAATGCCTCTAGACCATGGCCATATAGCTCGAAAAACCTACAACAACCCACTATATTTATATACCACCGTTCTCAGCCCGAAGGCGACTCAGGACGGTTTACAAATGGCACAATTCGATGCCTACAAAACAAAGAACAATTAAAACATTTAGCATGGGAGATGCTATTAAAGGATGACCTCTCCCAGTAGTTTCATGTAGATGTTGAAAAGCATGGGAGTTAGAATGGAACCTTGCTGGAACCCACAGGTCAATGGCCAGGGGTCCAAGCAGGTGTCCCCCAGCTTCATCAACTGGGTGTGACCCTCCAGGAAGTTGCAGAGCCATTCTGGAGAGCCACCCCATTCTGGAGAGAAGGATATTATGGTCGATGGTATCAAAAGTTGCTGAGATATCCAAGAGAACCAACAAGGCCACACTTTCCCTGTCTAGCGATCTGTGGATTAGCAATAGGAAAAGCTCTCCCTGCCATTCTGTCACTTCCAAGGTGTAAAAAGTGAATTAGGTGGTTTTGTAGGCAGGTCTGTTCATAATGTTTTGATTATATATAATATAATATATTGCATATACATATAATAATTATGATATTATAATGTAATGCAATATAATAATAATATATTATAATTATATATTTATACTAGCCGTCCCCTGCCACGCATTGCTGTGGCCCACATGGGGGTTCTGTGTTGGCCCAATTCTATCGTTGGTGGGGTTAAGAATGTTCTGTGATTGTAGGTGAACTATAAATCCCAGCAACCACAACTCCCAAATGTCAAGATTCTATTTTCCCCAAACTCTATCAGTGTTCACATTTGGCAATATTGAGTATTCTTGTGGAGTTTGGTCCAGATCCAACATTGTTTGAGTCCACAGTGATCTCTCAATGTAGGTGAACTACAACTCCAAAACCAAAGGACACTGCCCACCAAAACCTTCCAGTATTTTCTGTTGGTCATGGGAGAACTGTGTGCCAAGTTTGGTTCAATTCCATCGTTGGTGGGGTTCCGAATGCTCTATGATTGTAGGTGAACTATAAATCCCAGCAACTACAATTCCCAAATGACAAAATCAAATTTTTTTAGTGAAGGACATACATTGGGTTGTTAGGTATTTTTTGTCCAAATTTGGTGTCAATTCGCTCAGTGGTTTTTGCGTTCTGTTAATCCTACAAACGAACATTACATTTTTATTTATATAGATTACATGTAATATTACTAATAATATTATTATATAGTGGTATGGTGCAATATAGCAATGTTTAATGATGATATTGTACTATGCCAATAATATAATATATTGTATGTAATATATACTCGCTCTGAGTCCCCTTTGGGGTGAGAAGGGCGGTATATAAATGTCGTAAATAAATAAATTTGTGTTGCATGGCCAAAGCTTCTAAGTATCCTTTCTTTAGTCTGCAGTACAAGCACAAGATGGAAGATTCATTCCACACAAGCAGGCCAAAACAGGGACATACCGATTCCTTCTTGGGCTCCCTGTCGAGGTCCAACCGGAGCAAGGAGTGGTTGACCTTCAGGGCCAAAGACAAGGCCATGAGTCCCCCTGTCTTGATCTCATTCTCCCGCAGGTCCAGCCGAAGCAGGCGAGGGCTCTCCGCAATGAATTCTGCTACCGCCACAGCTCCTGGACAACAAAGGACACTCAATGAACCCTAAACCCACAAGACAGGGAGTTTGCTTGCAGGGACATCCATACCACTGGAGAATGGGGTGGCTTACCCTCACAGGTCAGCTTCGTTGAAGCCAGACCCAGCCTGAGCACCGAGCGGTTGCCGATTAGCCCATTCTTCAGGTTGCGGACACCTTCGTTGCCAATGGGGTTGTGCCCCAGGTTGAGGGTCTCAAGGCTCTGGGTATGAGGCTGAGAATACAAACAGGGAATGCTGTGGGTTACTGTGTTCACAGTTCAAACATTGCTAAAGAGATTAAAAGTTTATATTTGCTGACAGAAGGAAAACGTTACATTGAAACCGATAAAAGAGAAGCTGGAAATCCACTTTTAAAACTAATTTATGTTTACTGTATATACTCAAGTATAAGCCTAGTTTTTCAGCCCCTTTTTTAGGCTGAAAAAGCCCCCCTCGGCTTATACTCGAGCAAGGTTATTTATTATTTTACTCTGTTATTAGTATTATTTTTATTATATTTATTTTATTACTCTATTTATTATTATTTTATTACATTTATTATTTTACTCTATTATTGTGGATATTATTACATTTACATTATTTTATTACATTTATTATTTTACTCTATTATTATGGATATTATTACATTTACATTGTTTTACTCTATTATTTTTATTACATTTATTATTTTATTCTCTATTATTACATTTATTATTCTACACTATTTATCATTGTTGTTATTACATTTATTATTTTGCTCTCTTTATTATGATTAGAAGGATATGTAAGCACATTTACATTGAAGGAGGCTAGAATAATGGTTTAATCAGAGTTGGACAGTCTTAATTACAGTTTTATGTAAATATTAAAAAACATTGCACTTCCTGAGGCCTCAATTAATGTAATTTTATTGGTATCTCCTTTTATTTTGAAATTAACCAATAGTGGCTGCATTTCCCACCCTCGGCTTATACTCGAGTCAATATGTTTTCCCAATTTTTGTGGTAAAATTAGGTGCCTCGGCTTATATTCAGTTCGGTTTATACCTGAGTATATACGGTAATTACTTTAGTCAGGGGAAGGCAGTTTTCCACAAACAGGGTACCAGAACAAAGGGTGCTTTGATTCCAAAGGTCTCAAATTCAATCTCAGGCATTTCCAGTTAAAAGGGCCAAAGGTCCATGACGATCTCCTCTTGCAACCCTGGGGATTCGATGATTTAAACATCCGAAAGGCCTGACTCAGTGTAAGCAGGTGGCTATGTTTTGTTAACAAAGGCTATCACAGCATCTGGTTTTCGGTCAGCGGATGACTCACCAGTGTCATTCCCATGTAGGCCATGCCAGTGTGAGTCAGCTGGTTGTTCCACAGCACCAGCGTGACAAGGCCTTTCCGCTGCTCTTTCAGCCCCTCGCAGATGTACGCCAATCCTGGGAACCAAACAACAAAACAGCTGAGCAGAGACAGAGGAGATACCAGTGCAGATGTTCAAATACTTTACAGACACAGGCACTAAAATTTCAGCAGACAGGTTTTATATAAAACTAGCCGTCCCCTGCCACACGTTGCTGTGGCCCAGTCTGTGTATATGTGTTTTGTGTGTGTATGTATGTGTGTGTATGTGTATACTGTAAATACTAGAGTATAAGCCTAGTTTTTCAGCCCTTTTTTTAGGCTGAAAAAGTCCCCCTCGGCTTATACTCGAGTCAAAGTTATTTATTATTTTACCCTGTTATTATTATTACTATTATTACTATTATTATTATTATTATTTTCATTTCATTTATTATGTTATTCTATTTATTATTATTACATTTATCATTTTACTCTGTTATTATTATTATTACTATTATTATTATTATTTTCATTTATTATTTTATTCTATTTATTATTATTAATTTATCATTTTACTCCATTATTATACATTTATTATTTTACTGTATAATTGTTGTTATTGCTACATTCATTATTTTACTCTTTTTATTATTGCTATTATTACGTTTGTTATGTTACTCTATTATAATTGGAAGGATACGTAAGCATATTTACATTGAATAAGGTAAATAATCATTTAATCAGAGTTGGACAGTCTTATCTTAAATTACCATGTTTTGTAAATATTCAAAAATATATAATCTACTGATTCCTCAATTAATGTAATTTAATTGTTATCTATTTTTATTCTGCAATTTTCCAATAGCTGCTGCATTTCCCACCCTCGGCTTATACTCGAGTCAATCCGTTTTCTCAGTTTTTTTGTGGTAAAATTACGTGCCTCAGCTTATATTCAGGTCGGCTTATACTCGAGTATATACGGTATATGTGATTTTGTGCATAAGTTGTAATGTATTTTTTTAATTTTTTTCGCTTTTTAAGTCTCTTTCTCTGTGTTTTTATAAGTGACGGTCACTTATTGGCCTGATAGGTGTATTGTGTCCAAATTTGGTGTCCATTCGTCCAGTGGTTTTTGAGTTATGTTAATCCCACAAAAAATTAGATTTTTATTTACTATAGATTTAACAAGTTCATCAATTAACTAACGGACAATCCCATTCTTTCAGATTACAAGAATTTCTTGTAATCTGGAATACAATAAAATAGGCTAATAACTGAAACTCATGCATATTGACATGAGAATCAGCTGCCAGTTACCTACTGAATATGACTTCAATAGTTTCAAGAATAGACCACTGAGCAAATTGTTAGAGCTCAAAAAATACCTGAAAAATTTCTTAAAATTACATTCATTTTATTCCAGTTCCAAAATAGTTTTGTTTCAGAGTGACATTCCATTATATTTCACAAGGTAGCAACCACTAAACGTAACTCACAAAAAACAACCAAATCAACTTCCTTTGCATAAATGTGTTCAAGTCAGAGGATTTGATCATCCCACCTGAGTCCAGGATGTGGTTGTTCCTCAGGTCCAGGATCTGAATGTAACAGTTGAATTTTAAGAGGTTGCCAAGCTGCGCTGAGTCCTGAAGGCTGTTCAGCTTATTGTCAGCAAGGTAAAGCTCCCGTAAGTTCATGTTCATTTTCAGAGCCGTCGCTTAAAAAGAAAGAAATTTGCAAAGATAATAATAGAATCAGAGTTGGAAGAGACCTCATAGGCTATCCACTACAAACCCCTTGCCACGTAGCAGGAAAATCACATTCAAAGCACCCTGACAGATAGCCATCCATCGAGTCTCTGTTTGAAAGGAACCACAAAATCAATTTGAAATATGTGCTTCACCTCTCTGGAGGCCAGCCACCTGCCTTTCCAATTTGTGAGTGACTTTGCCTAAACAGAAAGGTTTGGAAAAGGTCTTGGGTTTTGACTTTGTTTGTTTGTTTCACTTTGTTTTGGAACACAATTCCTGCCTACACAGCTCATTTGACAGTGGAGGCAAGCAAGCAAGGATAGAGAAACTGCTTCCATATTTTGGCCGTACCTTAAATTGGTCCACCAGATAAATGATTTAGCTCTATTGAGCATTGGCCTAGATTTCTCAACAAGCTAAACAATGAGAGCTGTCTTCTTCTTTTTCTCTCTTCCTGGGCACTATATTTATTGCATACAGAGGGAGGGAAGCCAATCCCACTGAAGAAGCATGGCCAGGAGGAAGAAAAAGAATATGCTCCTTCCAAAATGTCCATTTTATATCCCTCACCATCTCTTCATTCCCAGCAGAAACAAGTGATGGTAGGGATAATAATCGAAAGATGGCTGATGCTCCACAAAAATGACAGCCACGACTAGAGGAAACGGACCGAGAAAAAACTGTTTGACCCTAAATCAAGACGGGCAAAATGCAGCTAATGGGTCACACACAGCCCCTAAGGCAGTGTTTCTCAACCTGGGGGTCAGGACCCCTGGGGAGGTCTGGAAAAGCATGTCAGAGGGGTCACCAAAGACCATCAGAAAACAGTATTTTCTGTATTGTCGAAGGCTTTCATGGCCGGAATCACTACTTCTGAGGATGCTTGCCATAGATGCAGGCAAAACGTCAGGAGAGAATGCCTCTAGAACATGGCCATATAGCCCGAAAAAACCTACAACAACATAGTATTTTCTGGGGTTCTGTGTGAGAGGTTTGGCCCAATTCTATTGTTGGTGGGGTTCAGAATGCTCTTTGATTATAGGTGAACTATACATCCCAGGAACTACAACTTCCAAATGTCAATTTCTATTTTCCCCAAACTTCACCAGTGTTTACATTTGGTCATATTGAGTACTTGTGCCAAGTTTGGTCCAGATCCAAGTTTGGTCCAGATTGTTTGAGTCCACAGTGCTTTCTGATGCTTTCTGAGTCCACAGTGCTTTCTACAACTCCCAAGCTCAAGGTCAATGCCCAACAAACACTTCCAGTATTTTCTGTAGGTCATGGGAGTTCTGWGTGCCAAGTTTGGTTCAATGCCATCATTGGTGGAGTTCAGAATGCTCTTTGATTGTAGGCTACTACAACTCCAAAATGACAAAACAAATCCCTCCAACTCCACCAGTATTCAAATTGGGGCATATYGGGTATTTGTGACAAATGTCGTCCAGTAATTGAAAATACATCCTGCATATCAGATATGGTATTTACATTACGATTCATWACAGTAACAAAATTACAGTTGTGAAGTAGCAATAAAAATAATGTTATGGTTGGAGGTCAGCACAACACGAGGAACTGTGTTAAGGGGTCGTGGCATTAGGAAAGTTGAGAACCACTGCCCTAAGGACATTTCTAATTCCCAAGGGTTGAATTATATTTCCCTAAAATGCCACCCAGGAGATCTGGATGCTTCCCCCCCTCCCCCAAATTTTAAAAGGGGGTGGGGTGGTTAGGCCATTTTATGGTTAAGTAAGTCCCTCTCCTGGGTCTAAAATGGCAAAAATAATAAGATCATCTGGAGACACTTTTTTCCAGTTTTTACTAATGGGGGTATAGCCCATGCAAATGTCCTTTAACCTCCCACAGTTGCCCACATCTCCTCACAGTAGACACATTCAAAGCTTTGTGTGCCATGCACTGAACCAGAACTTTCTGGTGAAGAGTAAAAAGAAAGTGGAAGGAGAAGACTAAGAACACACTAGTAAAGTATTGAGACCTCTGTTCTGCTCAATTGTAGATACTTGGAACAAAAAAAATATCACAAGGTCAAATGGAGTGTGGTGTTTGTCCTTGAGCTCACAGGACGCAGCAGCCGTAACCAAAGGAGACTCGCTTTCAAACTTCATTCATTATTGCTACAGGTCTGCATTTTATAGTTTCCTGAGGCTGGCTCCAATTCATTATTAAAGCTCTCAGCCAGAATGCAGAAATTTAGCCACTGTAAGTTTACTACTGCCTCTTAGCACCTCGCACCAGCCTTAAGAGGCACAAAAGACCTCTTTCAGAGCTAAAATCCAATATTAATCATTATACTTGGTTTCATACTTGAAAGAACAAACATGCAGAGGCTGGTCAGGGCTCTTAGCTAGTAGTTCCCTCCAGTCAAAAAGAAACATAAGTATACGCACCATCTATATACATAAAAATGTAATGTTCGTTTGTGGGATTAACACAACTCAAAAACCACTGAACAAACTGCCACCAAATTTGGACACAATACACCTACTACCCCAAGGAGTGACCATTGCTCAAAAAATTGATTTTGTCATTTGGGATTTACAGTTCACCTACAATCAAAGAGTATTGTATTGTATTATTGATAGTTATGTTAGTTATGTTGATTTTGTTGTGATATTGCCTATTGTAAACTGTTTTTATGTGTTGTACACCGCCGTGAGTCGCCCTAGGGCTGAGAACGGCGGTCAACAAATGCAGTAAATAAATAAATAAATATTCTGAACCCCACTAATGATGGAAGTGAACCAACCTTGGCACATAGGACTCCCACAACCAACAGAAAATTCTGGAAGGGTTTGGTGGGCATTGACCTTGAGTTTGGGAGTTGTAGTTCACCTATATCCAGAGAGCACTGTGGACTCAAACAATGATGGATCTGGACCAAATTGGCACAAATACTCCATATGCCCAAATGTGAACACAGAAGGAGTTTGGGGAAAATAGATCTTGACATTTGGGAGTTGTAGTAACTGGGATTTATAGTTCACCTACAGTCAAAGAGCATTCTGAACCCCACCAACGATAGAATTGAACCAAACTTTCCACACAGAATCCCCATGACCAACAGAAAATTCTGTGTTTTCTGATGGTTTCGGTGACCTTTCTGATATCACTTTATGACCTCTGCAGGGATCCCAACGCCCATGTTGAGAAATGCTGTCTTAAGGCCATCCAGTCCAACTCTCTTCACCAGGGCAAGAAAACACCAGAGCAAGAAAACCAAAGCCCTCCTGACAAAGAGCCATCCAGCCACAGATACAGATAGATAGATATGATTCACACACACACACATATATGTGTATGACAGATATAGTATCACAGATTTCAAATGGACCCTTAAAGAAGGACAATTATATGTTGCATGTTCCAGAGTAAGCAAACCAGACAATCTCTACATCAACACGGAAAAAAGAAACAAGAAGAAATACTGTTTACCCACAAGCAGAAAGAAATTACATATATTAGAAAGCAACACTTTCTCATTACTTAATTTTCCAGATCACCAGACTGGGCCAGAACACCAATGTACTACTGACTAGGCCAGGCATGGGCAAATTTCAGCCCTCCAGGTGTTTTGGACTTCAACTCCCACAATTCCTGGCCTCAGACCCCTTCCTTTCCCCCCTCAGCTGCTTAAGCACCACGAGATGCTGAGCCAACCTTAAGAAATGGGGCTACAAAGTGGAATCCACAACATGCGAATGTGGAGAAGAGCAAACTACAGACCACTTGCTGCAATGCAACCTGGGCCCTGCTACATGCACAATGGAGGACCTTCTTATAGTAACGCCAGAGGCACTCCAAGTGGCCAGCTACTGGTCAAAGGACATTTAATCAACTACCAAGCTTGCAAACTTTGTGTTTTGTTTGTTTGTTTGTTTAAAAAATGCAGTACAACTGTTTAGTCTGCTCCTGACACGATAAATAAATATGCTTTGGGGTACTACTAGACTTCTCCAGCCAGTTGCAGTCCAAAAGACTATGTCAAATATCAACTGTGCGTCCTTATGCTGCTCTAAATCCACCATCAAAGAAACAGCCTGCCTGCAAGTCAACTGCATTCACCATGCCAGGGCAGAATACAACTACCGTTAAAGGTAAAGAGACAAAGAAAAGAAGAAATGAACTACCACACTGAGAGAGAAAAGCCAACTCAATATATTCACCTAGCAACATGAGGGGACGTCCTGAAAGGCTTGCATTCTCCAGGTGCAGGACAGTCAGGCTGTTGCTGATGCGCAAAGCACGAGCCACAAACGGTGCAGAGTGATCCAGCAGCGGCGTATTACGGGCATCCAAGTACTGGAGACAGTTTGTCTGCAAGAAAATGCAAAAGTCAGGAAGGCTCATGCCTGCGTCACTTCTTTTTCAAAACAGTATGATGGTAGAAGTATTGTAAACACATTTGTTCGGCTCGGGACTCATCAGGTGTCTGTTGCCAAACTAATGTTTTGAAACATGTAGTCATGTTACTGAGTCATTAGTTGTTATCATTAAGTGCTTTCAAGTCGGCTCTGACTTATGACAACCCTATTGCAACGTTTTCTTGGCAGGATTTGTCCAGAGGGGATTTGCCACTGCCTTTCTCTTAGACCAGTGATTCTCAACCTTCCGAATGCCACAACCCCTTAATACAGTTCCTCATATTGTGGTGACCCCCAACCATTAAACTAATTTTGTTGCTACTTCATAACTGTAATTTTGCTACTGTTATGAACCATCATGTAAATATCTAATATGCAGGATGTATTTTCATTCAATGGACCAAATTTGGCACAAATACCCAACACACCCACATTTGATTACTGGTGGGGTAGGGGTGGGGTGGGGATTAATTTTGTCATTTGGGAGTTGTAGTTGCTGGGATTCATAGTTCACCGACAATCAAATACCATTCTGAACTCCACCAACGATGGAATTGAACCAAAGTTGGCATACAGAACTCCCATGACCAGCAGAAAATACTGGAAGGGCTTGGTGGTTGGTGAGAACTGAGCTTGAGTTTTGGAGTTGTAGTTCGCCTATATCCAGAGAGCACTGTGGACTCAAACAATGATGGATCTGGACCAAACTTGGCACAAATACTCAATATGCCCAAATGTGAACACTGGTGGGCTTTGGGGAAAATAAACCTTGACATTTGGGAATAGTAGTTGCTGAGATTTATAGTTCACCTACAATCAAGGATCATTCTGAACCCCACCAATGATAAAATTGGGCCAAACTTCCCACACAGAACCCCCATGACCAACAAAAATTATTATGTTTTTGATAGTCTTTGGTGACCCCCTGTGACACCCCCTTTGTGACCTCCCCAGGGGTCCCAACCCCCAGGTTGAGCAATGCTGTCTTAGACTAAAGGAGTGCAACCTGTTCAGAGCCCCGTAAGTGTTTTTCTATGGCTGAATGGATATCTGAACACTGTTCTCCCAGAGAACTGGTCCCACACTCAAGCCACTACACAACACTGGCTTCCACTGGATTATTAGGACGTTCCTAAAGCAGAGGTGTACAATGTGGCAGTGGAGTCCTCCCTATATTGTTGGCAGTGTAACTGGTACTGGGCTTCATTGTTAGCTGCACTGTCTAGGGCTGATGAGAGCTACAGTCTGACAGTGTCTAAGAACTGAGCTTCACCCATCTCCACCCACTCATGGTGAGATGGATCTACACTAACAGATAGGGCAGTGAGTCAAAATTTGAAAACCTGTGACAAAGGGGGAAGAGGACGCCCTTTTAGTTTCATCTCAAAATAGTTTTCCTGAAACTACTGACCTGTGTTAGACTTGCACCAGGCAGAAACAAGTTCTCCAATGGTCTTGGAGACAGTTCCATTGTGGGGCATCTGCTCTGTAAACACACAGTCCTAGGCTCATTTCCTGATATCTCAAAGTACAGGTCTACCAAGGACTCCTGCCACAGATCCTCCAGATGTGCCAGACTAGTCAGAATTGACAGTAACAGGCCCAATAATCTCACTCATTTCAAGGTAGCCTTCTACCAGTGGTTCTCAGCCTGTAGGTCCCCAGGTGTTTTGGCCTAGAACTCCCAGAAATCCCAGCCAGTTTACTTTCTGTTAGGATTTCTGGGAGTTGAAGGCCAAAACATCTGGGGGACCACAGGTTGTGAACCACTGCCTTATACAGAGAGATCTGTGAGCCAGCATAATGGAGTGTTGGACTAGGGCTTCAGGAGACCAAGGCTCAAATCCCCAACTTGGACGTATAAACATACCAGGTGACCATGGTCAAATTATTTTGGGAGAAGTCAACAGTGGCAATTCTTCTCAGAATAAGTCTTTCCAAGAAAACCATCATAACTTGGAAATTACTTGAAAGCAGGAAAAGCAAACCTCATCTCAAATCTCAAGTGTTCAGATCCACAAAAACAAATGAAAGAAATATCTAGCCAGGTTGTGGGAATGTTCATTTGAGGTAGATATATATATATTTCCACGCATTCTCAAGCTGGCCCAAATCCGTGCAACAGAAAGAATAGCATTTGCAGGATTAGCCCTCACCCCACAATTCCTCTTGGCCGGGACTAACTTTTCACTGGTGGAAGGGAAAAATATTTCACCAACAGCTAGAAAAAAGCAAGAGCAATAAGCTTGTTAACGCCAGAGATTACTAAATTCCTGAATGGTCAGAGAATGGCAAAGAGGTTTATCCTCCCGGCAAGGGGGCTGGGTCCCACTGGGGTCCCGATGTCTGCAACAGACAGAGCGGCGCAAATGAGTCTGCATTCCTCTCACCAGGCCAGACAACGAGTGTGTGTGTTGTGTGTGTGTGGGTAGATTTGCTGCTCACTAGGCCCATGAAATTGTGGAGAACCTGCCAAATCTCTGCTTTAAAACAAAGAGCTTCCCTTTCCCGCTTCCTAAAAATATTCTGTAGAAAAAAGGGAATTTAAGGCCTTTTGCAGCATTGCCTGGCACTGGTGATAGTAGTTTGATAATAAAGCTTGGGCTAAGCATGGAAGTTGCAGCTCTAATTCATTTTCTCCTATGCCGTCTACAAGCAATGCACTTAAAGATGGTGGGACATTTCAATACAAACCTTCCTCATCATGTGCGCAGCAGCTTGCCAACCTCGAGTGCCAATGTGTTTGTTAAAGGAAATGTTGAGGTGTGTGGCTGACTCATAGTATTCAATCATATCAAACAGTGCTGAGGCACCCTGGCAAAGACAAAAGAGGGGGATGGAGACAGAAAAAACATCAACATCAAGGCAGAAGTCTACTGACAAAAGACATAACACTTTATTTAGGTCAGGCGTAAAATGTCCACGTGGAATTATGTGCAAGTTCTCTTTGATGTGAAGAAAGATTGGCAGGACAGTTAACCAAAAGCAAGTCTCCTCTTTCTCAAGGCATACTGCTCAAACTCTGCATATCCTGCCCTGTCTGATGGGGCACAATGCACAGTTATAGCATCCTGATTCCATACTTTCTGAGATTTGTAGTTTAGAAAGTGATACTTAGAATTATCTGCCAATAAATGATCCCAGAGAGATATGCACAAAACCGGTTCACACCAACCAAAACACTGCCCTCACAACTCCTTATTGAGCCTGGTCTGCACTGTGTTTACTGAGATATGTATAAAAAAAACCTCTAAAATCAGGACAATAAATAAAGAGCAACACTAAAAAAACAGGGGAATTCGAGACAAGAAACAATCAGGCCAGTTAACATCTCCCAACAAAGGATTCCCCCAGGCAGGACATAGCCAGGTTTTGCAGTTACAAGGCCATTCAGTGCTAATCAAGGTGGTCAATTAATAATAATAATAATACTTTATTTATATACCGCTCCATCTCCCCAAGTAATATCACAAAACATACAGAGTAAAAACAACATAACCATATGATTAACAAACAAAATATAAACATAAAAATTGTCACCATAACACACATATATTAAAAGTAATTCTGCCTGTTCAAGGCAATTAATCTGGGTAACTGGTAGGAAGAATAAGGCCGTATTAGACAATGTGTTGGCCTGAGTTAGAACTGGTCATTTTCAAAGGCTTATTGAAACCACCAGGTCTTCAAGCTCTTACGAAAGGAGGGGAGGGATGGGGCCTGCCTTATTTCCCTTGGAAGGGCGTTCCAGAGACGGGGGGCCACCACCGAGAAAGCCCTCTCTCTCATCCCCATCAACCGCGCTTGAGATGGTAGTGGGACCGAGAGGAGGGCCTCCCCAGAAGATCTTAAAGCTCGCGCCAGTTCATAGGAGGAGATGCGATCGCGGAGATAGGCGGGGCCCGAACCGTTTAGGGCTTTATAGGTGATGACCTGCACCTTGAATTTGGCTCGGCAACTTATCGGCAGCCAATGAAGCTGCAACATTCACATCTGCCTACAACAGACAAGAGTTCTTTCTCCCACCCTGGATATTATTCCTCAGATATATAAACCCCACTTGCCAAGTTTCCAACAGACATGACAACCTCTGAGAATGCCTACCATAGATGTGGGTGAAACGTCAGGAGAGAATGCTTCTGAAACATAACTACACAGCCCAGAAAACTCACAACAACCCATTCTGCACTGAGTTGAAGAATCTAGATAGCTGCAAAGACTGAAAGGTTACATCTTTTAAAAGAACTGTAATAATTCTTGTTCTTATTCCAGCTGAGAAGTTTGTTTTATGTATGTAAGCACATCAATCTTGTCCCAGATGTTTGTGTACTTTTGAGAGCTGGGTTTGTCTTTACTAACTTATTTCTGTATGTATGCATTTTCATTTATATGATGATATAAAATGAAATTATGGTTTCCATTAAAATATTAGCTTAACCTAAAATTTACATAATTCTAATTTGATAACGGAATGATTCATAGAGGTACCACCCATTATAAAGCAGAAATACCTAGATTTTATTAAGTCAGTTCTTAATTGCTTTTCCCATTCAAGTGTTTCATATTACTGTGTAACAGAAACTATTAAAATGAGATATTCCAGATGATTCCTTTATTTCATTTATGAGCTGCCAGATTCAGGTAAGGAGAAAACAGAATTGGGAAATGGCCCCAGGCAATGGAATAACTAGTCCTGGCCCTGAAAAACCAGTAAGGCAAGGCAAGGTAAGGCAAAGCAAAGCAACAACTCAGGGCAGCTTTTCACCACATCAAAACAAAACCAAAAAACATTATTTTGTAAGGTTGGGTCTACCGTCCTCAATGAACCTGTTGATAGAACGTACCAAATCATAATGTTATATTTAGGCAAGATTGACATAATTTGTATGAAGAGGCAGCTAGATCCTTCTGTACTGCCACAAATGAGATGAATTACATTTTTTTGTGGGATATAAACAATATAGAGTTTGAAGCTGACTTACTTATATTGTAAGTAAATTCAGAGCCCTGTCCCGCATCCAGCCTTACAACGAAAGCTCTTTACAATCAAAGTCTCAAGGCTAAACTGTATATGGTAGTATGGGATTCTTTCGGGTGTCACGTGAAATATTCAGAAGGACATGGGCCAGGGACATAAATGTTTATTATACAGGTACATATGTTACATACGTCTTCATCTAGGTTCGTTTGCTCCAAATCTACTATTTTGAACTGGAGGCGTTTAAATATCTCTTCCAGGGCCTCACAAGCCTTGTAATCCAACTTCTCCCCTGGAAAAATAAAAGTATAAATGTTAAGTTTGCAAGAACTTAGAAACATACTTTTTTGGATTAAGTCTCCCAGAATCCCCCAGTCAGCATGAATATTTTGGGAAATGAAAAAAAGAAAATAGAATGTATAAATATATGAGAGGAAGTCATAGGGAGGAGGGAGAAAGCTTGTTTTCTGCTGCCCTGGAGACTAGGATGCTTCAAAGAACAGGAAAGGAGATTCCACCTGAACTAAAATGATCAAAGGTCTGGAAAACAAGCCCTATGAGGTGCAGCTTAAAGAGCTGGGCATGTTTATCCCGAAGAAGAGAAGGCTGAGAGGAGACATGATAGCCATGAATAAATATATGAGGGGAAATCATAGAGAGGAGGGAGCAAGCTTGTTTTCTGCTGCCCTGGAGACTAGGGCATAGAACAATGGCTTCAAACTAGAAGAAGGGAGATTCCACTTGAACATTGAGAGCTGTTCAGCAGTGGAACTCTCTGCCATGGAGTGTGGTGGAGGCTTCTTTTTTGGAGGCTTTTAAACAGAGGCTGGATGGTCATCTGTTGGGGGTGCTTTGAATGCGATTTTCCTGCTTCTTGGCAGAATGGGGTTGGACTGGATGGCCCATGAGGTCTCCTCCAACTCTATGATTCTATGATTTTCTTGAAATATACAGAACAAGCGAACTTAAATCTCATTTTTCCTGTACTACAACACAGATTTCTAACTGTACAATTAGGATTATGTTTTTAACAGTTTTAACAGTGTTATTGTATTTATTTGATTTATGTATTTATTGATGTACGTATTTATATGATGTATTTAGACACTGTGTTTGCAATGTGGCACTAAAGCCACTCTGAGTCCCCTTCAGGGTGAGAAGAGCTGGGTAGAAGCACAATAAATAAATAAATAAATATAATGGAGATGAAGAAAGTTTAGAGGTCTAGCCTCCATTGCTGTCACAGAGCCAAATAACCTGAAGCGGCTGCTGGTTCTCCTCCTCCTGCCCCATCACATACCATCTGCTCAGCTGTCATGTGCACTCTCCTGCTTTTCTGCTCCAATGGAGTCGCCACCCTCCCAGGCCTGAGGCTCTGGCAATTTGTCTGCCCTACCCACTAGATCCATGCTCTCTTTGGCAACTGAGACTTTACAAGCGAAGTCAGTACACATACCCACCCTGAAGTCAGCAACCTGTCTCTGCGACACAAACAGGATGTCCACTGATGTGTTTTTTAAGGAAGGAGGGAGTTTGCAGTTATGAAACAACAGTTATGGCATAGAACAGGCATAGGCAGACTTGGGCCCTCCAGGTGTTTTGGACTTCAACTCCCACAATTCCTAACAGCCTCAGGCCCTTTCCGCTTAAACGACTGAGGGGGGAAAGGAAGAGACCTGAGGCTGTTAGGAATTGTGGGAGTTGAAGTCCAAAACACCGGGGGGGGGGGGGGGGGGGATCCAAGTTTGCATATCCCTGGTATAGCATCATCGACTTTGAAAAAGTTGTGGCCTTCTTAACCAATTAATTGCTATGCAGTGAGACACAACTAAAGTACCCCTAAACAGGATTTCATCCAATCTCTGTCAGGGGATTCCCTGTCTACTATCATCCAGAGACAGAAAACAAGCTCATTTCATCTTCTACAAGACACCCCTTCAAATATTTAAAGATGGCTATCATGTTCACCTCCCAGTCTTCTCTTCTCCACGTCAAATGACTCCACGTAGCTCCAATCAAGGTTGTGTGTGTGTTTGCCTGCCTCACGTTGCAAAGATTGTATCTACGTCTGCAATGTGATTGTTTGCATGTGCCAACATGGTTACACAATCTGGTGTGCTTCCAAAAATTTGCAAGCTTTTTAAAAAAAATTAAATCAGGAACCAGAAAAAAGAATGAAAAGATGGAGGGAGGAATACTGGCAGATTGGCAAAAAGTCTGTGCCAGCTTTTGGCGCACCGTATTTCACAATCTCACCAGCCAAAACAAGACCTCTGTGTTCGCCAATTTGCATACTATGTCTTAAATAGTTCTAGAATAAGCAACCCTAATCATTCAATCCCCACACCACAGTTTGTTGTTCCCAAAGGTGATTATTTTCAAATACAGATAAATGGAATAAAATCCTGAGAAAGAAATTTGGGAGATCACACCCAGAGATGAATACCCACAGGAGGCAAGAAATTATAATCTCCATTATATCAGGAGGAGGCTTGGGAACCTACCTTTCAGATCCAGGCAATCTATCCTGGGTGTCAGGTCCTTAAATTCCTGTAACAGAGCAGAAGTTTAGTACACAGAGAAAAGAATTGGTTTAAGATAGGGAAGCAAAGAAAACAGTTTATTAATCTCCATGTTTCCAAAGACCTAAACATGGCAAGAGACATCTAACTTTCACTCTGATTCAAAACATTATTCAGGAACCATCCTAGATCCTGAATTATCTCAAAGTCTAGTTTCAGGAAGACCCGCAAACATGGCTGACTCCCCTGGAGTAGATCATTCTCAGTTCTAGATTCAATTTTTAGAAATTAATCTGCACTATGATTCTGTTTGGGACAGTGCTTTCTTTTCATATGGAACGACACATTCCCAAAGGAATAGCTGTGCATTTTGAGGTGAAGGAGGGACATAAAAGCTCACTTCTGCTCTTACCAGACTTGCAATTGCTGTATTTGTTTCCCAGGATGCCTGGAATGAAGCTACATCTATAGCATTGATTCAGGCATTCTAGGGTAATAGATATAGGGCCCGGAAACCCAACAGGAGAGTTGGTGAGTTTAGCCCCCTGTCAACAGCAGCCTTCCAAACTTGTGGGGATCATGAAAAGGGAAGGAGATGTTTTCATTTAGCACTAATTGTTTCAGTCTCAGTTTGAAAGTTTGAATCTAACAGAAGGAAGCCATAATTCTAACAACAACAAAAACAACAACAACATCAACAACAACAACAGCTGATTGGGAAGTGTTCGATTTGTGAAAAATTAGAAGTGATACAAAATCCAGCATATATATCTTGTTTGCTGTGACATGCTGTGTTTTTGTGTCAGTAAAATGAACTAATAATAATAATAATAATAATAATAATAATAATAATAATAATAGCTTTATTTATATCCCGCCACCATCTTCCAGAAGGAACTCGGGGTGGCTTACATGGCAATAAAAGTGCAATATAGAACACAAAAACACTTCATTACTCTAAATAAAAGATCTGTTATTTCTCCTTGCACCAGATGCAAGGCATATAGCATTCTTCTAAGAAAATACTGATCACACTCCCTTTTGATAAGTGCCTAGGAATTAGTTCTCTAGAACAAAAAGCACAGACCTTCCCATTCTTATATTTTGAAATGCTTCTCCCAAGGTTTAGGTACTGCCTGCAAAAACTGCAATCTCAAGCATATTAGTGATTGTAGTCCCAACATATAATTAGTGTGTGGTCCCCCAAGAGAGGAGCCCCCAGTGGCGCAGTGGGTTAAAGCATAGAGATGCTGAACGTGTTGACTGAAAGGTCGCAGGTTCGAATTCGGGGAGTGGCGTGAGCTCATGCTATTAGCCCCAGCTTCTGCTAATCTAGCAGTTTGAAAACATGCAAGTGTGAGTAGATCAATAAGTACCGCTCCAGCGGGAGGGAAACAGAGCTCATTGCAGTCATGCTGGCCACATGACCTTGGAGGAGTCTATGGACAACGCCAGCTCTTCAGTTTAGAAATGGAGATGAGCACCAACCCCCAGAGTCGGACACAACTGGACTTAATGTAAGGGGAAACCCTTTACCTTACCCCCAAGATTATCTTTGAAACTGAATTTAGCCCTGGAGTTTTAAAAAATCCCCATCTAGTAGCTCATCCTGTTTCTAAGGTCTGTTCCACCATTTTTTCTCAAGTGGACAAAACTGCTTTAGGAACAATACAAAGACCTGACTCAAGTGAATGTAATGGGATTTGAGGCGGGGGGCACTATCATGGAAGAGCATATGGTACACGGGTAAATAATCCTAGGTTGAATCCTAGCACAGGTGGAGGGGATAACCAAGTAGATCTAGGAAGATCTAGAACCAACAGGAGTGCTGTCCTGTCTGCCAGCAAGGACAACACCAAGATAGATAGAGCAGTGTCTTGACCCAAAATAGAAGACAGTTTTGCCTATTTCTCATTTGCTAAACCCAACCAAAATAACCCCCAATGGAGGCCTGTGATTCAGTCCCAAGAGAAGACCATGGCTTTTGAGCCAGCCTTTGTTTGATCACTGCTGCCTTCAGTTCCAGCTGCAACCAGCTCTTTGTGGCATTTCTGACAACCCACCTTCTTGTTTTCACAGCCAGATCTGATCAATGTTTGTCCTGTACACTGAAGGGAATGCACGTACCTGGATCTGCTTCAGGAGTTTGGGTATCTGTTTGCAGTTTAATTTCTGACAGGCCTGCTTGTAGGCAGTGAGAATTTCTTCTACCGTCACATTTTGAGCTGAAATGGAGATGGAAAGGAAGAATGAAATCAATAGCTACATGTCCATTTCATTCAGGCCAAAGCATTTCAAGAGTACAGACCTGAAAATCCCATTTTCACTCATCTTATAGAGACAACAGTAAGATGAGTGAAAATGACACTTAAAGGTGCACAAACATAATACAACCAGGAAAAGTCAGGACTACCACTCCCAGAATCCCCTAGCCGACATTCTAAGAGTGGTGGTCCTAAAGGAAATCTTGCCATGTTCTGAAATATAATTGCAAGACTGGTGTTAAATAAATTAAGTACTACTTTTAACTTTTATCTTAGAAGAAGGGATGCTTTAAAACACACACACACACAAACAATTCCAAATCTCTAGTGCCAGCCTTCGGTTTCTAGGATTTTTCCAGCCCTGTCAGGAAGGCGAAGGTTTTTGCTGTTGTTAGCAGATGTTGCATAAGCGGGTGATTTGCCAGAATTCTGACAGACGCCACAAAGGGTTGTTCATTGAGGCAGGGAATTGGGCACTTGAGGCCCACATCACCAAATCAGGGCCAGGTGCACGAAGCAGCAATTCAACACAAGCCACTGGATTCTCATTGCTGAAGCACTCCTTGTGTACAAAGCAGCGGCAATATTTTCCCCCTTAGTACCCACAAAGTGCACTTCGCTTCAGGTGTTCAGAGCTGCATCACAGGCACTTTTCAGAACGTCTTACAAAAACAACATAATATGGGGGCAGTTAATCGCTTACAGGTTTGAGAGAGTTTTAACTAAGGCTACTTTAGTTGTGCTCATGAGGACTTGGCATTGCCAAAGATGTTCTAGGTCTTTGGATAATGGAAGTGTGCTATAATTTTAGAAGTTTTTTTCAATACTGGTAGCCAGATTTTGTTCATTTTCACTCTAACAACTACCATGTCAGGCTACACAGAGAAGCCACTGAACAATCAATATATATTGATTGTTTTAATTGTTATAACTGTTTAACTGCTGTTTTTATACTTTTTTGGATTATTGTGTAGGCATCGAATTGTGCCTTTTTGTAAGCCGCCGTGAGTCCCCCCTCAGAAGTTGAGAAGAGCGGGGTAGAAGTACACGAAATAAATAAATAAATAAAATCCACAAGCATGTGGGCAATTTCAACAGAAAGGAAGAAACCATGAAATTGAACAAAATCTGGCTACCTGTATTAAAAAACTCTAAAATTATAACTGTAAATAAAGATCAACACTCAAACTCCAGACTGGGGAACTCCAGACAAGAAACAATCAGGGACAGCTAATCACCTCTCAACAAAGGATTCTCCCAGGCAGTAACAAGTCATGCCTAAAAACTGTTTTTTAAAATGCACGCCATTCAGTCGGTTAAAGACGTTGCAGAGCGCTAGTGGTCTCGTTCGAGAGGCAGGAGTATAAAGTTTTGTCCCGACACAGTTCAGTCGCCATCATGCGTTGGAACAGTGAGGAGCGTGTTTTTGCCTGTTCAGGCCTACTTTTCGAGTGGATTTGGAGTGGCCGGCCCGCTCTCCAGATTTGGCCCCTTGTGATTTTTTTCTATGGGGTTTTGTGAAATCCTGTGTTTATGTGAACCCTCCAAGGACCCTACAAGATTTGAAGACCAACATCCAGGAAGAAATTACCAACATAACGCCTGCTATGCTGGCAAGAGTCATGACAAACACCAGAAATCGGTTTACACAGTGTATGGAGAATGGGGGACGTCACCTACCTAATTTGATTTTCAAAACTACATAAAACAAAACTTTAGGTATGCGCCTACATTATAAAAAAAATCTGATTCATACAATGGGTTTTATTAAGTTTTGAAAAAAGGAAGTTATGCTGCCTCGCCCTATAGATCATGGTCACACAGTCTGAAAAACCTACAACAATCCAGTGATTCTGGCCATGAAAGCCTTCGACAATAGATTGTTAAAAAATCCAAGGTTTCATTCCTGTTCTTTCCTGTTTTAGTTGGGAGATCCATACACATTTTGATAATCTCAAAATAGATACTGTTAGTTCTCCATAGGATCAATGACTTTTTATATCAACTCCACAACTGAGTTTATTCTCACCCTGAATACGATCAGAAAGAACAGCAACAAAATCTGAGACTGTTTGATCAGTCTGGATATTCTCTTAGCTATGAACAAAGCTGACATTTTGATGGAGAATTTTTCAGGAGATACAATGACCTAAGACACTGGCAACAAGGGTATGAAACTCTACTTGACCATGGAAACCTGTTGATGACCACAGAAAAGTCACAGTCTCAAGAGGAATGGATAGGCAACCCGTTTTTGAACAAATATTACAACAACAACAAAAACCAAATATATGACAGGTTCATCTTGTGATGACAATAAACTGAGAAGACTCGAAGGAACACAACAACAATGGAATATCCTGAATAGTTTTATCATTACTAGTAATTGCTTAAGCTGCCCTAGGTGCCTGTCTGCTCTCTCACCTCCACTGACCTCCTCTTCTTTACAAAAGGAGGCATTTCTTGGGCAGACGGCAATTATGGGTATATTCTTAAGGCAACAGTTCTTGGCAGCTTGTGAAAGCTGCCTTCGGAGCAACTTTCTGCACAAACATTCTCAGGATTAAGCAGCAACAGCTTGTGGTTTAAGTCTGAAGCCTTGTATTGGCATGTAGAGAGAGAAAAGTCATTCAACAGACACAAACATCGGGCAACTTTGAAGGCTCCAGGAACTGGCTCTTGAATGAACAACAGGCTCTGCATCACAAAAAAAAAAAAAAAAGGCGCATGTTGTACAGAGATCCAATTACAAGGTTGTAGTCTGGCCTGGGATTAGTGAAGCAGAACAAACCATCCATCCGCACCCTACGCCCAGGTTGGGAAAGGATCATTCTGCTCCTCATGTAATTATTGTGAAAGACTAGAAATTTCCACGTGGCTGCAGCTGCTCCACACCTCCATTTTAATTACGTTTATGTGCAAAAGGAGGACAAAAATTACTCTTTTGTTTTGTTTTGCATTTGTAGCTTTCACAAATTCTAAGTGTAGTATATTTTATGCCAAGAGTCCGGAAATCTTTCCAATAAAGTCCAATTCTAAATGTGCAACTTACTGTTTATGCTTTCTTACATTTCAGTGCAGATTGAAAGTTGTTTACAACGGCCATAATTTATTTTAAAGGAAATCCCATGAAGGAGCATAGTTCAAAGTATACTGGTGGTGCAAAGTA
This sequence comes from Anolis sagrei ordinatus, assembly GCF_025583915.1. Taxonomy (NCBI): domain Eukaryota; kingdom Metazoa; phylum Chordata; class Lepidosauria; order Squamata; family Anolidae; genus Anolis; species Anolis sagrei. The sequence continues at coordinate 9,430,604 of NW_026847771.1, read as the reverse complement.
GACAGACCAAGGAGGTTAAAAACAGTGCTTCCAAACAAAGCAGCTTTTGTCATCTAAAAATAACAAATAGCAACCAGGGGAATGTGGAATATTAGATCTTGTTGAACCTTTTCCAGCCCATCTCTGCTTCTCTGGGAAGCTGCCTCACATCACATCAGCAAATACAGGATAAACTGAAGTTACCAGTTTTTAAAGACATTCCAGTGAACAGAGATTTTATGTAGACTGGCTGTTGGTACTTCAGTTTTGGAATAGCACAGCATTCTGCTGAATGTAGGAAGGGGACAGGGCTTTCCATAAAATAGGAACAGAAAGTGCACATAAGCACATACTGAGCATTTTTCCAGTTAACAGACAACAGTGGAGCAATAATTACTGGGGACAAGGGAGGGGATGAACTAGGGAGGAATTCTGGTAGGCTTCATTCCAGAACTCGAAAGCAATGTTTGCTGCAACCTCTTCTTCTCAACAAGTCTTAGTGGAACGGAAACCTCACAACATACTGTATTCAGACAATTCTAGCTGCATAACATTACCTGCAGCTTTTCAAAAACTATCTTTTGCAAAAAGAAAAAAGGGGGAAGGGGACTCAAAGAATGTATATATGATGTTCAGTGTGTCAAGAAACAATTAAGGAAAGTTCGATTGTGTTTTACTTTTTGGGTATCATTTCTGACTATTTACATCAGGGGGTGAGCTAAGTGCAGGTTTGGAGCCATGCTTGTTTAAGGCTATTTTGCAGCATTTAGCTCCTCTTTGGAGCCCCTGGTGGCACAATGGGTTAAACCCTTGTGACGGCTGAACTGCTGACCTAAAGGTCAGCAGTTTGAACCCAGGGAGAGGGTTTTTTTTAAATTGTGTCAGAAGCAACTTGAGAAACTGCAAGTCGCTTCTGGTTTGAGAGAATTGGCCGTCTGCAAAGACGTTGCCCAGGGGACGCCTGGATGATTTGATGTTTTTATCATCCTTGTGGGAGGCTTCTCTCATGTCCCCGCATGAGGAGCTGGAGCTGATAGAGGGAGCTCATCTGCCTCTCCCCGGATTCAAACCTGCAACCTGTCGGTCTTCAGTCCTGCTGGCACAGGGGTTTAACCCATTGCGCCACCAGGGGCTCCTGGGAGCGGGGTGAGCTCTCATCAGTCATCTCCAGCTTCCCATGCGGGTACATCAGAGAAGCCTCCCACAGGATGGTAAAACATCTGTGCGTCCCCTAGGCAACATTCCTGCAGACAGCCAATTCTCTCACACCAGAAGCGACTTGCAGTTTCTTGAGTCGCTCCTGACATGAAAAAAGGTCCTCTTTGCCCAGGGAGAGAGGAATGAGGTTATTGACCCCAAATAAGACTCCCTCCTCTTCCCATAAAAATCCAAATCTATGGCATTGCAATCAACTAAAACTTCAGAAATGGCTTTAGATATCCAAATTAAAGTAGAAGGCCAAGTGAGCAAAGCAATGCAAATGCAGCATGTAGAAGAATTCTGTCTCACTCTCTGCAATGCTAGAAATTTGGGGAAGAAAGGAAATCTCTTTCAGGTAGAATTCTTGTCTTCATTTTGCTTGCACACATACGCCCATATATGATAGCCATACCCCTGATGAACTGCTAGCTAGAAAACTCCAGAAGCAGCTATTCATCTTTGCAAAAGTTTAGTGTGTGTGCATCATTTAACATTTTGGGGAAAAAATGAATTTGATTTCCAGCCAGCTCTTTTTTGGTTTATTGCAGGCTATGAGCCCACCAGAGTTTTGGGAGTGAAAATCAGGGCACGGACCTGCCAGCTTCCCACCACAGCATGTACATCTTTCTCTCAAACACAGACGCACAAACCCCTCACAACTTTATTCAATCAAAAATGGTTTGAAGTCTGTGGGCAGTTTTCTTCTTTAACGCTGAGTCACTTGTTCCCAACTTAGATAGATATTTTTACACCTTGGAGTCTCCATATTTCCAGGCCTTGTTTTCAGCTTAAGGAGAAGAGAATTTCTTCAAGCACACTGACACATAAGGCACACAGTGCTCTGTGAAGTATAAATTGGGAGATTTCCAGTTTCAGAACAAAGCTCAGAAGTTGCTGATAAGTAGATAACCTTTGCTCCAACAATGTGGGAAAAACAGAACTCTCTTCTGACCCCATACACTTTCGTAGGAAACATTTACGCAGTCAGGGATAGCAAATCTAAGTGGTGACACCATCATCCCCTATCTTCCCCTCATTGTGTCCCTGAACCTCCTTTAGTCAGTCTAAATACACATGTCCATAAATCACCACAGATGTGACCAAACATACTTCTGAAGAGATTAGTTTCCTTTTAATTTCTTATCAAGCTCCTTAAAATACATATATCATGTTTTACATACAGGAATTATTCCTCTTGACAAGACTTGAGGAAGCTTAAAAAGAAAATCTAGCTGTAAAGTGTTGAAGTCACACTGATGAACTAACAACACAAAGCTTGTTGTCCTTTAAAAACTTCAAAAAGTCACAACCTGTCGCAGCTGCTTAATTCCAGCTCGCAGTGAAGTTGAACTGACATTTTCTCTCTACTTTCAATGGCACAGAAGACTTTTCAATATCTTCATGCACTTTATTATCCACAGGACAGTGTAAAATCGGTCCCCAAGTACTAATTTATGGCTGGAGAGCTGAAATTATACATACACACACACACACACAGCTTGATTAAAGTCACGCACCAGCCCCAAAATACATAAAAGTAGACCTTCATTCAAATCCAGTGTCTATTTTGTTCGTTTTCTTGTAACCTGAGCTCTCACACACAAACACGGCCAAGCTCTTTTGAGCACAACGGCACCCTGGCTGCAGGCAGCAACAGCAGTACTAAGTCTCTTTCCAGGCACAGTTCTGGAGAGAGAAAGTGCCTGTACACTATTCTGATATGGCAGTCGTAATGCTGCTTTAAAAACTGTATACAGCCATATGTACGTCAACCTTATGTATAAGTCGAGGGCAGTTTTGGGGGCCAATTTTTATGGAACCTGTCATGATCCAAGGATAAGTTAAAGGTCATTCCACACAGAAGGGAAAGGATCAATGCTGCCTTAGAGGGGCAAGGCATTCAAAAAGGTGAGAAGTGGCTCCATGGTGGAGAGAATAGATGAGGCTGGTGGTTCTTTTAGTTTCTACCAAGACAGAGCTCTTACCTGGAGAGATCAGGAAAGCCCCTTCACTAGAAATGTTTAAAAAGAACCTTAAAACCTGGCTCTTCCACTGCGCCTTTGGTGAGTAGGTGCACACCATGACTTTTTGCACCCCTCAACGTTTTTGTGACTGGAGCTCGCGCCCCCCAAATGGGAAGTTAAGCCTCACAACTCTATGTGTTTTATGAGTTCCCTGTAAATGTCCTCCTCCTATTTTATCTCATTACAGTATTTTAATTGTTTTATCCTTTATATGCGGCCTGCCCATTGTTATCATTATCGCGATTGTGTTTATTAGAATGTTATTTTATGACTACATTTTTATGTAATTTTGATGATGTTGTTTGTTGTTCATGCTTTGATTTTATTGCTGTAATATGTTGTCCGGGCTTGGCCCCATGTAAGCTGCTCCGAGTCCCCACTGGGGAGATGGTGGCGGGGTATAAATAAAGGTTGTTATTGTTGTTGTTGTTATTATTATTATTATTATTATTATTATTATTATTGCCTTTTGCCACTCTACTCAGAGAAGGGGATGGTTCCTTTTTTGACAGGGGTTAAGGCACAATTCTCGCACTGATCTGCAGAAAAGGCAACTCAAGTTTTGGTAAGGCTGGCTAAAATTTCTAGACATATACATAAATATAGGGTACTACAGGTCATGCTGTGAACTACCCTGATTTGTAGTTTGAACTTTGAAGTTCAAACTACACCATTCTGTAGGATGGAGCCATGACTGCTAAAGTGGGGGTAATAATAATCATCCTCCTCCTCTTTATTTATACCCCACCACCATCTCCCCAAAGAGGCCAAGCCCAGCGATACATTACAGCAACATAAAATATAAACAACAAATTAACATCACAATAAAATAAATAAACCAATCAAGTAAAATAAACAGTACAAAATAACATAATGGAAAATAAAACAGTGGTTGGGCCAAATGCACGACATAAAATGATAAAACACTGGATGAGATAGCAATGAAAAGGTACATTTGTGGGGGAGGAGCTCATAGGGGACGCAACAGTGGTATTAGACTTTCAATAAGGTGGGGGAAAGTGCAATATGAGGGAAACAGTGTAGGTGAAACAATAGGACTGGAATATATGGTCACTCTCCAAAGGCACATCATAAAAGCCAAGTCTTTATAATCTTTCTGCTCTACCTATCCAACTTCTATACCTATGTAGACCCCTGGCCTAAACCAGAACAGTAAGAGAGGCTCAAGCAGAGCTCTGCCTTCATCTGCCTCTCACTTCCATCCCTTTCTCTTGTCAGGTTTCACACCTGGGCGGAGAGGGAGAGGCATGTTTGCACAAGCAAGATAGTGCAGCGGCATAGCTATGGCAGCAATAGGTGGGGAGATCTGAAAAGAACGATATTCCTCCCGCTGCACTTTGGGTCAGCCCCTGAAATGATTGTCCAGGAAGCGTTTGGGCTATTTAGCCCATGAAAAGCTAAACAGAGCTTAGATTAAAATTCCCAGAATCCCAGGACCAACACGGTTGTTGGCCACATTGGCTGATAGAGTCTAGGACAAGTAGTCTTGGAAGAAAACTTTCCCAAAGTTCTTCTGGCACAGACTTTGGTTAGGAAAGGCGTTTTGAACAGGGACGTCAGCTGGTTCAGGAACATAATGAACCTGAGCCTAGCTCTATTTATGGTAGGGGTCCTCAAACTTTTTAAACAGAGGGCCAGGTCACAGTCCTCAAACTGTTGGAGGACCAGATTATAATTTAGGGGGGAAAAAACATGAATGAATTCCTGTGCACACTGCACATATCTTATTTGCAGTGCCAAAAACCCCACTTAAAAACAATACAATAATTAAAATGAATAATTTTAACAAATATAAACTTATTAGCATTTCAATGGGAAGTGTGGATCTGCTTTTGGCTGATGAGATAGGATTGTTGTTGTTGTTGTTGTTGTGTGCTTTCAAGTCATTTCAGACTTAGGTTGACCCTGAGCAAGGGCCGGGTAAATGACCTTGGAGGGCCGTATCTGGCCCACGGGCCTTAGTTTGAGGATCCCTGATTTATGGAGCAACCTCAATGAATTCAGTGAGGCACCTACCCCCCCTCCCGACAAAAAAAATGTTCACACAACTGCATAATGAGCTGGTGGCAAAATGCCTTGCCCCACCAATTTGTTTTGACAAGTTAATATGCATTTATGAAGGGTACGAAACGTAGAATCATAGAGGAGTTGAAGGTTTACTATCTCAACTCCACAGTCTTGGTGAGAGGCCAGACAGACTTTCCTTTGGTTCCAGTAATGTTCAATAGCCGATGGGATGGTTACAAAAGGGATTTGGGGGGGGGGGGGGGGGGACAGATCCGCTTACTGTAGTCGTCTGTACCTGGCAGGCAGCCCACATCAGCTCAGCAATACAAAGCTTACACTGAGGTTGAGAGCAAAAGTGGATATTCCTCTCCCGCCTCTGCCCTCCGGAGCTTAAACCCTTGCCATATATCCTTTTATGTCTGAAAGGCAGTAGGGTTTGGGGACAGGGTTGTTTTTTGGCAGGATCCACTAGAAAATATACAAAATGTCTAAAAGAGATGGTAGAGTTTAAAACATGAGAGGTTTGAAGCGGGAAAGAAAAAAGGGAAATTTCTGTCTGGGACACTGCAGCCACAATCCAACTGAAGAGAAAGAGAGAAGAATTCACACTTTGAAAGGACTAGAAAATCAGAGGTGAAAAGAGATATTTAGAAAACAAACAGACAGTATAGCATGTTGGCTTCGGCCTCTGTAACACTGAGATCGGGAGGTGTGTGGGAAATTGAAGGTCTTTGTGAGAAGGGAAGCCACTGCAAAGTCTCCTCACAACAGTGGGCAAAGCCAACACAGAAAATTTGTTAAGGGTCAAGAATAGTACGAGATATTTCCCTGACCTACTGGCACAAGAAAGCTTTCCTGATATGCCTCTTTGATTTCTCCATAGTTTCCATATGGTAAACCCCATCACACACCAAAAAAATCCTATACTTCTTTTTGCCTCTCTTGCTTAATACACTCAGCCACTGCCAACCGATATTCACATACAATCCTCAATCAGTGATATTCACTTCCAGCCTGGTACTCAAAAGCCTTTGCTAGCAAAAACTTGTTGCAAGAAAAAAAGGCTTCCAGCTGCTATGCAGTCACGCAGTGTCAACAGATGGCTTCTTCCTGTTTTGATTCTAAGCATCTGATGTTTAGTTGTGTATTGTGTACAAAATATGAAGTTTGACTATTTCCGGTGCCATTAAAGCTGATGTGATATCATCCCACTTTTCCCCTAAAAAGAAAAGTCAAAATTGGAAAAAAAATGAAACAAAAATTCTAACTCAGAGGTAAAATTAATGTTACAACATCAGCTAGCTAGTGAATTAAGCACACTGTAAATGCATCTATTAAGTAGGGAAGAAATAAAAACAGTTATCTTGAGCTATTCAAAGCCCATTCCTTCTAATCAGCCATTCAAAGTATCTACTAGATTTTTTAGTCTTCACTTCCTAGTGACTACACAAAAAGATGTATCCAGGCTAACCTCCATGGAGAGGAGGTTCGCCTGCCTGGGAGCAGCCACTGAAAGCCAGAATACTATAGTGGATTGAGTGCTTAACTTGGATAGACCAAGGTTCAAATCCCTGTTCAGTCATGGAAAATTGCATGGGGTTCACCTAGCGTTTGCCTTATCTATATAAATAAAAATGTAATGTTCGTTAGTGGGATTAACATAACTCAAAAACCACTGGATGAACTGACACCAAATTTGGACACAATACATGTATCAGGCCAATGAGTGACCATCACTCATAAAAACACTGAAAAGCAGAAGAGAAATAAAAATGCAAAAATTAAAAATTGTGGTTTTGCACAATTCATGTGCAAAACCACATATACACACACATATATATGCACACAAAACACATATATACAGAGTGGGGCACAGCAATGTGTGGCAGGGGATGGCTAGTGGTCCCCATAAATTGGAAATGATTTGAAGGTGCAACAACATTGCCTGTGGTGGTGGTACTGGAAGAAGAGCTTTCCTCAAGGCTCATGCAGGGTTCTATGGCAAAACAATGGTCAGAAGAAACCTATTTCCCAGGGAGTTCAAATGAAATTCTTCAGGAAGCCATGCCATCTGAGGATACCATGTAGGCACTGTGCTATGGGGAAGCCTGAGTACAGCTGATGTCTGGATGGGAAACTGGCTGGAAATCTCACATACACAGCGTCAAATTAGGTAAATGTTTTCCCCTGACATTAAGTCCAGTCTTGTCTGACTCTGGAGGGTGGTGTTCATCTCCATTTCTAAGCTGAAGAGCTGGTGTTGTCCATAGACACCTCCAAGGTCATGTGGCTGTCATGACTGCATGGAGCGCCATTACCTTCCTGTTGGAGCGGTATCTATTGATCTACTCACATTTGCATGTTTTCAAACTGCTAGGTTGGCAGAAGCTGGGGCTAATTGTGGGAGTCATGCCACTCCCCGGATTCAAACCTACAATCTTTCAGTTAGCAAGGTCAGCAGCTCAGCAGTTTAATTCACTGTGCCACTGGGGGCTCCTTATTCAATTATTCAATGTGAAAAATCATAACATACATGTAAGTAAACAATTCTCCCAATGTGGTTTGCAAGAGAGTACAGGGAAACATGTACTTTATTTATTTTATTTATTTATTATTTAAACTTATATGCCACCACTCCCCTGGGGCTCGGAGTGGCTTACAAGACTAGCTAATGGGATGAGAAGCATAAAAAGCTGTCTCATACTGTGCTAGAACACTGATCCATTTTACCTAGGATCTGTCAATCTGGACCAGCAGCAATGGCCTTCCAGGGTTTCAGGCAGGATTGTTTCCCAGCCCATCCTTGGAAATCTCTTGTAGCAGCCTCAGGTTTTCTTAGCCTTCAAAATCAGGTGAGATCAGCTGAGTTCAGGACGGAACCAGGCTAGTGGAATTTAATCTTGATCATGTGAGTGCAGGCCAGCCTTTAGCAGCAGTGGCATGACAGAAGGAAGAATGAATAATAGTCTATGCCAGAACCTGTGAGAAATGATGTTCATTAGGTATCCTTTTCCACAAATGCTGATGACACTACAAATGCTGAAGTGCCAGGCAACAAAGAAAATCTGCAAGCAAAACTAGCCACTGCCTTTTGTCTGCAGTCTCGCTTGATTTACAGAGCATTCCAACTCACAGTCCCTGGGTCCTTACCCACAAGTTTGGCTCTTTACCATTTCAGCTCTCCCGCCCGGGTAAAAAATATTGTTTGTTCCTGCACAAAGCAAACTGATTTTCCATCTGGGATTTCAGCCAAGAGCCATGACCCAGACATTAACTCCTTCTCAGTTCCCAGCTATGGTAAGTCTGCCAAGAGTTGCCTTTCACAAGCAAACAAAACCATGAGAGCAAATAAAAGCACTAGCCACTGGGCAGACCCACAGGCCTGACCCAAAAGTTGAAGAGTCGTTGAGAGAAGAAAGAGAGAAAATGGAAACAGTTAGATCAAATGTGGGGAGGATGTATCCCATCTCCTGAGTACTGTTAGGAAAAAGGGAAAAGAAAAGTCAATACCGAGCAGAGCTCTATACACAAGGGCCAAAATCCTGTTGGTAAACTGCACCAGTATAACCTCCAGTTGCATCACAGTAAATACTTTTTCTGAATTTCACAAAGAGGTATCCACTATCTAAATACAGAAAAGCCTTTACTCAGCAATGCAGCAGTAATGGGACAGCAACTGTATTGCCTGAGTTGGAAATCCTTTGGATGACTTTGGGCATGTTACATTCTCTCAGCCTCAAAAAATGTGAAGTCAACCCCCGTCTGAACAAATCTTGCCAAGAAAATCCCGTGACAGGTTTGCCTTAGGCTGGAAATGACTTGATGACACACAACAATAAATGTTCTCACAATAAGACAATTCCATTCACCTAGTACAGTTAATAGTGTTGGAACAGACATAACCTTTAAAAAATGACAAAACTAGATGAAACAAGGAATTGACTTCAGAACATAGGTATCTAATTTCTGTACAAAACAAGAAGGGAAGCCCAGGACTGGGTTCAGCAAGCAAGCACTGCTAGGCAGCAATCTTGTTGTTCTTGGCAGCTGGAGTTGAATCCTTTCAGTATTTGGTGCCCAAGAGGCAGGCGAGGGTGCAGCCCTGGGCAAGTCCCTTCCTTCTTGCTTAGCCTACGTGACCGTCTTATAACAGAACTCTACTGTCAAATTCTACTCCTGGGAGGAAGGGTGGGTTGGAAACATAACAAATAAATAATTTAGGGCTGTCAGTCAACTACAGGCACCTTAGTCAACTGGTTTTTTTTTTATTCTGCATGCAGGTAAAACCAGTAATTTTGAAGAAAGTGCAGCAACTTCTTCAGCCAGCATGTAGCTACACTTGTAGAATTCACTTCCACAAAAAGTAGTGACAGCTGCCCGCTTGGATGGCTTTAAAGGGATGGTGGTAGATACATTCATGAAAGGTAGGGCTATCAGTAGTTGCTAAGCAGGATGGCTGTGCTACCTCCGGCATCAAAAGAGGCTATGCCTCTGGGGGTTATCAGCTGCCAAAGGCTAATTTGAGGGCTGGACTAAAAAACTATGAAATGAAGTGGGTTGTTTTAAGTTTTTTGGGTTATATGGCCATGTTCTAGAGGCATTCTCTCCTGATGTTTTGCCTGCATCTATGGCAAGCATCCTCAGAGGTTGTGAGGTCGCAACCTCTGGGGCTGCTTGCCATAGATGCAGGCGAAATGTCAGGAGAGAATGCCTCTAGAACATGGCCATATAGCCCAAAAAAACCTAGAACAACCCAATGATTCCGGCCATGAAAGCCTTCGACAATACATATGAAATGAAGGTTTGAATCCCCATTCCGCTATAGTATTAAGATCCTTGGCCTTTTACACTCCTTCAGCCTGAGAAGGCGGCAATAATAAACCTCCTCCGAACAAATCTTGCCAGGAAAATTCTACGATCGGGTCACCATAAGTTCGAGTCAACATGAGGGCACACAACAGCAAATCTATTGCTGGGGATTGCAAGATGGAGTGCATAATTGTGCAGCTGCCATTGTGACCTGCTGACAGGTATTCCATGGACAGTGTGTAAAGAGAACAACACTGGACTAAATAAGTTCGTGGTGTGATCCAAAACAGCACTCCGTGTTTATATTCATTGTTAGAGGAATGATACTCATATGTATCACCAATAAATGAAGGAAAAGGGAATGCTAAGACAGTGAGTACCAGCTCCAGGATTCTGACTTTTTTCAGTGTCAATACAGTATTTTGAATACGCTCTTTAAATCCACTGCTCAGCTAATTCAGAGAAAGCTTCCAGCTCAGCCTTCAACAATATGCCCCTCCTCCCCCTGATATGTTGGGATTACAAGCTTCATCCCCCCCCAAAAAAAACCCTATGAACAAGCTCTTAGTTGATTAATGCATGATTACATCACTCGTCTAGCTAATTGAATGCTGCAGACTTATCATCCCATGCCTTTGAGTCACACGGAGTATAAAAGAGCTATAACATTTTAAAAAAACAACTTTTAAAATTCTAATTCTGAAAGTCGCACCTATACAACCAGTAAACTTAACAGATGGAGGAGGGAGCAAAGACAATAGCATAACTTTCCAAGTTCTCAATCTCATCAATAATGCACAGGGATTTCCAAAACTTAAAAAAAAAAAAAAAGAACGAAAACAAAACAGCAAAATTTGTACAGAGTTCGTTCTGCTCAGACTCTACAGCTCTTCCACGTTGAGCAAGTTGGGAGCTGCGTGCTTACACAAGGCATCCCAGGGAAAACATTAACCATCATGACCAGACATGACTCAGCTGAGGTTTGGAAGGCAGAAAGTTCTCTGGAAAGGCAAATGCTTCAACTCACGCCAACACAGTGAACAAAACCACACTGTTATACGCGCCATAGCAGACAAGACTCTCACACAGCCACCAAGCAGAGGAAGATACTAATTGGGAGAGTGTGCTTTTGGAGGTGTAGGTTTCTACACTCTGAAGCCAACCTTCACAATTAGGTCCCATTATTCACAAACAAAACTAGCTTCTTGGTAGCCAATTCTGAAGGCCAGGTTTTGATTCTTAAGCCTAAGAGAAGTTAGGATGAATCATGCTTACCTAAGTTAGTGCTTGCAGAACCTCTGACCAGCAAATTGCCTCAACTAACCCTCCCTTTTGCCTGAGGCTGCCAATATTGGAAGGAGGGACATTATTAAGTCCCTGAACGCATTTGCTTTCGGCACTATACGTGAGAGGTTGGATAAGGCTGCTCTAGACTCACCTTCCAATCTTCCTATATCTCATCTATCTACCCACCTCTTCTCCAAATCCCTCAGGCCCATGTCTCATTCAAAGAGACATGTCCCAATTCTCCACTAGCTGGAAACACTCTGGAATCACTGAAATTCAACTAATAGATCATGCGATGCAAGGAGGTTACACTGCCTTGACTGACAGTGCGTCATTCCATCCGTCATAATTTTCTTGGCTGACAAAAGAATTTCAAAAGAATACTATGAGAGGTAAAGATGAAACAAAAGAAACAACCCTCTATTTTTTAAAAAAAGGTAAAACAGGTTCCCATATTGAAAGAGTTCAAATAACAGTGGGAATCACAGGTCTCTCCAGGCAGTCGGTCTCAAGTCCCAACAACTAATATACCCAAATGATGAAAAATGCTCCCGTTGAGAAATATCTAATGGCCAACATGATTGGTGTAAAATAATTTAAATCCTGCCTGTACAGAAAAGACAACAGTTACAGCAAACAGGGAAACATGAAATTGCCATTATGCTACCTAGTCCTGCCAAAAATGTTTCTTAACCAGTTGGACCAGTTCAAAGTACTGCCAAAATGCTTTTTGTGAAAAGATCTACTTTCTTTTCTTCCTTTGCTTAAAAGCTAGGCAAACTATGCAAGTTTACTCTTGGCAGGAAGCAAGCAAAATAATCCAAATAACCACCCCCCACCCCCGACCTTTGATCAAAGAAACATGTCCTTGTACAGATTCTGCTTATCAAAAGTGAGCCATTTCTCCAGTAGACCAGTGCCTGGCAGCCAAGCAAATTTCCTCGCTTTGGGCAAAACGCAGGGAGAGCAGCAAGAACCTGCAGAGTCACACCCAAGGGCGGGAGACAAATGTACCCACTTTCAGGTAATATCAAGCTGGAACATTGCAGGAGCTCAAAAGGTAGGCATAGAACACCAACCATTCATCTACAAATTCACTTTAAAGTGAAGACTGTTGTTGTTGTTCATTCATTCAGTCATTTCTGACTCTTCGTGACCTCATGAACCAGCCCACGCCAGAACTCCCAGTCGGCCGTCACCACCGCCCAGCTCCTTCAAGGTCAAGCCAGTCACTTCAAGGATGCCATCCATCCATCTTGCCCTTGGTCGGCTCCTCTTCCTTTTTCCTTCCGTTTTCCCCAGCATCGTCTTCTCTAGGATTTCCTTTCTCCTCACAATGTGGCCAAAGTACTTCATCTTGGCCTCTACTATCCTTCCTTCCAATGAGCAATCGGGCTTTATTTTCTGAAGTATGGATTGGATGGATCTTCTGGCAGTCCGAGGCACTCTCAGAACTTTTCTCCAAAACCACAGTTCAAAAGCATCTATCTTCCTTCGCTCAGCCTTCCCTATGGTCTAGCTCTAACATCCGTAGGTGACTATAGGGAATACCATTGCTTTAACTATGTGGATCTTCATTGCCAGTGCGATGTCTCTACTCTTCACTATTTTATTGAGACTGGTCATTGCTCTCCTCCTAAGAAGTAAGCATCTCCTGATTTCCTGGCTGCTGTCTGCATCTGCAGTAATCTTTGCACCTAGAAATACAAAGACTGTCACTGCTTCCACGACTACCACTAACATGACACTTGTGGTGGAAGACACAGGAGTAAAAGAAGCACATCTTAACTACAAAATCAGTCCTTAACATTGACTTCCAAGCCCTAGTTGATATGTTATCAGCATATCGAGAAAGACATTTTCCCTACCAGTGTAATGAAATACTAATTCTATGCTAAAAGTATTCTTCTCTATCAATTAGATCAAACAAGTTTCAGTGGGGGAAAAAACAGTAACATTGGAAGTTTTAGCCAGGAATGGTTGAACTTTTCTTAATCGATATAAAAGTACTAGTCTTTAGCATTTTTTTAAAAAAAAATTTTTCTGAAGTTCTTTATAGGTAGCAGCAAATCACTCAATTGAATTAAGGAGCCTCTTCGACCCAGTCAAAGGCCACCAGATGTGAAGAACAAATGTTGAGTGGGTGGACCATGATGCACACAAGTGAGTTACGTCTTGGTCTTCGGCTTAACCCTTGGTTTACAATGCCAACAACCATCCTTTTATGCTAGCAAACATTTTATGTTGACATACTGTTTTTCTTGTCATAGGGGAGTGTCTATCTTTCTAAAGGATACGATATGCTGTAATTGCTATGTGCAATAGAAAAAAACTGTCGCATACATTTGTTTGAAGAGAGCAGTTATAGATGCTGAATTTCCTTCTACTAAGCAATCAATGGAATTTGCCACAATGGGATGTGGCATTATTTTATGGTCTACTATAGCAAAGATGATTTCACAAAATGGTCAGAGCAATGCCAATTATTATCAGCAGAAACCAGTTACGTGGGGTAGGCTGTTGCCTTCATGGGGTGTATGGGACTACTTTTGGAAAAGAACTACTCTCAAAAACAGAATACAAAACTAAACAGACCTTTATTCAGATCCAGTAGTTCACATTTTTATAGGGTACAGTTGTGTGCCTTCAAATCAATTCGGACTTATGCCAATCCCTCATGGAGTTCTCTTAGCAAAATTGGCTCTTAGGTGATTGTTTTTACCTCCTTCTGAGACTTTATGTAATTCGATGGAATCCTGGATTTATCACACTACACTGGTCAAACCACTACTCCACACTAGCTCTCGTTTCACCAAAAAAGACAAAACTGGAATAAGAAGGGCCCCAATAATATAGGCTGGAGTTAAAATAAAGGTCCTTCCACTTGAATGCTTGAAGACCATTAGGTGACAGACTGAGGTATTACCAACATTATGATGGAATCATCACCTTTCCTTTTTTGACCTTGGCATAGTCTGATTCAGACCCTGTCACCAAAGTCGTCATACAGCAAATGAACTCATGTATTTCTTTGTCCAGACCTGCATAGCATGTGATCCACCTGACCTAGCCTAACACAACCCACTGGACACACTGTGAAGCTCATGAGACTGTCACCTTGTGTTATCTGACTGGGACTGCAGAAGAGGGATGGGGACAGTTAGGCAACCCAGAAGGCCTTAAGGCCTAGGCGACCACTTTTGTTCCCGTCGGTCCCAAGCTAGCTAGGTCAAGTAAAATATGGTGTCACATAAGTAACAGTAGCCAAGTTCAATTTTTTCTTGTTGTGTCAGGAGCAACCTGAGAAACTCCAAGTTGCTTCTGGTGTGAGGGAATTGGCCGTCTGCAATGACGTTGCCCAGAGGACGCCTGGATGATTTTTTGATGTTTTATCATCCTTGTGGGAGGCTTCTCTCATGTCCCCGTATGAGGAGCTGGAGCTGATAGAGGGAGCTCATCCGCCTCTCCCCAGATTCGAACCTGCGACCTGTCGGTCTTCAGTCCTGCTGGCACAGGGGTTTAACCCACTGCGCCACCGGGGGTTCAATGAAAATCTAGCAATTGACACAGAAAATCATTAATATCTGTGTTTGTTCTTTCTCTCTCATATATAACAAGTTAGATTAGCGTTAAGATCCCTTTTGAATCAACTGTGGTGCAAAAAAGACATTTTCCAGCTCAGACACGTCACTGAAGGTTTGGGGATGGGAAACTATTATCTTGCTAACAGGACCTGACAGGTGTCAAGAAAAACAGGAACCAGAACAGTATGGGCAAGACACACCACAGATGCAACTGGAAGAAGCAGAAGGAAAACACAGCATTCATGGAAATGTCTACATAATGTCTGGGTAAAAAAACTGGCCACTGAAACATCCAAGAAACCTGAGGAGACTAAATTGATGACAGCTTTGCAAGGAAATAAGAGTCTTATTAATGACTGAATGTAGGAAATTTAAAATATGCTTTGATGGTTGCGTTCTAAAACTCTTGAAATAAATAGACAGATTGAATGAGGTGGAACTATCCCACAGATTTCTGGATACACTTTGCCTTGGCCAAGAGAGGCAAATTGAAAATGTAATGATTTCTTCTTCTTCCTTGTCATCGATCACTCCCATAGAACACGAACCCACTCTGTCATAATGCCGAAAGCAACTAAAAGGTGTGGGAGTGTGAGAAGAAGGTTTGTCTTATAATAGCAAATGGTGAAAATTCATCTTGAAGATGGTTTAGTTCCCCCCCCCCCCCAATCATTTTGCATTTATGACTTGATGCCACAGCTCACCATTGCACGTTAGTTTGCCAGGGACAACCACCTACACTTTAGTCCTGATCATCTTTTACTCCCTTCTCCCATTCCTCAGTGTCAGAAGAGAAAAAACCAAAAGCCACAAAAATATGCACGTGCTGCTATGTTAAATGTAAAACAACTGCCTGTATATTTAGTTAGATGTCATGAGCACAAAATCCATTATAAAGTTACACCTTCTGTAAAACTAAAAACATACATTGATATGTTAGTAACTTGTCAACCATGCTAAACAGCTTTCAAATAATATTCAAGCAGGAACAGCACTTTCGCTGAGCCAGGCAAGAGATGGGAAATTGTTATTCTTTAAGATTTGTGAAACTGAAATCATAAGGTTGCAAATAACAGCATAAAATTTACTAGTCCACAGGCTTTCCTTTCTCGCATAGCAATGTTAATCACGTGGGCTGCATCTATATCCCGAAAATGAAATTAGGAATTGGGGTAGAGAAGAATCTGCTCTACCCACCTACAGAAGTTTTCCAACCTTGGGGAACTCTTATTTGTTACAAGGAAATGGTCACAGTTGGAAGTTCTTTCTTCTAGATCCCACCAAAACTTTTACTGCAATAATTTGCAAAGTGTGCTCCTACACATGTTCCTGGATTAAAACTCCTTGAGCTTCACCAGCAGAATCATGAATGGAGGGAATAGCTGCCTAAGTCATCTAGCTACAATTTGCTTCCCTCTGCACTCCTGTGTAGCACCTTGCTGTTTCATTACATTTTCAGGATGTGGATGTCCATTGTGGGGAATTAGTAGTATCTTGCCTAGAAGGCTTAATATTTGATAGCAGTGAGGACAGGAGTAAAAGATGAGTTAAGGAAGCATAGACCAGACTTGAGCAAGCCAGAGAGCTAGGTCATGTCCCCAAAAGCAAATATCAGTGTACTGTGGACCTGAATGCCCCCAGTTCAAGACTTGACTCAACAAAGAATGAAGTCCTGTCTTTCCCAACCCGGTGATTTCTGAGTGTTTTGGACTTCAGCTTCCATCACTACCAGCTAGTGTGATTGCCATTCAATAATACTGTGAGTTTGAGACCAAAACATCAAGAGGATACCAAGTTGAGGAAGAATGTACTTAATGTTCATAATCAAGGTTCTCTCGACCACAGAGCTTTCTTTGCCACATCTAGGTGTTGATTACTTGACAGAATTGCCATTTTGTTAGATACTGAAGCACTTTGAACATTCTAATGTACTTCATAAGGTTACAAGATGCCTACACTTCAACAGAATAAACAGCAAGGTCGAAGTTTGCTTTTTGTGTCCCCACCCTACCCTCGGAATATTTTAAAGCGATGGCTAGTTGAACCTGTGGATGCAGAATCACAAATATGGAGAAACAACTCTATAGTAACTGATAGACCTTTTCCCCCAAATCCCATTCTCATTTTAAGTTTTCAGGGACTGAAGCTAAAAATCAGTGCACGCAGAGCATGTGGTCTATTCCCCACAACTTAGATGCCATCACTCTATATATTTTGAAGGTACCTGAATACCTAAATGCACCAGATCCTATCTGATCTTGAAAAATAAGTAGGGCCATTCCTAATTTGGGAGTCACCAACGAATATCAGGTGTTGTAATCTAGATTTCAGGAGAAGGAACCAGAAAAACAAACCCTGAGTATTTATTGCATATGAAACCCCTATGAAACTCCTGAAACAGCAATAAACCAATAGCTAACTTGAAGCCACACACACACATACACCTGTTATGGGATTTTCTATGAAAGTTTATCATAATGATATGTGCATGATTATTCCCATGAGAAAGACACCTATTGATGTTGAGTTCCTTCAAGCCATTTCTAACTTATAGCAATTCTATCACAAGGTTTTCAGGGCTGAAGTTGTCTGGGTGGGGGGGTTGCCTCTGCTTTCATCTGAGGCTGAGAAAGTGTGGCTTGCCATATCAGAGGAGGGATTCAAACCCTGGTTTTCCAGGAGTCCTAATCTAATACTGAACACCACTGTGCCATGCTGACTTCTGGTCTGTTTCACTCTTGTTGTTGTTATGTTTAAATAAAACATAATCATACATATTAATTAAAGCTAAATGAAACTAATTCAACCACCTTCACAGTGTTGAGGAAAGGGGGAATAAAAAGCATTCCACAAGAACAGATTGTGCACATTTTGTTCTGCCTCATGTAAAGAATACTATTCTGGTTTTCAGCAAGGCAATGCAGAATCCTTTGGAGAGCTTAGCCCCAAATTCCCATAGTGAACAAAACAGGCAAAGCATTTTTCACAAGGTATTCTGAAATGCCATCGTGCTGAGAGAAGGCGAAACACAAATGCTGCATGTACACAGCCTACAATTGTCTGATTAGGAAGGGCATTAAAAACTTGAAAGAGAAACTGAACCTTATCTACATGGACTTTTTAAATCATTGCACTGAGAGATTTCTAGGGTATTTTCTGACCTCATGGGAATTCCAATGAACCTCAGTTAAAAATGCCCACAAGAATAGAGGGTTTTTGCAGTATCCAAACAACCAGTACTTGAAAACACAGAGCCGTATCACTTCTTAATAGCCAGCAGACTACTTTTATAATTTCAATGCTCTAAAATACAACTGCTGTTAATGCCAACTGGAAAAAAGATGCTGTGAACCCCAAAGTTAGGAACTATATATACGGCCTAAAGGAAGACAGCTTTTTATTTATTTAGAGGAAAGTATTAATCACATTGTGGGTAACTGTTTACTAAAATAATGAAGTAGTTCCAGATGAAGAAAATGTCCTTTGTAACAGGCATGTAGCTGGGGGGGGGGGGGGGGTGGGGGTGTTGCGGGGCTTTCATAAACGGGGGGAGGGGGGCTTGAGGGGCTTCAGCCCCCCCCCCCAATTCTCAGGGTGGTCCACGAGAAGGCCTTACTGGTACATTATTTAAACTGTTAAGTTTATTCATATCATGATCTGATCACCATGCTTAATATACCCCATATGCATGGGGGTATTGGGGTAACAACACAAAAGATTTGCTAGGATAGATCCTCAGCCCCCCACCAAATCAAAATCCTGGCTAAGGGCCTGTTTGTAACAGTCATTGTACAAAAAGTTAGGTCACCCAGATACTTCAGCAGCCCTTACTGATTGTCCACCTTCTAGTTTTTTATATCCATTGCCCTTATTGCTGATATGTGCCTTCAAACTATATTGTGAAGACCCACACAATCTGATTGGGCCCAGGCCATCAGTGGTTTTCCATAGCTGAGCAGGCTTCAAATCCTAGTCTCCTAGAGCCCTTGGTCCAAAACTCAAACTAGTATGACAACAACATATCTAACGTATTTGGTTAGCAGACCTTCTGCCAATCCTAAACGAGTGAAAACATAATCTTTTGTCACAGCAACTAGCTCTGCTGCCACACTGTAATCAATCTGGGATTCCCATAGCACCAAGTTTCAATATGCTTTAATTATGCAACAAAACAAGACTTTGGATACTAAAACATATCACTGAGTATAGTGAAAGTCAATAGAACGAACAGCTTTCAACATCTACTTAGGAATTTTCAATGACGAAGCAACTTTCATGGGATTCCTATTTCAATATATATGCATATCATAAAGAAACAGTAAATCACAGAATATGGACATGTAACATAAACACTGTCCCTGATAATCAATTTTGTCAATTCCCTGGTACATCCACAAGATACATTTTCTAAAGTCAGATTTCTTTTCTCTTCAGAGTGGAAGAAAAGTGCATCCTGTCTTTCCACCTGTTCAATCTTTAATTTGAAAAATAAACTAAAAAAAGGCCCATAACAATAATTGCTCTATTTCCACAACTAAATTATTTTGCAAAAATAGTTGGGTGGACAGTGTGAGGTAGGTTTACATCAGGTAAAGCAAACCACATTCTATGAGAAGGAAACAAAAAATATCCGCTTGGTCATTGGCCAGTTACCTGACAGACAATTGTTCCCTCTCCAAAGTATTTGCACATGCCTTTGGAGTTCAGAACAAAACAAATGTACATAGAAAGGTTCTTGATGAACTCCTTGATGATGAACATGAATCAATATATTTCAAGTGACCTTTCAAACTCCCCTAAGCTCAAGACAAAAAAAAAAAAATCTGTCAAACTGGGAAAAAAAATTGCATAACCTCAAAGTACTGTTTTTATCGAGGGCATTGAATTGTTGCCAACACTGTGAACCGCCCTGAGTTGAGGTTGAGAAGGGCAGTATACAAATATCGCAAATACTGCTGGTAATGCCAACAAGATACCTCTTTTCTTATAGATCAGTCACCAGCACAGAAAGCTTCAAAAATGTAACTTACTGTATATACTTGAGTATAAGCCTAGTTTTTCAGTCCTTTTTTTAGGCTGAAAAAGTCTCCCCCGGCTTATACTCGAGTCAAGGTTATTTATTATTTTACTTTGTTGTTGTTGTTTTACTTTATTATTGTTATTATTACATTTATTATTTTACTCTAATATTGTTATTGTTACATTTATTATTTTACTCTATTATTATTATTATTATTTTACTCTATTTATTATTATTGGAAGGATACGTAAGCATATTTACATTGAAGGTTAGAATAATGGTTGAATCAGAGTTGGACAGTCTTATGCTGAATTACAGTTTTATGTAAATATTCAAAAACATTTAACCAATTGATGCCTCAATTAATGTAATTTTATTGGCATCTATTTTTATTTCGAAATTTACCAGTGCTGCTGCATTTCCCACGCTTGGCTTATATTCGAGTCAATCCATTTCCCCAGTTTTCTGTGGTAAAATTAGGTGTCTTGGCTTATATTCGAGTCGGCTTATACTCGAGTATATATGGTATATATCTGAAGGCTGTATTACCTGAGCTCATTTTGCAACTGTCAGAAAAGAAATGGTTGACTTTAAGAGGGAATTAAGTGTTCCTGCTGCAAAGATTAGAGGAACCAAAAACAACAAACACCCTAAAGGTGGATACAAAACACCTAAACAAAACAAAAAATTTTTTGAAAGCATCTGAACACCATGTTCCTCTGTAACACAGTTTATTTACCATGATTCATAACATAACACTTGCAAAATGGAGAGTATCCACTTTCCCAAGGACCCATGTACTAACTATAAGAAATGCCAGAACCAGGCTTTCAGATCATCCCATGGAAGGTTTTTTTTTTTTTTTTTTTGTTAAAACAATGTATGTAACAGGATATGAGCCAGTATGGCTTAGTGGCCTGAATGTTGGTTTAGGACTTTGGGAGATTATAGAGTTTAAATCTCTTCTTGCAAAAAAAAAAAAAAAAAAAACCCCAAAAAAACACTGGCTGATTCTGGGAGACCAGTGTACAAATCATCCATCTCAGCCAAAGAAACCTAATGGGTGATGTTGGCAATTCATTCTCTCTCAGCCTTACAGAAAGGCAACAGAAAAGTCCTATAAATACATCTTGACAAGAAAACTCCAACCCATGACAGGTTCAATGCAAGTCCAAATCCATTTCAAAGTTTACAATAAACAAGATAGGCATCATCAGTGATGCCAGAAAACTTGTCACCAGAACAGTATTTTTATCACCCCAATTTCCAGGACTTTTCAAGACTTGTGCATAATACTGGAAAGATTATGGTTCAACGATTATGTGTTTTTCATTTAAATTCCTAACATTGCCTGACTAGAGACAATTTTTTTTTTGCCAAACTGCAACAGAGGAAAAAAATATTAAGAGACATGTAAGTAGGACAACTTTGAATATAGCATTACATATGAGCCTTTGATTCAAGCCCATGATCAGCTACAGACACACCACACTGAATTCTTCGGCTATCAGACATTATCAGCATTTGTCAGAATGCATGTGCTATGGTTTTGTAAACCCTGGACCCACTAATAATAATGTAACCATGACAACTTGGGAAATATGTTCCATTTATGAATTTGATAACTTGTTCAGGAAGAGCAAAATATACAAAAAACACAAAGGGGGAAGAAAATTCCAAACTGTGGAAGGAAAACTAGTCAAAACGCAAGAGAAAAGAAAAGAATAGGGAAACCACAAAGATAACTGAAACTTTTTATTTCAAAATATTTGGCAGAAACATTCTGCTGGGGATCTTTTCTCAATGAACTCTCTCATGTGAGAACAAGGAATAATTTAGCATCATGGGGCTTCATCACATGTTAGTCCTAACCTGAATGGAAAATCCAAAAATGAAGGTACCTCAGCTAGGGATTGAAATCATAGTGCCCTCTGTATGGTGTCAGACTAAAATTCTGAATAGTCTTAGCCAGTGCAACAACGGCAAGGAATATCACCGGGAGTTGCAGTCTACGGCATCTGGGAAAATTGTATGATCCCCATTCTCATTGCAACTAACAATTTCCACAGGTTTCTCAGGTCCACTCCAATCAAAAGTAATATGATGACAACCCCTCATTACCCCAGATGCTGCTTAATTGCAACAGAACTAGAGTTCATCAATACTTCGAAGGCTGCACAATTCCCACCATCCTATGTGAGGGATTTTCATCTTTTTTTCTTACATTCGTTTACATAAAACAATATCAACTATACCCTTGTGGGCCACAAACAAGATAGCTTTCTATAGGAGAAACATCTGGAATTTCCATTATTTTCAGCAGGTTCAGATGCAGTTGCCAACTTTTTTAGTTGGCTAAATTCTAGTCCCAACCACAGTAGGCCCAGTGAAATTGACTGGCCTCACCTACAGTAAACGTTGATGCCTAATTGCATCTCTTGCAGTGAGTCTCCTGCAGTTTAGACCAAAACGGCATTTAGCCCGGTGAATTGAAGGCTTCAGAATGGGAAGTTGAAGTGATGTAGGTTACCACAGTTTACATGGAAGTCAATCCCCTGAAACTCCAGTCTGTATGTTCGAAGAAGTCCCCTATGCACACTTCTTACACAAAGCAATAAACTCATTTCACATTCCCAGCTGAAGAAGTGCAATCTATAAAATCACCAAGTCAGATTTTCTCTATTGGGGTACATGTACTGTGCAATATTTTGTAGTGGAAGGTCCAGAAAGGTATCTATATAAACAAAAATGTAATGTTCGTTTAACAGAACTCAAAAACCACTGGACGAATTGACACCATATTTGGACACAAGACACCTAACAACTAAATGTATGTCCCTCATTTAAAAAAAATGATTTTGTCATTTGGGAGTTGTACTTGCTGGGATTTATAGTTCACCTACACTCAAAGTTCTCCCATGACCAACAGAAAATACTGGAAGGGTTTGGTGGGCAGTGTCCTTTGGTTTTGGAGTTGTAGTTCACCTACATCCAAAGATGACTGTGGACTCAAACAATGATTGATCTGGACCAAACTCTCCCAAGAATACTCAATATGCCCAAATGTGAACACTGGTGGAGTTTGGGGAAAATAGAATCTTGACATTTGGGAGTTGTAGTTGCTGGGATTTATAGTTCACCTACAGTCAAAGAGCATTCTGAACCCCACCAACCATAGAACTGGGCCAAACCTACCACAAAGAACCCCATGTGGGCCACAGAAACGCGTGGCAAGGGACGGCTAGTCTCATTGTAAAACTTACTCTGACAACTAAAAGGCTTCACTGTTCATAACAGCCTACCATACCTATTGATTGGTGGTTTCCTAATTACCTGCATTTATATTTGCTTTGGGGATTCAAATGGTGTTTATTTAACAGGATTTGATTGCTCTGCATTTTCATCCCTTGTTCCTAAAATGCTTTGGAGAAGTTTAAGACTGAGAAAGTCTAATACAAACAGAGGTCTCACACTACAAACAAATAACCAAGCCTGTGGATAAGGTCAGCAGGCCTCGCCTAGTGTAATCCAAGCTCACAGAAAGGAGAAGTGCCTTAACTGGCGCTGATGTTTGCTTACCATGCCGCCATGGATCTTTGGGCTCCACAGCACCAGAGACTATGTCCTCATCTGAAGGAAACGTGACATGCTTTGCCCCAGGCTTGAGTTTGTCATCTTCAGTCGGTGGAGAACCTTGGCTGTTTTGGTCATCTTCTGGATTGTCTCCACTTGTTCCTTCTATGCCTAAACAACAGTTCTGAGAAGGGGAAACCAATTTTTCTGGCAAATGGTTGTTTTGCTGAGTAGATTCTTCACTGTCCTTAAGGCATTCTCGGACATTTGTAATGGACTCCGCCACCAAAGGAAGGTTACTACAAGATCCCTGGCTCACCGGTGACTCTTCCTGCAGCGGGTGGCTCAGAGTCTCTTTCCCCAATGGTTGCAACTGCTCTTCTGCTCCATCACAACTTACAGTCTTTTTCAAATCCTCCTTCAACAAACATGCAGTGCACTGGTCCACCATCTCTCTGCCAGAAGAACTTCTCAGAATGGTAGGATTGTGCTGGGAGTGAAGACTTTCAGCATTGTCAGGGTGTTGCAAACCATCTGAAGCATCTTGAAGCTGCACACAAGCTTGACTGCTGTCTGTCTGGGTGGCAGCCCAGGGGTCTGAACCCTGCAACATGACTTCCTCTTCCTTTTGCACTGCAGGAGGTGGCAGTAACAGCAAGAGCCGGTCCCCATCAGCAGCTTTTCCTTGCTGTTGCTGCTGCTGCATGGGAGAAACCTGCACGCATTCCATGGTTAGATCTGCAAGGTGTGTGGATGTTAGTGGGGCAGGTCCTTCTTCTCTTCTCATATGCCCTTTAGAGGCATTACTTAAGAGATGAAACACACCCCTCCCTCCAGTCCTTCCCTAGCTCCCTTCAATGGGAAAGAAAAGGCTCCCCAAATTTCCAGGCCTGTCCCCCTCCAGCAAAAATGCAAGGAGAACAGACTCTTGATGGACCAATGAAGGTGCCTGTATGGACCATGAAGAATAAAGGATAGGACAGGGGAAACAATTGTTGTTGTCTCTATAGGAAGGAAAGTAAACACAACCTGTGTTGGAATTAGAGAAAAGATGCTTTAATGAGTCAATTTCTGGGGGGAAAGGGAGAATCAACAAAACCTCTCTCAATTTGGAGAATAACAAACACTCCCCTGCTGTGCAGTTTCCCCCTGTAAAAATAGATAAAGAGGTCACAGTATAAGATAGGAATTGACAGGAATTAACACCCAGAGGATTTATAGGGTGCACTATTAAGTGGATAAGTAAAATTAGGGTTACAGTTGCTTGTGGGCAGGAAAACTTTAAAATCCCCTTTTAAAAGCTGGGGCAATTGTAATGATTTGGGCAGGGAAGATCATGTGCACATGGACCAGCACATGCAGAATGGAAAGCAATAAAAACAAACTGGTGGCAAGACTTGTGTGGAAACATGGAACACCTCCGTCGGTCCTTTACAAGCCTGGATGCACACATCAGGGAGAGAACTGGGGTGGAATTAATACCTGCAACGTAGGACTTGGACGAGGAAAGGCGTTTTTTTAAAAAAGAGCCATTGATTTACAACCATTACAGGCTCAGGGGGAAAAGAATGAATACATAAAGGGGCTCTGTTGGTGTGGGAGAGAGTCGAGAAAATGGGTGTCAAGTGGGTGAGGGACGAGAAGGAAATCGGTATTAGGTGAGGAGAAATGCTCAAATGGTTTCTCTCTTATAGGGGAAAGGAAGGCATCAGGCTTTTAAAAAAATACCTGAGGTGTAGAAGGGGCCAAAGTGTTATTTCGGGTAAAAAAATAGGGGCAGGAAGCCTTTCTTAACCCTACTGAAGGAGGAAAGAAAGTGCCCTTTGATTGGAATTTGGTGAGGAAGGAAGAATGGAAAGACAAAAAGAAGGGAAGAATAAAGGAAGGAATGGAGGGAGGAAGAAATAAAGGAAGGAATAGTGGGAGGAAGAAATGGAGGGAGGGAGGAAGAAATAAAGGAAAGAACAGAGGAAGGGTGGAATAAAGGAAGGGATAGAAGAAGGAAGAAATGGGGGAAGGAATAGAGGGAGGAAGGAACAGAAGAAGGGATAGAGAAGGAATGAGGAAGGAAGAAGGGATGGAGGAAGGAAGGAATGGAGGAAGGAAGGAAAGATAGAAGGAAGGAATGGAGGAAGGAATAGAGGAACGAAGGAATAGAGGAAGGAAGGAATAGAAGGAAGGAAGAATGGAGGAAGGAATAGGAGGAAGGAAAGAAAGAGGAAGAAAGAAGGAAGAGAAGGAATAGAGGAAGGAAGAATGGAGAAGGAAGGAATAGAGGAAGGAAGAAGGAGAAATGAAGGAAGGAAGGAATGGAGGAAGGAATAGAGAGAAGAAAAGGAAAGAAGGAAGGAAAAGGAAAGAGAAGAATAAATGAGGAAGGGAGGAAAGAGGAGTGAGAAGGAAGGAAGGACAGAATGGAGGGAGGGAGGGAAGACAGAAGGATACAAGGAAGGAAGGACAGAAGCAAGGATGATAGAAAGGAAGGAAGGACAGATGGAGGAGTGAGGAAAGGACAGAAGGAAGGAAGGAATAAAAGAAGGAGGGAAGGAAGGGAAAGAAAAAGGGGAGAGGAAGGATAGAGAAGGAACGGAAGGAGGAATAGAGGAAGGAAGGAATGAACGGAGGAAGGAACGAAAGAAAGAATAAAGGAAGGAAGGAATGAACGGAGGAAGGAATAGAGGAAGGAAGGAATGGAGGAAGGAATAGAGGAAGAAAGAAAGGAGGAACAGAGGAAGGAATGGAAGAAGGAATGGAGGAAGGAATAGAGAAAGCAAGAAATAAGGGTTAGGAATAGAGGAAGGGAAGAAGGACTAAAGGAAGGATAGAATAGAGGAAGAGAAGGAGAAAGAAAGGAGGGAATTAGGCAGGGGAATGGGAGGAGGAGAAGAGGGCAGAGAGGGAAATACGCACCCAAAGGGGGAGAGGGTGGTGAGGGCGGGAGAGACGGAGGAGGGGAAGGGATAACGGGATCAGGCCGTCGCCTCAGCTGGAGGCGGGCCCGAAAGAAGCCGAGGCCTTCGCCGCCACGGCCACCAGCAGCAGCGCCGCCGCCTCTTCGTCGTGGTGGTGGTGGTGGTGAGGGCTGGAGTGCGCCAGGGGCCTGCTCCTCCTCGGTGGCGGCGCTTCCTTTCCGGGCCTGCCTGGAGGCCTCTCTCCTCCTCCTCCTCAGCCTGGAGGCCCCTCCCTCCTTCCCCCGCCCGCAGCCCGTCCACTCTCCTCCGTCATAAACACCTCGCCCTCCCTCTCCTCCCCCCGCCTCGCCTTCCCTCACAGGTCACGTGCGCCGACCCCTGCGCTGCCATTGGCCAATCCGGGCGAGGAAGGGTGCTTTTCCCTCTTCAATCCCTTCCCTTTTACACAACTCTCCTCCTTGACTGGTTCCAGCTCCACACTTTCGACAGGAATAAAGACATAGCAATCATTTTTTTTAATTTTTTTTAAAAATAGCTTTTGACACAGCTTTCAAACCTAACATCGTGGAAGTAGACATTGTTGTAGTATTATTATTTTATTTTGAGAATAAAATTAAAAGTGTCGAATGTGCTGATGGTGAGTAGCGGCTTGAGGGGGGAAAAAAGGAGAGCCGCCTGATCATGACGTAGGGATCACGCGCTTCCCTTTCATCTTCGCCGAAGAAAAGAGAAAAGGGGAGGGACATCCTGCGCATGCGCAGTGGTCACAAGCTCAATCTCCGCCTCAGGGCTGCTCCTTGGCGTAGGCCATAGAGTGCTGGTAGCTCCTCTTCCTAGAGAGGACAAAGATTGGAGGAGAAAAGGGAGATTAATGTGTTTCCGGGAAGAAAGGTCACGACTTCCGGTCTGTATCCCTTCTGGACGTTGCTGCTTCCCCGTTGAGGCCCCATCTTCGGATTTGGAGGTTGCCATGACGACCTGAAGTGGAGAAAGGCCGGCTTGTGCGGATTCGTTCACGGGAATTCAAATATTTTAAGGTGAGGAGGCAAAATTCGTGGCTGCAGGATATTATATTATATTCGTGTGTTGTTTATTATTATTTATTTACTTTGCTTATATACCGCTGTATCTCAAGCCCGAAGGCGACTCACAGCGGTTGTTGTTGTTCATTCGTTCATTCGAACACCCCAGCAAGCGAGAGTCCAAAACTGGCAGGCTAAAACCTCTCAATCAGTTGTTGTTCATTCGTTCAGTCGTTGTTGTTGTTCATTCGTTCATTCGAACACCCCAGCAAGTGAGAGTCCAAAACTGGCAGGCTAAAACCTCTCAATCAGTTATTGTTCATTCGTTCAGTCGTCTCCGACTCTTCGTGATCTCATGGACCATCCCACGCCAGAGCTCCCTGTCGGCCGTCACCACCCCCAGCTCCTTCAAGGTCAGTCCAGTCACTTCAAGGATGCCATCCATCCATCTTGCCCTTGGTCGGCCCCTCTTCCTTCTGCCTTCCACTTTCCCCAGCATCATTGTCTTCTCTAGGCTTTGCTGTCTCCTCATGATGTGGCCAAAGTACTTCAACTTTGTCTCTAGTATCCTTCCCTCCAATGAGCAGTCGGGCTTTATTTCCTGGAGGATGGACTGGTTGGATCTTCTCGCAGTCCAAGGCACTCTCAGAACTTTCCTCCAACACCACAGCTCAAAAGCATCGATCTTCCTTCGCTCAGCCTTCCCTAAGGTCCAGCTCTCACATCCGTAGGTTACTACAGGGAATACCATGGCTTTGACTAGGCGGATCTTTGTTGCCAGTGTGATTGTTCCGTTCTGCATTACCTTTAAGTTGCTGGAAACAGCCTCTCCTTGTGTTTCTCCCAGGCTGCTGCAGCCTCTGCAAGGCCTAAAAAGTTAGCAGCCAGAAGCAGGAAAGCCAGTTTGCAGGCCCTCTGCAATGATTGGCCAAAGAGTAGCTCTTTGGGCCTGCCCCTGCTTCCAGGGTAGAAGCAGCCATTTTGGAGGTCTCCCTGCCCCTTCAGTTTTAGGAAGAATCCATGATGTGCTGTTGGCAGACAGGTACCTCCGCAGATACCATTGTAAAAACAATTTAGTTTAATTGAGTAATTTAGTTTAATTGAGACCTATAGATTATAGATAGATAGATTTATTGAGTAATTGAGTTTAATTGAGTCATAGATAGGGAACAATTGAATATAGATAGAATTTATTAATATAGATGGAGTTTATTACTTATTGATTGTTTTGTAATATTGATAAGCTGAGCCAAGTCTACCAGGACTTCGTGAATAAATACCCTGTTTAATGTTTCTTGAAGTGGACTCAGTTATTCAAGAAAGCTCAATCTGCCTAAAGAAAGACCCCAGCAGTTTCGCCCAGACATAGATAGCAGCACGTAAAAGTTTTATTTTAAAGCGTCTGGGCGTAACGGCACAGTGATGTCTCTGCTCTTTACTATTTTATCGAGATTTGACATTTAGAAAAGGCAGAGGAACGAGAGACCAGATTGCCAATATCCGCTAGATAATGGAGAAAGGCAGGGAGTTGAAAAACATCTCTTTCTGTTTCATTGACTATTCTAAAGCCTTTGACTGTGTGGATCATAATAAATTGTGGCAAGTTCTTGGTGGGATGGGCATCCCAAGCCACCTTGTCTCTCTCCTGAGGAATCTGTACAAGGACCAAGTCGCAACAGTCAGAACTGACCACGGAACAACAGACTGGTTCAAGATTGGGAAAGGCGTACGGCAAGGCTGCATACTCTCACCCAACCTTTTTAACTTGTATGCAGAACACATCATGCGATGTGCGGGGCTTGATGAATGCAAGGCTGGGGTGAAAAATTGCTGGAAGAAACATTAACAACCTCAGATATGCAGATGACACCACTCTGATGGCCGAAAGCGAGGAGGAGCTGAGGCGCCTTCTAATCAAGGTGAAAGAAGAAAGCGCAAAAGCCGGGTTGCAGCTAAATCAAAAAAACCAAGATTATGGCAACAAGAATGATTGACAACTGGGAAATAGAGGGAGAAAACGTGGAGGCCGTGACAGACTTTGTATTTCTAGGTGCAAAGATTACTGCAGATGCAGACTGTGGCCAGGAAATCAGAAGACGCTTCCTTCTTGGGAGGAGAGCAATGTCCAATCTTGATAAAATATTCATGTGTATATCCCGTTTTTTCCTCTTTGTAGGACTCCATTTCTTTCCACAATAAAATAAAAGGTGTATTTAGGATTTCGGTTACTTCGGCCCAGTCTACACTACCATATAATCCAGATTATCAAGGCAGATAATCCACATTATTTGTTTAGAGCTGGAATATCAGAATCTACACTGCTATACAATCCAATTCAAAGTAGATAATGTGGATTTTATATGGCAGTGTAGCCCCAGCCTGCGCCCCCTTCTACACTGCCATATAATCCAGATTATCAAAGCAGATCATCCACATTATCTCTTTAGAGCTGGAATATCTGAGTCTACACAGCCATATAATCCAGTTCAAAGCAGATCATCTGGATTTTATATGGTAGTGTAGATCCAGCATGCTGCCCCTTCTACACTGCCATATAATCCAGATTATCAAGGTAGATAATCCACATTATCTTCTTTGAACTTGCTTATCTGAGTCTACACTGCCATATAATCCGGCTCAAAGCAGATCATCTGGATTTTTTATGGCAGTGTAGATCCAGCCTGCGCCCCCTTCTACTCTGTCATATAATCCAGATTATCAAATCAGATAATCCTCATTATGTGCTTTGAACTGGAATATCAGAGTCTACACTGCCATATAATCTTGTTCAAAACAGATAATGTGGATATTTTATATGGCAGTGTAGATGCAGCCTGCAGATCCTTCTACACTGCCATGTAATCCAGTTTATCAAATCAGATAAACCACATTATCTGTTTAGAACTGGATTATCGGAGTCTACGTTGCAATATAATCCAGTTCAAAGCAGATAATGTGGATTTTATATAGCAGTGTAGATCCATCCTGCAGGCCCTTCTACACTGCCATATAATCCAGATTATCAAGGCAGATAATTCACATTATCTTCTTTGAACTTGCTTATCTGAGTCTACACTGCCATATAATCCAGCTCAAAGCAGGTAATCTGGATTTTCTATGGCAGTGTAGATCCAGCCAGGCAGACCATACATGCCTTTCTCTCACTTTCAAAAAAACTAAAAGGTTTATTATGCAGAAATCTTTTTTAAATAATTTATTTAGAGGTTTTTTTTTTACCACACTCTTCAGCCACAACTTACTAAATGTTGACTTGCCCTCACACTTACAGTCTACATAAGGTAAGGTTCACTGTGCTGTCAAAGGCCTTCATGGCTGGAATCATTGGGTTGCTGTGAGTTTTCTGGGCTGTCTGGCCATGTTCCAGAAGCATTCTCTCCCGACGTTTTGTCCACATCTATGGCAGGCATCCTTAGAGGTTGTGAGGTCTGTTTGGAAACTAGGCAAGTGAGGAATGCCCAGGGTGGGAGAAAGAACTCTTGTCTGTTTGAGGCAGGTGTGAATGTTACAAATGGCCACCTTGATTAGCATTGAATGGCCTAATTTCCAACAGACCTCGCAACCTCTGAGGATGCCTGTCATAGATGTGGGTGAAACATCAGGAGATAATGCTTCATAAGGTTCATTGTCCGTATGCCTAATGGTGATAGTGCAGGCTGTCCCCATGTTACAAACGAGATAGATTATATAGGTTTGTTCTTAAGGTGAATTTGTCTGTAAATTGGAACGGGTACATTTTTAAAGTGTAGCTCCAGCCAAACATATAGATATATTAGCTTTATATAGCATAGGGTTTACACCTCTGTGTGGTTTGTCTTGCCCCTCTTCATAAGATATTGCTTCTGTGAACATTGGATTTTAAAAAACTTGGCTTGTTGTAGAAACAAGGGTTGGAGATAAAGCTTCAGTGGAAACCCCTTTTCCCATGGTAATAACTCTTTCAGGAGTGAATTTCCCTTCTGAGGAATAGATTTCTCTCACTTCCTGTTGTCTCAGGGCCCTTCCACACAGCCCTATATACCAGAATATCAAGGCAGAAAATCCCACATTATCTGTGTGTGGACTTAGATGACCCAGTTCAAAGCAGATATTGTGGGATCTTCTGCTTTGATATCCTGGGATATAGGGCTGTGTGGAAGGGCCCTCAGAGCTAGAAATGACACAAAGACTTGAAGAGTCAGAAATGACTTGATGAGTTAGAAATGACTTGAGGACACACCACAAAAACATCAAAATTGAATGTGGCCCTTCTGCCCTTTTGTGTTACTCCCTTCCTGCTTTCTTTTCCTCACATTTATATATTTTTCATCACCTCCTACTGTTTCCATGTCCACAACAATAGCATTCTGTTTGTAAGCTGCTGTCCTATGTCTGATACATCCCGAGGCTCAATTTTTTATTTTAGAGGACAATTAGCACCTTTCATTTACCTAAATACCCTGAAGGCATCACATCCTATTTGACCTTGGAAGTCAAGCAAAGTCAGGGCAGGTTAGTACCAGGAAAGGAGAGTGCCCGGAATACCGAGTGCTGTAGCCTATAATCAGAAAAGGGGCTTGGCATGCATTGACAGGCAACTTGAAGGCACACTTAAGTAAGTTCCTTTAACCAAGTACATACATTTGCACAGAAATACAACATAACCTTCAGTCAGCTGCCAAACAGGTGCTACCTTTTCAGAAAACTGAGCAGAAAGCAAGTCTGGGATACTTTATTTACTTCACTGACCATAATCTTCAAAAAGAAAGGGGATGATGGCAGACGTATCCCCCCTGTATGTGGAACGTGTGGAAGGTAGGCAAAAAAGATCTACATAGCCTCCAGGTGTCATTGCTTTATCTCAATCGACTCTAAACAGTATATTCAGTGGGGAGAGATGATGTGGATTGTGACACAGCAACATCTGGATGATTGCACTTTCTCCATCTTTACTGTGCAAAATAATTAATATTGTTTCACCACATGAAGAATTTGGTTGATATGATTGCTTTGATGGACTGGATGAGTTGTTTGCTTATTAGTCAATTAAAGTTCATCACAAATTAAATTACTTGTAAATATAGGATTTCCTGGGGAAAGTAATATTTGTTCATATGATTTCA
This sequence comes from Anolis sagrei ordinatus, assembly GCF_025583915.1. Classification (NCBI taxonomy): domain Eukaryota; kingdom Metazoa; phylum Chordata; class Lepidosauria; order Squamata; family Anolidae; genus Anolis; species Anolis sagrei. The sequence continues at coordinate 9,398,046 of NW_026847771.1, read as the reverse complement.
TAAAAATAAAATAATTTCTTGCAGGATCAGACCAAGGTCCAACTATGTCCAGTTGTAGCCAGTTGGATATCTTTGGAAGAGCATCATAACAATAGTTTTTGCTTATTACTGATATTCAGAGGTATATTCCTGTTTACAAGTCGCTCGCAGCTATATAAATTTGTTGATCCTTATCTCTTGAGGTTATGCCTTGTATGAAAGTTGTACTTCTAGCAGTCCTAAGTCTGCTGTTCATAACTCTTGTTGAGTGACCCCAGGCTCTTAGTAGTGACAGAGAGAGTTCCCCTGCTTCATCTCTCTTACCGGCACCCACAGCCCTCCACCACCATATCCTGATAGGTCTTAAGGACCACCATGTCATGTTGATCCAGATAGAGCATAGCTATGGGACTGAGGTCTGTAGGAACACAAGATGGCTTAGGTACTTTGGAGTTCACAGAATTCAACATTGTCTGCACCACAGCATGACTGGAGGAATTCATATGGTCGGCCAGTGGGAACCGGCACTCCCCAGAGCAGTAGAATGCGTGGTAGCCACTGGGGGCAACTATCCAATCGTTCCAACCAACCTCTTTGAAATCTACAAAGAGGCGGTGCCTTCTGCACTTGGTACTGGTTTTAGTCTTTGCCTTTAGGCTCTTGAGTTTGTTCTTGGAGACTGTACCTTTTGTAGGTTTTCTGCCTCCTTTCTGGGTTAGTGCATTTGACAAACTTTTGCTGTGTCTTTTTCCACGTGTCAGGGGTTGCCCTCTTTGGTCATGGCTATAAGTGACTAGTAAAGGCCTCTCCAGAGCCCACTGAGCTGCCTCCTCTCCAAGAGACCGTCTTGCACGAAGGAGTGTATGGTGCTCTTGAAGGTTATAACTTTTGTTTGGGTGCTCCACCTCAACAAGAAACCCAAGATGAAGCTTCTGGTCCTTGGTCATCTTATAGGCAGGAGTTACATCAAAGCTCTCCCACTTGGGCTGGTTTGGAGCCAAGAATTTGCGGGCCAGAAGTCTGCTCTTGTTTCTGGAAATGGGTGGGGAATCCATTGTGTGGTAGACGTTGATGTGAAAACCCCTGCTTTCCCTCTCTTTGTGGTAGAGGCGGAACTCAAGGGCGGTCAGCTCCTCCTCTGCAGGAAGCAAGGTGAGGTTGAACAAGAAGTAAAATGCATTTCCCACAAGTTCAGGAAAGTAATCCGGATCCTCTAGAAGTGGAACAGAATAAAGATTAATGAGGAATTTGAGACTAAGCTTCAAATTTGCAGAACTATGTAGCTGTATCCAACCAAGAACCCCTCTATTCATGTTTGTCACAACAACTGGCCAGATGTCTGAGAGGCTCCCAAACATCCCATGAAAATAATGGCCTTTTGGAAAGCAATGGAGCCCAAGAGGTATATATTGCCCCTGAAATGGAAATGTAACTTGGACATTCGAGGTTGGATCCAGTCTTAGTTGTACCTGGGACTTGTGATAGTCATGATTAATTTTAAGCCCTTATAGTTTCAATAGGTCTGCTCTTCTGTCCAAGTATTAAAAGACCTGGCCCTGCATTATTTATGTCATGGGGTGGAATTGAGTAGTAGCAGTAGGCACCAGTGAACATACTGGAAGTACAACTAAGTTTCGTTCCAAGCTCCATCCTTCATCGCTTTGTCCATTTGAATTAATTATGAAGACAGGTAGGTTTGCAGAAGTTCTGCACTAATCCATAAATTATTTGTTTATTTTACTAGTTTGGAGCTCTGAAATGTGAATTGCACTTGTGATTTTATTCTTAGATTTGATGTTAAAAAAAACCTTACCTGTGCTATGCTATCTTTCTCTGAAATGGCTCTATGTATGACACAGTGTATGGTCAACTAGCTTCGGTGACTGCTTTAAAAAACCCTCCTCTTAGCTTACCTTTCCTCTGTATTATGCCATCCAGATGTTTTGTACCTAAATGTATCCTCAATGAGTGTAGCCATTTATCAGGAATCTTTGGAACTGGTCCAGAACATTTGGAGGGTCCCAGGTTCAAATGGCCAGTCTAAGCTATGACACAATTACCCTCCATATTCTGTAGGTGGCACTGCAGCCAAGGCAAATGCGAGAAGGAGCATCTCACATTGAATACGATTCAGGAACACAATCGCCAGGAAGCATTCTAAAAGTTTTTTAACTTTGGAGAGTTCTGCTTTCTTTCCTTTTGAAATGAAGTGTGCTTAATCTTTGGAGATGGATAGGTCTACATAACAACAGGCAAAACTGCTGGGTGGCAGGTGTTTATTCACACTGTAGTAAGAGCAACTTCATACTCCTTGGCATGACTCCATTCTATGGAATCCTGGGTTTTGTAGTCCATAAAACACTTACAATTCTATGCCAAAGGATTCGGGTCCAGGAGAGTGCAGCAGAGGATTATAGGGCTTTTACCAAAGTATAAGTCCCAGATTAACATAAGATAGTGGAATCCTATAGCTATAATTGGGTTCTGCATATATAACTGACTATCTGGCATAATGTTGTACCCTTGGTTTGTACTATTGAGCACTTTGCCTTTGAAGCCTTTGTATCACCTGATCCTTTCAACTGGAGATCCTGGACATTATCCCTTGGATCTCCTGCCTGTGTTCTTTCCATGGCGCTATGGTTCCTCTTCCTTAAGCAATGCAATCAGTGTGAGCTCTACTTGATTTTTGACTTTTCCTTTGTGCCTCTACTCATGTTCAAGTCCCCTTTCCCCTTTGTTAACCCATCCATCCCCTCTCAATTCTGCTACCCTTATACAACAGACCCAGACTTTCTGCAGAAGAGTGAGCAAAGTATTCAAAAGGGTGGCCTCACCGACATGATGAAACGTGCGCACAGTGTTGGCTCTTCCTGCCTGTTCCTCCAAGAAAGATAGATCCGTTCCCTGAAAGGAGGGAGGAGCCCTTCCTAAGGCAAATTGGTACAAATCCAGCAGGTACTGGGGGACCACGTGGCCTGGTTTTGGTTCCGGCCGCCTTTGTAAGCCTAGGCGCCTTAACAGGATAGTATGGAGGGCCTGGATTGGCAGTTCCTTGGGGTCATGCTTGTCGGTTCCAGGTGATGCTCCCTGGGGGGCTTCAGATTCCCAGAAGGCAAGTGATACAAAAAGCATCGACAGAACAGTCAAGTTACCAGACACCATTGTGGAACTGGGGTAGAGAAAAAGAGAAGGGAAAGTGTAATTAGTTAATGTGGCATGTGGTTAGATGCTCTGCTCTCTTGCACAGCCACCCACAAACCAACCATACAAAACCCAATATATATTACTGTACAGGCAGTTCCTGGATTGCAAACAAAGAATGGAGGTGAAACTACAGGAAGTGAAAGAAATATACCCCTCGGGAAATTCACTCCTGAAAGAGTTATCATGGGGAAAAGGTCTCCACTGAATTCTTGTTTCTACAACAAGCCAATTTTTTCAAAATTCAATGACCACAGGGACAGAAAGTGGAGTGAAATCTTCTGAACTGGGGCAGAGACAGCAAACAAACACCACAGGAGTTTAATGACGGCCCTGGCCCAATTTACCTGTCTGAACTCATCTCCCCCTATGAACCACCGCAAAGATTAAGATCTTCTGGGGAGGCCCTGCTCTCGGTCCCACCACCATCACAGGTGCGTTTGACGGGGACGAGAGACAGGGCCTTCTCAGTAATTGCCCCTTAGCTATGGAACTCCCTTCCTAATGAGATCAGGTCAGCCCCCTCCCTCTTGTCCTTTAGAAGGATGATAAAAACGTGGCTGTGGGACCGAGCCTTTGGGATTGTGCAATGAGACAGCAATAGGAACCCTWAGTATGCCAACCAAATTCGATATGGTTGTTGAGACAGTTTTAACTAGTGGATTTTAATGTCGAGATATATGATTTTAATGCTTTTGTATGTGTATGGTATAATATGTTTCGGCATTGAATGTTTGCCATTTATATGTTGTGCTCCACCCTGACTCCCCTTCGGAGTGAGAAGGACAGAATAKAAATGCTTTAAATAAATAAATAAATGATTCCCTATGCCAGGGGTCCTCAAACTATGGYCCAGGGGCTGGATGCGGCCTTGCAAGGTYATTTACCCGGCCCTCACTCAGGGTCAACCTAAGTCTGAAACRACGTGAAAGTACACACAACAACAACTATCTCATCAGCCAAAAGMAGACCCACACTTCCCACTAAAATACTAATAAGTTTATATTTGTTAAAATTGTTCTTCATTTTAATTATTGTATTATTTTAAGTGTTTTTGCACTACAAATAAAATATGTGCAGTGTGCATAGGAATAAATTCATGTTTTGTTTTGCTTTTTCATATTATAATCCGGCCTTCCATCAGTTTGAGGGACTGTGACCCCTGCCATATGCAATGAAAAACTCTCTCTCTGTGTGTATGTGTGTGTGTGTATTCCTACTTACATACCTATTCCAACTTACATAGAAAATAAACTTAGGAACCTATCTTGTTCATAACTTGGGGACTAACTGTACAAATACACCTATTACTATTGAGAAGTCAGTGTGCTTTTTAAAAAATTACACAGCAGAAAAATAGCATCCCCTATTGATGGTCCCAAGACATGGCCCTTACACTGAATGTTTCATTCAGTGGTGTTCCTTGCACCATTTTGCCCTTGCATTTCACCTCAGCTTGAGTGCCTTTTAAAAATATCTTCCAGACACCATTAAAGATCCAGTGGGAAGAACTTTGCTGTCAGAAGTTATAACTGAACCTTTCATTAGCCTCCAGATTCACTACGAAAAGACGGAGGTAAAACCCCAGGGATGTCCAAATACATTTCCTCCATCAAAATACTGTTTTGGCTTTGCAAAATGATTTCAGTGTTGAAAATGGGTTCTGGCAAGTTAGGCATCCCATCTTTTAAGTGGAGTGTTAGTTTAGCGATTGAGCATTTTCCCCTCGTTTTGAGCTGGATTGCTCTCCCTGAGGGGACCTTTGTGCCTGGTATACAAGGTGTCATAGCCTCTTTTGACAATCTGGCCTCTTTTTCTGCTCTTGATTGTTGTTCATAGGTGAAGGTTTCTCACCCAATCTCTTCCCAAGGCTTGAGGGAATCATCTCCTGTGTTATTCACCCTCCCAAGAGGACATTTTGCAGGTGGACAATTGGAGCCACAAAGGGCTTGCCAAATACTATACAAAAACATATTGTATTCTTGGATCTTTAAGGAAAGCAAGCAGATTGAGTGGGGATTGTTCCCAATTGCATCTTTGGAAGAGGAAGCTCGTTCTTTGGCTTTCACAAATAGGTTTGATAATGTAAATAGCCTTCACTCGCACCCATCTAATAACACTGTGTAACATAATTTTTGTTCTTGTGTTATAAATGTAATTTCCTAATTGGTTATATCATTAAAAACATGGGGAAAGTCTATTAAACTGCAAAAACTTTGTTTTTTGTGGTCTGTACAAAAGTTAAAAATGGAATATTGTCATTAATGAACTTTACAACTGTATCCTACACAATTAAGTAGGACACAACACTTTAAAACGAGGAACAGATTTTTTTTCAAATTTTGTTACATAGTGTAACCAACAGTGGTCAGGAAGGAGGAGCAGGTGAACCACAATATACACACATATACATACACAGAGAGAGTAGAGTCTTGCTTAGGCAACATAAATGGGCCGGCAGAACGTTAGATAAGCGAAAATGTTGGATAATAAGGAGGGACTAAGGAAAAACCTATTAAACGTCAAATTACGTTATGATTACGTTACGATTTTCCAAATTAAGCACCAAAAATCATGTTTTATAACAAATTAACAGAAAAGGCAGTTCAATACACAGTAATGTGATGTAGTAATTAGTGTATTGACGAATTTAGCACCAAAACAGACAAGGGTTCTTTCTTTCTTCCACCCTGGACTGCATTGGATAATACAAAATGTTGGATATGCGAAGGTTGGATAAGCGAGACTATACTGTACATACATACATACATACACAGAGAGAGATTTCTTTTCTTTGACGTGGCATTGTGCACCAGGTTGGACTGAACTGGGCAGGGCTTCTTTTATAAGTAGAACTCCATGCAAGGGAACACCTCAGTGCTGGAGTGTTTGAACCACCCCCATTCTCCAAGCTCCACACCTTCTGCAAATTATAAGTTTTCCCCAGGCGTTTAGTAATTACTACTATTACATATGTCTAAATCCACAAGGTAGGCATGGTAGATGAAAAGAGTACCACCCAGTGCCCCTTAAATCTTAGGAAACCACCTTGCGAAAGCAAAGCATTGTGGTTCTCTGTGTGAGTGTTCTGTATTTCCCCTGCTTCTTCTCAGAAGTACTTACTTGCAAGAGTAGAGGTTGTTGGCGAGAATCCATGTTTTTCTCCTCTTTGCAGATCCAGTGACCTCTCCTTCCGCTTCTATCCTTCAAGCCTCTCCCAACCAGGCTGGCTGTTTGGGGTTATCCATGCCAAGCAAGAGCCCTCACTGCCTTATGGGCATACCCAGTCCTTCTTGGCAGCCTCTGTCCCCTTTCCTTCTTCACTCAGCAAATGAGAGAGGCCGTCTCCCGGTTCTTTGCCAGAGTGTCGGGCTCAGCCCGCCCTGCCTGTGGAGGTGCCGTTCTTACGGCATTCAGGATGTGATGTCAACCAGGCGAGGGGCCTGAGCCAGAACAAACAAGTTGTTGTGAGATTGTTGCCTCTTCACTTGCCAAAGCAGCACAGTGGCCCTTTTGGACTTGACTGCATCCTTGGGTCCTACAAGGAAAGTAAGAGGACTGGGTCCCCAGATGGGGAATGGGAGCCATTATCAACTCCGCTCCATTAAATATCAGACATTTGTTGTGTCCATGTTGCACTAGGGCTAAGTGTATAAGGTGGTTCCCAGTCATTAGGTACAAGGTCTTTACCCTATCCAGCCTTGGCTCCTGTGTGCAGTATCTAGATCTGAATCTGTTGTGCCCCTCACCAAGCTTCACATATATATGTTGATCCCTCCCAAATCAGAATTTTGCCCCACCAAACAACAAAAGAAATGTATTCAAAAAGGGGTGTAGTTATTGGTGGGGGGGGGACCATAGAGTCTCCCCCCACGCAATGTAGGTATTGCATCTTAAACCCAGGGGACCTTTTCATTAGCCACCCAACAACTGTGGAATGACCTGCTGGAAGAGCTCCAACAGCTAAACAAAATGCTGGAATGTAAAATGCAATTGAAGAGCCATCTCTTCCAGCAGGCCTACCCAGTCAACTTCCAATAATGAGTTTGATTTACATTCTGTTGCCACTAGATGTCAATTCTGTAACTGTGTTTGGTATGAGTTTTCATGAGTGTGTGTGTGTTTATGTATGTAATTTAGTAATTTACTGTATTTTTATGTTCACTTGTTTTTGAACTTCTTGTACACTGCCTTGAGCGATCAGAAGAGGCAGATAATAAAATTTATTATTATTGTTGTTGTTGTTGTTCATTCGTTCAGTCGTCTCCGACTCTTCGTGACCTCATGGACCAGCCCACGCCAGAGCTCCCTGTCGGCCGTTACCACCCCCAGCTCCCTCAAGGTCAGTCCAGTCACTTCAAGGATGCCATCCATCCATCTTGCCCTTGGTCGGCCCCTCTTCCTTTTGCCTTCCACTTTCCCCAGCATAATTGTCTTCTCTAGGCTTTCCTGTCTCCTCATTATGTGGCCAAAGTACTTCAACTTTGTCTCTAGTATCTTTTCCTCCAGTGAGCAGTCGGGCTTTATTTCCTGGAGGATGGACTGGTTGGATCTTCTCGCAGTCCAAGGCACTCTCAGAACTTTCCTCCAACACCACAGCTCAAAAGCATCGATCTTCCTTCGCTCAGCCTTCCCTAAGGTCCAGCTCTCACATCCGTAGGTTACTACAGGGAATACCATGGCTTTGACTAGGCGGATCTTTGTTGCCAGTCTGATGTCTCTACTCTGTATTATTTTATCGAGATTGGACATTGCTCTCCTCCCAAGAAGTAAGCGTCTTCTGATTTCCTGGCCACAGTCTGCATCTGCAGTAATCTTTGCGCCTAGAAATACAAAGTCTGTCATGGCCTCCACGGTTTCTCCCTCTATTTTCCAGTTGTCAATCATTCTTATTATTATTATTATTATTATTATTATTATTATTATTATTCATTATTATTAAATAATAACAACACTGTCTCACTGAAAGCAATTTTTCTTTATTCCCCAGCCAACTTTCAATAACGAGTTTCAATTTACATTCTGTTGCCACTATATGTCAATTCTGTAGTTGTGTTTGGTATAAGTTTTCATAAGTCTGTGTGTGTTCATGTTTGTCATTTAGTAATTTATTGTATTTTATGTTCATTTGTTTTGAATTTCTTGTATCCTGCCTCAAGCCATCAGGAGAGGCAGATAATAAATAATGAATAATTATTATTATTATTTGAAAAACAACAAGATTAGTACACAGCAAACAAGATCACTCTGCTGGCTGTTGTATTGAATCACACGTCGGACACTTCCCAAGTGTCTAGGACTATGTGATATATCGGCTATTATTATTATTAATAATAATAAATAAGGACACTGTCTCACTGAAAGCAATTTTTCTTTAGTCAGCAGATTTCCATAAAGACACTGAAAATCATTTGCACCTTAAGAACTCTTTGTATTTGCTCTGTTCCTGTTTCCTAGGTCAGTGTGCCTGGTCGTTTTCTTTGATGCTTAAATCATATCTTTAGATATCAGAGTTTTAAATGACTGGAGTTCTCAACATTTGGGGACTGAAGGAAATTCATTTAGGATAGAATATTTGGGGTCCCCTCTGACTCTGTTGTTTACGACGTACCCTTTATGCTGATAATTACCAACCCCACCAAAAAAGATGATTCTGCTGACCTCTCAAAAGAGTGCCGGAAGTCCTCACGATGTGGGCTTGGTTAATAAATTTTTGTTGGCCCAAATCTGACAGCTGGGAATATTTGTGTACCTACAAAGTCAATGGTGGTTTTTGTGTTTAGTGCCTTTGCTGCTTTCTTCACCCTGCTTTTCTTTACAGCATCGTGTATGACTCTTCCCGGGTCATGTTTATACAGAAGCCTGTGCCTTAGCCTAGCTGGAAAAAACAACTCCCCGGTGTCATGCCCAAGAGTGCACCGGGTGGAGGCCAAGTCCTTATCAGCCCAGCTGGAGCGGGCTTCTAGGGGCCGGTGCTTCCTCCAGCGCCAGACAGCACGCGTCGGGAATGAGCCGTCTGTGGAAAGAGCACATAAACAGGCCTGCAGAGGAAACTTTGCGGTCATCATCCAGGCTTTAGGAACAAACACACCGCATAGGAATGTGGCCCAATCAGCAGAATGGAAAGCAGGGTTGGTGGGGAGAAGGTAATCTCCACCAAGGCTGAAACCTGTGGCATTTCCGCCCAGAAGCTCCACTATAGTGGCAAAGCAGAAGCTGAAAAAGGCAACTAACAGGCTACGTTAACTCTGGCTGCCAATGCTAAGAAATCACCTCTCCCTCCCAGAGGGAGATGTGGCAAGGCCCCCCAATAAGAATTCTCACCCCTCCTGAAATTTTCCTCCACCTCCCATGGTGTAGTGTAGTGGCACTCTTAAATCTTAACTTGAGCATTTAGAACTATAATTAATATAATATCTGCTAGGATTAGGAGTGGCCTGGTTCTGGTAGCTGGTTTCTGGGACACCGTTTCTCAATCTAGGGGTCGCAAGGGGGTGTCAGAGGGGTCGCCAAAGACCATCAGAAAACACAATATTTTCTGTTGGTCATAGGGGTTCCTTGTGAGAAGTTTGGTCCAATTCTATTGTTGGTGGGGTTCAGAATGCTCTTTGATTGTACGTGAACTATAAATCCCAGCAACTCCAACTCCCAAATGTCAAGTTTATTTTCCCCAAACTCCACCAGTGCTCACATTTGGGCACGTTGAGCATTCATTCCAACTTTGGTCCAGATCCAACATTGTTTGAGTCCACAGTGTTCTCTGGATGTAGGTGAACTACAACTCCAAAACTCAAGATTAATCCCCACCAAACTCTTCCAATATTTTCTGTTGGTCATGGGAGTTCTATGTGCCAAGTTTTGTTCAATTCCATCATTGGTGAAGTTTGGACTGCTATGATTGTAGCTTAACTATAAATCCCAGCAACTACAGCTCCCAAATGACAAAATCAATTCCCAACCCCACCAGTATTCAAGTTTGGGCGTACTGGATATTTGTGCCAAATTTGGTCCAGTGAAAGAAAATACGTCCTGCATATCAGATATTTACATTACGATTCATAACAGTAGCAAAATTACAGTTATGAACCCTTGTGCTGGCAGGACTGAAGACCAACAGGTCGGAGGTTCAAATCTGGGGAGAGCGAAGATGAGCTCCATCTGTCAGCTCCAGCTCCCCGTGTGGGTACATGAGAGAAGCCTCCCACATGGATGGTAAAACATCAAAACATCCAAGCGTCCCTGGGGTAACATCCTTGCAAACGGCCAGTTCTCTCACACCAAAAGCAACTTGCAGTTTCTCAAATCCTGACACAGAAAAAAAAATCACTCCATAATGATTTTCTGCCACAAACTATGAGAATTCTAGTTTGGAGTGTTAAGGTTGTCTGGCTGCACCTTCTGCAAATTACAAGTTCTACTCCTATCCATTGGATTAGTATTAGGGCATCTTCATTAGTACATGGTACTGTATAGGCAAATCCACTACGTTTGTGTCCCGTTTTCTGCCATGAGCGAGCCCCACTTGCTTTCCTTTCTGTGCTGGAGTTATCCTTGGCTATAGCAGGCGATTTCTTCGGCTGGCTGTCGAAAACATCCTCTTTGCTGCTGACCCTCAGCTTGGCCGCCAGCCAGAAGGGATGTTGGCACAGCAAGGGAGCGTCAAGTTGGTGCCGCCACTGTCCAAAGGGGAAAATCAGCCGTCCTCGCACAACACTTCCTGTTTACAGGTCCTGCAAGCCTGTGTTAACCCTCCTGTTGCTGAGACGTCCAGCCTTTGCCATGTTAGCAGGCAAGAGTGGTCTTCCAGTCCAGTATAGTTTGACATGCCTCAAATCCTTGGCAAAGTCCAACATTCTTGCCATAGTGGCTCATACGCTGCCAGTATTCCCTCATCTTTCTACATCCATTTGCCAACATAGGACAACTGTGTGTGAAATGTGTGGGATCTTGAATGCAACTATTAAAAGTTTATGGACTATGAAGTCTTTTAAAAATTGTGTGAGGCATTTTAAGAACTGCTTTAGTACTTTCACATGTTTATCCTGCGGCAGGTTTTATTTTATGTAGCATTAGAATATGGCCTCTTTTTCTAAATAGTACCTTAACACAGCCAAGATCTACAGAAAAGTAAAGCCACATGGTTACATCTTCCTTTTTTCTTCTTGTGCCACCAGTCTAAAATGAAAGTTCCCGTTGCTGTTATTCGTCTGCCCCGTGGACCTGATGGGTCAAGCCGTGGCTTTGACCCCAACTCTCTTCGTTTCCAGGAGCTGGGCCCTACCAGCCTCTCCTCTGTGGGTTGTGGGAATACGGCAGACCTGGAATTGGAGCAGCAAAGCCGAGTGGCACTGCGGGAACGCTACCTGCGCAGCCTCTTGGCTATGGCTGGGCGGCCTGTCCAGTTCACTTTGCACGAGAGGGTGAGCGTCACCGCCTTGTTTAGAGCTTCAGACATTGACATCCTGAACTTCCAGGTTTCTGAACTGCAGACTCCGCTGGGGATACAGAAGGAAGCCCTCCTCCGCTGCTCAGACATCATTGCTTACTCTTTTGAGCTGTGAAGGCTGCCCCATCCCAGTTGCCTTTTTTAATAATAAAAGCGTTTGTGAAAAACAAGTGTGTGGTCCTCTGAGAGTTGCAAAAAGCAAATCGAAATGTACTTAGGTCAGTAATCACAACACTGTGTGCAAGTGGCATTGGTCAGTTTAGAAATACTATTCCCCAAGCTGCGGTCTTCCAAGTGCTCTGGGCATCAGTTTCCAGAATCTCTGGCTGTTGGTCAAAGCAGTTGAGGCTTCTGAGAGATGAAGTCCAAAATATCTGGAAGACTAGACTTTGGGAACTACTAGTTTTAGATCTTTCTTGCTTAAAGGTATTTTTGTTGCACTGCAAAGCTTAGGCTCTTTCAAAGATTACTGAATACTAGTCATGGGCCCGATTCATTTTGATTCATTTTTCTGTTTTGTTCCGTCTATTCAAATGGCACGAAACTGAAAGGCCCCTCCTGGAACGAAAACACAACTAAAATTACAACAGCAAAACAGCAGAGAGGAAACAACCAGGCACATCTTAACACCTCTCAACAAAAGATTTTCCCAGGCTCAGCCAGGCCTTCAAATGCTAATGAAGGTGGTCAGTTGAAACATTCACACCTAGCTCCAGCAGAGAAGAGCTCTTTGCCCCACCCCAGCCATTCCACAGATATATAAACCCATTGTCCTAATTCCAACAGACCTCACTACCTCTGAGGATGCTTGCCATAGATGCAGGCGAAACGTCAGGAGAAATGCCTCTAGAACATGGCCCTATAGCCCGAAAAACCCACAAGAACCTAGTGATTCCAGCCATGAAAGCCTTCGACAATACAGAAAACACAATCGATACGAAAGGTAGATGGGAGCAGATACTGACTCCAAGTCTGCTTTTCGGATTGTCTGAGGTCTGGCAGGACCTGCAGCTGAGCGTTGAGTAAGGAGCATTCTTTGCTCAGGTGCAGGCTTTGGGCCTGTGCACCCAAGCCTCGCAGGGCCTGCAGCTGATCGCTGAGTATGGAGCGCTCCTTACTTGGTGCTCAGCTGTAGGCACCCTGGTGCTTTGGGCCTACACACCCAGACCTGGCAGGGCCTCCAGCTGAGCACCGAGTAAGGAGCGTTCCTTACTCAGTGCTTGTTTGCAGTCCCTGCCAGGCCTGAGCACATAGGCCCAAAGCGCAGGAGTGTCTGCAGCTGAGCACCAAGTAAGAAGTGCTTGGCTGCAGGACCTGCGAGGCCTGGGCGTGTAGGCCAAAGTCTGCGAAGTCAACCCCCCCCCCTTCCCGGCCAATAATGGGCCAAGATAAAATGTATATTTTGGCCCCAAAATGAAAAATAAATATCTGACCTCCCAATTTCGGGAGGATCAGACAAAAACAGATTGAGACCCCCACCAAAAGCCAGGACACAAAACAGATAAAGTTAAGTCCTGAATGCACATGGCTACTGAATATCTGCCTCATGTGCATATGGTATTTGAGATGGTGCAGTTTTTGCATTGGAAGGGAAGATAATGGATCCCTTTATGTGCCTGAATTGTATGAGTGGGTTTTTAATTCCTCTCTCCAGCATATGTAAACAGCCTCCAGAATCTGACCATTGAAGCTGTCATCAGACAAATTAATTTTTGTTAAGGAAAGACTGTGGAACATATTACTTCATCTCCTCTCATTTTATGACCAACACCCAAGCTACGAACAAAATCAGTTCTATAGGTTCATTTTTAAGCTGAATTTCTATGTAAGTCAAAACAGGTACTTTTTGAAGTGTAACTTCACACACACACATATATATATACTAGCCGTCCCCTGCCATGCGTTGCTGTGGCCCTCATGGGGGTTCTGTGTGGGAAGTTTGGCCCAATTCTATCATTGGTGGGGTTCAGAGTGCTCTGCGATTGTAGGTAAGCTATAAATCCCAGCAAGTACAACTCCCAAATGTCAAGATTCTATTTTCCCCAAACTCCACTAGTGTTCACATTTGGGCATATTGAGTATTCTTGTAGAGTTTGGTCCAGATCCATCATTGTTTGAGTCCACAGTGATCTCTGGATGTAGGTGAACTACAACTCCAAAACCAAAGGACACTGCCCACCAAACCCTTCCAGTATTTTCTGTTGGTCATGGGAGAACTGTGTGCCAAGTTTGGTTCAATTCCATCGTTGGTGGGGTTCAGAATGCTCTTTGATTGTAGGTGAACTATAAATCCCAGCAACTACAACTCCCAAATGACAAAATCAATTTTTTTTTAGTGAAGGACATACATTTGGTTGTTAGGTGTCTTGTGTCAAAATTTGGTGTCAATTAGTCCAGTGGTTTTTGAGTTTTGTTAATCCCACAAACAAACATTACATTTTTATTTATATTGATTGGACCTTTGAATAGCATAGGAAAGGGTGAACACCCCTGTGGAATTGGTTTTGCTGTCTGTGCCCCTGTTCAGAGGATTTCACCTCACCTTTTTACCCCAGTGACAACTGTATTTTGAAACATTTGGCTTGTAGAAACAAGTATTGGGGATAAAGCTTCAGTGCAGCCCCCTTTTCCCCATTATAACTCTTTTCATGAGTTAATTTCCTTTCCCAGGGAAAGATTTCTCTCACTTCCTGTTGTCTCACCCCTGTTGTTATCTATGAGTTATTTGTGTCTGGTGTTTGTAACTTGGGGACTCTGCCTATATTCTGTAAATACTTCCGCACTGGTATTAATTAATTGCCAATCACCTAATTTTTAATGGCTTTTCAGAAAGAAAATATGGGTACAGTGAAAAGGGTTTTTTTTTTGTTTTTTTATTTTTCAATTTAATTTTTTGACAACTTAAAAACAAAACCAGCAATATACAGCATTATTTCACAGCATGGTTACAAGGGGCTGGGTGAAATGTGGTGAGGAAGAGAGAGGATTGCCAACAGCGTTGCACCAGAAATCGCTCCCTAGTGACGATAGTGGGGACTCCGGGATCGGGATCGCGAATGCCTAGAAAGAGTAGAAGAGCGGGTCAAATTGCAAGATAAATACCAATATACCTCCAGGCCAATGGAGCGATTAAAAAAAAGATTTTACCTCCGCGAAGAGCTATATTCTCGACCTGCAAGGCAAATGGGGAAAAGCAAAAAAAACACAAAAAAACCCATTAATATACATCTCCAGATTACACCCCCCCCCCTTGAATTACTGAAATCTGCTTATTGATGATAAAAGAATTTCCGCAAGTGCAATAATGGAAGGGTGGGATTGGACATTAGAGTCAGTGACTAAGAGCACATCTCAGACACAGTCAAAGAGAATTAAAACACGTTCTGTGTTCCTCTTCCTATCTGGCAATACATTTTGGGGGTCTTAGATGCCCCAAATCCATCAGAGGAGGATAGGAATAGGAACGGAGGAGCTGCCTTTCTGAAGCAAAGGCTGGAAACATTATTTTGGACAAATCTCCTGTATGTAGTCTTTGCACATCAGGAAGTCGTTTGAAAAACCATTTCCAAGCCTTGCTACATCCATATCCTGGACCAGGCTGTGGCACAGCTAGTTAGCAGCCAGCTGCATTAAATCACTACTGACCGACTCAGGGCGGATTACAATGTACATATACATGGCAAACATTCAATGCCATAGACACACAACATATAGACAAACACAAGGAGGCTATTCAACATTCCAGCTTTTTCATGAGGGTATTCTGGCCACCAGGGGAGCTGTCGCTTCACCGTCCGTTTGTGACACTGATAAAGTACTTCCTCATTCTTTACATACTTGCTGGAGATTTTTATGGCACATTCAAAACTGCAAATACGGCACCTGTACGACCCCAGATACCTCCACCTGCACTTTCTCTCAAAATGGCAACAGAAAATGAAGCAACATCAGTTCCTGATGCCATTTTGAGAGGAACTGCAGAGAAAAAATAGAGGTACCTGGGCTCATTGGATATTGGAAGGGAAAGGTTATAGCTTTGGAGTCATCTGAAAGAGACACTGGTCTGAGGTGCTTCTGCAATCCTTTTCCTGGGCACCAAAGACACAGCCAGCTGTATTTGCAATGCCTCCATCTCTCCACTAGCAAGTAACCACTAGTGGAAGAGAGGCCTCTGCAGAAGAAGAAGGGTGAGATTATCATTGTTCTGCTTGTGTGGATCATGCAGGATTGTGGCCACTATTTTGATTCCCATGGTCCATACCCCACACCCCACTCCTCTTTCTCAGCACTAGGCACTCACTGTAGCGTGGGGAAGGAGAGCGGCTCTGGCGGCTGTACTGCCTCTCCCATTCCTCCCGCTCCTTCTCCCGACGCTCCCGCTCCCTGCCGAGAGAAGAAGTTGGTGATCAACAAAAGAGGACCTCTGATTCATTCCCTTCCCCCGCTACATTCCCTTCCCACCACTCCACATCGAGGCTAAGAAAAACCCCAAGAGGCATTACTTCATTCGGATCTTCCGAGCCATGGCACGTAACTCATCTTCTCGCTCCTGGAAGAGAGAAGAGTGTAATGTGGTCAGCTGACAGACAACTACAACAAACAGCAGGGAATCCAAACAATGTCCAATTATTCCCACTTGAGAGAAAGAAGCTTGGCAATCCACAGTTGGGCCTCCACACTTGCAGGTTTAACTTTTGTGGATTTTATTATTTGCAGATTGGATTGGTATGTTTTCTCTAGGCCCTCCAGCATGACTCTATGGTCAACTTCTTAAAAAATCCTTAAAAGGGAGTAACTTTCTATATTTTTTTGCTCGCGAATGGAAAGCAGAAGCTAGCTACACTGTATTGAAGTATCTCAGCAGAGCCAATGGTGTTATTAATGTAAGTTAGAATTGATTTGTAGTATTTGTAGTGATTTGTTTATATAAGAATTTTTTTAAAAAAATGTATCTGGGTGCCACTTAGCATATCTTTTTTTTTTTTTGTCCTCTTTGAATTTAGTTTGTAAAAACCACAGAAGTGACTATGACATTTGATTGAATGAAATAGCCCCGAAGAAGCCTGATGAAGAGAATCTACTCTTGAAACAAGGACACAAAACACCCGGGGAACCTTGTTGTGTATTCCTAAGTTTGCTGAACACAACGCGAATTGTTTCCAAGTTTGATGTATTCTACGTGAACTATATTCCCAAGTTTATGGAACACTACGATGTTTTCCCAAGTTTGCTGAACACAATATGAATTGTTTCTAAGTTTGATATATTCAACGTGAACTATATTCCCAAGTTTGTGGAACACCTCGTTAAAATATTTGTTGAAAACTTTGTGGACATACTGAAATTGTTCTATTTGACCTATATAATTATTTTGTAAATCTTATATATTGTGTTTGTTGCACTATCAAAGTGTGTCCTGTATGTACTATGACAGTTACTTAAACTGGTATCTGTACTTAAGTTCATTATAATAGGACAATTACATATTTACAATTCATTTATAGATATCTGTGTTATTTAAGCAACTTCCATGACTACCAGAAAATATATTCAGCAGTTCTAGCTTCTGAGATGTTGTTAACTACTGTGTGAAATACTTTTGCAGTTGCAAGCACTTGATGACTGTAGGGTCATCTTGGCAAAATCTATTCAGAGTAAGTGTTCCATTATTTCCCCTAAGACTGAAAAGGTATTATTTGTTCAAAATCACCCAGTGGGTTTCTATGGCTGAGCTGTGGATTCAAATCCTGGTCCCTTCCCAGAGTCCAAAAGCGACTCTCAAACTGTTGGAAATAGCAACCTCCCAAGCTTTTCACTATTTATTTGTTAATGTATATATTTGCTAACCTGTATTCTATGTGTATGTTAGTTTGCCAGTTTGCCTTACCTCTTTGGTGTGGGAGGGGCTACAGACATATTATTGTACTGTGCATGTTCAGACTCAGGTCTCCATTTGATATTCAGTCTGTTTACCACCTCATTGGAGGTGGATGTGTTTGCATCAGACCTCAGTGGAGGTGGATGCATGTTGCTGTTTGGACTTTAATTGATAACGTATGACTTATGGACTTCAGTGAGTACAACTATATTTAAAGACTATGGACTAAGAATGATAGTCTGTGTACTCAACACAGAGAGAAACCTACATCCTACCCATAACTGAACTTTAATAAGAAATGTGCCTTTATGGTGAATTAATACAAGATGTTTGTGAGTAAACAAGATAAGTTATTTTTCAAATAAGGCTTTGTTTTTTTAATCTCTGAGTGCATACTTTAAACTAAGAGGTATCAAGGGAGTGTATATCTTTTGAGCAACTACAATTACAACTACCACTGCTAATGCTACTTCAAAGCAACAACCATCCCCTGCTAACCAATATATTTTTGAAGTGGAACGTCTTTATCCTTGGCAGTTTAAAGACATGGTTCTTCTGTCTAACAGCTGAGTTACCTGTGTGCCATTACATGAATACATATGAATATCACTTTACAACTACAACTGCTAATCTACTTCAAAGAAACAACCATCCTCTGCTAACCAATATATTTTTGAAGTGGAACGTCTTTATCCTTGGCAGTTTAAAGACAAGGTTCTTCAGTCTAATCGCTGAGTTACCTGTGTGCCACTACACGAATACTTATGAATATCACTTTACAACTACAACTGCTAATTCTACTTCAAAGAAACATCCATCCCCTGCTAACCAATATATTTTTGAAGTGGAACGCCTTTATCCTCGGCAGTTTAAAGACATGGTTCTTCAGTCTAATAGCTGAGTTACCTGTGTGCCATTACATGAATACATATGAATATCACTTGTTTAAAGAGTTGACTTGCTTTTTCTTGACTAGTGGTTTTCAAAAGGTGGTCCCAACACGTTCATGAAGATTCCCATTTGCCAAATGGATGAGACATCATTTTTTTCCTTTTCAATAAGGTTATGGTGCAGTTATTTCTAATAGATTATGGAATTTCCAATACAAACCACTATACCTCAGTAGCCCTTTCACCAATTTGGAGAGTCTTAGCTTCATGAAGATGGGTTACACTGGATATTAGTCCTAATAGCTAAATGTGGATGTGAAGCATCACACATCTAGAAGCGAGTTGCTGAAGAACAAATGAGCAGCAATGTGCTATTGCACCCATGGCCTACTTATGAGCTTCTCATGAAACATGATCCTTCATAGCATTGGACTTGCACCATAATAAGACATGACTTCTCCAAAAGGACAAGTGATAAGAAAGTACAAATACACCCAGACTAAGCAGCTCAAGTCTTGCATCAGTTGCCCAACTACACACTTCCGTAGTTTCCCGTTACTGCCCATTTGGTCTATAATAAAGAACACAGGGCTGCATCCCGGATCCATGCCAGTCTAATTGAGGCGAAGAACAGGCTTTTCCAAACTTCGTAAATGTATGGCTGCCAGTTACCTGTCTCTCATGTTCCTGCTGTATCATCTTCTCCTGGGCGGCTTTTTTATCTGCTTTAACTGAAGAGGCAAAATAGAGAGATGAACCAAGTGGGACTCAACAAAGACCAGGAGAAGGAAGGAGGAGACCCTTGCCTTGCATCCCTCCTTTCCCCACTGCTTACACTGCCTGTTAAGCGCCTTTTGCATGCGCAGCTTCAACTTCTCCTGCGGTGTCAGTTTTGGCTATAAGCAGAAGGGAAACAAAAAGGTGTTAAAAAGTCTTCCTCTTGGCTGAAGCTACAATAACATTGGGAGGTGGCCAGGTACATGCGAAGAAAGGCAAGCCTCAAGAAGGACAAAGCACACAAGTTGACCAAAAAATGTATGTTGATGTAACACTGGAAGGGAGGACAACGGGATTTCTGTCAACTAAACAACTCATCCCCATAATAAGAAAAATTAAGAAGATTTCAAGTTCCAGGAGATTCAGCAGCTACACTCTCTTCACAAAGATGTCACCCAGTACAACTAGGGAGACTGACGACAACAATCAATGGGGAATTCATTGAGGTTCATGAGCTCTTTTGCCTATAATCGTATTTTAGAGGGAACTTTTTCATCAGCTTGAAGAGCTGAGGAAAAAACAAGAATTTCTTAGCAAGCCACACAGTCTTTGAGCAAACTAGGTTGAACATCTCTGGCTTGAATGAAAGACAACTAGCAGAAAGATCTAAATAAAGCCCAGCTTCCCCAATGCAACCAGCCCAGCCTCCCCAATGAAACCATGTCTAGAATAAAAATAACCTCCAGGCAAGTATTCTTTTTTAAGAGTTCCCTTTCATTCTTCCAAGCTATGACATCCCCTCCCCTGCTCCCAAAATTACTGTGTTGCAGGCAAGATGGCCAATACAAATCTCTTGACTAATAGCTCTTGTTAGAAGGGTTAGCTAGGTGCCATTTTGAAATGATCTGGCACTGGATTAAATATGATAAGAGATTTCCCCCAAGAAAAAGCAACTTGCAGCTTTTCTAAAACAACTTAAGGCTGAAACCTTTTGAATCTTGTAAGAAATATTAAAAATTAATTAGGTATTTTAATTACAAAAATGTGTGTCAAGCACTGAAAGGGTTAAATGGATGCAATGACTCAACCAACGCTGCAGTTCTTAATAAGCAGGTTTGACTGTAGCTTAGTAGGCCTCTGTGTCAGTTTACCTCAGTGGGAGAAAGGTCTCAGTCTGTGGGAAGGCCTCACAGTGTGAGGTAGGCTTTAGTCTGTGAGAGAAGCCTCTGTGTGAGATAAGTCTCAGTATGAGAAGGCTTTCATGTGTGAAGCTCCAGTGTGAAGGCTGAACTTTATTTGTGTCATGGAAACCTTGTTCTTGTAAATAGTGCAACCAGATACCAAAAATATCTAAATTTTGAGCTTTGGATAGCATAGGGAAGGGTTAACACCCCCGTGGTGTTTGTTTCGCTTTCTGTGCCCCTGTTTAGAAGACTTTGACAAAGTATTAAATATTAACTAGGTATTTTTATTACAAAAATGTGACTCAAGCACTGAAATGGTTAAATGGATGCAATGACTCAGTAAAACCTGCAGTTCTATATAAGTCAGTGTGGCTGTAGCTTAGTACATGTCAGTCTGAGATAAACCTCAGTGTGAGGTAGGCCTTAGTCTATGAGAAGGCAGAGTGTGAGGTAGGCCTGCTGTGAAAAGCTTCAGTGAAAGAAGCCCCAAGCTGAAGGTCTTGTGTTAACTTCATGTGTAAAGCTCCAGTATAAAAGCTGCTGTGTGTAAAAAGCTACTGTATAAGTTCATTGTGAGAGGAGGCTCTGTGAGAGCAATGCTGTTTATCTGCATGAGGAAGAAGCCCAGCGTTAAAGCAAAGAAGGGAAGTATAAAGGACTTTGTGTTGTGGAAACCTTGCTCTTGTAAAAAGTGCAACCAGATACCAAAAATATCTAATTTTAAGCTTTGGTTAGCAGAGGGGTTAACACCCCCGTGGTGTTTGTTTCACTTTCTGTGCCCCTGTTTAGAAGACTTTGACAAAGTATTAAATATTAACTAAGTATTTTGAATTACAAAAATGTGAGTCAAGCACTGAAAGAGTTAAACGGATGCAATGACTCAGTAAAACCTGCAGTTCTATATAAGCAGGTGTGGCTGTAGCTTAGTAGCTGTCAGTCTGAGGTAAACCTCAGTGGGAGAAAGGCCTTAGTCCATGAGGTAGGCCTCACAGTGTGAGGTAGGCCTTAGTCTATGAGAAGGCGGAGTGTGAGAAGGCCTGCTGTGAGAAGCTTCAGTGAAAGAAGCCCCAAGCTGAAGGCCCCATGTGTTAACCTCATGTGTAAAGCTCCAGTATAAAGGCTATTGTGTGTAAAAAGCTACAGAGGAGGCTCTGTGAAAGCAATGCTGTTTATCTGCATGAGGAAGAAGCCCAGCATGGAAGCAAAGAAGGGAAGTATAAAGGACTTTGTGTTGTGGAAACCTTGTTCTTGTAAATAGTACAACCAGATAACAAAAGCATCTTTTTTTTAGCTTTGGATACCATAGGGAAGGGTTAATGACTCAGTAAAACCTGAAGTTCTATATAAGCAGGTGTGCCTATAGCTTAGTAGCTGTCAGTCTGAGGTAAACCTCAGTGGGAGAAAGGCCGTAGTCTATGAGGTAGGTCTCACAGTGTGAGGTAGGCCTTAGTTTATGAGAAGTCCGAGTGTGAGAAGGCCTGCTGTGAGAAGCTTCAGTGAAAGAAGCCCCAAGCTGAAGGCCTCGTGTGTTAACCTCTAGACTGAAGAACCAGACACCAGCAAACAAGAGCCTACTTCATTACTCTTACAAAAAAATCAGAGTATCAGGTATCATCAGGACTGACTCTCTCCTAAATATCTGAGACAAAGATCTCCACAGTCAACACAAAGTGAAAGAAAGATTCACTTAAAACAGGTCACAGCAAAAATTGCATTCATCTCAGGCAGTTGGTTCCTTAGGCTTCTACACTTCTGTGCTTCTCTGAGGAATTCAAGGCATTCTCCGGTCGCCGCATGCAGGGCAGAATTCCAAAAGTCTTGACGCTATAACCTTAAAAGCCTGGAATATTTCTCCAGCCCTCTGACTCACTATACATTTTCTGGCTTTGCTCAGTGTTGAATGGTATATCCGCTCCTGAGCAAGAGCCCACATCAAGATAAACAGCTAAAAAGTTGGCCTTTGATTGAACCCACTACTAGAGCTTGGATTTTTTTTTTTTTAACCAAGGGCCATACTGGGTGCAGGAGATGGGGGGAAAAAGGAACTTTTCCAAGCTCAACCCACTATCTCTCCTACCTTCCACACTAAAAATACTGCAAATGATTACTGACCCTCTTTTTACAGAGGAAATAAAGCTGGGACATGGAGCAAGATATCGCCAAAGTAATTACCATATATACTCTAGTATATATGGTAAAAAGACTGTAAAAGCTCCCCTCAGCTTATACTTGAGTCAAAGTTATTTAGTATTTACTGTTATTTTTATTACATGTATTATTTTACTCCATTATTATTATTATTACGCTATTTTACTATTATTACTTTTATTACATTTATTATTTTACTCTATTATTATTATTTATTGTTTTTCTCCATTGTTAGTAATTTATTATTTTACTTTGTTTTATTATTATTACTACATTTATTCTTTTAATTCATTATTATTATTATTATTATTATTATTATTATTATTATTATTATTACAATTATTATTTCATAGAATGATAGAGTTGGAAGAGACCTCATGGGTCATCCAGTCCAACCCCCTTCCAAGAAGCAGGAAAATTGCATTCAAAGCACCCCCAACAGATGGCCATCCAGCCTGTTTAAAAGCTTCCAAAGAAGGAGCCTCTACCACATTACTGAGCAGGGAGTTCCTGCTGAACGGCTCTCACAGTCAGGAAGTTCTTCCTAATATTCAGATGGAATCTCCTTTCTTGTAATTTGAAACCATTGTTCCGTGTCCTAGTCTCCAAGGTAGCAGAAAACAAGCTTGTTCCCTCCTCCCTGTGGCTTCCTTTCACATATTTATACATGGCTATCATATCTCCTCTCAGCCTTCTCTTCTTCAGGCTAAACATGCCCAGCTCCTTAAGCCGCTCCTCATAGGGCTTGTTCTCCAGACCCCTGATCATTTTAGTCGCCCTCCTCTGGACACTTTCCAGCTTGTCAATATCTCTTTTCAATTGTGGTACCCAGAATTGGACACAATATTCCAGGTGTGTCCTGGAATTTTACTCTACAATTATTATTACATTTATTATTTTACTCTATTATTACAAGTTATTGTTACATTTCCAATATTTTATTTTATTATTATTATTTATTACTTTTATTATTTTACTCTATTATTATTGGTAGGACACATAAGCACATTTACACTGAAGATTAGAATAACGGTTTAATCAGAGTTGGACAGTCTTGTCTTAAATTGCAGTTTTATGTAAATATTCAAAAACATTTAACCTACGGATGCCTCAATTAATGTAATTTTATTGGTATCTATTTTTATTTTGAAATTTACCAGCTGGGTGGGAAATCGCTGCTGCAGCATTTCCCACCCTCGACTTATACCTAAATCAATATATTTTCCCAGTTTTTTGTGTTAAAATTAGGTGCCTCGGCTTACATTTGGGTCAGCTTAAACTCAAGTATATATGGTAGTATTATGGCAGCCCTAATCCAATGGGTCTGAAAGACAATCATTTGGAGAAAATTGGCTTAGAATGGATATTTTTGGGTGCTACATATATTTGTAGAGAAGGGGAGAAGTGGGGATTTGTTTGCAGTACTTGTTCTGATGTCTTAAAACAGAGTTGTCTATTTTTCCTCCCTGAGTTGCTGAAGAGTTGGATTGCTTTTATTGACAATCTGACAAAATCAGCTACTTGTGCATTAGCCCTGGCGAAAGCAAGGCAGTGTTTTGGAAACACCGACGTGCTCAACATTTCCTTGGATTAAGTGATGGCTGCAAAGCATGAACCTGTGGTTTTGATCGCACTCCCTGTTCCTGTTTACTGTTTGCTTATTATTTTTTTAACCTAACGTGAGCTTGTTATGGCTTAGAACTTGAACAAATACAAAAATTAAAAAAGCGTATTCCCCTGCAGACTCCTCAAAAGCCAACAGGCAAGCTCCACTTCTACAAGGTACCAGACACACAACACCCTACAGTTGTACCATGCCTTAAAATACATCCTAGACCGGTTTGACCCACTATGCCACTGGGAGAAACTACTTCAATCCTATCTGTAACTGGATTACAAGTTATGTATCTGCATGCTGAATACATGACGGTTGTGAATAAACGAGATATGTTATTTTTAACAAAGTCTTTCTTTTTGTTTCTTGAGAACTAGATATTTTATGCCATGTTTCTCTACATAGCAGAATTCAGAGCCAGATCAAAAACAAAGAGTGAACAGTCGTGCTCAGATTTATTTGTTACAAGATTCTGATCCTAACTCTTTTAATCCATCGCTTGGATTCTGAAATAATCATTACTTAAGAAAAACCTATAGAAAAACCTATAGAATACAAGGGAAGAGCCAAGCCACTCTGAGTCCCCCTCTGAGTCGAGAAGGGCGAGATACAGATATGGTAAATAACTAAATAAATAAGAACACATCTTCTCCACATTGCCTTCAATCTTGTTTGGGATTGACCAGGCTCGTAAATAATTCATGGCAGGGACTCTTTGTCCCTGTTGATTCTGCAGAACTTCTCAATAGCGGCTGGGAGATGATATTCCTCTGGACCAGTCTGTGACTTCAAGGCATCATGCCCTTTCTCTGGTAAGCATTTGAAGAAGGGGGCATGAAGCCGTTGGTCCAGCAACTTGGCTACTCGCTTATAAGATCCCATCAAATTCTATCAGTTCCTCTGTGAATCATGGAAAAGGTTATTTGGAGATCTGAAGTTCCCATTGTCATTAATATGAGAAGTCCCCCAATGACTGTGTCCTTTCATCTCAGTTTAGACAGGCTGTAAAGTTCTTGGCTAGGGACTAAGGATGTGAGTTAACCAAGCCCTATCTGAGCAAGAAAGAGGAACCTAGGGTAACTACAAATGAATCAGGAACAGATGTGAACTATAAATCCCAGCAACTACAACTCCCAAATGTCAAGGTCTATTTTCCCCAAACTCTACCAGTGTTCAAATTTGGGCATATTGAGTATTTGTATCAAGTTTGGTCTAGATCCATTATCGCTGAGTCCACAGTGCTTTCTGGATGTACGTAAACTACAACTCCAAAACTCAAGGTTAATGCCCACCAACCTTTCTAGTGTTTTCTGTTGGTCGTGGGAATTCTGTGTACCAAGTTTGGTTCAATTCTATCGTTGGTGGTGTTCAGAATGATCTTTGACTGTAGGTGAACTATAAATCCCAGCAACTGCAACTCCCAAATGACAAAATCAAACTCCCTCAACCCCACCAAGATTCAAATTTGGGCGTATCGGGTATTTGAGCCAAATTTGGTCCAGTGAATAAGATATCCTGTATATCAAATATTTCCATTACGATTCATAACAATAGCAAAATTACAGTTCTGAAGTAGCAACAAAAATAATTTTATGCTTGGGGGTCACATTATGAGGAACTGTATTAAGGGGTCGCAACATTAGGAAAGTTGAGAAACACTATCCTAACAGAATCTGAAAACTTTGGTTTTTTAAGGAGCTTCTTGAACTTAAAATGGCTTGGGAGACAAAAAAATAAATAAATAAAGGTGATGGAAATGCTCCCCCAGGGACAATTTTTAGGCATTTTGTGCAACAGTTTCACAGCAATAAGAAAATTGCTAAAGTCAGTAATCATGCAGAAATACGGTAAGGAATCGTATGCCTATTGTCCTTACATGGGGAAAAAAATCTAACTTTTACCTTGCTTGGGAAAACCTCCTCCCAACTTGCAAAATAACACCCTTTGAAATCCAACCCAGCAATGACCAAATTTACAGGTGGTTTTCAAGTTTAGAAAAGCCATCAGCAATCTGACTATGTCTCCATCTACCCTCTGACTAAAGTCTGAAGCAACCAGGTACATCTGCCCAAAAACACACTTTTCCTGCACCGCTATTGCTTCCCCGAGTCTTTTTCTGTACTGATGGGAATTTAAAAGGTGAGGTTTAAATTCTTACTGACTTTGGCAGCTCCTGTCTCTTTACCACCAGCAGTTTCAGCCCTGGAAAAGGAAAATGGAGGGCAGGTCAGAACACAGCACCAACCAATTCTATCAGGGACATAAACAGATATAGATCCTGTTGGAAACCGCAACCCTCCAAGCCTTCTCCATTTCTTTGTTAATGTATATATTTGCTAACCTGTATTGTATGTATATATTGATTTGTCAGTTTAACTGTACTTCTTTAGTGTGGGTGGGACTACAGAGATGTGATTACTGAGCATGTTCAGATTCAAGACTCCATTTGTCATCAGTATGTTTTGGGATTTCAATGTTAGCAGTTTGCTTTAGACCTCTGTAGAAGTGGATGCAGTATGCTTTTGGACTTCAATGGAAGCAGATGTCTTTTGGACTTATGCAGGAATAGTTTAGTACAGGGGTACAGTTACACAGTTCAGCTTTTCATAAGATGTATACTTAAAGACTTTGGATTATGGACTATTGATTAAGAATGATGCCCTGTGTTCTCATATTTGTACTTGAATGAATAAGAAATGTGCCTATATACTGAATTAATACAAAATGTTTGTGAGTAAACAAGTTAAGTGCATATTTTAAACTAAGAGGTTACAAGGCAGAGAATACGTTTTTAAGCAACTGCAATTTCAACTTCAACTTTACAGAAACATTTAAAGCTCTGTTAGCTAAGTATATGTTTGGGTTTTTTTGTGCAGTGGCATGTCTGTGTCCCTGGCAGTTCAAAGACATGGTTTATCAGTTTGATACCTGATTTACCTGTGTGCTATTACATGAATGCTTGTGAACATCATTTTTCAAAGGGTTGACTTCTAACAAGGTCATGCCTTTCCTTTACTAGTGGTTTTCAAAAGGTGGTCTCCAGATGTTTATCGAGATTCACATTTTCCAAAAGGATACGACACCATTTTTCCTTTTCACAAAGGTTGTGAATGCCATTTTTCCAAAAGATCCAAGGTTGGGTTGGTTTTTTATGTGGCAGATGCCAACACATATTACTGTCATAGCATAATTATTAGTGATGATAAATGATGCAGTAGACCAGTGGTTCTCAACCTGTGGGTCCCCAGGTGTTTTGACCTACAACTCCCAGAAACTCCAGCCAGTTTGCTAGCTGTAAGGATTTCTAGGAGTTGAAGGCCAAAACATCTGGGGGCCCACAGGTTGAGAACCACCGAAGTAGATAGTGCAGAGAAACATTCCAGCCATTTTACTGATGGACACGCGTCCCAACAATTGAACTTTCAGACTTATCCCCTGGCTGGCAATCAATTCAAATCTCTTTTCCTGGACATGCCAAAGCACCATGACTGAGGTGCTCTCTCAGTAATGCCGATAGAAGTCATGCTCCCATGGGTTATATTCTGCCAGAGAAAACAAATAAAATCAAGCATAACCCACCTCCCCTCTGATAGCAATGAGAACTGTGCAAGCAGATTTGGCACAAATAATGGCTCCTATATTGTCTCTCAGCCTTCTTATCTTCTTCCAAGCTCAAACTGCAAAGTGGCTTCAAAAAGAGCCCAAGAAGGTCACCTGTACAAGGTTAACACTTTCAGGCCACCGGACGGCTGCCCATGTTTGGCCACGATACTGACTAGGACTCTGAAACCTGACAAAAGAGGTCTCGCTCTCTGCAATCCTCTGTTGAGATAAAATGAGAAAAGCAGGAGAACCAATGAGGGGATATCCATTCACATGCTCACTTTTTCAATTTTTCCCCTACTGCAGGAGAAGCCGGAGGCCTCAGCTGTTTCTCTCGCGCTGGAGATGCTGACCGGCTACGGCTTCGCAACTCGCTGTCGCTCCGGCTGCTTCTGCTGCTGCTCCAGTGCCTCCCTCCTCTGCCGCTGCTCCACCGATAGCGTTCTCCAGACCGGGAATGGCTTCTGAAGGAGGAGGAATACATTCTGGTCATTGTGGTTGTCCTTATCATGAAAGTTTGGTGATATAGTGCCATCAATGTATACAGTGCTTGAAAAGTAAAACAACCAAAAACAGCGGGTCCTACCAAAGGTATACAGTCAACATCATGTGCACCTAGATACATAGAAGAATAGTAAAATATAAACCTATAAATATTATAAATCAAATTTGCCAGATAAATGCAATACAGTACAATATAAAGCAAATTGGCCAACACATGAAATCTATATAAATAAAAATGTAATGTTCGTTTGTGGGATTAACTTAACTCAAAAACCACTGGACAAATTAACACGAAATTTGGACACAAGACACCTCTCAGGCCAAAGAGTGACCATCACTCATAAAAACACTGGAAATACAGCAGAAGAGACTTAAAAAGACAAGAAACAAAAAATACATTACAACGCATGCGCAAAACCACAAATATACACAAACACACATATACACAAATATACACACACACACATATATGTGTATATACACACACAAAACACATACATAACACATACTGGGCCAAAGCAATGTGTGGCAGGGGACAGCTAGTCAATAACTACTACTACTACTACTACTACTACTACTACTACTTTATTTCTATTTTGCCCTATCTCCCCCGAAGGGACTCCAGGCGGATTCCAACATACAATGGAATACATTCAATGACTTCATAAAACAGACAGACAGACAACAACATAAAATCCCAGAAAGACCATAAAAATGAAAGCAGCGTTAAAAACCTAACATCAAATTAAAAAATGGTCAGATTGAGTCAGACAGGAGTTATATAGTGCCATAAATCTAAATGATAATCCACAGTAATTTACAAAGGCAACTGAAGTTCAACAAATTGTGTGGGTTGGATTATGAGGGCTATGGTGGTAAATTGGGCTGACACAGACTAACAGAGCTGTTGTGAGAGGGGAGGAAAGAAGTTCTGGCCAGTCTTCACCTGGTATTCCTGCACCCAAAAGCATTTCACGCAGCTATTCTGTGCAGAAAATATATGTGGTTTTGTTTGCACAAAGCAGCTCAGCATTTCCAGAAACATTGTGCAACACTAGTGTCATTTGTTCAAGTATACAAAATGTGTTCTTTGCAAAATTGGTATTTGTGCAAAAACTATCAGTTTGGAAAAAAAGTAAACAGGAGGGGTACACAAAATACAGGGTTCTGCAGAAAGAAATAGTTTTAATTTTTAAAGAATCCATGTGCGTTTTTATACAAAGTAATAAATATTTTGTATAAATCTAAGTACCTAGACCTCCGGCGGGAGCCATATCGCCAGCCCCGTTCTGTTGAGCGTGACCTGGAGTGACGGTGGCCATCCCTTGAGCCTCCTGCAGAGTACCGCCTGCTCCTGCTTCGGGACCGAGAGTACCTGTGGCTGCGCGATCGGCCGTAGCGACTAGCTCTGTGGTACCCACTGGCCCTGTGAGACCGCGAACTGGACCGGGAGCTTGAGGAGGAAGAGCTTGAGGATGTGGAGGATGAGGACGAGGTGGAGCGTCGCCTACAAAGAGTAAAGACACGATGCTGGCTATTCACACAGATGTCAAGATGCCTGGAAAGTGCAGGGGGAAAGGGGGCTAAGGACACATGCGAGGATACCCCAAGGTGGGCAAATCTCAGACCAGTTGATGGTTCCGTAAGCAGAGAAGCATTTCTAAATTATCAACCACAATTGCAGAGCCAGATAAACCTGACTCCCATTTTCCATCATCACTCTTCATCAAGCCCCATAATGGAAGTTGGAAGGCCAGGGACCCAACACAATGCCAGACAAAGTCGAGCGCAGAAGGCAAGAGGGTACTGGTTTCCTGCAAGATCTCACTGTGAATGACTTGAGCCAAAAACTATATCCACTTAATGCCTGAGTACACCAAATCCCATTTTAGAAATGGAGTGCACATTTTTAAAAAATTATCCTTCATTACAAAGGAAAGCTAATTGAAAGGCAATATGTTGAAGTGTCCCAAGGGTAAGTGGAAACTGTGCATAGGAACAGGTTCCCCCAAGAAGAACCCACAAATTAAGTAATCGACAAGGACATTGAGCTATCTTGGCGACTTGGCTTATATGTATTTATTCTGTCTGTATTTTAATTTATTATGATTTTATGATGTTTTTAGTTGTATTTGTGCATTGAATTTCTGCTGTTAGCCAGTCTGAGTCCCTCCACGGAGGTAGAGAAGATCGGGATATAAAAGTTTTTAATAAATAAATAAATAAAATTGTTATCATCTCCTTGAACAAGATAAAACCATATTTATTGTTGTTTTATCACTACTCATTTTAACAACTCTTGTGCCATTTTACCTACTATATATTTTCTTAGGTTCTACAGTATGACAGCTTAGCCTTAAAAAGGCAAACAGAACAATAAAAGGCAAAGGTTTCTCCTTGACATTAAGTCTAGTCGGGTCCAACTCTGTGGGGTGGTGCTCACTTCCATTTATAAGCTGAAGAGCCGGCGTTGTCCATAGACACCTCCAAAATCATGTGGCCAACATGACTGCATGGAGCGCAGCTACCTTCCTGCAGGAGCAGTACCTATTGATCTACTCACATTTGCATTTTTTCAAACTGCTAGGTTGGCAGAAGCTGGGGTTAACAGTGGGAGCTCACCCTAGTCCCCGGATTTGAAACACCAACCTTTTGGTCAGCAAGTTCAGCAGCTCAGCAGTTTAACCCGCTGCACCACCAGGGGGCCCTAAACAGAACAATATCATAGCATTTGGATTTTCCTAGAATAGCACTATAAATTTCAAGTTGCAGTAAACCAGCATTCCAGCCCATGGGAAAACAGAGCCCATATCAACTCAGTGTTGGTTCGCTGGGCCTCTGGCCTTCTAAGTCTTTCACAACAAAACCATGCACCTGTTGCTTTCATTGGAGGTACACAATGCATTCCCCAGCTGACCCCACCCACCTTGACAACCCATACAACAACCACCCTGTTTCTCAGCATTTCACAGGAGAGGGGGGAATTCCCTGGTTTTTTTTTCTGACCAGACTCAGCAATGAAAGTGCGACTTGGCTGGGGACTGGTCAAGAAGAGTGACCAACGGGAGTGCCAATCCCCAATATGGTCAGGGAGGATGAGGGAAAAGTAAGAAATCAACCTTTTGACCCCGGGATGGTCTCTGCTTTAAGGTTTGGGAAAGCGAAGCAGGCGCGAAAATTACCGACCGGGAGGAGGCGCTATGACCTGCCGCAGCGCTGCCTTGCTGCACTTGGCCGGAGCGTGCCTTGCCAAGGGAAACAGCCTTCCTAGGAGTTCCTCCGGCTTGAGTGGCGGCTGCTGCGGCGGCAGCAGCAGCGGCTGCTTCCTCATCGCTGCCCCCAAAGCTGGTGATGAAGGTGATCTTCTCCTCATGGCCCGGGGAAGGCGAGCGAGAGCGGGAACGGGACTCAGACGTAGATTCAGAGGGCGAGCTGAGGAAGGGAGGAAGGAAGAGTATCACTACAGACAGTGGAGCAGGAGATTGGGCTTGTGTCAGCTTCAAATGCATTGTGGCTATTAATAATTTATTTACTTATTTATTTACATCATTTCTACCCCGCCCATTTCAGCCCTAAGGTGACTCAGGGTGGCGCACAAAGTGGCAACAGAATGTAGAAAGCAAATATGAACTAACAACCGTGTTAAATGATTTAGAAGAAGAGGATCACACAAGTGGCCTACAGGTTACACTCTACCCATTCCTGTGCTAGATGTTCCCAGGTTGGGTCATGAATTGCTCCCTTACATCAGTGTGTTCCATCAGATTTCATGGCTTCTGGAGAGCCACATAGGCCCGTGATGGTGAACCTTTGACACACGTGTCAGCACTGACACGCATAGCCATTTTCGATGACACACCGCTGCATGCAGCCACAGAGAAGCATGGGGCCGCATGCCAAGAAGGAGGTTTCATCCTCAGCTCCTGCATGGCCAGGTACAGTAGCCAAGGATTAAACAATTGCTGTGGTGTAGTGTAAACACTCTGTGCTGGAGGCCTATAGGCCAAAATAACAGAACTCTGGCACAGAGCATCTAGTCTGGGATTTCTGGTTAGACCATTAGGGGATCTTTGACCTCACTTCCAGCTGGGAGGGGGAAAAGGGATCAGAGGAATGCTATGGGGATGCATCTCTGGTGACCCTGTGATTGCCATTACCAGCAACCACATAACCACAGCAACTATCATCTAATCTACTGTTCTGGGGTGTTGTGGATTTCTAATTGACCATCGTTACTGAAATAAGTGAGGGGGAGACTGGAAGAGGCAAGGGTCTGTGCTATGGGTGCTTTTTTGTTATTTAAGCTATAAATATCACAAAATTAAGGGTATTTTTCTCCAGCATATCTCAGGTAGTGGCACCCTACCTGAGATATGCTCTTTTTTTTTTGGCAAATTTTGACACACCAAACTCAAAAGGTTGCCCATCACTGACATAGGCTGAATTTCATGCTGCACTGGAAACAGCAGAAAGTGAATATAAAGTGGAACAAAATGTGCGACTTGAGCCACACACAAAAATGGTAAGGCAGAGTCCTTCCAGACCAACCTGACTTATCTGCCTCTCAGTGGTGTGTGTAAATGTGTAAGCACATGTGTATATGCAGAATATGTGAATACTGTTGTAGTTCAGCCTTTGATTGTGCCTGCGCCTGATCTCTCTGGGGATTCTGGACCTGTTAGTCAACCTGTTGACACAAAGGATTCTGGGCCTGTTAGTCAGCCTGTAGACACAGAGGATTCTGGGTCTGCAAGTCAGCTGGAGCACCTAGAGATTTTAGACCAGTGGTTCTCAACCTGGGGTCCCCAGATGTTTTTGGCCTACAACTCCCAGAAATCCCAGCCAGTTTACCAGCTATTAGGATTTCTGGGAGTTGAAGACCAAAAACATCTGGGGACCCCAGGTTGAGAACCACTGTTTTAGGCCCTGAAAAGGAACAGTCTCTTTCTGAAGGCCACATTGCAACCGAACTGAACTCAAAGGATGATAGTGGAAGTCCAGGTGGACAGACTAATGAGCAATTAGATAGAAGATATACGTTTCATCAACATAAGTTTCACATAAAAAGTCCGAAGGTCAAGTCACTTGTTAGCAAGAAAGTCATTATCAGTTTTCCAGGGGGGAAGGCACGATTTTCTGCCTACATTAGCTAGGCAAACCGCATCATTAGTCAGTGGAAGCAACGCTGGAGACTGAGGATAGAACTCCTGTCAGGTCAAGGGAATTTCTAGTGCCATGTTCACGTTTTCCTGTTTGTTCATGTTTCATGTTTCCAAGTGTTGAGGACTATTCCTGAATTTCATGTTTTGAATTTATTCTGCTCTTGTATTCCTGGTTTTTGAATGCTACTCATGTACCTTGTTTTTTGTAGATTATCTCTGATTTTTGGACTTTGGTTTCTGATACTATTTTGCTAAATTGCTTCAAAAAACTGCTTGCTATTTTATCTTGGACTGGTGTGTGTGTGTGTGTGTGTGTTAAGTGCAGAGGTGCTTTCCTGCCTTGGAATACAACAAATACATTTATACATGCATTGAACAAGATCTAGTATTTTCTTGGATACCAATAAAAATCTGCACCACCCGACAGGATGGATCCAAAGATACACATAGTAGCAACTACTACCTAACAGAGGAGAGCGACTAAAATGATCAAGGGTATGGAGAACAAGCCCTATGAGGAGCAGCTTAAAGAGCTGGGCATGTTTAGCCTGAAGAAGAGAAGGCTGAAAGGAGACATGATCAATATGTGAGGGGAAGTCAGGGAGGAGGGAGCAAGCTTGTTTTCTGCTTCCCTGGAGACTAGGACGCGGAACAATGGCTTCAAACTACAAGAAAGGAGATTCCATCTGAACATTAGGAAGAACTTCCTGACTGTGAGAGCCATTCAGCAGTGGAACTCTCTGCCCCGGAGTGTGGTGGAGGCTCCTTTGTTGGAAGCTTTTAAACAGAGGCTGGATGGCCATCTGTCGGGGATGCTTTGAATGCAATTTTCCTGCTTCTTGGCAGAATGGGGTTGGACTGGATGGCCCATGAGGTCTCTTCCAACCCTATGATTCTATGATTCTATATCCACTCACCGTTTGTAGGGATCGTAGGTGGGACTGTCTCTCCGAGCATAGCTGAAATGACAAGGTAAGGAGGACAAAAAAGGCATTAATTCTAGGTGAGTAGAAAGCCAACTGAGTCAGTTTTCTGGACATATGCTGAAGATGGCTGAGTCCAGAAAACCCAGGTCACCAGAACTCCACATGGGAGAATTCATTCACTCTTAGTGAAATAAGAACAATGGGAGACATTCCTGCAGGAAAGAGAGGAGGAAAGCCAATCTCCTTCAGGATGTCCACTTCCATCAGTGAGGGATGCACCAAAACTCCTCATGCAGCAAGGGAGATGAACATTTTCAGCTTAACATCAGCCAGGTGAGTTCCCCATCATCAAGAGTCTTACCTCGGAGGACTGATTTTCCTTCCTTTTAAACGTTTTTCTCGGAATTCCCTCCTCTGTCGCCGAGAGCGGCGACCCTTGAAAAGAAAACAGATGGGGATATCAGGGAGGTTACTATGTTAACAGCAAAGGCCTTAAAGTTTCTCCACCTCAGGCATCCTAGTATTGAAGGAGAGACTATTCCACCTAGATCCCAGGTGGACTTGTACCAGGACTGAGATTCATCTCTCAGCATTAGCCAAAGGGAGTCTCTTGGCCCAGCTGGCCATAAATGCACTGAGGAAATCAGAGGATTTATGCACTGATTACCTGTTTCTTTCCCCTAGGGAGGAGGCAACAAAACATAAATATGGGATGGCTCCCAAATGCTACCTACCGAGTACATGGCTTTCTCTTCCTCTAAGGCTTTGGCATGTTTAATGGCTTCTGCCTCCTCTTTGTCCTTCCTCAACATCCTTTCAGAAGAAAAACAGGGATCAGAGGGAAAAAGATATACAAGCAAAGAGTTTCAGCCTGCATCATAGCTGAAGGGATCTGTTTATTCCTGATGTGGTTATTCTTATGTCTTTAACCTTTGAAAAGTTGTACAGGCAGTCCACAAATTATGAACCAGACACTGTATATACTCAAGTATAAGCCAACTCAAATATAAGCCAAGGTACCTAATTTTACCACAAAAAAACTGGGAAAACATATTGACTCGAGTATAAGCTGAGGATGGGAAATGCAGCAGCTACTGGTACATTTAAAAATAAAAATTGATACCAATAAAATTATATTAATTAAGGCATCCGTAGGTTAAATGTTTTTGAATATTTGTATAAAAGTGTAATTTAAGATATGACTGTCCAACTCTGATTAAACTATTATTCTAACCTTTTTCAATCTAAATGTGCTTATGTATCCTTCCAACAATAATAGAGTAAAATTATAAATGTAATAATAATAATAATAGTAATAATAATAATAAAGTAAAATAATAAATGTTATAAATTATTA
This sequence comes from Anolis sagrei ordinatus, assembly GCF_025583915.1. NCBI lineage: Eukaryota > Metazoa > Chordata > Lepidosauria > Squamata > Anolidae > Anolis > Anolis sagrei. The sequence continues at coordinate 9,362,433 of NW_026847771.1, read as the reverse complement.
TTATTATTAGTAGTAGTATTACAATCAGCAGAATGATCTTGTTTGTTGTGGATTCATCTTGTGTTTCAAATAATAATAATAATTAATAATAATAATAATAAATAGAGTAAAATAATAAATGTAATAATAAAAATACAGGAAAAATACTAAATGTAATAAAAATAATAAGAGTAAAAAATAAATGTAATAATAATAGAGTATAATACTAAATGTAACAATAATAGAGTAAAATAATAAATGCAATAAGAGAAAAATACTAAATCAATAATAATAGAGTAAAATAATAAATGTAATACAAAATAATAATAGAGTAAAATAATGTAAATGTAATAATAATAATAATAAATAGAGTAAAATAATAAATGGAATAAAACTAATAATAACAGAGTAATATAATAAATAACTTTGATTCGAGCGCAAGCTGGGGGGGGGGGTTCAGCATTAAAAAAGGACTGAAAAACTTGGCTTATACTCGAGTATATATGATAGGTTCTGTAAGATTGTTGTTAAGTTGAATTTGTATGTAAGTTGAAACAGGTACATTTTAAAGTGATATTCCAGCCAAAAATATCTAAATTTTGAGCTTTGGATAGCATAGGGAGGGTTAACACCTCTGTGGTGTTTGTTTTGCTTTCTGTGCCCCTGTTCAGAAGATGTCATCTCACTTTCTGTCCCTGTGAGAATTGGATTTTGCAAAATGTGGCTTGTTGAGGAAAAAAGGATTTGTAATAAAGCTTCAGTGGAGACCTCTACCCCGTGATAACTCTTTCAGGAATGAATTTCCCATCATAGGGATAGATATCTCTACTTCCTGTTGTCTCACCCCATTCTTAACAATCAGTTGTTTGTAAGTCGGATGTTTGTAATTTGGGGACTACCTATGATTTCAATTTTACTGTAAAATTTTACCTGTGTGCTTTTAATATCAAGGCAAGAGAGAAATACCACGTGAATGAAAAAAATAATTGCACACATGCCTCTGAAAATCTATTTAGCCTACACAGATTTAAACCACTCATAAAGGCATAAGCACCATTCTGGAACAGACCAAAGCAAGCCTCTAAGTCAGCATTCCCTTCCCACACGTTAACCAATTTAGATACACATCTGGGAAGCCTACAAGTATAACCAGAAGGGACACAGCGAACTCCCATTTACGTTTCCAAGCAACTGGCATTCAGAAATATACCAGCTAAAATAATAACAGAGATAATACATAGTCCCCTGACTCATAATTCCTTGACAGCCGTATTCTCCATGCATTTCACTCATCTTCTTTCAAAGCAACCCATATTGGTGGCCACTGCTGTATCGTGTGCCAGCAAATTCCATGGTTTAGCTATGTGCCATAACATAATATCCTTCGGTCTTTCCTAGTCTCTCACCATTCAGCTTCACTGAATTACACCTAAAATTATTATTCGTAAGCAAGAAAGATGGAGAAAAAACTCTCCAATACCCACTTCTTTAGAGAGCATTTATAACTTTAATCAATTTTTTGACTACCTCCACTCCACTTTTTTGCGTCTGCAGGTAAGCTTCCTGAAGCCAGAATCCACAAGAATACTTGTCTGCAGGCTGGATAACACGATTTATTATCCAAGCTGATCACCCCAAAAACATGTCAACTTATAGAAGAAAAGACTGAGCATAGGAGGCCTGGCAACCCTGAAAGCACAAACATCTTACCGGACAAAGTCTCCCTCCGCCATGCCATAAGTGGTTGCCTGTTTGTTGAGGTCAGCTACTTGTTCCTGGTTCAGCTCATCTACATCAACCTCAACATCTGCAAAAAACACAAGGGGCATCAACTGATCAGCATTCACAATAAGCAATTCTCAGAAGGCCTAAGGGAACATCATCGAGGTACTACATTTGCTAACCTGTATTCTATGTACCGTATATTCCAGGCGTACAAGACGACCCCCAACTTTTCCAGTTAAAATATAGAATTTGGAATATATTTGCCATATAAGACTACCCCTCTTCCAACTCACACCAAATAAAAATTTAAGAAGCATCAGATTTGATTTCAATATAGCAATTTTCCTATTACTGTAACCTCCTTCTCTGCCTCTCAGATCTGGCACATGCACGCCTGCACCACTTCACTGCAGTCTTTAGGAGCAAGATCTGAGAGGCAGAGGAGCAGATCAGACAGGTAAAAGAGGTGTCTTTGTCTGGGCCCAGAGCCACTCTATCTCTTTTTTCCATACCCCGAGCACCCTGGACACCAGCAGTATGCTCCGCCCTTCACTTACATCTTCCCGGTGAGGCGCCTCTTTACCTAACTATCGGGACCACATTAAGTCCACAAATCCTGATGAATGGATATTCTTCTACCGTACTTGTACAGCATCGCCCTTAATGCTTTCATACAGTCGCTGCATACTGCAGGGATGCGGGCATTGCCATTTTTGAGCTCCCCCCACCATATGCGGCAACCACAGATTCTCCAATCCGATTGGAAGTTTCAGCACCCGCTCTATAAGACGACTCCTGGCGTATAAGACTACTCCCGCGCATAAGACCACTCTCGCGTATAAGACTACTCCCACCTATAAGACTACTCCCACGTATAAGACGACCCCTGACTTTTGAAAAGATTTTCTTGGGTTAAAAAATAGTCTTATACACCAGAATATACAGTATATAATGATTTTCCAGTTTCACTGACCTCTTTGGTGTGGGAGGGTGTGTGACTTTGGTGTGTGACTGTACTGAGCATGTTTAGACTCAAAACTCAATTTTGTTATTCAGTATGTTTTTGGACTTCAATGTTAGCAGTTTGCTTTAGACTTCAGTGGAGGTGGATGCAGAATACATTTAGATTTCAATGGAAGCAGTCTGCATTTGGACTTATGCAAGAACAGTTTACTAAATATTTGCTTTGAGAAGCAGTGAGTACAGTTATACAGTTTGGACTTTCTTAAGATGTATACTTAAAGACTTTGGACTATTGATTAAGAATGATGCCCTGTGTTCTCAACATAGAGAAACTACATCCTATCTCTAAATGTGCCTATATGCTGAAATAATACAAGACATTAGTGAGTAAACAAGATATGTTATTTTTTTAAAGGCGACTTTGTTTTTGTCTCTGAGTGCATATTTTTAAACTAAGAGGTTTCAAGGGAGAGTATATGTTTTGGGAAACTGCAATTTCAATTTCAACTTCAAAGAAACATTTTAAAACTGGAGCCCCCGGTGGCACAGTGGGTTATAGCACTGTGCCGGCAGGACTGAAGACGGACAGATCGCAGGTTCGAATCCGGGGAGAGGCGGATGAGCTCCCTCTATTAGGCTCCAGCTCCTCATGCGGGGACATGAGAGAAGCCTCCCACAAGGATGATAAAACATCAAAAATCATCCAGGCGTCCCCTGAGCAACGTCCTTGCAGACGGCCAATTCTCTCACAACAGGAGCGGTTGCTCCTGACACGACAAAAAAAATTAATTTAAAACTCTGCTAGCTAAGTATATTTTTGATGCAGTGGCATGTCTTTGTCCCTGGTAGTTCAAAGACATGGTTATCAATTTAACAGCTGATTTACCTGTGTGCCATTACACAAATGGTTGTGAACATCACTTTTCCAAAGGGTTGACTCCTAACAAGGTCATGCCTTTCCTTGACTAGTGGTCTCCAGATGTTCATGGAGATTCACATTTGCCAAAAGGTTATGACATCGTTTTTCCTTTCAAAAAGGTTATGAATGCAATTTTTCCAAAACTTTCTCAACGTGGGGCTTCCCAAATGTGACAATTTCTATCACTCCTAGACAGTATGAACCCAGCATAGAGAGCAAAGAAGGTAAAGAGCCAAGAAAATTCAAATGAACCATTCCTTTCTCATGCCTTCCTGTCACCATCCAATTTCATAGAGGCCTAGTGCCAAATAGCAATAGTTTCATGGAGGTGTACCAATATCAGGGATGACTTCATCCTCATCTGTGTTACTATCTTCCTCAGAGTCTTCCTCTTCAGGTCGTTTCTCAGATGGGTTCTCAAGTTCAGCCACTGTGCTATCTTCATACGTGTAGCCAATAGAGGCCTTTTTTTCTGCTAACCTGGAGAGAAAAAGAAGAAAAACACACCGATAGGCTTCAGGCTGATTGCACTTTATGGTTTGTCCATTTGACATCTCTATGCCCTCACTGTGTGAAATTTTCCCTTTGTTCAATGCCACTGTGGCACATTTGTCTAGGCTAAACTCCATACTGATGTCAGTGTTGAAGATTCTGACTGTGTTGGTCAGTGACTGGACATCATCATCAACAACATTATTATTATTAGAACCAATGTTTGGATGACTGATTAAATGCTACAGTGTACTAAGGGTCTGGACCATAAAAAAATTTATCTATCTATCGATTAACTGAAAATTATACAAGTCCTTAAATCAAGGAGAATGTGTAAGTCAATGGCCGAGTCTCTTTTAAAATAGAAAAGGCAGGAAAATAATAATAATAATAATAATAATACAAAGTGCCTTGGGAATCCTCCAGATGTTTGGGAGTACAATTTTCCCCAGCTCAAGGCAACCCTTTGGACTAACCAAAATAGTACAAGCCAGAATCAGGTACTCTCCTCTCCAGGACATCTCAGTCCTGCCTCACTGACCCCAAAGTATGAACACTTACTTCTTTTTTTCATCCTCATTTGGCTTTTGGAGCCCCCCGTACAACTCATCAATGTAGATCTGATAGAGGCACTGCTCTTCTGAGACTATGATACAAAGGTTAAGACAAAGAATTCTCAAAACTTGATTTAATAAAAGAGAGACAATTGCAAGAAAAATATACAGCAACCTCTCTCACACCTTGATGGTGTCTTCATGCTACTCCTTACCCACATAATGACTGCAGTTTGGAAGAAATCCTTCTTTAGATAGCAATTTGCATAAGTCCTCCCCCCCCCACCTCCCCAGCTAGCTAGCCCAATTGCCATGTTGGTAAAAAAGTTCAAGAGGGATTCGAAAAATCTATGAGAACTTACTGCCAGCAAAGTCATTCTGCACCAAACCTCTGTATCTCTCATAGTTGCATTTCCTTTCATCAGACTCATTTTCTTGGGATCTGTAAAAGTAGAAGGGAGAATAATGTTTCTTTGATCAGTGAAACAACTACATCAATAAGTTTATCAAAATTACTGTCTTTCTTTTGTCCATTTGTGACTACTGGAAGGTAATTTTAGCTTTTTAAATCTCTTTTTTAAATTTAATGAGAAATGAGTAACAACATAAAGAATAAATTTTGTGGGTTTTATGTTTTTATTTTATTCATTTTTTCATATCAAAATCACTGCATAAATAAGTATAAAACAGATAAAAATAGAAGGAGCACAAGCGGCTAAATACTCCTTGACCAAAAACAGCCAACAGTGACTGCATTGTCTGCAGCTTTCAACAATTCTTCCCCTGTACATGAGGCAGGACACTGTGGACAAGCATACAAGTGTGGAATTGTCTGTTCTGCTCCACAGTTGCACAAGGTGGAGGATTCTTCTAGGTAGTGCCATTTAGCCAGGTTGTCTTTTGATCTGCCCACTTCAATTCTGAGTCTGTTCAGGGACTTCCAAGTTGCCCATTCTTGGTATGCCCCTGGAGGAGGACCCTCGTGGGGGACCATCCAGTTGGGATTTCCTGCTCTAGCTGCCCAGAGGAATACTCTTGTTATTGCTAGGAGAACATTAAGAGGAGTGGTGGTTCCCATGAAACGTTTCCTTTATTTGAGTCTACTGGTAGGAGGCTGCTAGCCATGCAGTAAGTGCCTTTCACAGTGTTAAAACTTACTTCTCTCACAGTTAGCAGCAACTTCCCGTTGCACATCGCGGCCGGGGGGGGGGGGGGGGGGGGGCAATGCCAGCTAGCTTGTAGAGTTTATCAACAGGTGTAGGTTTAAACATCCTGTGATTATTCTGCATGTTTCATTCAATGCTATGTTCACCTGCTTTGCACGGGCAGACTTGTGCCAAACAACACAGGCATACTCGGAAATTGAGTAAGACAAGGCCAGAGCTGATGTTCTTATTAATTTTTTTACGTGTAGAAGTTTTGAACTTTCAATTTTGATATAGCTTTGATTAGCACTAACACTAATATTTCAGAGATTTTGGATACTGGTTGAATCCAAAAAATGGTTGCCTGAACAGGATCAAAGTGGCCTCATTTTCTCTGTAGTACATTCCTAGACAAAAATTCTCAAAATCTTGATATTCAGTCATCCTAAGCCAAGCAGTACTTTTTTTTTTCATATATAGCAGCGTCACACTCCTGGGGAAAATATGGAGTAGGACAGATTTAACTGGAAGTCAAACCTAGTTATGAAAGCTCTCTTTCTGATTTTCAGCTTCCAATTAATCGGTTTTTTATGTAAACAATAATAATAATAATAATAATAATAATAATAATAATAATAAAACTTTATTTATATTCCGCTCTATCTCCCCAGAGGGACTCAGGGCGGATTTCAAACATAAAAGACAAACATTCAATGCCCGAAAACAACAACAATACATCCATAATAGCAAAATGTATACAACCCAACATATTAATACAAATTATAACTTAACAAAGTAATTTTTTAAAAAAAGCACAGCAGTTAGGAAGAGTCTGAATCTTGGGATTGAAAAAAATGAAGTCTGAATCTTGGAATCAAAATATTTTAAAAACACCTTACATTGGGTTCAACAGTGGAGGAGTGTACATGGGGATATAGTCCAAATGGGCTCGTACATCAAAACGGTCAATCATATTGTTGGTATCTCCCTGCCATGGCATCCTGCAAGAAACAATGGAGATACAATACATCAAACAAGTGCAATTGCTCTTCATTTACACCACACTGTTTTTCCCCAATCTGTCAGCTCAGAGCATGAAGGCTACTTACATATTCACAGGGCTTTCAGCTGCAAGAGCCACAGCGGAATCCAAGTGGACTTTGCATGCGCGGCCATGGACCTGCAAGAACTGGGCTGGATCCTTTTTCTGGAAGAGAAGTATGACAGAGGTGGCTCTTTTAAAGAAAGTCAGATCACCAATGTCTATTATCTCCACTCTCTGGCAGTAACTCTTAATAGTGACTCTCAATATCAGAGTACCCTTCCCAGCATGATCTAAAAAATATCTCTGTATCCAAGGCCTACATTCCTACAAACACTAAACTACAGCCCAGTTGTTTATTTCAAAGGATAATATCACTTTATTATTTATTTACTGTACTTATACCCCACCCTTCTCACCCCCGAAGGGGGACTCAGGGCGGCTTACAAACTATGGCAATATCTCAATGCCAGATTCAGACAATAATAAAACACAATACTATAAAACTGTAAAAACTTATACATATCAATTATACATAAACTTTTAGATGATTAAAACATATCAAAGGTCTAGCACAAACTTAACGTTATAAACATTAAACCAATTGCTTCCGCCAATCTTATACAAGTTTTGTCATACTTATGGGTCATATTGATCCCCAAAGGCTTAAGATTTTTCCTGAAGCTTAAGAGTGAGGGGCTGTTCTGATGTCACTGGAGAGGGAGTTCCACAGCTGTGAGGACACCACCGAGAAGGCCCTGTCTCTCGCCCCCGCCAACAGCGCCTGCAATGGGGGCGGGACCGAGAGCAGGGCTTCCCCAGAAGATCTTAACAATTGCACCAGATCATAAAGCGAGATGTTTAAAAGCAATGCTTTGGGGTTTGGAGAACGTGGCAAAATGGCACTACCTAAAAGAATCCTCCACCTTCTGCAACTGTGGAGTAGAACAGACAAGTCTGCATCTGTATGCTTGTATGCAATGTCCTGCCTCATGTACAGAGGAAGAATTGTTGGAAGCTGCAGACAATGTGGTTGCTGTTGCCCGTTTTTGGTCAAAAGTTATTTAGCCACTTGTGCTCCTTTTATCAGTTTTATACTAATTTATACAATGCTTTTGATACGAAATAAATAAAGAGAGATATGTTTGTACAGGTAAGCTGGACCAGAACCATTTATGGATTTATAGGCTAAGGCCAGCACTTTGAATTGTGCTTGGAAACAAATTAGCAGCCAGTATTACTGACGTAAAAGGGAGTTGTACATTCCCTGTTTTCCACTCCGGTTAACAATCTGGCTGCCACCCGTTGGGACTATTTGGAGCTTCCAAACTTTATACTGATATTACATTTCCTTGTGAATTTTTAGACTTTTTAAATATTATTTTAATGTTAATACATTGTATATTTTAACAATTGCTGTAAACTGTCTTGAGTCCTTGGGAAAAGACGATAAATAAATTTCTCAAATAAATAAATAATCCTTACAAACATTTTCCTTAGATGCTGTCAGGATTGTGGGGACAAAGTGGTGGGGGGGGGGGGGGAGAGAGTAATAAGGAAGAACTACAATGGCATAACCCCCACTGGGATGGTCTAGGAGTTTGATATTATAGAACAGGGCACCCACAGAAACGTCTTTTATAGTCATCCCTTCCCAATATACGAGGCTGCTTTTCTGAACAAAATTCAGCCATCAGGAGAAAATCTGCAGTGGTCCTTCTATGTGTCCTCATTACTTGAGGTAGACAGGAGCAACTGGGCAGAGGGTCTCTATAGTGGTATCCAAACTGTAAAAGTCTCCCTCAAACAAGGACTGAGATTCTACATTGGCGAACAGCCATGAGATACCATGAGACATTGCCAACCCTCTTTTTAGATTGCAGATCCATAAGGAAAACACTCACTATCTTTTCATAATACTCTCTTCGACGTTCGGCTCGTTTCTTGTAATCCACCATCATCCCACGGAGCTTCCGCTCATGCTTCCGGGCTTCGTGCCACATCTTGCCCTTTTCCAAGCTGTTGAGGAGAAGAAAAGCACACGAAGATGTAAAAGGGGAAAAGTCAAAACTTTCTCCCTCTGTCTGTCTGTCTCTCTCTCACACACACACACACACATACAGTGTGCCTTTCCATATAACTCTTATAAAGTTTAGATGCAGGCAATTTGCTAATCCTCATTAAGCATTTACCTGAAGAAATTGCAACAATTTGAATCAGCAATTCCCAAAACTTTCACCAGGAAAAACTGTTGTATCACAAGAACAAATCCTCTTTAGTGAACTCTCGCTTGTTGTTGTTAATGCATTTACTTCCTCCAAGGCTAATCCAGCTGGAATGTTATATTCAGCATACTAGATAAATAAAGAGGACAATAAAATGTAGTCCGGCGTAACCACTTTTCAACTGGAAACCATTCAATTTCTCCATATTCTGTCCTGACAGTAGCCTCTTGTCCTGAATATAGATTACCAGGACCGCATTTCTTTAAGAGCAAGCCATAGTTTTTCATGATAAATACCATCAACAGCTGTTCTATAATTTATAATTTGCTGTAATCTACCATCAACAGCTTTGTCGTAATCTATATTGCTTGCATCTTGTCTCTGCTATATTTTAATTATTGTTCTATGTATTTTAATATATGTATTTTGTATAAATACATTTTTATATATTTTACATAATGATTATGTGTTTTTAACTATGTTGTAACTTTCCTCAAGCAAGTTACAACATATCTAAGAAATAAGCTATTGGTATGAAATAAAAGTATTAGTATTTGTTTGTTTTCGAAGGCTTTCATGGCTGGAATCACTGGGCTGCTGTGAGTTTTTCGGGCTGTATGGCCATGTTTCACTATTGACACATGGCAATACTGTCCAAAAAACTCACAGCATCCTATTATTATTATTTAGCACAGACTGATTTTCTTTTAAACTCTTTGGTGCGCTCCATGAGCCACCATATATTTGTAAGATTATAACCTGTTACGGGTTTATACATTTTTGAGAGATGCCCTGTATGTATGCAGAAGCTTTTATAAGCACACAGATGTGTGTGTGGGTGTAGAAGCTTATATATGCATATATACATATAAACTTATACAAGACGTCTTCAAAAAGTTTCTGCATGTTTATATTTTTGTTGCAAATAGTGAGGGTGGGAGGAGCAGTAAATGGTCGAGTCTGAGAGTGTATGATGACTCGTCTGTCTGGAAAGCCAGTTAAACTTGCAATTTAGTTTAAGAGTTGTCACGCTGTGCGCGAAGATGGCTGTGAAATGTATGCATTGCACTAAAGAGAAACAGAACTTTGTCATATGCTTTTTGTAGGCAGAAAGTGTGTGAGGAGCACAAATTCATCTCCATATGTGTACTCAGTGTGGGGATAAAGTTTTCTTTCATAGAGTCATCTATGAATGGACTGAAATGTTCAAGAACGGCCATGTTAGTGTGACTGATGCAGAGTACTCTTGATAGCCAGTGTAAGGAAGTTATCAATGCATTATATGTATTTGAGCTGTTCGTCTGTTTGCTGGGTGGCAATGGCTAAAAGCTGGAGTTAACTAGTTATCTCCACTGTGGCGTTGCCGGGGAAACCAAGCAAAAGAGAGTGAGAAGTGGGCGGAGCCTAGAAAGAAAAAAAATCTAGCTGCGTTTGAAAAGAGTCAGTTAGTGTCAGGGAGAGTTAGAAGTCAGTCAGTTAGTGTCAGAGTTAGAGTCGGTTGGAGTTAGAAGTCAGGTATAGAGGAGTGAAGAGTTAAGTTTTAGTGTTCAAAGTGAACAGTAGAGAGAATAGTGAGAAGTAGAAAGATAGATCTAAGTTAAGACTATCTATGCTGCTGTAAGATTTACTGACAGACAAACTATCTGGTCAGTATTCTGGTGTAAAGGGAGAAAAGAAAGTCTCTTATGTAACAAAGACAGAACAATTTATGTAACCATCACGCTTTAAGACACAGCTTGCTGAAACAGTCAAGAATTTTAACTATATTTGTTCCTGTTTTAATTAATAAACTTTATTGATTATTATTCGACAAATCCTGACTCAAGTGTGACTCTATCCTGGAAGATTTTTAAAGCAGCTTTGGATAGCTGAGAAGAAAGTTATGGTGGCAGCATTGATTAATGATCTGAATAGATCTTTATAATTTTGGTCTCTAATGAGTGAGATCTGATCGCAAAGTGGTAACATTCGGTGACATTAAAACAGCCATCTCTCCCTCCCTCCTCCCGCATCGTTTGCAAATTGGCCAGCTAAACAGCCATCTCTCTCCCTCTCATCTTCGCTCTTTACAAATTAGAAGACAGCAAGGTGGGATATTATTGCAAATTAATAAAGTAGAGAGACGTCTCTTCACAGCCAGTTACAACGAATAAAGAACCTTGGCATTGATCTGCAAAAGCAGAAGAAGAATAGCTGAAGAAGTTGCAGGGAAGCTGAATGTTGGATCTGCCTACGCCCTGATTCCTGACAGCCTTCAGTTCTGTAAAGTGTGTGCCAGGCAGGTGCCTAAGCAACTGACAGAGGAACAATCAATTCTTAAAGAGGAGGGAATCTGTCAAAAATTGTGTTGCTATGGTACAATGCCTGCCCCCCACACTGCAGTCCACACACTGGAAACCCTTAGACCAGTGGTTCTCAACCTGTGGGTCCCCAGATGTTTTGGCCTTCAACTCCCAGAAGTCCTAACAGTTGATAAATTGGCTGAGATTTCTGGGTGTTGTAGGCCAAAACATCTGGGGACACACAGATTAAGAACCACTGCCTTAGACCAAGAGTCCTCAAACTATGGCCAGCAGGCCAGATCCAGCCCACCAAGGTTATTTCCTTGGCCCCTACCCTAAACTGCCACTGCCATTCATGCCCCACCATCACCACCTTGTTGCTCTGTAACTCTTATTTCCTCTCCTCTATCTCCTTCCAAAACTGAGGGATCCTCTGAACTTCCTTCTTGCTCCTTAACTCTCTTTTCCTTTTCTCTATCTCCTTCCAAAATTGAGGAAATCCTCTCCATTCCATTCTTGCTCCTTCCAAAACATAGGGAGGGAGGAGGGGAGAAAGAGAAAGAAAGAAAAAGAGGCAGGAAAAAGAAAGGGAAGGAGAAAAAGCAAGAAATACATTTAGGCAGGAAACGGTGAAGGAAGGAAGAGGAGAAAGGGAGGTAGGTAGGATAAAGAGAGGGAAGGAATTCATAAAGCGTGGCGTAGTGGTTTGAACCTCGGACTATGGCTCTGAACCCACTGGGTGGAAAAGAAAGGCAAATATTCTTTGAATAAATCTTGACAAGAAACCTTTGTAACAGAGTTGCCTTTGTTGTTGTTCATTCATTCAGTCGTCTCCGACTCTTCGCGACCTCATGGACCAGCCCACGCCAGAGCTCCCTGTCGGCTGTCATCACCCCCAGCTCCCTCAGAGCACCCAGACACAAAAGAAATCCCCCAGCACACAGAAATGATGCACCAGGAGAAGGGGGAGCGAGAAGGGGGTAGATGTAGTCTTGAGGTTTCCAGGCTCCAGCAGCTCGGAAATCCTGAGACTGCTCTGCAGATTGGGCCCAGAAGTTGCATGACACAAACACCTGGAAAGATCTGGGTGTCATATTAGTTCCAGGTGTCATATTAATTCAGGACAAAGCAGGGTTTTCCTGCTTTGTCCCAAATTAATTCGGTTTTACCTGAGGCATGATTTGGACGACTCAGGTAAAAATGCACGAGGTCATTTGTGTTGAGTGGTGTGTGGGTGCATCCTTAGTTGCCTTCCTCTGGACCCCTTCCTGCTCAGAGTCATTACCCCTCTTAAATCGTAGGGCCCAGAACTGGACACAGGGTTATTATTCCAAGCAAAGAGGTCTAACCAAAACTGAATAGAGAGGCATCATGACTTCCCTCGACTCCTTTTGATGCAGCCCAAAACCCCACTGGTTTTTTTAGCTGCTACATCACACTGTTGGCTCATGTTCAACTTGTTGTCTAGCAAGACTCCAAGATCGTTGCCCCATGTATTGCTGTCAAGTAAAGCATCACCCATTCTGAATCTTTGCATTCATTTTTTCTATCTAGGTGTAGGATCTTAGATTTGTCCCTGTTGAAATGCATTTTGTTAGCTTTGGCCAATCAGCTCTCTAATCTATTGAGGTCATTTTTGAATTCTGATCCTGTCCTCTGGAGCATTAGGTATCCCATGTATTTATTTATTTATTTCCAGCATTTCTACTGTCCTTCTCAATCCTCAAGGGGGGACTTGGGACAGCTCACACTCGGCAGCAATACGATGCTGCAGCATACAAGCAAATACAGCAATATAACAGTTTAAAACAGGGGTCCTCAAACTAAGGCTCTGTGGCCCTCCAAGGTCATTTATCCGGCCCTCGCTCAGGGTCAGCTTAAGTCTGAAACTACTTGAATTCACACAGCAACAACCCTATCTCATCAGCCAAGAGGAGGCCCACACTTCCCATTGAAATACTATTAAGTTTATATTTGTTAAAATTGTTCATTTCAATTATTGCATAGTTTTTATTTGTTATTTGCACTACAAATAAGATATATGCAGTGTGCATAGGAATTCATTCGTGTGTGTGTGTATATATATACTGGCCCTCCAACAGTTTGAGGAACTCTGACCTGGCCCTCTGTTTAAAAAGTATGAGGACCCCTGGTTTAAAACAATAAATTAATCATTAATTTAAAAAACAATTAAAAATATTTATCAACCATATAGCCATTCTAGTCCAGTTCCACATTCAAAGTGCTATTATGCCTGCTGTCCAAAAGCCTAGTCCCAGAACCATTTCTGTTTCTTTCTGAAAGACAGGAGGGATGAAGCTGACCTAATCTCACTGGGAAGCGAGCTCCACAGGCTGGGGGCCACCACAGAGAAGTCCCTGTCTCTCGCATTTGTGTAGCTGGTGAGACCAAGAGCAGAGTCTCCCCGGACGATCTTAAACTGCGAGGTGGGATGTAGAGGGAGATACGTTCAGACAAGTAAGCTGGGCCGGAATCGTATAGGGCTTTATATTCCAAGACCTGCACTTTGAATTGTGCTTGGAAGTGGGCTGGCAGCCAGTGGAGCTAACACGACATGGGGGTGGTATGCTCTCTGTGTTGGGACTCAGCCTGTGATTGAACCTGAGCTTGAACCTGTGAATGTGTTTCAGTCTCCTGATGTTTCTGTGTCTGATGTGGATGAGGAGGGAAGTCAGTCCCCTGTTGCTTCTGATGTGGAGGATGCTGGGACTGACCCTGAGGTACAAGATGGAGACAATTTGGTCAATGAGTTTCATGCAGACACTTACAGAGAGGAGCATGTGGTGCAAAGGGCAAATCCTCATGAGAATATTTCTGTCAGGTTTTGGGAGAAAGATTTACTCCTTCCATCTGTGAAGTTTCCAGATTCTAATTTGGAAAACAGTCTGACACCTGCTAAAGTTAATGAGGAGTCAGATAAGCAGAGTCAGCAGCTGGAGATTAGCCAGAATCGACAAGAGGCCCAATGTTTACCTAGATCCGAAAGAATTCATCAACTGAAGTCAAAGTCTGGGGGAAAGGGAAACCAGTTTTTGGGATTTAAGGTTTGTCTGTAGAAAATCTTGTCAGATCAGGCATCATTTGGAAACCAAGTATAAGCTTCATGGAATCTCATCTTCATTGATTTTTCTAGCTTTTTAAGGTGACTAGCAGCATCTGGTCTGTTCCTGCTTCCCGTCTGGATATTATTGCCGTGGATTATAATTTCATGTTTTTTGGACATTGTTTTTGATTTTTTTTTTTATCGTGTCAGGAGCAACTTGAGAAACTGCAAGTTGCTTCTGGTATGAGAGAATTGGCCGTCTGCAAGGACGTTGCCCAGAGGACAACCGGATGACTTGATTTTTTTATCATCCTTGTGGGAGGCTTCTCTCATGTCCCTGCACAAGGAGCTGGCACTGATAGAGGGAGCTCATCCGCCTCTCCCCAGATTCAAACCTACAACCTGTCGGTCTTCAGTCCTGCCGGCACAGGGGTTTAACCCACTGAGCTACTGTTTGATTGCTACGTTTAGACACAGTTTTTATCTAGCTGCCTTTGAATGCCTCGTTGCTTTTTGAAACTTTATCTATACAAACATATTTCTACTGTCTTTTTTGCTAAGCTTTAATAAAAAAAAAAAGGATTGTTCCTGTGCAGGTACAGCTGTACCAGGAGCTCCAATTTTGTTTGCTTTGCATTGAATGTTTGTTTGTAGTCCTAAGTTTCAGGGACTCTGCAGATAGGTGGCTTCTTTTGGCTGCAATCATAGGGCAAGCCACCTGTCAATTATCGTTAGGTTCCCTGGTCCCACCCCTTTTTGAGTTTTGGAGGGATTAGGGGCCTTTTTGAGTCAGTTCTCACAGAGAAGTCTTTCACACAGGACATAAAACCAAGACCTCCTGTAGAAAGCTTCGTCTTCTACGGCTTGGCCAGGGAGATAGACAGCCTACAGCTTAGTCGAGGATTTTACAGCCTTACAGCTCCTTACAGCTGAGGAAATCCGGTCCCACAGCAATTCAGTCAGCCATCACTGAAACCTGAACTCCCTTTCCCTTGGAAGTCTACAAAGCTCTGCTTGGTAAGGGTCACTCGCAGAAGCCAGAAGCAGTTGGTACCGGGTGCAGGGGCTCCACGCCAACAGAGGCAAAGACAGACTGCCCAGATTAGAAGTTAAGGATTTCCCCATTAGTTACAGTTATGAAGATAGTGCCTGTTCCCTGTGGACAAGATTGAGAGAGAGTCAATAGACTGTTAAGAAAGCCTTAAAGTACCTGTTTGTTTTCATTAATAAAGAACTTTGTTGAACCTTTAAGCAATCTAAAGACTCTGTTTTAAGGAAATCCAAAGGCCTTTAATCTGAGGCAGCCCCGGCGTCCCGTTGGGCACACAGAATTTATGTCCTGTCTACAGTCTGATGCACAGGCCCAGCGTGCGACAGCACAGTTCCTTTACTCAACATCCGGAGAGGCCCTGCTCGTGATTCCGCCTGCATCGCAGGCGCACTTGGTGGGGACGCGAGACAGGGCGTTTTCTGTGGTGCCCCCCCCCCCGACTCTGGAACACAAAAGATCTTAGACAGGCCCCTACATTGGCAGTCTTTAGAAAGAACTTGAAGACCTGGCTGTTCCAATGTGCCTTTCCAGAATAGGAATCTCCAATAACAAGTCCCAGAAGCACTTTGTTAGAGCTAAGATTGCTGCACTCTGCACACTGCACTTACCCTATAATCCTTACATCAGCACACATCAGCACTTTTAATCTTATACCCATTACCCTGGCCCGACCCAGTTTTTATAGTGTCTTGATGTATTGTTTATTGTTTAATATTGCTTAACTGTTTTAATTTGCTTAGGTGTTGTATTGTTATGTTGTGTTTTGAGGCCTTGGCCTTTGTAAGCCGCATCGAGTCCTTCGGGAGATGCTAGCGGGGTACAAATAAAGTTAATAATAATAATAATAATAATAATAACATGTGGTGTGTTTATAGTCAGAGGGACTAGTTGCTGTTCTGAAGTGCAACACCCTGTATGTCGCTCCATGGGCAAACTTCGCCCCTCACCCGGTATTTTGGACTACAACTCCCACAATCCCTAACAGCCCACTTGAAAAGGGGGTTTGTGCATGCCTAATATGACACATCACATAATAAAGATATGTGCCTATAGAAGCTCCAAAGCAAGATATACCGGGTCTGAATGCAGCTAGCTCAGGCCTGGGCAAATTTAGGCCTTCCAGATGTTTTGGACTTCAACTCCCAGCATTCCTAACAGCCTCAGGCCCCTTCCTTTTCCCCCTCAGCCGCTTCAACTCCCACCATTCCTAACAGCCTCAGGCCCCTTCAGCTTAAGCGGCTGAGGGGGAAAAGGAAAGGGCCTGAGGCTGTTAGGAATGGTGGGAGTTGAAGCCCACAACACCTGGAAGGCCTAAATTTGCCCAGGCCTGAGCTAGAGTGAGAGAATGAGCCTGGGGCAAAGGCTCTCCCTTCAAGGAACGCCCAGCCGGCTCTGAATCCCCTCCTGGGCCTTTTCCCTCTTCTCACCTGCCTTCGAAGAGCCTCCTTCTTCCGGCGGCCGAAGCCCCGACCGCGTCGCCAAGAGGCTCAGAGGACAGGAGACGCCTCTTCCCTCTCAGCGCCTGGATCGGAAGCGGAAACGACGCACGCAGAGAGCGCGAGAGAGAGCCTCCCATTCGCTGAGGAGGGTCGCGTGACGTCCAACGCCGCAGCCAATCACAATCTGCCCCCTTCTCCTCCTCCTTTCTTGAGCTTTCAATTAGCTACTAACGCTGCGGATACCGGATATATATATATATATATATTTTGTTGGAAGCGACCCCCTCTAGTGGTCAGCAGTGGAAGTGCAATGCATCTGCACTGTAGAATTCATGCAGTATTTTTTTGGCCCCACTGCTATAAAGCTATGCAATTAATGCAGGCATGGGCAAACTTTGAATAGGTAAAGGTATGATCAAAAATTATCAAGGGTCTGGAGAACAAGCCCTATGAGGAGCGCCTTAAGGAGCTGGGCATGTTTAGCCTGAAGAAGAGAAGACTGTGAGAGCCGTTCAGCAGTGGAACTCTCTGCCCCGGAGTGTGGTGGAGGCTCCTTCTTTGGGAGCTTTTAAACAGAGGCTGGATGGCCATCTGTCAGGGGTGATTTGAATGCAATATTCCTGCTTCTTGGCAGGGGGTTGGACTGATGGCCCATGAGGTCTCTTCCAACTCTATAAAAAAAAAGATATAGCCATGTATAAATATGTGAGAGGAAGCCACAGGGAGGAGGGAGCAAGCTTATTTTCTGCTTCCCTGGAGACTAGGGCGCGAAACAATGGCTTCAAACTACAAGAGAGGAGATTCCATCTGAACATGAGGAAGAACTTCCTGACTGGGAGAGCCGTTCAGCAGTGGAACTCTCTGCCCCGGAGTGTGGTGGAGGCTCCTTCTTTGGAAGCTTTTAAACAGAGGCTGGATGGCCATCTGTCAGGGGTGCTTTGAATGCAATATTCCTGCTTCTTGGCAGGGGGTTGGACTAGATGGCCCATGAGGTCTCTTCCAACTCTTTGATTCTAAGGTAAAGGTTGTCGCCTGACATTAAGTCCAGTCATGTCTGACTCTGGAGTGTGTTACTCATCTCCATTTATAAGCTGAAGAGCCGGCATTGTCCATAGACACCTCCAAGATCAGCTGGAGATGTCTCTGCCTTGGCCCTTTCACTATTGCCTGCTACTTCCCGGCGGATGTCAGGTGGTGCAATACCGGCTAAAAGGGATAATTTCTCCAGTGGTGTAGGGCAAAGACACCCCATGATAATGCGGCATGTCTCATTAAGAGCCACATCCACTGTTTTAGCGTGGTGAGATGTGTTCCACACTGGGCATGCATACTCAGCAGCAGAGTAGCATAGCGCAAGGGCAGATGTCTTCACTGCGTCTGGTTGTGATCCCCAGGTTGTGCCAGTCAGCTTTCGTATGATATTGCTTCTAGTGTTCCAAAAATGGGAGCAATTGCAGAGAAAGCCCTATCTCTCTTGCCCACGAGCTGGGTTAAATCAAGAAATAGTTTTCCAAGATGTACAGAGATACTTGCAGAAACACCCCAGCAAGCATGAGTCCAAAAGTGGCAGGCTTAAACCCAGAATCTCAATCAGTGGTTGATACTGAATGACAAACTCCCTCCTCGGCACACAGAAGACGGGGCGACTTGGAAGGCGCTGAACAGACTGCGCTCTGGTGCCATGAGATGCCGAGCCAACCTTAAGTGGAGTGCGCAAACCACAGACCACTTACTACAATACAGTCTGAGCCCCGTCACATGCAGTGGAGGACTTTCTTACAGCGACATCAAAGGCATTCTTAAGTGGTCAGCTCCTAGTCAAAAGACATTTATATGGCCATATTCTAGAGACATTCTCTCCTGACGTTTCATCTATGGCAAGCATCCTCAGAGGTAGCGAGGTCTGTTGGAACTAGGAAAATGGGTTTATATATCTGTGGAATGACCGGGATGGGACAAAGAACTTTTGTCTGCTGGAGCTAGGTGTGAATGTTTCACCGCCAGGCCATCAAATGCTAATCAAGGTGGTCAGTTGAAACATTCACACCTAGCTCCAACAGACAAGAGTTCTTTGTCCCATCCTGGTCATTCCACAGATATATAAACCCATTTTCTTAGTTCCAACAGACCTCACTACCTCTGAGAATGCTTGCCATAGATGCAGGCGAAACGTCAGGAGAGAATGCCTCTAGAACATGGCCATATAGCCCGAAAAAACCTACAACAACCCAGTGATTCCGGCCATGAAAGCTTTGACAATAAAAATACGTTTAGCATAATGCCAAGTTTTTAAGTTTGTTTGTGGGTTTTATACATTATAATTGTATTTTCAATTTGCTTCTGACACGATTAATTAGTAGTTTGGTGAGGCACCAGCCTTTTTTAACAGAGAAGACTAAACGCCCCCAATTCCATAGCACTGAGACATGGCATTTCAAGCTGTTTCAAACTGCATGAATTATGCAGTGTGGACGCACTCTAGGTATCTCTTCCGGCAGGCAGTCTTTAAGTATGAATTTTAAATGTGTGCCTTGTGTTTAATCTCTATTTTGTGTATTTTAACATGTATTTTATAAAAAATATGCTTCAATGTGCATACAGCTTTTGTAGAAATACATTTTAATATAGGGATTTGTAGTATTTTTACAATGTTTATGTGTTTTGCTGTGAGTTTTCTGGGCTGTATGGCTATATTCCAGAAACATTTTCTCCTGACATTTCGCCCACATCTATGGCAGGCATCTTCAGTGGTTGTGAGGTCTGTTGGAAACAAGCAACTGAGGTTTATATGTAGAATGTCCGGAGTGGGAGAAAGAACTCTTGCCTGCTTGAGGCAAGTGTCAATGTAATTGGTCACCTTGTTTACCATTTAACAGCCTTGCAGCTTCAAAGCCTGGTAGCCAGATTTAAAAACTCTAAAATCAGGACAGTAGATAAAGGTTAAAAAAAGGCAAAGGTTGTCCCCTGACATTAAGTCCAGTCATGTCTGACTCTGAGGTATGGTGCTCATCTCCATTTCTAAGCTGAAGAGCCGGCATTGTCCATAGACACCTCCACGGTCGTGTGGCCGGCATGACTGCATGGAGCATTGTTAATAAAGAGCAACACTCAAAAAAAGGGAATTCCAGACAAGAACACCTCCCAACAAGCTAATATCTCCCAACAAAGGATTCCCCCAGGCAGGTATCAGCCAGGCTTTGAAGCTGCAAGGCTTTGCAATGCTAAACAAGGTGATTAATTGCAACACTCACACTTGCCTCCAACAGACAAGAGTTCTTTCTCCCAACAGATATATAAACCTCCCTTGTCCAGTTTCCAATATACCTCAGAACCTTTGATGATGGTTCACCAAATTACAAATCTCATAACTCTATAGAGGAAACAATTAAAGTGGAATCTTAGAATTATAATTCTGTAGCCTTAAAAGGCTCCTGCATCCTTCTCTTGACAATTTCTAAAGAATAGCAGCAGCACTAGAAAAAAACCCACAAGGGCAGACTCAGTACAAAGCAACTTCATTTACATTTTGCCTTCATAATTTCATTCAAAATAAGCTAAAAACATTGTGGAATACAGAGCCACTTCACTGTATCAGGGTGATGGACA
The DNA here is from genome assembly GCF_025583915.1 of Anolis sagrei ordinatus. Classification (NCBI taxonomy): domain Eukaryota; kingdom Metazoa; phylum Chordata; class Lepidosauria; order Squamata; family Anolidae; genus Anolis; species Anolis sagrei. Next base: position 9,341,947 of record NW_026847771.1, on the reverse strand, counting down.
TATGGCCACTCATTAGCTCCCCTTGCAAAGGCATTCAGGGTAAGACACAGGATAAGACACAGCAGTTTGATCTAAACCATCCCATGGCAGGAAAGAGACAACTATTTCTGCCATGATATTAACCAAACACATTGGGAGATGTTGACGAGCTGAAATGTGTCCACAGGAGGGTGACTAAAATAATCAAGGGTCTGGAGAACAAGCCCTATGAGGAGCGGCTTCAAGAGCTGGGCATGTTTAGCCTGCAGAAGAGAAGGCTGAGAGGAGACATGATGGCCATATGTGAAGGGAAGTCATAGGGAGGAGGGAGCAAACTACATTTCTGCTGCCCTACAGACTAGGACGTGGAATAATGGCTTCAAACTACAAGAAAGGAGATTCCACCTGAACATTAGGAAGAACTTCCTGACTGTGAGAGCTGTTCAGCAGTGTAACTTTCTCCCCTGGAGTGTGGTGGAGGGTTTTAAACAGAGGCTGAATGGCCTTCTGTCAGGAGTGCTTTGAATGTGATTTTCCTGCTTCTTGGCAGGGGGTTGGACTGGATAGCTCGTGAGTATCCTCCAACGCTATGACTCTGTCTGCATTATGCACACATTAGAACAACCAAGGCAGTTATAACCAGCCTGGGAATACAGTGTTCCCTCGCTACTTTGTGGTTTGCCTTTTGCGGACTCGCTGTTTTGCGGGTTTTTTAAAAAAATTAATTTAAAATATAAAGTAGAAGTAGCGAGGGAACACTGGATGAATCCCCGCATGGCCTGGATCCAGATCTGGGAGACCACACAAGGCTGGGCTGGCAGCAGCCCTCTTTAACTTCCTCCTCCTCCTCTGCACCTCCCTTCCTGCTAGCAAGGAAGGCGGGCCACAGCTTTCAGTGGACAGCGGCATAGTCCCAGGCGGCGACAAGGAGCATCTTCCGCCAGGACTATCCACTCTGGAGACTTCTGGAGCAGCATCAGCCGGAGGGAAGGAGAGCTGTCCAAAGAAGGCTGCTGCAGAAGTCTCTGGAGTGGATAGTCCCAGCGAAAGATGCTCCTCATCGCTGCCTGGACGTATGTCGCCTCCGCCGCCCACCGAAGGCTATGGCCTGCCTTCCTTGAGCAGCTCTTCTTCCCTCCGGGGGCTCCCTTCAGCGGGTGGCGGAGAAGGCGATGAGGGGCCTCCTCCTCCAGGACTATTGTTCAGGGATTCCTCATCTTCAGAGGAGAAAGGAGAGCAGGGAAGTGCTCAGGAATTGGAGGGAAAAGAAGAATAAGATGATGAGGTTTTGCAAGGGCCTATATTTTTAGAGAGACAAAGGGAGACAAAGCACAGACGCCGTTCAGCTCGAATAGCTGCTAAAAACGCTGAGCTAATTGGGAGACACCCTAGCCCCTCCTGCGTGGGGTATAAATCAGAAGCTTCCGCTGCTAACGATTCTGTTGCTGACTGAACCTGCTTTGTATCTGCCGCTAAGGACTTCGTGATCTTTGCCTATTGTCTGCTGTTTCTTTTGGGACTTTTGTAAGAGACTTTCATTTGTGTCTGCATTAAGACTTCCTTGTTTTTTTCAATTGCATTTGCTTATCATTGTGTTTGCTGAAGTAAAGCATTTTTCTTTTGGAGGGAGAAGAATTGGAGGGAGAAGAAGAATCAGATGATGAGGCTTTGCAAGTGCTTACATTTTTAGAGAAACAAAGGGAGACAGAGCACAGACGCAATTCAGCTTGAATAGCTGCTAAAATCACAGAGCTAATTGGGAGACGCCCTAGCCTCTCCTTCATGGGGTATAAATCAGAAGCAGAAGTCAGCTTCACCTGCTAACAACAACTCTCTGCTGACTGAACCTGCTTTGTGTCTGCTGCTTAGGACTTTGTGATCTTTGCCTATTGTCTGCTGTTTCTTTTGGGACTTTTGTAAGAGACTTTCATTTGTGTCTGCATTAAGACTTTCTTGTTTTTTCAGTTGCATTTGCTTATCATTGTGATTGCTGAAGTAAAGCATTTTTCTTTTGGAGGGAGAGGACGAATTGGAGGGAGAAGAAGAATCAGATGATGAGGCTTTGCAAGTGCTTACATTTTTAGAGAAACAAAGGGAGACAGAGCACAGACACCGTTCAGCTCGAATAGCTGCTAAAAAACGCTGAGCTAATTGGGAGACTCCCTATCCCCTCCTGCATGGGGTTTAAATCAGAAGCAGGAAAAGTCAGCTTCTGCTGCCAACAACGACTCTGTTGCTGACTGAACCTGCTTTGTGTCTGCTGCTTAGGACTTCATGATCATTGCCTATTGTCTGCTGTTTCTTTTGGGACTTTTGCAATAGACTTTCATTTGTGTCTGCATTAAGACTTTCTTGTTTTTTCAGTTGCATTTGCTTATCATTGTGTTTGCTGAAGCAAAGCATTTTTCTTTTACTTTCAACCTTGTATTAAGGCTGTTTTTGAAGAGCAGAACAGGACACTATCTGCTTCAGAGACTTCTGCAGCAGCAGCTGCTGCAGCGCCTGTCTTCTCCCGGAAGGAAGAAGAGCCGCTCAAGGAAGGAAGGTCACGGCCTTCGACGGGCAACGGAGGCGGCATAGGCCCAGGCGGTGACGAGGAGCCTCCTCCACCAGGACTATCCGCTCCGGAGACTTCTGCAGAAGCAGCTGGAGTGAGTGAGAGAGAGAGAGGGAAGGGGCAGTTCCTACTTCATGGATTTTCACTTATCGCGGGTGGTCCTGGAATGGAATACCCGCGATAAGTGAGGGAACACAACCGTTGGATGTTATGGGCCATGTCCTGAGACTACTGTCTCATCTACTATGAACTATTAGTGCAATTTTTCCTTCCATTCATTTCCCATTTCCCTTTCCCAGAAGGAAACATTTCCTGTATTTCAGCAGGGAAGATATCTCCACTGATCAGGGGGTTTCACAGGCATGCTTCAACTCTGAGAGAGGGGCTTCTTCTCCCAGAGCCCGGGATGCATAGTTCCTTCATAAAGTTCCAGCACTGTCTGCCGCCGTGAGGTTGGTCTCCATTTCCAGCTGTGCCTCGGCCTCTTTGTACTGGCTTGGAAACATGCTGCTGCCCACGAGGCTGGCGGTGCCCTCTGTATCACAATCCCCAGGCAAAGTCAAGGGGACAGAGACACCCGAATGGACGGAATAAGCATCCAGCAAGAACTCCTGCTCCGACATATCAGGGAAGTCCATGGGAGATGGTAGCAGGACATCACTCAGGCTGGGACCAACGATGGAAGGGAAGTCAGGAGGCAATCTGAAGTCCTCTAGCATGTCTGGCACAGAGATGTGATCCAAGCTGATCAGGAAATTCTGGTCTTCAGAACCCGACGGGAAGCCAGCTGGAACCGGAGAAAAGAAACTCCTATGACTCTGGGTTCTGTGAAACCCGACACACAACATGAGAAAGGTTTCACTGCTTGGTAACCCTTCATTGGTTCCCCTGGAGAAAAATTGAAAAACTACCCCACAAAATGGAATGAGGAAGGGGAAAATAGAAAGGGGAATAGGGCAAGGGTGGAAGAAAGTAACCAATAAACGAACCAAAGGGGAAATGAAGCAAAGAACCAAGGAAAGAAGGAACCAAGGAGGAAGGGAAGCAAGGAACAGATGAACCAAGGAACCAAAGATGAGAGGAAGCCAGGAAGGGAGTCTGCAAGGAAGCGAGGAACAGGAAGCGAGCAAGGAATAATAAAGGGAAGGGAGATGGCTATCAGCCCTAAGTGCTCACAGTATTTCTACCAAGACTGGAAAAAGAAAGGATAAGGAATGTTCTATGGTAATATTGCTACAATAGCTCACTAAAACATCGGAAATATAGCAAACCAGCAGTGGCATGTCTTTGTCTCTGGCAGTTCAACAACATGGTTTATCAGTTTAACAGCTGAGTTACCTGTGTGCCATTAAAAGAATGCTTGTGAACATCACTTGTTCAAAGGGTTGATTTCTAATAAGGTCATACCTCTCCTTGACTAGTGGTTTCAAAAGGTGGTCTCCAGAAGTTCATGGAGATTCACATTTGCCAAAAGGATATGACATGATTTTTCCTTTTATTTATTTATTTATTTATTTATTTATTTGCGGCATTTATATGCCGCCCTTCTCACCCCGAAGGGGACTCAGAGCGGCTTACAATATATATTTTCATACAATATATTATATTATTAGCATAGTACAATATCAGTATATATTACTATATTGCACTATACCATTATATTGTAATATTATTAGTAAGATTACATGTAATGTAAATATATAATTATAATTATAATAATGAATTATTATTACTGGTATTATATTGTATTACGTTATAATATTATAAATATTATATGCATATACAACATACTATATTATATTATTAGTAAAGACAATATAGAAATGTCTTCTGCTCCCCTCTGTCTTTGCTCTGGCCAGAGCAGCTGTTGGTGCCAGAAGAGGGAGGGGCCTCTCAAGTGATGATATAGGTTTTCAAAAGGTTAAGATTGTCATTTTTTTCCCAAAAGCCAGACAAGTTATTTGAGTGCATAGGGTCCAGCATCCCATCTGCACCTTTCAACATCCTTGGAACTAAATACCAAGTACCGTATATACTCGAGTATAAGCCGACCCGAATATAAACCAAGGCACCTAATTTTACCACAAAAACTGGGAAAACATATTGACTTGAGTATAAGCTGAGGGTGGGAAATGCAGCAGCTACGGGTAAATTTCAAAATAAAAATAGATACCAATAAAATTACATTGAGGCATCAGAAGGTTAAACGTTTTTTGAATATTTACATAACACCGTAATTTAAGATAAGACTGTACAACCCTGATTCTAAGCTTCTTCAATATAAATGTGCTTATGTATCCTTCCAATAATAATAAAGAGAGTAACATAATAAATGTAATAATAATAATAGAGTAAAATAATAAATGTAATAATAACAATAATAAAGTAAAATACTAATGTAATAATAATAGAGTAAAATGATAAATGTAATAATAATAAATAGAGTAAAATAATGCATATAATAAAAATAATAATAACAGAGTAAAATAATAAATAACCTTGACTCAAGTGTAAGCCGAGAGGAACATTTTCAGCATATAAAAAGGGCTGAAAAACTAGGCTTATACTCAAGTATATACAGTAACTTGTTGCCCTTTTATGGCAAACCCAAAAGTGTAGCATGGGATGACCTCCTCTTTCTGCCCAACAGCTTGGCCAGCATTCTTCTCTTTGGAAAGACAAGCTTTTGTTTACTGACTAACCTGCAGATGGAATCAAGTTGAAATGGTCCATGTACCCTGGCTTCTTCTTCTTCCTCTTAGCTTCGATCCCATGAGGGTCTGTGGAAGCAAAGAGAAATGTGTCAATCCCTAACCATGAGGAGAAGGCTGTATAAAATATCATCCGTGCCCAATGGCACAAATCAAGGGGGTTGCATTTTCACTCAGATGTACACCAACCTGGGCCAGAGAGTTCCTCCAACACATCAGGCATGCCTTGCTTCCTTTTTTTGTTGACCCGATAAGTATCTGAAGAAAGATAAAGCCATATTATTATCATTACATCTATTACTGTTCTATCAACGTGGTACTATGACTCTGGAGTTCAATCCCTGCAAGATAAAAAGTCTGGGCAGTGAGAAAGGTGGCGGGAAATTGTTTGTGCCCTGAGAGGAAACTGCTGTTGCTGTTTCCAGCAGCTCAAAATTTTAATTTTTCAGGAGGAGGCGGGAAGCAGCATAATGCCATGAAGCACTTTACAATTACCCATGGAGCCCCAAAGGCTCCACAGAGCACATTTTGAGAACCCCTGTTATAGCCAATACATGGACTGAGCTGCTCATAAGACATAGCTTCCAATGTTCCTGACGTACCCTGGTCTTTGGGCAAGTAAGTGAAACTGAAAGGGTCACTGGAGACACTGTCCGTCAGGCGCCGTAAGTACACTTCCACCTCCACCGGTTCTGTAATGTCGAGGTGCTGGTACGGTGGTGTCTTAAAGACGATGGCAATCTGTCGGTGGACATCAGCTTGGGAAAAGTCTGCTTTGCCCTCCCACGTATCCTTCCGGAAGATGATGGAAATATCTTCTGTGTAAAGATAGCAGACAAGTGAAAGTGTAGAAAGTGTACAGAGTGAACGGTGGTTAAGGATGGCATTTTTCTGCCTTGTTTACAGAATGGTATTATGCTCAGTCTTCCACATTCACTGCAATTCGGGGCACGGGAATCCTGCAAGACCCAATCTGGAAAACTAGGTTGTTGTTTTTTTTACCTTAAAGATCTCTCTACGTCCTCCAGCACAACTCAATAGTCAACTTTCATCACACGTTGGTCAATGAGTTGTGCTGGAAGAACTAGAGAGAAGTTGACCAGAGAATTGCTTTGGAGATTCCAGGAAGTTATTTGAACCAGTACTTTCTGTATATATTTCAGATTTCAATATTAATGCCAAAAATATGTAGTATGGTTTTACATAGAATGTGTGCTACATTAGAACAGTAAAGACAAATATCACTTACTGTATATACTCGAGTATAAGCCTAGTTTTTCAGCCCTTTATTTAGGCTCAAAAAATCCCCCTCTGCTTATACTTGAGTCAAGGTTATTTATTATTTTAGTCTATTATTATTACTGTTTTTATTAAATTTATTATTTTACTCTATTTATTGTTATTATTACATTTATCATTTTACTCTATTATTATTATTATCACATTTATTATTTTCCTTTATTATTATTATTATTATTATTATTACATTTATTATTTTACTCTCTTTATTATTGGAAGAATACGTATACACATTTACATTGAAGAAGGTTAAAATAATGGTTTAATCAGAGTTGGACAATCTTAACTTAAATTACAGTTTTATGTAAATATTCAAAAACATTTAACCTACGGATGCCTCAATTAGTGTAATCCTATTGGTATCTATTTTTATTTTAAAATTTACACGTAGCTGCTGCATTTCCCACCCTCGGCTTATACTCGAGTCAATTCATTTTCCCAGTTTTTTGTGGTAAAATTTGGTGTCTCGGTTTATATTTGGGTCGGCTTATACTCGAGTATATACGGTAAGTAAAATAAACATTAAATATTAAATCTCCTCTGTGCCCGCCCCACCCCCCAACTCTGGAACTCATTGCCCGGAGAGATTAGGAAAGCCCCCACCTTAGAAACCTTTAAAAAGAATCTTAAAACCTGGATTTTCCGTTGCGCATTTGGAGAGTAGCCACACAACCTTACTCTATTGCTCCTCTCAATGTTACTGTCCCTGGAGAATACTTGTACAAAGGCCTGTTTTTACAACCCCGTTTCTTTATGAGCTCTCCCTCGCAAATCTGCTCCTCTTTTATCTCACCCTGAGTTTTAGCATTTTATCTTGTACATGCGGCCTGCTCATTGTCATTGTGATTGTGGATATTGTATTTGTATATTGTTTATTGCTTATTGTATTCATATGTTTTATGTATTTTACTGTGTTGTTGTTTGTGTTTTGGTTTTTATTCTATTGTAATTTGCTGCTTGGGATTGGCCTTATGTAAGCCACCCCGAGTCCCCTTTGGGGAGATGATGGCAGGGTATAAATAAAGATGATGATGATTGTTGTTGTTGTTGTTATATAACCAGAAAAATAAAATAAGGTGTAAAATAAGGTGTAAACACTAAACTAATCTGGGAATCCGCTATTGCAACACATCCAATGAGAGCAAAACCAATGCTTACCTTTCTGAACCTTATCACACAACAAATAGAACTCCTCTCCACCACTGCAGGCCCCATACTCTTTATTCATCCGGTAGATTTTCAGCTCTGAAGTATTTGTGGATTCTGTGGACACCAAACCCCAATGTTAGAATCTGTCTTCCTTTGTATTCTTAAACAGAGCAATACCGCCTCACTAAACGACAAAACCCAGAATCCCACGACTGTTAAAATAGAATCAAAATACTAAAACTATTCAAGAACAATCTAGCACAGGTATGGACAAACTAAGGCCCAGGGGCCAGATGTGGCTCCCTGGGTGCCTACTTCAGGCCTTCCTCAGTTTCCCTATCCTCTTGGCAGAAGAATGCCCGCTCCATCCTTATGCAGAAAGAGCAGAGGAGGGAGGCATGCATGCAGCAGCTGAGAGCCCTCTGAAGCGCTCTCAGCCACCGTGTGTCTCATCCTCCTCCTGGCATAAGGATGGTACGAGTGGCCTTGTACTTATGCTGGGAGGACAGTTTGAGGAAAGCACGCAATGGGTGAGAGTCGTCCGGAGTGCTCTCAGATGTCACCAGTCTCACCCTAATCCTGGCACAATGCTGAGAGGACAGCCAGAAGATCGAAAGGAGGATTGGGGAGGAGGATTGGGGTGATTGTCGCATGTCATGCCCTCCTCCCAACATAAGGATGGTGCAAGCGGCTCTGCATTTATTTTAAATATATATGTGCTATTGTGATTTTTATATTGCTTTGTTAATTTTATATTTATGTTGTTTACTCTGTATGTATTGATGATGTTACTTGGCAATCGCTCTGATTCCCCTCGGTGAGATAGAGCAGTATATAAATAAAGTTTTGTTGTTGTATTTATGCCAGGAGGACGGCTTGAGGAAGGCAAACAGCGGTTGAGAGCCCGCCGGAGTGCTCTCAGTCATCGTCTGTCTCGCCCTCCTCCTAGCATAATGCTGAGGGGACAGCCTGAAGATCGAGGGAGGAGTATTGGGGAGGATTTGGGCAATAACTGCATGTCTTGTTTTCCTCCCAGCATAAGAATGGGATGAGCATCCCTGTCCTTATTCCAGTAGGACAACCTGAGGATGACCCAGGCCCTGCCCCACCCTCACCTGGTTCCTTCCTCTCCCGGGCCCATCAATGTCGCCCCAAGGCAAAAAAGTATACCCATGCCTGATCTAGCTCCTTGTTGTTGTGCACTTTCAAGTTATGGTGACACTAAGGTGACCTTGTTATGACAAGACTTTGTCTTGACAAGACTTTGTCAGAGGGAGCTTGCCATACCTTCCTGTAAAGCCAAGATAATACAACTTGCCCAAAGTCACCCAATGGGCTTCCAAGGTGAGGAGGGATTCAAATCGGGACTGTGGAGCAGCTGGCTGGGAGTCAGCTGCATTAAGATCCCTACTGACCAAAAGGTCATGAGTTCGATGCCTTGCTCCCCAGTTTAGAACCACCGACCTTTCGGCCAGCAAGTTCAGCAGCTCAGCAGTTTAACCCATTGTGCTACCAGGAAGCACTAGAGAGGTACAATTGTCAACATGTTATCACCGGTCTTTTCAGGTTTTGCTCCAGTGCTCTTCCTTTATCTAATAATAATAATAATAATAATAATAATAATAATAATAATAATCTTTATTTATACCCCGCCACCATCTCCCCGATGGGGACTCGGGCCGGCTTACATGAGGCCAAGCCCAAACAACAAATTACAGCAGAATTAAATGGAAAACGCAAACCGAAAACACAGACAATAAGCAACATCATAATTACATAAAACACATGAATGCATAACGATATAAAATTACAATAAACACAATCACAATCTAGGATTTCTTTGTCAGAAATACCTCTTCCCTCCCTTCCAGATTTCCCCATTACCTACTCTTGTCAAAGATGGGTTCGGAAAGAACAGGGTTGAGGTGCCGCGTCTTCCCTGTGCAGTCCTGGTAGGAAGCCAGAAAGCAAATCCTGACCACGTTCATGTCAACCTCCTGGTGGTTTTTTAATGAGCCGGCTGTCAAGTGGAAAAGAAGATGGAAGTGAAGGGCAGCAAGCAAATGGAAAAGCTTTTGCAGCACAGAAAAGAGCCAGGTCCTCACTCCCTTCATCCACATCCTTACCCAAGCTACACAAATCACTTCTCTTTTAATTATCACGGAGGTGGAATAAGGTCATGTTTATGGAAAAACCCTGAGTAAAAAAAAAGTCAGAAGATCGCCCCACAAAAAGTGCATTCATGGAAGACTCCAAAAGTAACATTTAACCTTTTAAGCATGGGTTTTGCACTCTTTTTGACACCAAAAAGCTGGCTTTGAACCAACCAAAAGTGAGCTTCTGACTGCTTCCTGTTTGGTTTGTTCTAGGCCAGTGGTTCCCAGCCTGTGGTCCATGGACCACCAGTTGTCCGCAAGAACTATAATATAGTCCGCAGTTTCGCCATTACTATATTGTTGCACTGAGACCGACTGGTCTCGCGAAACCCTCTTATAGGGCTGAGGCTTATTAAATATGGTTTTCTGTGGGCGAGCAGATGGCGACTACTGGATGACATATGTTCTGTATCAGAAACTGGAGCTGATGTGGTCTATCCAGTGCAAATTTCTGAATCAGCATCCCAAATAACCAAACAAAATCTAAAGTTGACCAAAATCTGATTTGTTGGGTTTTTTGTATTTTACTTATTTTATTATGCTATAAACACAAATCAGCAACCACATTTCGAGTGTTAGAAGCATACACCCTAAGTAATTTGACAAATATTAATGGCATTACGCTAATTTACACTGGTGTAAATTAAATTTTTTCCCTCCATCCTCAACCACACTAATCTTGCAGATTCAGCCACTGGTAAAGTCTTTGTGTTTTCTTTGTGTTTTTGATGTGATTGTTGGCTCCTCCATTTTTCACCCAGTTGAAGTAGGCCTTCCATCTATTTCTAATCACCTTTTATTTGTCCATTCTTGTTGCTTGCTTAGTCATAATTCCTATAATGTCTAACAACACTTGATCAGAGGTTTAGCATAGCTGGTAAATCATCAGCAATTATAAGATCTATCAACCAAAAGGTTGCAAGTTCGCCGAGCTGGCATGAGCTGCCAACTGTCAGCCTAGCTCATTGTTTACCTAACCAATTCAAAAACAGCTTTAGCTATGATTAGAGAAATTAGGTACTGCTAAATAGCGAGGGAGGTGTTTTACCATGCCATGAAAAAAGAAGATCAGAAAATGCTGGGTGACCAAAGGAAGGAGGAAGTCCTGACAGCTCTTCGTCATAGAGGAAAGAGCAACAGCACCCCCTGGGCTCAAGCCCAACCTTCCATGGCACCTCCTTCTGTTCTGTCTGTCTGTGTATTGTCTATACAAAGCGGTTGGGAACCACTGTTCTAGGAATACAAAAGTGCACAACATGGAGATCATTCTTTCTTGTGCAATAATTCCTTTCAATGCAGCCTTGATATTGTGAAGCAGAGGGAAGACTCACAAGAACGTTGACAAAAACTTCAAGAAGAATAGAAACTCTATATGGAATCAAGAAAGAATTAAAGGTAACTAGAACAGGATTTGTTGATCAAAATATGAATACTGCCATATATATGTGTGTATGTGTATACATACATACACACACAGACACATACACACACATATATATAGAGATACAATTTTTGTTCTATTCATCTACCCCACACTTAAGAGATCTTGGAAATGGGTGATTTAACATCCCTTAAATAGATCAGGAATGTTTACATAGAAATACATAAGCTTTGTGTAGTACTAGGGGGAGAAAGAATCAAGGCAGTAAATAAAGAACAACACTCAGAAAACAGGGGAAATCCAAACAGGTAACAATCAGGGCCAGCTAGCATCTCCCACACAGGAAGCAGCCAGGCTTTGAAGCTGCAAGGCCATTCAATGCTAATCTAGGTGGCCAATTGCAACATTCACACTTGCCTCCAGCAGAGAAGAGTTTTTTCTCCCATCCTGGGCATTATTTCAGAGATATACAAACCCTACTTGCCTAGTTTTCAACAGACCTCACCTCTGAGGATGCTTGCCATAGATGCAGGCGAAACGTCAGGAGAAATGCCTCTAGAACATAGCCACATAGCCCGAAAAAACCCACAAGAACCTAGACCTCACAACCTCTGAGGATGCCTGCCATAGATGTGGATGAAATGTCAGGAGGGAATGCTTCTGGAATGTGGACATACAGTCCAGAAAACTCATAGCAACCCATTATATTTTTCTGTGATTGTCATGAGACAACAGATTGGTTTGATAAAGTCCTTAAGAGTCCTCTTAATTCCTCTTCCCACTCACCTTTGAATGGATCAATTCCAAGCTGCAGCTTTTTCTCTATGGATTCTTCAATGTCCTTCTTCTTCACACACTGGATCCCAAGGTTGTTGAAACTAATAAGAAATCAAAGGATTGTTAAAAGTTTCAGGGAGGACCACAAAAGAAAATAGTTGGATTATATCACAACAGATCATTTATCCATCTAACTGTGAAGGTTAACACAAATATTCCAAGCAAGGCTTCCATGAGACAAGAGCAAGAACTTAGCAGGATTCTAAATGATGCTTCATCTGACTATATTTCCCATGCTTGGAACTTTATATCCCCTCTTTAAGCCATTCCAAGCACTCAGAAATTGGTTTCGTTTTCCCTGAATGCCTCTCATCCTTATCTGACGAAGCCTGGCGGAACGCCGAAGGCGTTGGTCGAGCTGTCTGTTTTGGCTAATTTCCACCGGCCTGCCTATATGCTCACTAGTTCCTGCAGGTGCCAAGTTATTTTCAAGCCCCAAATCCTGGGATCTCTCTGGGAGCAATTCAAGGAGTAAACCATCATCCCTATACCCTGTAGGAACATTCTCATGGGAAACTACACTTTGAACAGGTGTTTCTATGTCATTCTCTGCATCAATATGATTGACCAAACCATTGCCATCCTGAACCTCGTTGACATCATTCCCCACATCCAAAGCACCTTGATCTTGAAACACAATCACAGGCTGACCTCCAACACCCTCAGATGATCTCAATATCTGAGATGATTCATAGAGGTTCATAGCCTGCTTCCTCTTCCTTATAACATCCTTTCGGATATTTAAACATGGAGATCTTGTCTCCTCTCAACCTTCTCTTCTGCAAGCTAAACATGCCATGGAAACCCACTGGGTGACCTTGGACAAGTGACACACTCCCAGCCCCAGAAAGTCCCAAGACATGGTTGCCATGTGATAGAAATGACTTAAATGACTTGAACCTCTACCCAATTGTAGTCATAAGCCTTTGGTGAAAGTTCAAGGAAAGCAAAGCATTACCTGTGCTTGGGGTTGATGCGAGGCTTCAGTGTCACTTCGCAGAGGCCGTTGTGACAGTCTTTCCCAACTAAGCTGTGGGGGTGGATTCGGTAAGGCCAGTCCTTCCACACCAAGCAGGCCGTCACTTTCACTTCTGAGATCCCCAAGTAGTTCTGAAGCTGGAGGAACAAAAAGATGTTGCACACCTGCCAGTATTTCACAAGTGAAAGCCTCTAACATGACGCTAGGTCAACTTCTGGCAGAAGCACAGCACAGAGTCAGACTAACACAGAACTCCTTAAACTTTTTCAACTCTTGACTTCTTTTTCAGTTGAGGAATTTTTATGCAGCCCCAGATGCATCTATATAAATAAAAATGTAATGCTCGTTTGTGGGATTAACATAACTCAAAAACCAATGGATGAATTGACACGAAATTTGGAAGCTACACCCCTAATAGACCAACAAGTGACTATCACTCATAAACCCCTCCCAAAATATGGTGGAAATGACTTTAAACCCCAAAAAAGCAAAATGAGGATCCAGCGCATGTGCGAAAATGACAGCTCCCAGCATCCTCTAGGGGAGGAGGATGCTCCAAGTGCACTGTTTCAAGACTGCAAGCTTACTTCTCCTTGGATTTCTTTGAGAGCACCCCAATCTGTACATACAGTATTTCCTATTTCCTATTCCTGGACTCCCATCAATCCTCCAGATAGATAAGATATATAGATTAGACAGAGATAGATACTAGGTAGATAGATCATTCAGGAGGACTGCTGGGAGTTAAAGTCCATGAATAGGTAGAGAAGGAAGAAGAGAAAGAAAAGGGGAGGGGAAGGAAGGAAAGAGGTAAAGGAAGGAAGGAAGGAAGGAAGGAAGGAAGGAAGGAAGGAAGGAAGGAAGGAAGGGGAGGAGGAAAAAATGGGAAGGAAGGAGAGAAAGAAAGAAGGAGTGAAAGAGGGAGGGAAGGAAGGAGAGGCAGAGAAGGAAGGAAGGAAGGAAGGAAGGAAGGAAGGAAGGAAGGAAGGAAGGAAGGAAAAAAGGAAGGAAGGAGAGAAAGGAAAGAAGGAGGAAAGAGGAGGAGGGAAGGAAGGAAAGAGAAGGAAGGAAGGAAGGAAGGAAGGAAGGAAGGAAAAATGGATGGGGAGAAAGGAAGGAAGGAAACAGGGAAGGAGGAGAAAGGAGAAAGGAAGAAGGAAGGAAGGAAGGAAGGAAGGAAGGAAGGAAGGAAGGAAGGAGAAGGAAGGAAGGAAAGAAAGAAAGAAGGAGAGAAAGAAAGAAGGAGAAAAAGAGGGAGGGAAGGTTGGCCACAACAACGCTTAGCGGGTACAGCTAGTAGGTATATAAACTAGGTATACAAAACATTCTTAAAATATTGGACAGTTAAATTCGTCAATACAGAGAGCCAGGCGTATCAGAGACATAAAAATTAGTACATGCTTAAAAACCACATCCCTTAAGTAAAATACAGTGGGCCCTCAGTATCTGCTGGGGTTTGGCTCCAGGACCCTCCATGGATATAAAACCTATGGAAGCACAAGTCCCATCATTTTCAACGTTTGCTTTTTGGAGATACACACACATATGTGTGAGTATGTAAATACTGTATTTCTTTCATCCAAAGATGCACTATTTTCTCTACACAAACATATTTAATAAACAGGTTGCGTATTAGAATTGCAGCTGTATCTTATATATTTTTGGTGGTAGTGGCCCTGAAATTAGAGTGCATCTTACAACTGATGGTGTCTTATTGTTGAAGAAATACTGTATTTACTTGAATCTAATGCTCACCTTTTTGGGCTAAATTACCTTGCCAAAAAGACAAGCCTTGTGTTTATCAATACCAATTATGAAAGGACAACATCTGCCAGAAATTTGAGATGGAAAAAGTATTTCATTTTATTGTCAAAGGCTTTCATGGCTGGGATCACTGAGTCGCTGGAAGTTTTTCGTGCTGTATGGCCATGTTCCAGAAGCATTCTCTCCTGATGTTTCGCCTGCATCTATGGCAGGCATCTTCAAAGGTTGTGAGGTCTGAGCTCACAGCCTCTGAGGATGCTTGCCATAAATGCAGGCAAAATGTCAGGAGAGAATGCTTCTGGAACATGGCCATACAGCACGAAAAACTTACAGCTACCCGTCTTTCATTTATTTGCAACTTTAGGACAACATCAGTGAAATACTGCTACATAAGAGACCTTATTATAATCCAAAAATTGTGACAGACAGCGGTGCTGTTCACCCGCTATGCTCTGCTCCTTGGGAAGGAGACAGATAGTGGACCTTGGAGTGTCAGGTCTGCAATGGAAAGCAGGATTCTGAACACTTTGCCTCTTTTTCTCAAGAAAAGAGGAAGGAGTGCAATTTTGGAGTTTTGCATTTTATACAGGGAGTTAGGTTCTGCTATACGGAAAACAGGAATCTGATCCTTGGCATTGTTCTTAGCGAAAGAGGATACATTTCAGGATTTTGGCATTATGGAAGTTTGAGAACTGTGTGTTGGCAGGCTGCAGGGAAGCAGGGTCTGGCCTAACAGGTGTTCTCCAAGGAGGGAGAAAGTGTATGGTAATATAATATAATATAATATAACATATTGTATATACATATAATATGTATATTAGAATGTAATACAATATAACACTACTACTAATAATATTATAATTATATACTTTATATTACATGTAATATTACTAATAATATTACAATATAACGGTATAGTACAATATAGTAATATATAATACTGATATTGTACTACGCTAATAATATAATATATTGTATATACATATACTTTGTAAGCCGCTCTGAGTCCCCTTCAGGATGAGAAGGTTTGCATATAAATGTCGTAAATAAATAAATAAATAACAGGTGTTCTTCTCCATGGAGGGAGAAAGTGTATGGTAATATAATATAATATATTGTATATACATATAATATGTATAATATTATAATGTAACTCAATATAATACTACTAATCATAATATATTATAATTATATATTTTATACTACATGTAATGTTACTAATAATATTACAATATAATTGTATAGTACAATATAGTAATATATAATACTCATATTGTACTATGCTAATAATATAATATATTATATGTATATATATCTTGTAAGCCGCTCTGCGTCCCCTTCGGGGTGAGAAGGGCGGCATATAAATGTTGTAAATAAATAAATGAATAAATAAGTATTGGGATGCCTGAGAATGGATGATTGTTTATATGTGTGTGAATGCTGAGTGAAAATGTAACCCCCCCTTTGTTTATTTGGTAGTCAATGTAACTGTTGTTGTTTGTGAATTCAATGTAGTTACATAGAATCTGTACGCCTAAATAGAGTTCTGTAAACGTTCTGATACCCTTTCTCTTTCTGGAAAATTGCAATAAAAAGAATCTATGCGATAGGTTATTGAAAAATTATTCATTAAAAAATTATTAAGAATTTTCTATGCAAAACTATGGAAAAAGAAGAGATCCCAGAAATTAGCAATTGGATAGAAAAATTGTAGATATTAAAAATATGGACAGGTTAACATACCTAATATCCAAAAATAAAGGGACCCCAATAAAAGAAACCAACTGGACAAAAGTGACAAATTATTTGAAACAGAAAAATAGAAATATAATAATATAAAAGGAAGAGAAGACAAGAGGGAAGAAAAGATAAGACAAAAGAAAGAAGAGGAAAAAAACACTTGGAAGATACTCAGGAAGTCAACAAAGGAGATACACACCATTCTGCTTCTGATTTTTTAACCATGTATCTGAGATAGATAGATAGAGATAGATAGATAGATAGATAGATAGATATTCTTTTTCTCACTACCTCTCTTCTCTTCTTTCCTTTTTTCTTTCTTTCCTCTCTTTTTCTCTTAAATGCTATGACCTTTTTCTCTCTCTTTTTTTCTTTTTCCTTTTTCAATACTTTGTATTTTTTTAAAAAGAAAACCTTCAATAAAGATTATTTTTTTTAAAAAAAGGAAAGTTATTCATAACAGTGGCAGCAGTTTCCTATAAAAATAAATGAAACCACTCCAATGATAGGGAGGTCATATTTTCCCGTTTTAAAGGAGAGTCCACACTCACCTCAATGGTGGGCAGAGTTTTGTTGGTTTCCGTGCTAGCTTCGCCCAAGATGCTTCCCGCCGACCTGCCTTCACACTGGTATCGGAAGCGCATCCCTCTCTGCTTGGGCTGCTCTGTGATCACAAGTTTGAGCGGCTCTGAATAGTTTTCCTCCAGTTGCTTTTGGGGCTTCATGGGAAGCCTAGAAGAAGCAGGAGGAGACCAACAACCATCCGATACCCTGCTGCTGCGTTGCAAAAATAGGGATGAGTTCATCTCTGGCCTCAACGTCAAGTTGGTAAGGTTCTGGGAAAGCTGGGACGCTGAACGATCTGGTGGAAAGCAAGAAGGGGTCGGGGAAGGAGTGCCAAAAGAGTCCAAGCGTAAGAGGCTCATCCCTGCAGGTCCCGGCAATTCCTGCATCGTAGTTGGTGAAACCGAGCTGGGGCATCGGGAGATGAGTCTGGCTGGTTCAGTACATGAGACCCTGGTGGGACGCGGCACAGAGCCAACCTCGAAGCCATCTTCTTTGATCAGTTCATCAATAATGTCTGGATGGGGGAGAAAAATATAGGTGAGTTTTTAGCCAGTGCTTCGGGTGTCTCCCTTTGTGGATTTTGCCTGTTTACCAATTTAATTAATACATTCTCTCTGAAAATCTCTAGGTTCTCTAGCACAACTCTGCAAAACTTCTGCTGGAAATCTAAAGTTTACTTGGAGTGATGATCTGAAAGCAAACGTTTATAAGATGATGTCCATGTGGTGTTTGGCACCAGAGAGTCTCTGTAAGATGTACAAAGGCAGCTCTCGTAAAAATGTTACCAATTTAAACACAATGTCGAGGCATTTTATCATATGTGTTAGGGCCAGAAAACTGTATTTATTATTATTATTATTATAACCAAAGAATGGCCACAGAGTTCGGCTTAACTCTCTTATTAGGCACCTGTTGTTGTTCATTCGTTCAGTCGTCTCCGACTCTTCGTGACCTCATGGACCAGCCCCCAGAGCTCCCTGTCGGCCATCACCAACCCCAGCTCCTTCAAGGTCAGTCCAGTCACTTCAAGGATGCCATCCATCCATCTTGCCCTTGGTCGGCCCCTCTTCCTTCTTCCACTTTCCCCAGCATAATTGTCTTCTCTAGGCTTTGCTGTCTCCTCATGATGTGGCCAAAGTACTTCAACTTTGTCTCTAGTATCCTTCCCTCCAATGAGCAGTCGGGCTTTATTTCCTGGAGTATGGACTGGTTGGATCTTCTCGCAGTCCAAGGCACTCTCAGAACTTTCCTCCAACACCACAGTTCAAAAGCATCTATCTTCCTTCGCTCAGCCTTCCCTATGGTCCAGCTCTCACATCCGTAGGTGACTACGGGAATACCATTGCTTTAACTATGCGGATCTTCGTGCCAGTGTGATGTCTCTACTCTTCATTATTTTATCGAGATTGGACATTGCTCTCCTCCCAAAAAGTAAGTGTTTCTTGATTTCCTGGCTGCAGTCTGCGTCTGCAGTAATCTTTGCACCTAGAAATACAAAGTCTGTCACTGCCTCCACGTTTTCTCCCTCTATTTCCAAGTTGTCAATCATTCTTGTTGCCATAATCTTTGTTTTTTTATGTTTAGCTGCAACCCAGCTTTTGCGCTTTCTTCTTTCACCTTGATTAGAAGGCTCCTCAGCTCCTCCTCGCTTTCGGCCATCAGAGTGGTGTCATCTGCATATCTGAGGTTGTTAATGTTTCTTCCAGCCATTTTCACCCCAGCTTTGCACTCCTCAAGCCCCGCACATCCTCGCATGATGTGTTCTGCATACAAGTTAAAAAGGTTGGGTGAGAGGATGCAGCCTTGCCGTACGCCTTTCCCAATCTTGAACCAGTCTGTTGTTCCGTGGTCAGTTCTGACTGTTGCTACTTGGTCCTTGTACAGATTCCTCAGGAGAGAGACAAGGTGGCTTGGGATGCCCATCCCACCAAGAACTTGCCACAGTTTATTATGATCCACACAGTCAAAGGCTTTAGAATAGTCAATGAAGCAGAAATAGGCACCTATCTAAGGCCAAAAACTTGGAAAAACCTGTATGCCACTTCTTTAATTTTTACAATGCTTTTCGCAAACAACAGAGAGTCATTTCTAAAGCTGATTTGCATAGGTAGAACTTGCCCATCTTCCTTTATTCCACACCTGCTGGATTGAGTGACTTTGTACATGGCTTTTGTCACATGAAGCCTTGAGAGAGTGCAGATGCACTGTAGAATAAAGGCACTTTGACATCTCTTTAACTGCCATGGCTCAATGCTATGGAATCCTTTGTAGTTTTACAAGGTCTGCCAAAGAGTGCTGGTGCCTCGTCAAGGTACAAACCCATAACTGATGAGGCCTTGGTTTGCTAATGGGATTTAGGGTGCATCTAAATTAATCCAGTTTGACATCACTTCAACTTCCCATAGCCATGATCCTTGGAAGTTAAAGTGGTGTCAAACTGCATTAACTCTACAGTGTAGATGCACCCTCAATCCTAGTAACAAACCAAGGCCTTCTTTGTTATAAGTGAACAAAACTGTACAGCTCTCTCCAATGTCAAGTATTTCTCCTTACCTGATATTGACAACACACCCCGAGACCCAGAATGCTTACCTAGTTCTTCTGTGAAAGGAAAAGAAAAAAAAAGATAATTTAGAATCAGGACACTGCATATTGGCCATGTTCACACAAAACAGGATATCATCTTATTCCTGGTTAATTCAAATGATGTACAGTTTCTTATCCCTGCACAAAATTAAGGAAAGTTTGGACAAGGGTTTCAGTGGTCATGAGATGTATCTACACTGTACTGTTGATACAGTTTGGCATCACTTTAACTGCCATGGTAGTTATGGTTTGTTGAGACATTAACACTGGGAGTTGTGGTTTGTTGAGACCCCAACACTTTTTGGCCAAGAGGGCTAAAGTCTGTGGAAAGCTACAACTCCCAGTATTCCGTAGCATTGAGCCATGGCAATTAAATTGGTATCAAATAGCATTAACTCTACAGTGTAGATCCTAGAAGTCTAGGATACCTTTTCCTACCTGTTATCAGCAGACAAATAGCTAGGTAAAGGTTAAGATTTTCCCCTGACATTAAGTCCAGTTGTGTCCGACTCTGGGGGTTGGTTCTCATCTCCATTTCCAAGCTGAAGAAGCGGCGTTGTCTGTAGACACCTCCAAGGTCATGCGGCCAGCATCACTGCATGGAGCACCATTACCTTCCCGCCGGAGCGGTACCTATTGATCTATTCACATTTGAATGTTTACAAACTGCTAGGTTGGCAGAAGCTGGGGCTGACAGCGGAAGCTCATGCCACTCCCCAGATTCGAACCTGCAACCTTTCAATCAGCAAGTTTAGCAGCTCAGTGGTTTAACCCACTGTGCCACTGGGGCTAAAGAACATTAAAATGATATTGTTAATTGTTTGGTAATCATAGACAGACTAGACCATTCCCATTCTTTGCAATCTCTTATCAGCTAGTCTTTATTGCAATTAATCACTTCCTAGATAAGAGAAAACATTCCAGACACTTGTCCCATTAACCATAATCAAGAATACTTCCTAGTCTTTCCCTTTTATTTTCTATTATTATTATTATTATTATTATTATTATTATTATTATTATTATCATCATTATTGCATTGTCGAAGGCTTTCATAGCCGAAATCACTGGGTTGTTGTAGGTTTTCTCAGGCTATATGGCCATGGTCTAGAGGCATTCTCTCCTGACATTTTGCCTGCATCACTACTTCTGAGGATGCTTGCCATAGATGCAGGCGAAACGTCAGGAGAGAATGCCTCTAGACCATGGCCATATAGCCCGAGAAAACCTGCAACAACCCATTATCATTATTATTATTTTATGTTTATTTATATCTCACTTTTTCTCTCCACAAGAAGGTTCATCACTACTTCATCACTCTAGAGAGAAAAATCCACTCAAAATTCAGTTTCTGCCTCCTGCAGAATTCTGTTAAAGGCTCCTCCCTAAACTACAAACACCAGAATTCTGCAGGAGACAAAAACTGGATTTTTTCTCTTGTGGGATGAGGTCCTTTAAAGCATTAGTATACAGTCGAAGGCTTTCATGGCCGGAATCACTGGGTTGTTGTAGGTTTTTTCAGGCTATATGGCCATGGTAAAGAGGCATTCTCTCCTGACGTTTCGCCTGCATCTATGGCAAGCATCCTCAGAGGTACCTCTGAGGATGCTTGCCATAGATGCAGGCGAAACATCAGGAGAGAATGCCTCTAGACCATGGCCACAACAACCCATTAGTTTACAATTTATACACTGAAAGCATTACGATTTAAAATGTACAAATATACAAACATCAAAACAGAATTAAACATCAATGGTATCTTTAAAATTCACTGTTAAAAACTTGATTACAGTAGGAAGAATAAACCCTGGGCCTAATTTTTTAGGGATTTGTCTTACCTGAGGGCTCTACATTTGGCTGCATCATGGACAAACTGGAAGCTGGACGGGCAGCACCTGTGCAAAGATATACACACATGATGCAGAGGATGTGTACTTTACCATTTAAGCATTATATGTTATTTAACTTTGGAAAATGAGATTTCCCCTGTGAGATGCAAATCAAGCTGCAACCCTACTAATACCCCTCTTTGCTCAAATGACATCCAGTTTCTAAATAATCCTCATGATGTCAAGGGCTGGATCTACACTGCCCTATATGGGAGACGCTTTGGGTCCTGTTTAGGGAGAAAAGCGGGATATAAATTAAAAATATTATTATTATTATTATTATTATTATTATTATTATTATTATTTGAAACACAAGAAGATGAGTCCACAGCAAACAAGACCACTCTGCTGGCTGTTGGATTGGGTCACACATCAGACACTTCCCAAATGTCTAAGACTGTGTGATGTATCGGCAAATAATGCATGCAGATCCCAGTAAGGTGGCCTTTTGCAGCTGGCAGTAATTTTGTCAGTGTTGATTGTGTTCAAGTGCAGGCCAAGGTCTTTAGGCACTGCACCCAGCGTGCCAATCACCACTGGGACCACCTTTACTGCCTTGTGCCATTTATTATTATTATTATTATTATTATTATTATTATTATTATTATTATTATATCCCAGGATCTGATCCCAGATTATCTGCTTTGAGCTGGATTATATGAGCCTACACTGCCAGATAATCTGGGATAAGAAGATAATCTGGGATCAGATCCTGGGATAAAGGGCAGTGTAAATCCAGCAAAGGAGAGAGTTGAGCTTATTGTATTAAACTCTAAATTCATGAAAGTTGAGGCAACAGTAACCTTGACATTTGGGAATTGTAGTTGCTGGGATTTATAGTTCACCTACCATCAAAGAGCATTCTGAACCCCACCAAGAATAGAATTGGGCCAAACTTGGCAGACAGAACTCCCATGACTGACAGAAAATACAGGGTTCAGTGGGCACTGACCTTGAGTTTTGGAGTTGTAGAAATACTGTGTTTTCTGATAGTCTTTGGCGACCCCTCTACACCCCCTTGCAATCCCCCAGGTTGAGAAACATTAGTGCAGATCTGCGTTTCTCAACCTGGGGGTCGGGACCCCTGGGGGAGGGCATGAGGGAGTGTCAGAGGGGTCACCAAAGACCATCAGAAAACACAGTATTTTGTGTTGGTCATGTGGGATCTGTTTGGGAAGTTTGGCCCAATTCTATCGTTGGTGGGGTTCAGAATGCTCTCTGATTGTTGGTGAACTATAAATCCCAGCAACTACAGCTCCCAAATCTCAAGGTGAATGAAAATACATCCTACATATCAGATATTTACATTGCCATTCATAACAGTAGCAAAATTACAGTTATGAAGTAGTAACAAAAATAATATTACAATTGGGGGGGTCACCATAACATGAGCAACTGTATTAAGGGGTCACGGCATTAGGAGCCACTAATGTAGATGGATCCTTTCGAAAACAATTCTGGAGTAATCTGCTCTCATCTGATGTTCAGTGAGTTCTTCTGAATAAAATCCCTTTGAACTGGAATATATGACAGTGTGGACTCAGATAACCCAGTTCAAAACAGATAGTGTGGGATTTTCTGCCTTGATATTCTGGTATTTATATTTATCGTGTCATCAGAAACCATTGTATTACAATTCTAACAGAGCAAAACAAACACACAGATTAAAAAGAAAAAGAAAAAAAACACAGATTTTGCAAATTTGGTATTTGGTTAAATGTCCTTTGACCAGTATCTGGCCACTTGGAGTGCTTCTGGTGTTGCCGCAAGAAGGTCCTCCATTGTGCATGTAGCAGGGCTCAGGTTGCATTGCAGCAGGTGGTCACTGGTGTGCTCTTCTCCACACTCGCATGTCGTGGATTCAACTTTGTAGCCATTTCTTAAGATTGGCTCTGCATCTTGTGGTGCCAGAGTGCAGTCTGTTCAGCGCCTTCCAAGTCGCCCAGTCTTCTGTGTGCCCAGGGGAGTCTCTCATCTGGTATCACCCATGAATTGAGGTGCTGGGTTTGGGCCTGCCACTTTTGGACTCTCGCTTGCTGGGGTGTTCCAGCGAGTGTCTCTGTAGATCTAAGATCTATGTCTTGATTTAAGTCGTTGACGTGCTGGCTGATACCCAAAAGGGGATGAGCTGGAGATGTCTCTGCCTTGGTCCTTTCACTATTGGCTGCTACTTCCCGGCGGATGTCAGGTGGTGCAATACCGGCTAAGCAGTGTAATTTCTCCAGTGGTGTAGGGCGCAGACACCCCGTGATAATGCGGCATGTCTCATTAAGAGCCACATCCACTGTTTTAGCGTGGTGAGATGTGTTCCACACTGGGCATGCCTACTCAGCAGCAGAGTAGCATAGCGCAAGGGCAGATGTCTTCACTGTGTCTGGTTGTGATCCCCAGGTTGTGCCAGTCAGCTTTCGTATGATATTGTTTCTAGCACCCACTTTTTGCTTGATGTTCAGGCAGTGCTTCTTGTAGGTCAGAGCACGGTCCAGAGTGACTCCCAGGTATTTGGGTGCGCTGCAATGCTCCAGTGGGATTCCTTCCCAGGTAATCCTCAGAGCTCGGGATGCTTGTCTGTTCTTAAGGTGAAAAGCATATGTCTGTGTTTTAGGTGGATTAGGAATCAGCTGATTTTCCCTGTAATAGGCAGTTAGAACACCTAGAGCTTCGGAGAACTTCTGTTCAACCATCTCAAAGCTCCCTACTTGAGCAGTAATGGGCTCAGATAACCCAGTTCAGAAGTGATAGTGTGGGATTTTCTGCCTTGATATTCTGGGTTACAGGCCTGTTTTGGAAGGGCCCTGAGTCCCCAACACTCTTTGGCTGAGAAGGCTTGTAAAACTACATGGTCCAGGATTCTGTAGTCTTGGGCTTGGGCAAATAGGTGTCAAAGTGCAATAACTATCCAGTGTAGATGCACCCCTTGCTTCTCTCCCCAGTTTCAAAGGCCCAGAGAGGAAACTAGTAGCCCCTCCTTCTGCTCCCCACTCCCCACCCCCTCCATCTTTGTCCTACCTAGTGGGGGAGCCAACATCCCCTTCTCCTTCTGGCCTGGTGGTGCTTGAGGCAGCTGCTTCAGGCTAGGGCTACTCATGGCCGGCTGGCCAGGCCCACATCGCCCACTGGGCCAGCCCTACAGCCAGCACTCTTGCCCGCTTCTTCCTCTCTGATCTAACAGCAGGAGGGGGAAAGTAGAAAGGGGAGGAGTCTGGCCCGCCTTGGAATTCCCCTGCTCTGCTGGCCTTCGCTCGCTGATTGGCTGAGGCGGGGTGATGAGGTCATCCCCAATGGAACGGGAAAGCCCCCTCCTTGGCGGTAAAGGGGCGGGGCTCCAGGGCTAAACATACAGAGCCCCTCCTCTCTCATGGGTGTGCCTACACTGTAGCATGAATGCAGGTTGACACCGCGTTAGCTGCCAGGGATCAGTGCTCTAGAACCATGGGTGGTGTGGCTTTAACCCTTTTCTGGTGCCCCACCAAACTACAACTCCCATTACTCCAAAGCATTATTATTTATTGGGTTGCTGTAGGTTCTTTCGGGCTATATGGCCATGGTCTAGAGGCATTCTCTCCTGACGTTTCGCCTGCATCTATGGCAAGCATCATCAGAGGTAGTGAGGTCTGTTGGAACTAGAAAAAGGGGTTTATATATCTGTGGAATGACCAGGGTGGGACAAAGGACTCTTGTCTGTTGGAGCTAGGTGTGAATGTTTCAACTGACCACCTTGATTAACATTTGATGGCCTGGCAGTGAAACATTCACACCTAGTTCCAGCAGACAAGAGTTCTTTGTCCCATCCTGGTCATTCCACATATATAAAAACCCATATACATCTAGGTGTGAATGTTTCAGCTGATCACCTTGATTAGCATTTGATGGCCTGGCAGTGCCTGGGGCAATCTTTTGTTGAGAGGTGATTAGATGTCCCTGATTGTTTCCCTTCTGTTGTTTTGCTGTTGTCCTTTGTCCCACCCTGGATATCATTCCACACAGGCCCGTAGCCAGGATTTCGTTCCGGGTGGGGGGGGGCTGAGTTTCGGGGGGGTCTGAGTCTGAGTGAAAGAGGGTCTACCCTAGCAAACCTTTTGTATCATTACCCCAGTACCCCAATGCATATGGGATATATTAAGTATGGTGATCAGATCATGATATGAATAAACATAACAGTTTAAATAATGCACCAGTAAGGCCTTTTCGCGAACCACCATGAGAATTTCGGGGGGGGGGGGGTAAGCCCGAGTCCTTTGTCCCACCCTGGTCTTTCCACAGATATATAAACCCATTTTTCCCAGTTCCAACAGACCTCACTACCTCTGAGGATGCTTGCCATAGATGCAGGCGAAACGTCAGGAGAAAATGCCTCTCAGAACATGGCCATATAGCCCAAAAAAACCTACAACAACCCAATTCTGTTCCTGGTTTGGAAGTGTTATTTCCTGTTTAATTACCTTGAAAGTAGTTGTTCTACTCCCGAAACTTTGCTTTTGTGGTGCAAACTTTGTAATTATTTATTTTACAGTATTTATATTCCTATTTCTCCCCCTTTTCTCTTCTCTACCTATTCTTGGACTGCAACTCCCAGCAGTCCTCCTGATTGATCTACCTACCTACCTATCTCTATCTAATCTATCTATCTGGAGGATTGCTGGGAGTTGCAGTCCAGGAATAGGAAATTGGAAATATGCAGGGATTGGGATGCTCTCAAAGAAATCCAAGGAGAAGAAAGCTTGCAGCTTGGAAGCAGTGCATTTGGATCATCCTCTCTCCTAAAGGGCCTGGTCTAGGGGATGCTGGGAGCTGTAGTCCAGAAGAGAGTGTGGATATGCTATTGTGTGGGGGGTTTTTTTGGCCGGGGAGTCATTTTTGCGCATGCGCTGTAGTATCTTTTAGCTTTTTTGACTTTTTAAGTCCCTTCCACTGTGTTTTTCATTGTTTTTATGAGTGATGGTCGCTCCTTGGCCTGATTGGTGTCTTGTGTCCAAATTTGGTGTTAATTCGTGTGGTGGTTTTTGAGTTATGGTAATCCCACAAACGAACATTACATTTTTATTTATATAGACTAGCTGTCCCCTGCCACACTTTGCTGTGGCCCAGTCTGGTGATCTGGAAAATAAAGCAATGAGAAAGTGTTTGGTACTAATATATGTAATTTCCTTATGCTTGTGGGTAAACAGTATTTCTTCTTGTTTCTTTGTCAGTGTTGATGTGAAGAATGTCTGGTTTGCGTACTCTGCAATATGCAACATATCATTGTCCTTCTTTAGGGGTCCCTTTCCAATCTATGAGACCATATCTCTGTGTATGTGAATCACATATACCAATCTATATCGATGGCTGGATGGCTCTTTGTCAGGAGGGCTTTGATTACGTTTTCTTGCCCTCGCGAAGGGAGTTGGATGGCCTTAAGTATTTTCTGTTGGTCATGGGGGTTCTGTGTTGAAAGTCTGCCCCAATTCTATTGTTCGTGGGGTTCAACATGCTCTTTGATTGTAGGTGAACTATAAATCCCAGTAACTACAACTCCCAAATCTCAAGGTCTATTTCCCCAAACTCCATCTGTCTTCATATTTGGGCATATGGAATATTCGTGCCAAGTTTGGTCCAGATCCATCATTGTTTGAGTTCACAGTGCTCTCTGGATGTTGGTGAACTACAATTCCCAAATCCTTCTAGTGTTTTCTGTTGATCATGGGAGTTCTGTGTCCCAAGATTGGTTTAATTCCATCATTGGTGGAGTTCAGAATGCTCTTTGATTGTAGGTGAACTATAAATCCCAGCAACTACAACTCCCAAATGACAAAATAAATATTTTTGAGTGAAGGACATACATTGAGTTGTTAGGTGTCTTATGTCCAAATTTGGTGTCATTTTGTCCAATGGTTTTTGAGTTCTGTGAATACCACAAATGAACATTATATTTTTATTTATAGGGATTATTATATTTATTTATACCCTACTTTTTCTCCAAAAGGTCAGAAGTTTGAATCCAGGGAGCGGGGTGAAGTTCCGCGGTCAGCACCAGCTTCTGCCAACCTAGCAGTTTGAAAACATGCAAATGTGAGTAGATCAATAGGTACTGCTCAGGCTGTAAGGAATTGTGGGAGTTGAAGTCCAAAACACCTGGAGGGCGGAAGTTTGCCCATGCCTGATTTATACCCTGCTTTTTCTCTCCAGAAAGAGATGTACAATATCTGCTCTTCAAGGCATATAAACAAGCAGGGTTATTTATTCATGGCAATCCTACTTTGCGTTGGACTACATCTCCCATCTTATCAAATTTCCTGGATGTGGATGACGAAGCCAAGATTTATTTCAAGGCTCTGTTACACCTTCTTTTGTTCCTGCTGCTGCTATTTTTTCCTCCTCCTCATCTGTCTTTTACCTTTCGGTTTCCCCATTCCCATCTGATTTCTAGGAAGAGGAATGAAATGAGAGATTGGGAATGGCTTGATTTCTAGGAAAATGAAACAGGAGAGAGGGCTAAATTGCTGCTTTTGGTGCCAGAAAATTCTTGGCCAAGGGGTTTAGATTTGGGATGCATTTACACTGTAGAATTAATGCAGTTTGACACCACTTTAACTACCATGCCTCCATGGTATGGAATTCTAAGAATCTATTGAGGCGCCAACCCTCTTTGGCAGAGAAGGCTAGAGACCTTGTAAAACTACAACTCCCAAAATTCCATCACCTTGAGCTGTGGGTGTTAAAGTGGTATCAACCTGCATTCATTCTACGGTATAGACTTCGGCAAGCCTTCGGCAATGCATTCTACGGTATAGACACCTCTCTAGTGGAGAACTTCACAAAACTACACATCCCAGGATTACATTGCAGGGGGACTTCGAAGTTCAAGTGGAATCAGTTTACTGTAAATTGTGTGATGCAAAAGGGGTGAATTGGTAAGAGAATGACATCCATTTACGGTCCAACTGCTTCTGAAAATGTCATAAACCTTTAACCTTGTAAAAATAAGAATAAACATATAGTAATCACGCCAGGAAAAGGAAATCGACTGTTATTCATTACATTGTTTTTAAAATGTGACCTCGTTTCACCCCTGGCACTCAAAAAATGTGTTGTTAGGTCAAAATGTGTTGCTTTCGATTTCTAAACTGAGATTTATTAAGTCAATGAGTATTTGGAACTGTAGGTTGATATAAGTAAATACTGAATTTTACTGTATGTGTATGTATGTATGTAATAAGTCTAGATAGATAGATAGATAGATAGATAGATAGATAGATAGATAGATAGATAGAGATGTATAAATGCTCTGTTTGTTTTGAGTGAAACCATAACTCAAAATCTGCTGGACGAATTGCCGCCAAATTTGGCCACAAGACACCTACTAACCCAAGGAGTGACCATCACTCAAAAAATGATTTTGTCATTTGGGAGTTGTAGTTGCTGGGATTTATAGTTCACCTACAATCAAAGAGCATTCTGAACCCCACCAATGATGGAATTGAACCAAACTTGGCACACAGCACTCCCATGACCAACAGAAAACACTAGAAGGGTATGGTGGGCATTGACCTTGACTTTGGGAGTTGTAGTTCACCTACATCCAGAGAGCATTGTGGACTCAACAATGATGATCTGGACCAAACATCTCATGAATATTCCATATGCCTAAATATGAACACAGATGGAGTTTGGGGGAAATAGAGCTTGACATTTGTGAGTTGTAGTTACTGGGATGTATAGTTCACCTACAGTCAAAGAGCATTCTGAATCCCACCAACGACAGAATTGGGGCAAACATCCCACACAGAACCTGCATGACCAGCAGAAAATACTTAAGGCCTTTGAGTCCAACACCCTTCACCAGGGCAAGAAAACGTAATCAAAGCCCTCCTGACAAAAAGCCATCCAGCCATAGATATAGATATGATTCACACACAGGGAGAGATATACTGTATATTCAAGGACTTAGTGAGTGATCACTGTTGCACTTTATGAAGACAGATATTGTACATAGCCACTATTTTATAACTTGTCTGGTTTTAACATCATAGATTTGAAAGGGACCCTTAAAGAAGGACAATTATATGTGGCGTGTTCCAGAGAAGGCAAAGCAGACAATCTCTAGATCAGCACTGACAAATAAACAAGAAATACTGTTCACCCAAAAGCATAAAGAAATTACATATATTAGAAACCAACACTTTCTCATTACTTTATTTTCCAGATCACCAGATTGGGACACAGCAACGCGTGGCAGGGGACAGCTAGTGTGTGTGTGTGTGTGTGTGTGTGTGTACACACACACACACATGTTCACTATTATATTCATGGCTATATATATTTCTTCTCAGGCCCCTGCTGAGGTTAAACCACTGATCTGCTAAACTTGCTGACCAAAAGGTCAGCAGTTTGAGTTCGGGGAGCGGGGTGAGCTCTCGCTGTTAGGATCAGCTTCTGCCAACCTGGCAGTTTGAAAACATGCAAATGTGAGTAGATCAATAGGTACCGCTTCTGCAGGAAAGTAGCGGCGCTCTATGCAGTTGTGCTGGCCACGTGACTTTGGAAGCATCTACGGACAATGCCGGCTCTTTGGCTTAGAAATGGAGATGAGCACCACCCCCCAGAGTTGGACATGACTGGACTTCATGTCAGGGGAAAACCTTTATCTTATATACATATATATGTTCTCTACTATATATTTTCTATATATGTATATATATTCTAATATGTACACATACACGTATACATTCATACACACACATACACACACATTGGATATATGTAATTTATAGGAGTTTTTAAAAGGGCATTGTATTATATTAAATTTATTTAAATTCAATATTTAAATACATGTAATTTTTATTCACAAAAAATAAAACAAACACATTTTGGATTATGTTTTTTCAAAAACTACACAATTTCATTCCAACTACTAAATTCTACTTTATTAACAGACTTGTGATATTGTTAAGAGTCTGGTTTACATTGTTTCTGTATCCAACGCTATTTTAATTTTGAGCTTTTAATTCTTCTAACTGCAGTGCAATCATTTTGATTCATAAGCGGCCTCAAGTCCAAATTGGCAAACACAAGGAATAAGCAAAGTTAATGATGATAATGCCTCTGGTAAGAATTGTTCAGTTGCATTAAAGCAAGTCTGGCATCTCTTCCCAACTACAGCACAGATTGCCAGAATGTCCACTGAGAAAAAGGGTCCAGAAGTGAATCTTTGGGAGAGACACTGTGGCTAGAATTCCCTTAGAGGGTGCATCTACACTGTTGAGTTAATGCAGTTTGATACCAGTTGAACTTTCATGGCTCAATGCTATAGAATCAAGGAAGATATGGTTTTACAAAAAGCACTGATGCCTCATCGAACTATAAATCCCAGGATCCCATAGCTTTGAGCCACAGCAGTTAAAATGGTATCAACTGGCATTAACTCCTCAGTTCTGGTGCATCTTCAAATTGCATCTACACTGTTGAGTTAATGCAGTTTGATACCACTTTAACCTTCATGGCGCAAGGCTATGGAATCAAGGGAGTTATGGTTTTACAAAAAGTGCCGATGCCTCGTTGAACTATAAATCCCAGGATCCCATAGCCTTGAGCCATGGCAGTTAAAGTGGTATTGACTAGCATTAATTCTAACTAGTTTTTCCTAGTTCCAACAGACCTCATTACCTCTGAGGATGCTTACCATAGATGCAGGTGAAACGTCAGGAGAGAAAAATTGCCTCCAGAACATGGCCATATAGCCCGGAAAAACCTACAACAACCCATTAAATAATTATATTAGGAAGAACTTCCTGACTGTGAGAGCCGTTCAGCAGTGGAACTCTCTGCCCTGGAGTGTGGTGGAGGCTCCTTCTTTGGAAGCTTTTACTTACTTACTTAAGCAATCCCTTGTTGGACTAGTAGGATAGTCTTACAGGACAGTGTGTCCGTAGGTGGCTGTGGAGCCCTATTCTTGACCCGCATCTTCTCCCGCAGTGAGGGCATTGGTTTCCAGGTGGAAGGCGGTCCCGGTTGGGGTTGGCTTGACGCGTTCCTCTTGGCACGTTTCTCTCTTTCACCCTCCATTCGTGCCTCTTCAAATTCTGCAGCACTGCTGGTCACAGCTGACCTCCAGCTGGAGCGCTCAAGGGCCAGGGCTTCCCAGTTCTCAGTGTCTATGCCAGAGTTTTTTAAGGTTGGCTTGAGCCATCTGTCAGGAGTGCTTTGAATGCAATATTCCTGCTTCTTGGCAGGGGATTGGACTGGATGGCTCATGAGGTCTCTTCCAACTCTATAATTCTATGACTCCAGATTTAAATATAAATATTTAAATATATGTAAATATGTAAATAACTACAATAGTAATAATAATTTTCAGATCCATTCTAACCACTACTGTCTCCAGCCAGAGGCTAAAATGTTTACATATTCAGGTGTAGTCGTCCTATGGGTCATGTAGAAAAATACAACTGAATCCCAAATCCACAAAATTTGGTATTTATTTATTTATTTATCGTGTCAGTATCAACCAGACAATTGTATTACATTTTTAACAAATTTAGACAGACACAAAACAAAATTTGTGAGTTTGGTAGTTGATTAAATGTCCTTTGACCAGTATCTGGCCACTTGGAGTGCTTCTGGTGTTGCTGCAAGAAGGTCCTCCATTGTGCATGTGGCAGGGCTCAGGTTGCATTGCAGCAGGTGGTCAGTGGTTTGCTCTTCTCCACACTCGCATGTCGTGGAGTCCACTTTGTAGCCCCATTTCTTAAGGTTGGCTCTGCATCTCGTGGTGCCAGAGCGCAGTTTGTTCAGCGCCTTCCAAGTTGCCCAGTTTTCTGTGTGCCCAGGAGTGAGTCTCTCATTTGGTTGGATGAGGTTGGTTGGGGTTCTGGGTTTGAGCCTGCCACTTTTGGACTCTCGCTTGCTGAGGTGTTCCAGCGAGTGTCTCTGTAGATCTTAGAAAACTATTTCTTGATTTAAGTCGTTGACGTGCTGGCTGATACCCAAACAAGGGATGAGCTGGAGATGTCTCTGCCTTGGTCCTTTCACTATTGGCTGCTACTTCCCGGCGGATGTCAGGTGGTGCAATACTGGTTAAGCAGTGTAATTTCTCCAGTGGTGTAGGGCGCAGACACCCCGTGATAATGCGCATGTCTCATTAAGAGCCACATCCACTGTTTTAGTGTGGTGAGATGTGTTCCACACTGGGCATGCGTACTCAGCAGCAGAGTAGCACAGCACAAGGGCAGATGTCTTCACTGTATCTGGTTGTGATCCCCAGGTTGTGCCAGTCAGCTTTCGTATGATATTGTTTCTAGCCCACTTTTTGCTTGATGTTCAGGCAGTGCTTCTTGTAGGTCAGAGCATGGTCCAGAGTGACTCCCAGGTATTTGGGTGTGCTGCAATGCTCCAGGGGGATTCCTTCCCAGGTTATCCTCAGAGCTCGGGATGCTTGTCTGTTCTTGAGATGAAAAGCACATGTCTGTGTTTGAGATGGATTAGGGATCAGCTGGTTTTCCCTGTAATAGGCAGTAAGAGCACCTAGAGCTTCGGAGAGCTTCTGTTCAACCATCTCAAAGCTCCCTGCTTGAGCGGTGATGGCACGATCATCAGCATAGATGAAGCTCTCTGTCCCTTCTGGCAGTGGCTGGTCATTTGTGTAGATGTTGAACAGAATTGGTAGAACTTATATTATCATCATTACGGTAGCATCGAGTCATGCCTTTGGTGGATTTTTGTTGTTGTTGTTGTTTTCGGAGAATTACGGTAACCCGAAGGCGCTCGCCTGGAGTCGAACCAGAGAAGGTCACGTGGCTCCGGGCGAAAGGCGAGAACGGGACTTGAAGGGAGGGGAAGGAGAGGGGAAGTCTCGCGAGACCTCCACCAGGCAACGGCGCAGCAAGATGGCGGCGCCGGAGACGGAGACAGCAGCTCCTGTGGCTGGCCCTGAACTGGTAAGAGTCGCGCTAGGCCTCATTTCCCGCCTGTTTCTCCCAAGGAGGTTGTTCCTCAGTGGCTTCTGGTTCTTTCAAGGCGAATGTCCCTTTCCTTCGGGCTTTGTGTCCCTTTTGCCATAGACCTTGCCTTCTTCCTCAACAGAGTTCAGTGGAAAGTAAGGGAAGGCCAGGATGTGGGAGTTGAAAAGCCTCTCCATAGGCCACCCATTCATCTGTGTACAGACTAGACAGGCTTAGTCAAATGAGGCCAGTGAACCCCAGACTTTGAATGGGCCTGGGAATCAGAGCTGAAAGGGACCCCTAAAGGCCATCCAGTCTGTCCCTTTCCTGCCAGGCAGGAATACACCACCTAAGCCCTCCCGACAGATGGCCATCCAGCCTCTGCTTCAAAGCCTCAGGAGAAGGGGAACTCACCACACTATTTATTATTTATTTGAAACACTAGCCCTGCTGTGGCCCACATGGGGGTTCTGTGTGGGAGGTTTGGCCCAATTCTATCGTTGGTGGGGTTCAGAATGCTCTGTGATTGTAGGTGAACTATAAATCCCAGCAACTACAACTCCCAAATGTCCAGATTCTATTTCCCCCTAACTCCACCAGTGTTCACATTTGGGCATATTGAGTATTCGTGTAGAGTTTGGTCCAGATCCATTAATGTTTGAGTCCACAGTGCTCTCTAGATGTAGGTGGACTACAACTCCAAAACCAAAGGACACTGCCCACCAAACCCTTCCAGTATTTTCTGTTGGTCATGGGGGTTCTGTGTGGGAGGTTTGGCCCAATTCTATCATTGTTGGGGTTCAGAATGCTCTGTGATTGTAGGTGAACTATAAATCCCAGCAACTACAACTCCCAAATGTCCAGATTCTATTTCCGCCAAACTCCACCAGTGTTCACATCTGGGCATATTGAGTATTCGTGTAGAGTTTGGTCCAGATCCATCATTATTTGATTCCACAGTGCTCTCTGGATGTAGGTGGACTACAACTCCAAAACCAAAGGACACTGCTCACCAAACCCTTCCAGCATTTTCTGTTGGTCAAGTTTGGTTCAATTCCATCGTTGGTGGGGTTCAGAATGCTCTTGATTGTAGGCAGGGGCGGCTCAACCCATTACGCAACGTAAGCATTTGCAGTATAGTTGATTTTGCCCAGGGGCGTCTTGAGGCGCTCTTGGGGGAAAATAGACCTTGACACATGCGAGTTGTAGTTACTGGGATGTATAGTTCACCTACAATCAAACTCCACCAATGATGGAATTGAACCAAATATGGCACACAGAACTCCCACGACGAACAGAAAATATATTTCAGTGATTGGTTGGGGGGGACGGGGACCAAAATACTGTTTGCTTACCATTGAAAAATTACCTAGGGCCGCCTCTGATTGTAGGTGAACTATAAACCCCAGCAACTACAACTCCCAAATGACAAAATCAATTTTTTTGAGTGAAGGGCATACATTGGGTTGTTAGGTGTCTTGTGTCCAAATTTGGTGTCAATTCGTCCAGTGGTTTTTGAGTTCCGTTAATCCCACAAATGAACTTTACATTTTTATTTATATAGATTTATATTCCGCCCTTCTCACCCCGAAGGGGACTCCGGGTGGAGCACAGCATATACATGGCAAACATTCAATGCCGAGACACAAATTCACATATAATACATAAACATTAAAACAACATTTATCAAAATATTAAAACACACCATTTAAAACCGTCCTAGTCATCCACATCAAATCTAGTATTTTGGCCTGGTAATCTTTCCTATTGCTGCTTTATTGCCCTGTCCTGAAAGCTTGGTCCCACAGCCAAGTTTTGACCATCCTTCTAAAGGACAGGAGGGAGGAGGCCGGCCTGATCTCACCTGGGAGTTCCATAGCCAGGGAGCAATCACCAAGAAGGCCCTGTCTCTCATCCCCACCAATCGCGCCTGTGACAATGGCGAGACGGAAAGCAGGGCCTCCCCGGAGATCTTAATCTCCATGATGGTTCATAGGGGGAGATGCATTCGGACAGGTAATTTGGGCCGGGGCCGTTTAGGGCTTTATAGGCCAAATCCAGCACTTTGAATTGCGCCCGGTAGCAAACTGGCAGCCAGTGGAGCTGGCGTAACATGGGAGTTGTATGCTCCCTGTATGCCGCCCCAGTTATTAACCCGGCTGCCTCTCGTTGGACTATTTGAAGCTTCTAAGCAGTCTTCAACGGCAACCCCACGTAGAGTGTGTTGCAGTAGTCTATCCTCAATGTAATGAGAGCATGGACCACCGTGGCCAAGTCTGACTTCCCAAGGTACGGGCACAGCTGGCGCACAAGTTTTAATTGTGCGAACGCTCCCCTGGCCACCGCTGCAACCTGGGATTCCAGGCTCAGTGATGAATCCAGGAGAACTCCCAAGCTGTGAACCTGTGCCTTCAAGGGGAGTGTGACCCCATCCAGCACAGGTTGCAACCCTATACCCTGTTCGGCCTTGCAACTGACCAGGAGGACCTCTGTCTTGTCTGGATTCAACTTCAATTTGCTTGCTCTCATCCAGACTAGTAAGTAAGTAAAACTAGTAAGTAAAACTTTATTTCTGCTCCACCCAATCTCCCCAAGGGGGTGCAAGGTTTCTCACAACATAAAAAGGCAAATTTTCAATGCCATAAATAATACATTAAACAAATTCAGATACACAATACAACACAACAACAACAGTCCCTCTTTGGAGGCTGAGAAGGATGAGGTAGAAATGTTCTAAATATTTATTTATATATATATAAGGAGCCCCCGGGGACTCAGTGGGTTAAATCCTTGTGCCGACAGTACTGAAGACCAACAGGTCGCAGGTTTGAATCTGGGGAGAATGTGGATGAGCTCCCTCTGTCAGCTCCAGCTCCCCATGCAGGGACATGAGAGAAGCCTCTCACAAGGTTGGCAAAAACATCTGGGCATCCCCTGGGCAACGTCCTTGCAGGCAGCCAATTCTCTCACACCAGAAGCAACTTGCAGTTTCGCAAGTGGCTCCTGACACGAAAAAAAAATTATATATATATATTTATCATGTCAGGAGCGAACCAAACAGTTGTATTGCATTAAATGTTCAAAATAAATAATAGTAGTAATACTTCAAATTTCAACAGAAAGGAGGAAACCATAAAGATGAACAAAATCTGGCCACCAGTATTTTTAAAACTCTAAAATCAGAACTGTAAACAAAGAACAACACTCTGAAAACAGGAGAATTCCAGACATGAAACAATCGGGGCCAGCTAACACCTCTCAACAAAGGATTCCCCCAGGCAGGATTCAGCCGGACTTTGAAGCTGCAAGGCTTTGCAGGATTAATTGCAACATTCACACTTG
Organism: Anolis sagrei ordinatus; assembly: GCF_025583915.1. Taxonomy (NCBI): domain Eukaryota; kingdom Metazoa; phylum Chordata; class Lepidosauria; order Squamata; family Anolidae; genus Anolis; species Anolis sagrei. Next base: position 9,305,093 of record NW_026847771.1, on the reverse strand, counting down.
CCTCCAACAGACAAGAGTTCTTTCTCCCACCCTAGACCTTCCACAGATGTATAAACTTCCCTTGCTTAGTTTCCAAAATACCTCACAACCTCTGAGGATGCCTGCCATAGATGTGGGCGAAATGTCAGGAGAGAATGCTTCTGGAACATCACCATACACCCTGGAAAAGTCACAGCAACCTAACAATACTTTATTTGCAACCCGCCCTATCTCCTCAGAGGGATTCAGGGCAGATTCCAGAAAAAAAGGGGAAACTTTCAGTGCCAAAGTGAGCAACAAAACAAATCAAACAACAAACAAATAGCATCAATATAAACTTAAAAACTTAAATGCCAACCAAATAATAGTTTAAAACACATAAAGTTCACCATACACATTTGCATCAAAAGGATCAAAATAAATTAAGGTACAATTAAAAGTGTGAAATAATGTGTGATGTGATTTAAATTAGTGTGATGATGATATGCAACAGCCAAACTGTGCCAAAGTGCATTTCCAAACGAGGATGTATTAAATCAGTGGTTCTCAACGTGTGGGTCCCCAGAAGTTTTGGCCTTCAACTCCCAGAAATCCTAACAGCTAGTAAACTGGCTGGGATTTCTGGGAATTTTAGGCCAAAACACCTGGGGACCCACACGTTGAGAACCACTGTATTAAGTTGTTCGAATCCTCCTCCATAAGCTAAAGTGCACCAATGAGTCTTTAAAAGCTTTTTAAAGGAGAGGAGGGAGTGGGCCATTTTTACTTCTTTGGGGAGGGAGTTCCAGAGGTAGAGGGCAATCACAGAGAAGCCCCCCCCCTTATCCCCACCAACTGTGCAAATTATACAAATCATATGAGAAACAATAATAATAAGTTAAAACAATATAAATAAAAACAATCGTTAAAAGCCATTTGCATATTACAGGTTTTTATTTGCTTACTAAAGGAGGATCGTGATGGGGCCATTCTGATCTCCTTTAGGGGGTAATTCCAGAGGTGGGGGGCAATTGCAGAGAAGGCCCTCTCTCGTCCGCACCAACCAAGTTTGATACAGGAATAATAATAGCAACAACACTTTATTTATATTCCGCCCTTCTCACCTCGAAGGGAACTCAGGGTGGATCACAGTACACATAACACAGCAAACATTCAGTGCCATTTTGTATAGACAATACACAAACAGAACAGAAGGAGGTGCCATGGAAGGTTGAGCTTGAGTCCAGGGGATGCTGTTGCTCTATCCTCTATGACGAAGAGCCATCAGGACTTCCTCCTTCCTTTTGGTCACCCAGCATTCTCTGATATTCCTTCTTTATGGCGTCATAAAACACCTCCCCTGCTTTTTTTTTTTTTTGCGGTACCTAATTTTTCTAATCACAGCTAAAGCTGTTTTTAAATTGCTTAGGTAAACAATGAGCTAGGGCTGACAGTTGGCCACTCACGCCATCCCAGGGCTTCGAACTTGCAACATTTTGGTTGATAGATCTTATAATTGCTGATGATTTATCAGCTGTGCTAAACCTCCGGGTAGGACCGTGAAGAGGACCTCTCAATGAGCTCAGTGTCTGAGCAGGTTCATATGAGGAGATGTGTTTGGTTAGATAGTCTGGACCCAAACCATTTAGTGCTTTAAATTAAATTTCACCCAGTAGCAGAATGGAGGCCAGCAGAGCTGCCATAGCATGCTAATTGTTCTCTCCCTGTGCAGTGCTCCTGTTAGTAATCTGGCTGCTGACCTCTGGACCAGATGAAGCTTCCAAGCACTCTTTACAGCAGGCATGGGCAAACTTGGGCCCTCCTAGTGTTTTAGACTTCAACTCCCACAATTACTAACAGGCTGGGAACTAGAGTGCGAGCCTTCCTTCATGGTGGCTGCCCCTTAACTCTGGAACTCCCTGCCCAGGAAAGCCGGAATAGCCCCCTTCCAGCTGTCCTTCCTGCGGCTGGCTAAAACCTTTCTATTCAGGCAAGCTTTTAAAGATGGTTTTAAAAATCATCAGGGGCTACTGTAATTTTGTATGCTTTAAATTGTTTAATACTGTTTTAATATTTGTATATTTTATTTTGTATTGCTATGCTTTTAGTTGTGAGCCACTTTGTATCTCCGTATGGAGAGAAAAAGCAGGAAATAATAATAATAATAATAATAATAATAATAAGTGTATATGCATTTGTGTGTATATATAGAGGGGAGAGAGAGTGACTATTGGATAGCATAGGGAAGGGTTAACACCCAGAGCCATTTAAGGGCAGTAAAGTACTACACTTAGGCAATAAAAAGCACAAATACAGGATGGGTGACACCTGGCTTGAAAATGAAACACATGAAAGTACTTTCAGGTTCTTAGTAGACCACAAGCTGAACACGAGACAGCAGTGTGACGCAGCAGTTTAAAAAGCCAATGCGATTTTAGACTGCATCAGTAGGAGTACAGGCAGTGCCCAAGTTATGAACAAGATAGGTTTTGTATGTTTGTTCTTACGTTGAATTTGTATGCAAATCAGAACAGGTACATTTTTAAGTTAACTCCAGTCAAAAATATAGATATTATTAAGCTTTCAATAGCATAGGGAAAAGTAGACACTCCTGTAGTGTTTGTTTTGCTGACGGGTTCCCTTGTCCAGAAGATTTCGCCTCACTTTCTGTCTAGCTAATAATAACTTTTTCAAGAGTGAATTTCCTTTCCGAGGGGTAGATTTCTCTCACTTCCTGTTGTCTCACCCCCTTCTTAACTAGGAGTCATTTGTAAGTTGCATGTTTGTAACTCGGGGAGTGCCTGTATTTTGAAAGCAACTGGGAAATGGGGATGGCAGAGGATGAATCGGGACATTTGCCACAAAGGTCCCAAAGCAGGTGGGAGGAATGTTATATGAGTCTGTCTAAAGCTGGAGTGTGTTTGTTTGTTTGTTTTTCACATTGTGCTTAGTAAACACAATTCAGCCTTGGTTTCTTTCAACCTCAGACATGTAAACATCAATATACCCGCAGGGCACAGCTGGGATGTGTTTGGTATTTGTGGTCTTTGAGGGGCCTGCTTTCCTCTCCCCTTTCTGTTCCTTTTCCCTAAATTCTAATCTCTAGAGCAGGGGTCCTCAAACTAATGCTGGCCCTCCAAGGTCATTTGCCCAGCCCTTGCACGGGGTCAACCTAAGTTTGAAACTTGCAAGCACACAATAACAACAACAATTCTATCTCATCAGCCAAAAGCAGGCCCACACTTCCCATTGAAATACTAATAAGTTTATATTTGTTAAAATTGTTCTTCATTTTAATTATTGTATTGTTTTTAGGTGGGTTTTTTTGCACTACAAATAAGATATGTGTAGTGTACATAGGAATTCATTCATGCTTTTTTCAAATTATAATCCGGCCCTCCAACAGTTTGAGGGATTGTGACCTGGCCCTCTGTTTAAAAAGTTTGAGGACCCCTGCTCTAGAGCAGTTGTTCTCAACCTGGGTCCCCAGATGTTTTTGGCCTACAACTCCCAGAAATCCCAGCCAGTTTACCAGCTGTTAGGATTTCTGGGAGTTGTAGGCCAAAAACATCTGGGGACCCCAGGTTGAGAATCGCTGCTCTAGAGCATCAGAAAACATACAGTGATATCCTTTCAAATACTTAAACAAGGCTATTGAGTCCCCTCTCAACCTCCTTTCCCCCAAGCTAAACATCCACCCTCAAATCCCTAAGCCATCCCTCATAGGGCTTCATTTCCAAACCTTTGATTATTTTGGTTGCCTTCCATCTTGTCCATCCCCTTTTTGAATTGTGGGTTCTCACAGTGGGCTGCAGTGTTGTTCCAGGGGAGGTGTGAGCAAGTAGAATAGATTGATACCATGACTTCCCGTGATTTTGGCACTATATAGGGAGTGAGACAAAAGGAAGTGTGGGAAATCCACTTTAAAATGTACCTGTTCTGACTTGCATACAAATTCAGCTTAAGAACAAACCTACAGGACCTATCTTGTTCGTTACTTGGGAATTACCTGTTCTCCTATTGATACATCCTAAAATTGCATTGGCTTTTTAAGCTACTACATCTACTCTGTTGGCTCAGGTTCGACTTGTGGTCTACTAAGACTACTAAATTGTCCTAAACTCCATGGGACTCTCCTGATGGGAGGATTTGAATCTGGACGCCCATCTTGTGTAACCTTTTAGCCAGTATATAATGTCCCTCATGCCTGTGCCAAATAGCTGAAAAGTCTCATCATACAGATAGGCTCAATCCAACCATAGTGGGTCTCAATCTTGAAGTAAAGTGTGGTATAAGTATAATACATATAAATGAATCAGGTGATAGAAGCCTTTTGGTGCTTGATCAAGTGCAGTTGTTTGGCAGAGATGGACTGTGTGAATGGGTTCTGGCCAAGTATGGACATTCAACCCAGATTTCTCTCCATTTTAGTTCTTATTCCGCTTACATTATGAAGCACCAGCTAGAATACTTTATCTTCTGCAGTGGCACATAGTGTTGGTCCAGCCTCCTAATCCTTTTAAGTACAATTTTTTCATCCTTCCTCAGCACTTGGTTTCTTCTTTTGCTTTCTTGGTTACTTATTAATTATGTCTCTATCTCCATTTAGGACAACATGTGGCCCTCAATGTTAGTGGATTGTGACTTCTTTAACCATGACTACGTTGCTTAGAAGTCATAATCCAGTCTCTGGAAGGCCATAGGCTGCCCATCTCTTATTCTTAGATGCCTGCACAAGGGTCAGCCTCTTGTTCATTTTTCAGTCCTCCGGCTTCTCAACAGCCTCCCAAGCAAATTGCTTCTACCTTTCTCTCTAATTAAAGAAAGGAGACATTCTGGTTATTCCGCCAGTTGCTACCTCTCTTGTATGTCAGTGTCCATGTCTCCTTTAGTTCCAACTCTTTCTTGGCCAGCATATTTTTTTCCTTTCAAATTTAGTCTGCTCTTACTCCCCCCTTTCATATTGCCATAATAGCAACTTGACCTTTAACAATAAAATATATAATTTTACGTTTTTGTTGTTTATATTTCATATCAGGGGCGACTTGAGAAACTGCAAGTCACTTCTGGTGTTAGAGAATTGGCCGTCTGCAAGGACGTTGCCCAGGGGACACCCGGATGTTTCGATGTTTTACCATCCTTTTGGAAGGTTTCTCTCATGGGTAGCTGGAGCTGACAGAGAGAGCTCATCCACACTCCCCCTGGATTCGAACCTGTGACCTATTGGTCTTCAGTCCTGCTGGCACAAGGGTTTAACCCACTGCATCACCAGGAGTTTCTACCATTTTACACTGATTCACTTGTCATCTTTGTTAAAGCAGTGGTTCCCAACCTTTGGTCCTCCACATGTTTTGGTGTTCAGCTCCCACATTCCTAACAGCTGGTCAACTGGCTGGGATTTCTGGGAGTTGAAGCCCAAAACATCTGGAGGACCAAAAGTTGGGGAGCACTGGGTTAAAGGGATCCCTGGCATTTTTGTCAGCACTGTGTTCTTTAGGTTTCCTGTGAAATTGCTGGTTTTCTTTTCTTCTCCATCTGGGGAATTGGAGTTTAGTTGCCCTGCTGTAGGGGACTGTTTATTTCCACACTCCCCATCCACCCACATGACATTTCTCCTTTGGGCCTTCCCGTTCTGTCACTTTTCCAACGTTTTAAAAATACCTTTCTTTACAGTACTTTTTAACCAGTCAGATCAGTGTTTCTCAACCTTCCTAATGCAGTGACCCCTTAATACAGTTCCTCATGTTGTGGTGACCCCCAACCATAACATTACTTTTGTTGCTGCTTCATAACTGTCATTTTGCTCCTGTAATGAATCATTATGTAAATATCTGATATGCAGGATGCATTTTCATTCACTGGATCAAATATGGCACAAACACCTGAAATGCTCAAATTTGAATACTGGCGTTGTGGGGGGTTAATTTTGTCATTTAGGAGTTGTAGTTGTTGGCATTTATAGTTCACCTACAATCAAAGAGCCTTCTGAACTCCACCAACGATGGCATTGAACCAAACTTGGCACACAAAACTCTGAAGACCAACAGAAAACACTAGAAAGATTTGGTGGGCATTGACCTTGAGTTCTGGAGTTGTAGTTCACCTACATCCAGAATGCATTGTAGATTCAAATAATGATGAATTTGGACCAAACTTGGTACAAATACTCAATATGCCCAAATGTGAACCCTGGTGGAGTTTGGGTGAAAATAGACCTTGACGTTTGGGAGTTGTTGTTGCTGGGATTTATAGTTCACCTACAATGAAAGAGCATTCTGAACCCAACCAACGATAGAATTGGGCCAAATTTCCCACACAGAACCCCCATGACCAACAGAAAATATTGTGTTTTCTGGTGGTCTTTGGCAACCCCTCTGCCACCCCCTCGTGACCCACCCAGAGGTCCCGACCCCCAGGTTGAGAAACGCTGTGTCAGATGAATGTTTTCCCTTTACTCTCCATTCAATATTCTGCAAGTTCTCTGTCCCAGGTTTCTGTGGGAACACAGCCTAGTTGGCATTATATTGTCGAAGGCTTTCATGGCCGGAATCACTGGGTTGTTGTGAGTTTTCCAGGCTGTATGGTCATGTTCCAGAAGCCTTCTCTCATGACGTTTCGCCTGCATCTGTGGCAGGCATCCTCAGAGGTCGTGAGGAGCGTTGGAAACTAGGAAAATGGGGTTTATATCTCTGTGGAAAGTCCAGGGTGGGAGAAAGAACTTTTGTCTGTTCGAGGTAATTGCTCTCTCCTTGCCAGTTTTCTTTGGAGCCTGGAAATCTCTCTCACAACCTGCCTCACAAAATGTGATTTATTCTAAGGGACAACAATGCTTTTTGGCTACACAGTCTAGATCAGATAGCCTGTCTTTGCTGGTTGTAATCTTTTTCAAAGTCGGTTATTCTTATGCTATGTGCAGGGAGCGTTCCTGTGCTGTGAGAAAAAGCATAATTAAAATCTGCTATCACCCAGAGAACTCACCCATAGGGGATACTTCCTGTCATTTCTTTGCATGATTCATTGCTTTTGCCCTGATATACTTTCATTTATCTTCTGCTGGAGAGGACATCTCTGTCCTGCCTCTGTATTTTGTTTGACTGGATTGGTTTCAGGGATGCAGGAGAGGAAGTTGTCCATGACATCTCTGGATGAGTAACAGTTTGTAACTTGCCTCTTTCCCTGAGATGAAGCCATCTCAGAAAAATAACTCTTTAAAACCCACAAAAGGGTGGGAATTACCGTAGGTACTCTTTCATTCTTTAAAAATAGACCAGGATAACAATGTTTGGTGAATTGTCTATTACACCTGCTAGAAACAGGGAGGTGGTTGGAGGAAATCACCCTTCCACACCTGTTTTTCTACTCATTGATGGGAAGCTGCTTGTATTTTGGCTATTTAATTCTTTTGTTTGCCTGCCAACCATATATTTAAGATAACTCGATCAATGTCCACATTTTTTCTTAATTTGGAATTCCCCTCAGTGATATTGCTTAAATACTGTACTTCCCCTTTAGTTATTCTCCACCATCTAGATTTTCATATGCTGAAATCGAATGCCCTCTCTGCTGTTCGTTCCACTTCAATAAATTTGAGACCATTCTCAAGGCCTTAAGTTCTTACTAATAGCTTTCGGTTTGGATGATAAGTATCTTGCCTGGTGCAGTGTTGGTGCTTTGTTGCATCTGTTTCACAACCTTCTAGCAGGAAGAAAGTTAGTTTGATGATGTTGAGATATTGTCGGGCCACAGAAACATCTGCGAGGACTGCACCTAGTCCCAGGGGTTAAAGAACTTTATGTAAGTTAGCCACTAATAGTCCCATTAAATGTTGTATCTTTTATGGAGTTAGGCTACAAGAATATTTTCCAGACTCTTGAGAAATAGAACACAGTGGGCAGGCCAAATGTACTAGGAATAAAATTGATAAAACCCTGGATGAGATATGTTTCTGAAGGAGAATGGGTTTCTTAGGGAGGAACACAAAAGGGCCAAAACACTAGAGTTAGGCCTTCATTAAGGGTGGGGGGAAAGTGCCTCATGACAACGGAGCAGTAGTTGGAACAGACTGCATATTCATTCGCTGAAGACACATCGGAAGAGCCAAGTTTTTAGGCCTTTCTTATCTCCCTGTATAAGCCAGCGAGGAGGTTAAGATTGCATAGGAAGGCTCTGCTCTCAATCCTGTCTCCTTCACAGATGTGGTTGTTGATGACAAGAGACAGGGCCTTCTCAGTAGTGGGGCCTTGGCTATGGAACTTCCTCTTGAATGAAATCAGATCAGCCCCCTCCCTCCTCCTTACCTTCCGGAAAAGGCTAAAGACACGGATATGGGACCAAGCATTCAGTTAGTAGCCCACTAGAGAATTAGGGAATAGTGCAATGACAATTTGAAATGGCTATGGATTATCCTTTTGTATAAAACAATTTTAATAACTGTTTTAAGGTTTGATATGTTTTAATGAGTTTTAATATATATGTTTATTCATTACATATGCATGTGTGTGTGTGTGTGTTTACATGGCATTGGAATGTTGCCTATATATGTAAGCTGCCTTGAGTCCCCTACAGGGTTGAGAAAAGCGGGGTACAAATAGGGTAAATAAAATAAAATAGTCTACTGGAAATTGATGCCAGTTCAATGGGGCCTTTCCTGGAGCCAGTGGGACTCTCTTTAGATCATCATTGGTGGGCTTTTATAGTATATTATAGAAGGAGCTAGGAATAAAGTGATAGTGTTTTGTGCATTTGTAAAGGTTTGGGACTTGAAATCGGTATTACTTGTTGATTATATCAATAGCAGTGAACACAGCGCTTACACTAATTTGAACTGCTAGGTTTTTTCCTGAATGATTTTTTGCTGATACATGTCTTCTCTTTTTCTCCTCACGTTAAAGCAAGTGACTAGCAATGGGACTGCCGGGGGAGGAGAAGGAGTTGTTGATACTCAGCAACAGAACCAGCCACAACAGCAACCTCCAAATGCCTGGCAGGTCATCAAAGGGGTCCTGTTTAGGTGAGATCTCAATGTTTGTGGAACCACCAGTTTCTGCTTTGTGTGTGAATATTTGTGTATATAGAAAACTTGATGGAAGGGTGTGAGTGGTGGGATTTCTCTATTTCCTTTAAACCATCTCATTGTTAGTATGCAACAGCAGTCATGTTTTTAGACTTTTATGAAAGCAGCAATAACATTCTCTGATATTAGATATCTAAAAATAGTAATAATAATAGTAGTAGTAGTAGTAAATGGCATTTCTGAAATACTTTAGCTTGCTCAGAACACATTGCAAACTTAATACTTCTAGCAACAGCTATACTCCCTTGTGCTGATTTGGAAGGTGGATCTGTTGAGGAAACAGTATTTATCTAAGCCTCTCTCTGCAGGCCGGTTGCTACCAGTTTTGAAAAATACCCTTGGCTGACCTAAAACAGGCCAGAAAGAGTAATATGTCCACCTTAATCCCTACACAGCTTTCCAGTTGCATTATCCATTTTGTTGTCCAGACATTGGGGAGTAGTCCCACAATAGAATGCTTAAATTATCTTGCACGAATAAATCTAATGTTTCTGAGTGAAAACAGTACCTTTGTTAGAAGGAGTTACTTCATTATTCATAGGTTATTCTCCAGTCATTTTTCCTTCGCTCTTTTGTGCAGCGGAGAACATTGTGGAAGGGAGACATCCTTTGTTATTGAGGTGTTTTTTGTTTAGTCTTGTGACTTTCTGAACATGTTCATTTTATTTATATCTCACGTTTATACTGGCAAAGAATACAAGTACACTAATTTTCTGGGAGATGGTTCAGCTGTAATGTTCTTTTTAGTGTAATGTTCAGTGTGTGCCAAACCTTTTGTAGGGTTGCAGCTTGAAGTGGTACACCTCACCATCATACATACTTCAGGAGCAAGATTTTGGGCTTCCTTCCCCCTTGTTCTTACTCTGTGATCACCACAATTCAAGAGAGATATTGACAAGCTGGAATGTGTCCAGAGGAGAGCGACTAAAATGATAAAAGGTCTGAAGAACAAGCCCTACGAGGAGCGGCTAAAGGAGCTGGGCATGTTTAGCCTGAAGAAGAGAAGGCTGAGAGGGGATATGATAGCCATGTATAAATATGTGAGAGGAAGCCACAGGGAGGAGGGAGCAAGCTTGTTTTCTGCTTCCCTGGAGGCTTCAAACTACAAGAGAGGAGATTCCATCTGAACACGAGGAAGAACTTCCTGACTGTGAGAGCCGTTCAGCAGTGGAACTCTCTGCCCCGGAGTGTGGTGGAGGCTCCTTCTTTGGAAGCTTTTAAACAGAGGCTGGATGGCCATCTGTCAGGGGTGATTTGAATGCAATATTCCTGCTTCTTGGCAGGGGGTTGGACTGGATGGCCCATGAGGTCTCTTCCAACTCTTTGATTCTATGATTCTATATGATTCAGTTCCAAAAGCAGAAAGTTCATAGGACTAGTTTAGGACTCTGCTAGCGGTACTTGTGGGGCAAAGTCCATTTTATTAATAATTTACTACTTGGAAACTTTAAGATCAGATTGCTTCTTTAAGTGTAAGTGAATAGAGTTCATTGCACTCCATTTCAGAATTTGGTAATGTCTTCCAGGGCAGAGGTGTTTGTGGGAAGTCTCATGTACATTAAACTCAATTCCTTTAATGTTTAATGTATAGAATCTTGATAGTTTGATTCATAGATTGCAAGATTATGTTTAATGTTTATTTGTCATGTCAGGACAACCAGTCAAATTATATTACATTTCTAACAGAACAAAGCAAACAAACAGACAAAATACAAAATTAGTGACATGAGAGAAGCCTCCTCGCAGGATTGCAAGACATCCAGGCGTCCCCTGGGCAACCCCTTCGTAGATGGCTGATTCTCTCGCCACAGAAGCGACCAGCATGTTTAATGTTAAAGCTAGTAGAGAATCCTGCCCTAAAGTTCTTGCCAGTCAGGCCTAGATAGTTATGTTAAGCTGAAGACCAAGGTGACCCAATAGCAACAAGAGAACAGTATTTTTGCTTCCCTAGTCTTTATGGAACCTTTTGCTTCTGAAAACACATTGGTTCTCAGAGCTGCATCAGCAGAAAGGATCTGGCACCCATGCAATGCCAGCAAGCAGCAAAACCTCAGAACAATTAGAACAGTTAAAATATTTCAATTTATTAATGCAATTCAGATTAGAACAAGGTCAGTATTGAAGTGTCCTACTCCCTAAAACTGGGCAAGCTGCTAGGAAAGCACTTCAGAAATTGTGAGCATGCAGAAATCATTGTAATCTTTACTTGGCAATAGAACTCCTCTCATGGCCGGGATGGATCTAAAGCATTATCTTGAAGTTATATTAATCATTCTTCTTTCATTGAGTTGAGAATTGTCCAAATAATTGTTGCCTATTTTAGGTAAGAAGGCTTAGCCAAAAGTCATAAAACAGATTGAAATGATCGATTTTTTTTCAGAACAGGAGTGGGAATCTTGTACTCCATCCCCAGTATTGCGGAACTGCAGCTCCCAGCATTCTTCACTGCTGCTGGCCAAATCTGGAAGGCTAAATGATTTCTTTATTTAGAGTATTTATACCCCACCCTCCAGTAAGAAATCTCCCAGGGTGACTTAAAAGTAATCACTTAAATAGTTTTTAATCTCAGGTTTATAATCTAAATAAGATAGGTAAAGGTTTTCCCCTGACATTAAGTCTAGTCATGTCTGACTCTGGGGGTTGGTTCTCATCTCAATTTCTAAGCCAAAGAGCCGCCATTGTCCGTAGACACCTCATGTGGCCGGCATGACTGCATGGAGCTCCCTTATCTTCCCGCCGGAGCGGTACCTATTGATCTACTCAAATTTACATGTTTTCGAACTGCTAGATTGGCAGAAGCTGGGGCTAACAGCGGAAGCTCACGCCGCTCCCCGGATTCAAACCTGCAACCTTTTGGTCAACAAGCTCAACAGCTCAGCAGTTTAATCCATTGTACCACTGGGGGCCCATAAAAAAAGGAGATGTAGGCTGTTCCTCTCCCCCTCTGGGACCAGAGCATGGCATTTGGAATGAAGAAATTCCCTAAACCAGTGGTTCACAACTTTCCTAATGCCGCATCCCTTTAATACAGTTCCTCATGTTGTGGTGACACTCCAACCATAAAATTATTTTAATTGCTACTTCATAACTATAATTTTGCTACTGTTATGAATCATAATGTAAATATCTGATATGCAGGATGTATTTTCATTGTACTTCTCTTTCTCCCTGGAATTTGGCCCTGGAGGGGCCACTCCACTCCCCTCTAAGCCCTGTCTTCCACCCAGCCCTCCCCTCTCTAGGTCCTTCCTCTCTCACCTTCTCACCTCCATCTCCTTCCTCATTCCCTCTTGGCTCCAAAGCAAACTTCACTTTTGTCACTCCCATCTCTTCCTCCTAAAATGGCAGAGGGGGTGGGTGTGAGTGACATCACCACTTCCCCACCCCCCCGCTAGAGAAGAAGAAAAGTCCTCTGGGAAGCAAAGGAGGTGGGGAAAAGTTAGTAGTGTCTCAGTTCCTAAGACAATTGGAAATGTGTGTTTTCCGATGGTCTTCGGTGACCCCTGTGAAAGGGTCACTCGAACCCCAAAGGGGCTGCGACCCACAGGTTGAGAACCACTGCCTGAAACACTGGATCAAGACATGGTGAAGCTGTCCTGGCTTTTCGTCTCTCCCTCTGAAGCCAAAGCAATAGAAGCTAGAATAGAGGAAAGATCTCTCAACTACCATTGCACTAAGGCATGATAAAGCTATGCCTGACCGTTCTCTCCCTATGAGTCCAAAGAAGTTACAGTTGAAACAGGCTTTTCTCTCACCACCTCCAGGGCCAAGGCATGAGAAAGCTGTGCCGATCTGCTCTTCTCTCCCTTAGAGACCAAAGCAATATCCTCCTATTTTGAAGCTTTGCTAGTACTCTTGATAACCAAAGAGAGCACCTTTAGATGCTTCTCTTCACAAAAATTCAATTAGTGACAAGCAACTCAAAAGTACATAGAGAACTGCTTTTTTGTAAAGCTCCCTTGTTTAATCCTGTATTTTTTCCTGTGTGTATTGTGTATATACATATTTTACATTGTACACCTTTGGTAGAACCCCTGTTTACTGTTAAGTCCCATATACATTTAATGGCACTCTATAAATGATAACACTAATGATCTGGTTTACCAGTTCTTTCTTACCAAGGGTAAGAGATGCTGCCAAGCATGAAAGAAAGATGGTTTCTTTGTCTGGCTTGTAAACTGTTTTGCTAGTTAAGTAAGTGTTTATGCATGCCTGTCTGTGTGAAACATTGTGTAACCTCTACAGATGTGCTTGTGTATGCCTGTGTCTCCTTGAATGAAGGTGACATTACCTCCTGAGTGTGAAATTCAAATTAAAAGATACGAGTCCCTGTCTAAAGAGAGCAAGGCATTTTTTTTCATCACATTTGTAGCGCAGGCAGCACTCTTAAGCTCTCATAGGTTTGTGAATTTCACCAATGAATCATGAAGCAGCAGAAACTGACAGCGCTGGCCTTCATTCTTCCCAGTTGGCTGATTATCTTTAGCTATAATTTCAAGCCCGCTAGCCTGTTAATGTAGAAGGAGAATATGAAAGTCGTCTTTGCAATGCCAGAAGTGCTGATACTCACAACACAGGCCAGGGATGAGTTGCAAAGACTTTTGACTGTATTTTCCCACACAGACTTCAGCAGTGGGCATCTCCCACAAAGCAGGAATCTTGCTTAGCTATATGGCCTTTCTTCCTTTATCATCTCAAAATGCAATTAAAATTTGATTTAACTTATATCGGTTAGATCAGCATTTCTCAACCTGGGAGTCAGGACCCCTGGAGGGGTTGCAAAGAGGTTTATTTATTTATATTTATCGTGTCAGGAGCAACCAGATAGTTGTATTATATTTTTAACAAAACAAACAAACAAAACACAAAGTTTGCAAGCTTGGTAGTTGATTAAATGTCCTTTGACCAGTATCTGGCCACTTGGAGTGCCTTCTTGCGCAAGGAGGTGTCAGAAGGGTTTCCAAAGACCATCAGAAAACAGTATTTTCTGTTGGTCATTGGGTTCTGTGTGGGAAGTTTGGCCCATTTCTATCATTGGTGTGGTTCAGAATGCTCTTTGACTGTAGGTGAACTATAAACCCCAGCAACTACAACTCCCCAATAACAAAATCAATCCACCTCCAACCCCACCAATATTCAAATTTGGGCGTATTGGGTATTTGTGCCAAATTTGGTCCATTGAATGAAAATCCATCCAGCTTATGAGATACATAACAGCAGCAAAATCACAGTTATGAAGTAGGAACTAAAATAATTTTATGTTTGGGGGTCACTACAACATGAGGAACTGTGTTAAGGGGTCATGGCATTAGGAAGATTGAGAACAACTGAGTTAGATTCTTAGGATCCAGAAATGTAGTTGCCAAAGCTTTATGTTTCTCAGGCCTCCAGCATACACTACAACTCTAGAAACAAATATATAAAACCACTGCATACACTGGAGTACCAAGTGGTTCTTTTCAGATTATGCCAAGCTGTGTCTTGCACTGAGGTGCAGGTCATGGTTGTAAATTGTCATGGAGAGATTACACAAATCCAGCATTCATCCACTCTTTCACTAGACATTTGGTATGAAAAACATGTTCTACAAAGGCAAAGTAAGTGCAAGAAGCAAGAAAGCCAAGAATAAGTCAGTGGCTACTAGAAATCACCCTGGCCAAAGTATGTGGGCTTCCCGTCTTGTCTTTACCCAAGTTTTTAGACAATGAAAACTCAATACTTTGTATTCCTTTATGTCCCTGTGTGTTTTTCTTTTCTACTATCAAAGACTGAAGTGGAGAATTCTGGTCTTACCCAAAACAATAGTCTGGGAATAGACTCACCCTCTTCATGGATGAAAGGATGAAAAACAAAAGACAATACTATCCTAGGTTCTTTTGAAGAAAATATGAAAATAATTGCTGTTGTTTATAGTAGCAAGAGGGACAAACATTAGAGAGTGCCTAGTTTTTTTTAGAGACACAAAGCTGCTTTATTTATTTGTTTATGTAATACATTTTGACATCTCTGAATTTATATATCTACTAGTTTGGGTATCCCGTGTTGCCCAGGTTATTTGAAAAAGCTTCTTATTTGTAAAATTAAACATTGTTCTTCAAGAATGGTTCACTGGTTCAACTGACACACTGCTTTTGCAATATCCTTTTGGGAGACAGTAGACAACCATCAGCATTGAAGGTAGTGCACTAGGACAATACAGTATCACAATTTTTATTTCTTATCTTTGTCAATATTGTTTCCATTTAATATGGAGCAGCACTACATATTCAGCTTTTAGGGGATTAACAATTTCATTTGAAATGCACACACGTGACCAGTCTACCTTGTATTTGAGGTACACACACAGACACTCCCCGCTCACATATTGTAAACACTCACCACCCAACCTATTGTAAACCAAAAATGGAGAAGTTGTTACTTTGAAAACCCCTTTGAACTTGTTTCAGCTCTGGGTACTACACTTTACTTACTTACTTACTTAGGCAATCCCTCATTGGCCGAGTAAGATTGTCCTCCAAGTGCAGTGTCCTGGCAGTGGGTACATAGGTGACTGTGGAACCCTATTCTTGACCTGCATGTTCTTCTGCATTGAGGGCATCAGTTTCCAGGTGGAAGGCGGTCTCGGTCAGGGTTGGCTTGATGCGCCTTCCTCTTGGCACATTTCTCTCTTTTGCTCTCCATTCATGCCTCTTCAAAATCTACAGCACTGCTGGTCACAGCTGACTTCCAGCTAGAGCGCTCAAGGGTCAGGGCGTCCCAGTTCTCCGTATCTATGCCATAGTTTTTAAGGTTGGCTTTGAGCCCATCTTTAAATCTCTTTTCCTGTCCTCCAACATTTCATTTTCCATTCTTGAGTTCAGAGTAAGTAACTGCTTTGGGAGACAGTGAACGTGGCTGGTCCAACAGAATTGATGGTGGAGGACCATCGTTTCAATGCTGGTGGTCTTCGCTTTTTCCAGCACACTGACATTTGTCCACTTGTCTTCCCAAGACATTTGCAGGATTTTTCGGAGGCAACGCTGATGGATTCGTTCCAGGAGTTATATGTGACATCTGTGGATAGTCCACGTTTTGCAGGCATAGAGCAGGGTTAGGGGGACAATAGCTTTATAAACAAGTACCTTGATATCCCCACAGATGTCCCAAATAGTATTATACCATACCCAGAACCTTGTTCCCCTTTTCTCCAGTAAATGGAATGAGATTCTCAGCTTTGCCCATTGGTATGGAATGTGCATGCCTCCGTCCACTACATCTCCCATAACACTTTTGTACTCTTTCCTATGGCACACAGCAAACACAGAGGAATTGATCAGCAACTGCTCATACTGGAGGGGGTTGGGGCCTGACTCAACATGATGGAAGTTGTAGTTCACCCTGCATCAAGACCGATGCAGGGCTATACAGGCTTTGCCCGGGTTATTTGAAAAAGTCATTTTTTTTATTTTACAAAATGTATAAGGTTGTGGGTGAACTACAACTCACATCATGCCAGGTTAACCCCATGAAACTCCATCAGTGCTTAAAGTTTGTCATGTTGGGCAGGTTTGTTCTCTAGATGCATCATTGGTGGGGTCTGTGTGGCCTCTGGCTGCAGGATAAACTACAGCTCCCTCTATGGTGAGTCAGTCCTCTCAAGCCCCTCCAGTAGGTTCAGATGATCATTGGGATTCTGTGTACTTCCACCCATCCTCTCTTTGTCACTTTGCTTGCATGAAAGGGGGTTGTCTGAAGGTGACAGTACCTTTTCCCCATGAAGGCTCTCCAAGCAAGCACCACAGTTTAGGAAAGATGTTGACATGCTGGAAGGTGTCCAGAGGAAGGCACCAAAATGATCAAAGGCTGGGAAGCCAAGCTTTATGAGGAACGGCTTAGGGAACTGGGTTATGTTTAGCCTGGAGGAGAGTGGATTAAGATGAGACATGATAGACTTGTTTAAATAATTGTAAAGATGTTGCGGTGAAGATTGGAGATAGCTTGTTTTCTTGTACTCCAGAGACTAGGATGCTGAACAATGGATTCAAACTGCAGGGGAAAAAAATTCCACTTAAATGTTAGGAAGAACTGTTTGTCAGAGGACTATGCTGCATCTGAGTGTGGTGAAATCTTTTTTCTTTGGAAGTTTGTAAACAGCAACTAAGTGACATCTACTTGAAAGTACTTTGATTGTGTTATTCTACAAGGTAGAATAGGGTGGGCTGGATGGACCTTGCGGTCTCTTCCCACTCTGTGCTTCCATGAAAACCTGGTTTCATGTTTATATGGAGGGCCTCCATTGATATAAAGGACTCTCCTCAGATACTTTCATGCCAGTAGAGTACACTTCAGCAATACCTGCGTGATGCTGATAAAGAATTTGAAAAGGTACTGAAAATGTTGGACTGGGGACAAGGCTGTTAACAGAACTAAATGTAAGTCCAACACACCTAGAGAACAAGATTGTGAAACAGTAACTTTTGGAGGATTATAGCTCTCTAAGCAGGAACCATGTTGACACAGGGATATTTTTTTTTGGGGGGGGGGGGTATAATCTGAAAAGCCACTAGGGGAGATGTCCGGACTTTTGGAGTACTATGCCACCTGTACGCACTCCTTTCCACCTACATCTAAGGAGGCTGTTCAGGTCCTGAACTGGTGCTTGGTGGCAGTGATAGTCTGGATGAGGACAAACAAATTTAAATTGAATCCAGACAAGACTGAGGTACTTCTGGTCAGAGGGCCAAACAGGGTAAAGGGTTATAGCCTGTGTTGGATGGGGTTGCATTCCCCCTGGAGATACAGGTTTGCAGCTTGGGAGTGATCCTGGATTCAACATTGAGCCTGTAGCCCCAGGTTTCACACCATGTCCAGGGAAGTTTTCACACAATTACAACTTGTTGTGCCCACACCTTGGAAAGTCAGACAGCCACCGTAGTCCATGCTTTTGCTACATCTCATATAGACTACTGCAATGTGCTCTATGTTGGGTTGTCTTTGAAGATGGCCCGGAAGCTTCAAGTAGTCCAACGGACAGCAGCCAAACTTCTAAGTGCAGCACACAACTCCTCTGTTGCATCAGCTCCACTGGCTGCTGATATGCTACCAAGGTCAATTTAAAGTGCTGATCTTCGCCTATAAAGTCCTAAATGATTCTGATCCAACTTACCTGCCCGAAGGCATCTCTTCCTATGAGCCTACTAGAACTTTAAGATCGTCTGGGGAGGCCCTGCTCTTGGTCCCACCTTCTTTGCAGCTGCGGTTGGTGGGAACACGAGACAGGGCCTTCTCAGTGGTGAAACTCCCTCCCTAGCAACATCAGGCAGGCCTCATCTCTTATGGCTCTCAGCAAAAAGCTAAAGACTTGGCTTTTCACACAAGTGTTCGAAGAATAAGTTACTAAGGGTTTCGACACAGTCTGAATTAAGGATTTGAGCAAGATTATCGGATGAATGGAACTATCCGCCTTAAATGTTTTTAATTTGTATACTGTTTTATGTGTTTTACTGAATAACTGTTAATCATTTTAACTGTGGGATACATTTTACTGTTTATTGTTGGTTTTTACAAGCATTGAATTCTTTTTGGGGCTATAAGCCAGTTTGAGTTCCCTTGGATGAGAAAGGCGGGGTAAAAAATGAGTAAATAAAATAAAATGAAAGTAAGTAAGTGCGTCAGGAGCTGTTTTCAGCCAACACCCCCATCCTATTACTGTGATCACCAATGACTCGGGGAGAAAGTCCCAGAGCATTATAAAGGGAGACCTCCCTTCTATCCCATCTAGCTCCTCCTTCTCTCTTCACACCAGAGATAAAGGTGTTAGTTTGTGTGGATCAATGAAAGTTTATTTTCCGCAGACTTCCCTGTTTGATCAGAGTTGATTTGGAATCTCCCTTGAAGGAACGGTTGTTTTATAACTCTAATTTGCATTAATGATCCACTTTTTTTGCTCCCAACAGGATCTTTATCATCTGGGCCATCAGCAGTTGGTTCCGTCGTGGGCCGGCCCCACAGGATCAAACCACCGCTGGTGGAGCCCCCAGGGCACCAAGCCGCAATCTCTTTCCTAAGGACACTTTAATGGTAAGTGTGACAGGGACAACAGCCAGTAGGGCCCAGGATTTCCAAAAAAGACAAAGCACAAACCATTTCTCTCACCTGAGTGATTTATGTGAACCAATATGTTTTCTGAATATGAGTAATCTGAATTCATCACCAGCAAAGATTAGGATTTGCAAGCTTTCGAAATCACAGAAGCTAAGCAGATATTCCTGAATTTATATATGGCCTTGCATATTATTCAAGGGGTAAGCAACTCCACTCCAACTTTAAAGTGCTGCCAGATACCTTTATCAAGAGTCCTTCAGAAAATTGCAACCAATAGTGATGTAGTGTCACTTCTAGTTGCCATTTTGAGAAGGACACTGACAAAAATAGATATATTTGGGGTTGTTTTGGATGTCTTGGGAACTCTGTGTAAATAGAAAAAATCTAAAAATGGCATGATTTTTTTTTAAAAAAACACAGATGGGGCTTAAAGGGATGGATAAAAGGCTCCAGGGGCTACAGTAGTGGGCGTCACTTGGGCCACACTTCAGACACTTTTATTGTATAATGTATTTTGGCAGTTTTACTACTTTAGCAGATACACACAGCCTATTGTAGTTCAGCCTTTGACTATGCCTGCAACTCATCTCTCTGGGGATTCTGGGCCTGTAAGTCATTTTGAGGACACTGGATGTTCTGGGTCTGCAAGTCAGAAAGAGAGCCAGCAAGAGATTTTAAGCCCTGAAAATGAGTGGTCTGTGTCTGAAGGCCACATTCTTGAGAGGCTGTTCACTAGGGAAGCAAGGTCAGGAACAGATCTGAACTCAGAGGATGAAAATGAAAGTCCAGGTGAACAGACTAATGAGCAGTTAGACAGAAGATTTACTTTCCATCAACATAGAGCTTCTCAGGAGAATTTACCAAGGTCAAAATGCTTATTAGTCAAGAAATCAGTTTCCCAAGGGAGAAGGCTATATTAGCTAGCCAGCAGATGGGTCTGCAAGGTTGGCATTTGAGTATAGAATTACTGTCAAGTCAAGGGATTTCTAGTTTCACGTTCTATATATCCTTTTGTTCATGTCTCATGATTCCAAGTATTGAGAACAGTTCCTGAATTTTGGATTTATTCTACTTTTGTATTCCTGGTATTTGATGCTAATCTTGTACTATGATTTCCGTGGACTATTCTTGATATTTAGTTTGTTATACTTTTTGCTGAATTGCTTTTCATATATAATGAAACTGCTTTGCTATGGACCGGACTGTGTGTTAGGGACAGAGATGGTTCCCAGGCTTGGAGTGCAACATAGCACTCCGGATCCAGGGATTTAACCAACCACAGCCAGAAAATATTCCAAAAAAAGAAAAAAAGAAACCTTGATTTCACAATTTTGTATGGAATACGCCATTTTATAGCACCACTGTATATATTTTCATCCATGGGAGTTTTTACTCGGCAATTTCCTTAGCTTGTGAAATTACAGCTGTTACATACATTCAAGCATATATTAGGATTCATGAAAAGAGCTCTCTTCCCTGCCTGAAATGAAATTGTGATAAGTTTTTTTTTTGGAACCTGACATTTATGCCAGCTACCACATTCTATTTTTGCAGTAAATGCACAGTCCTGATGGTCCAAGAGTAAAAAAGGCTGAGCAGGGTATATGTTGTTTTCCCCCTAGCTACTGTGTATTGTTGCCTCCTTTGACAAAAACTGTTCTTTTCACTGCAGGATCTTCATGTCTATATATCAGAGCATGAGCACTTTACAGATTTCAATGCTACTTCAGCATTGTTTTGGGAGCAACGGGATCTTGTCTACGGAGATTGGAGCAGTGGCGAGAATTCCGATGGGTGCTACGAACACTATGCAGAGTTAGATATTCCTGAGGTATTTGGGCCGTTCACATCACTAGCTGCTTCCTCTTTATAATTGCTCATTTTCCTGGAGCTGAATGATGGGAAATTCTGGATAGATAAAAGGAAGGACTGCTTCACACAACTCCTCCCCCCAGCAACAATATAGTAATATATAATGCTAATATTGTGCTATGCCAATAATATAATGTAATGTAATGTAATATAATATAATATAATATAATATTGTGCTATGCTAATAATATAATATATTGTATATACATATAATAGTGATAATATTATAATATAATACTAATAATAACATAATATTATAATATAATAATTATGTATCATATATTACATGTAATATTACTAATAGTATTGCATTATAGTGGTATATTGCAATATATTAATATATAATAATACTAATATTAATAATATGGGCCAGATTGTAGAGAGAGGGGACCAGGGGACAGTTCCATCTTGTCTCCTGCATATGTCATCAGTTGGGAACCCCTCCTCCCAGCACCAACTGCTGCTCTAGGCCAGAATGTGGGGGAGGGGCAGGGGACATTTTCACCTTGTCTCCAGCATATGTCATCAGTTGGGGACCCCTCCTCCCCAGCACCAACTGCTGCTCTGGGCCAGAGTGAAGGGGGGGGGGCAGGGGACAGTTCCACCTTGTCTCCTGTGCTATGCTAATATTGTAATATATTGTATATACATATAATATTTATAATATTATAATGTAATACAATACAATACTAATAATAATCATATGTTATTATAATTATATATTTTATACTGCAATCAATATTACTAATAATCCAATATAATAGTATAGTACAATATAGTAATATATAATACTGATATTGTACTATGCTAATAATATAATATATTGTATGTATATATATCTTGTAAGCCGCTCTGAATCCCCTTCGGGGTGAGGGGATAAATGTCACAAATAAATAAATAAATTAAAGGTAAAGGTTTCCCCTGACATTAAGTCTAGTCTAGTCTAGTCCATTGTGCTATGTTAATCTATATCTATAGGTAAAGGTAAAGGTTGTCCCCTGACATTAAGTCCAGTCATGTCTGACTCTGGGGTGTGGTGCTCATCTCCATTTCTAAGCTGAAGAGCTGGCGTTGTCCGTAGACACCTCCAAGGTCATGTGGCCAGCATGACTACATGGAGCGCCATTACCTTCTCGCCGGAGCGGTACCTATTGATCTACTCACATTTGAATGTTTTCGAACTGCTAGGTTGGCAGAAGCTAGGGCTGACAGTGGAAGCTCACATTGCTCCCCGGAATTGAACCTGCGACCTTTCGGTCAACAAACTCAGCAGCTCAGCACTTTAACCCACTGCACCACTGGGGGCTCACTTTTATTATCTATACACATAATAAAAGTGAAAAATGTGTATGTGTGTCTGTGGCAGAGGTATCCACTTAAACAGACAGCCTCCCGCCTCCACAAACAGGCTATGGTTCCAAGTGCTGAGAACCCTCCAAAGGCACTCCCACAACTGACATTGCAGGTTATAGCGAGCACCATGAACATATAGCCCAGATGCTGACAATGCCCTCCCCAAACATTGTTGCCCATCATCCAATGAATGCTTTCCTTCAGGGAGAATTTCATCCTAGATTTGATGTGTTTCCTCCACCACAAGCAGGCATCCCAGGATTCCTTGTGTGGAATTTGCATTACCCCACCCAGTACGTCTCCCTTAACCCTTCCCTACCCTTTCCTATGGCACAACAAACACAGGAGTTGATCAGCAACTGAATTGACTGGACGGGGGGGGGGGGGGGGGGGGGGGGGGTCCAACAATGGACTGGGACCAAACTTGGCACACAGAAGCCCCATGACCAAGTGAACATACTGCATGGGTTTGGGATGATAAAAACGTCAAATCATCCGGGCGTCCCCTGGGCAAAGTCCTTGCAGATGGCCAATTCTCTCACACCAGAAGCGACTTGCAGTTTCTCAAGTCGCTCCTGACCCGACAAAAAAAAACCTGTGGAATTTATTGCTGTAAGATACAGTGATGACTACCAACTTCGATAGCTTTAAATGTTACTGCTTACTACAATATCCTGCTAACAGTTTGGATGATGCCAGTGATTGTCTTGTGACATATACATGTGTTCTTGTCTATGTGATTT
This sequence comes from Anolis sagrei ordinatus, assembly GCF_025583915.1. Taxonomy (NCBI): domain Eukaryota; kingdom Metazoa; phylum Chordata; class Lepidosauria; order Squamata; family Anolidae; genus Anolis; species Anolis sagrei. The sequence goes on along the minus strand of NW_026847771.1, from coordinate 9,282,011 downwards.
CAGAGTGTTCAACATAATGGTTCCATATACATCCACGTGTACTTTACAAAGAGCGGGTTCCATCCTGATCCAAAACAGAAGAACCTCTACAGGCGACTCGCCACAGTTCACACATCACGAAGTAAGCCTCCCTCCATCAGGATTTTCAATTTCCCAACAGTGTGTTGTATCACAGCACTGCACAGCTTTCTCTCTCTCTCTCTCTCTCTACCTAGACATGACTATTTTGTAGGAAAGCCAGAATGCCAAGATACAGTATTTCCCCCATCGAGCAATATAAGGTCTTTGCATAGTCTTTAAGGGATTAGCTTGCCTCAATAACAAAGGTTTTCTTAAGAACTAAATTGCAAAAAAAAAGTGCTTGCAGTCTGAAGATTCTGTTGTTTAGGCTTTGCCTTTCTGTTTTTCTTTGCATAGTACCGTAGTGTTTTATGTATTCTTACCTTCCATTTCTCCCCTCACCTTGTCGCTTCTCCATTTCTTCATTGCAGTGATAAATAAATACAAACGCAGGAGGTTCCAGAAAACGAAGAATCTGCTAACAGGGGAGACAGAAGCAGATCCTGAAATGATAAAAGTAACTATTCCTTCTTGTGGCATATACTTTTGTGTATTTCCTGTTCTTCTTTGGCCGCCAAGGTCACGGTTGTGCCCTTCACAATAGTAGCAGCCGTTGGGGCTTCTTAGTTGCACAGTTTCCCATTATGCACTCCCTAATTCAGTTCCCTCTGCCCAGGGCTCTCTCTCGTGCAGCGGAGCCTCTGATGAATCAGCAGTGGCCAACAATCACTGTACTTCATGTTGCAGAACAGTTTCAGTCCTTTCCTTTTGGGTTTCGTGCTCTGTAATAGGATGAAGCCTTCCACTCATTATGTTTTCTTTCTGTGGCCAGGAGAGTATTGGGGAGTTCCTCAAACTGTTTTATTTGTAGGTTTGCAAATATAAAACATGGTGGGCTGTAAGGAAACACAGTCTATTTGTTGTGGAAGGTTGTCATGGAATCACTGGCTTGCTGTGAATTTTTTGGGCTGTATGGCCATGTTCCAGAAGCATTCTCTCCTGATGTTTCACCCACATCTATGGCAGGCATCCTCGGAGGTTGTGAGGTTTGTTAGAAACTAAGCAAGTGGGGTTCATATATCTGTGGAATAACGTCCAGGGTGGAAGAAAGAACTTTTGTCTGTTTGAGGCAAGTGTGAATGTTGCAATTAATCATCTTGGTTAGCATTGAATAGCCTTGCAGCTTCAAGGCTTGGCTGCTTCCTGCCTGGGGGAATCTTTTGTTGGGATGTGTTAGCTGGCCCTGATTGTCTCCTGTCTGGAATTCCGCTGTTTTCTGAGTATTCCTCTTTATATGCTTTTCTAATTTCAGAGCTTTTTAATACCAGTAGCCAGATTTTGTTCATTTACATGGTTTCCTTCTTTCTGTTGAAATTGTCCACATGCTTGTGGATTTCAGTGACTTCTCTGTGTAGTCCGACATGGTAGTTGTTTGATTGGTCCAGCATTTCTGTGTTCTCAAAAAATATGCTGTGTCCAGGTTGGTTCATCAAGTGCTCTGCTGTGGCTCATCAAGCGCTCTGCATTAACACTTGCCTCAAACAGACAATAGTTCTTTCATCCACCCTGGACATTACACAGCTATATAAACCCCACTTGCCTAGTTTCCAACAGACCTCACAACCTCTGAGGATGCCTGCCACAGATGTGGGTGAAACATCAGGAGGGAATGCTTCTGAAACATGGCCAGACAGCCCAGAAAACTCACAGCAACCCACAGTCTATTTGCTTACAGCAATAAAAAGCTAGAGTGATGGCAGTTACCAGGCAGGTGGTTTTTTGGGGTGAAAGTGGGGCTTAAAGTATTGCAGTGAGCCATGTTCATGCACCGCCTAGAAATGTATGCTGGTCATTTTTGAAAGTGTGATATTGGGTTGAATGAACTCAATGTTCTCAGAAGGAAGCAGAGGTTAGAATAGGGCACCTCAAACTAAGGCCCGTGGGCCGAATGCGGCCCTCCAAGGTCATTTACCTGGCCCTCGCTTAGGGTCAACCTAAGTCTGTAACGACTTGAAAGCACACAACAACAACGATCCCATTTCATCAGCCAAATGCAGGCTCACACTTCCCATTGAAATACTAATAAATTTATATTTGTTAAAATTGTTCTTCATTTTAATTATTGTATTTTAAAGCGTTTTTTGCACTACAAATACGTGCAGTGTGCATAGGAATTCATTCATGTTTTTTTCAAATTTTAATCCGGCCCTCCAACAGTTTGAGGAACTGTGGCCTGGCCCTCTGTTTAAAAAGTTTGAGGAACCCTGGGTTAGAATGTTGTGTTTTTAAAATGTCATTTTCTGTATTGGTTCAGGTTTTTGGAAAATGATTATCTATTTTTTATCTATTTTTAACCATACTCAGCATGTCTACCATGATACTTGCAATAAATTAAAAAAAAGTGAAAAGAGGATTCAACCATAGTTCTCCTTGACAGGGGTGAAAATCACACAACTTTCCAATTTATTTATTTTTTTCATGTTAGGAGCGACTTGAAAAACTGCAAGTCACTTCTGGTGTGAGAGAATTGGCTGTCTGCAAGGACATTGCCCAGGGGATGCCCAAATATTTGATATTTTACCGTCATTGTGGGAGGCTGCTCTCATATCCCTACATGGGGAGCTGGAGCTGACAGGGGGAGCTCAACCTGCTCTCCCCAGATTTGAACCTGCCGGTTAGTAGTCCTGCCAGCACAGGGATTTAACCCATTGTGCCACCAGAGGCTCCTATTCTCCAAATAGTGTTGGGGTGCAACTCCCATCATTCCTCAGCATTGGTGGCCGCGGCAGGTTGCAGAGTGCTGAGAGATCTAGAAAATCACATGATTCCCATCTCCTATTGATTCTAATTTAATTTTAAAAGAAGTGTGGTGGTGGTGTTGATAAATTAAACTTTTCAAAGGGGAGAGTCACAGTCAGCAGCAATGCTCCCTCTATTGCTGAAAGGACAAGTAAATATTATTGTTGTTATGGTGTTGTTGCCTTCCAGAGTAATTCATTCCATGCGGCACTTTGCTCTGAGAAGGAGAAGAGAAAATCTGGGCTGTTTCTGGCTCCCTGCCATGCTGTTAGAGATGGTTCAGTGAGCATGTGTGTGTGAGAGAGACCTTTGTATTCAAGTCACAGCTCTTCCATAGAGTGGTCGCTGTAAATCTTGGCAGCTCTGTGAACTCATCCCCCGCTGCCACCATTTAGATCCAGCTTTGCTAGTCACACCTGTGCAATTTGCAATGTAGCAAACACCAGGACCCTTCCAACCTGCAGCTGTGCTCCTTCTTAAAGCCATGCTGAGCGCATAGTTGCGTAAGGCTGGCCAAAGGCTGTTGTCGTGCATGCTGGCTGCTTCTGGGAGCCTGCAGCCTCTGGTTTTGCTATAATTAGAGAACATCTTTCTTAGCATCTCCAAATGTGTTCCAAGCCACATTGCTGAGCAGGAATGGAACCATTCCCTCTGTCAGGAGAAGGTTAGATTCTGCCTCCCTTCCCAAAAGGACACACTGCAAGTATGAATTTATATTTATCGTGTCAGGAGCAAACCAAACAATTGTATTGCATTTTTAACAAACAAACAAGCAAAACACAAAGTTTGCAAGCTTGGTAGTTGATTAAATGTCCTTTGACCAGTATCTGGCCACTTGGAGTGCCTCTGGTGTTGCCGCAAGAAGGTCCTCCATTGTGCATGTGGCAGGGCTCAGGTTGCATTGCAGCAGGTGGTCTGTAGTTTGCTCTTCTCCACACTTGCATGTCGTGGATTCCACTTTGTAGCCCCATTTCTGCATCTCGTGGTGCCAGAGCGCAGTCTGTTCAGCGCTTTCCAAGTTGCCCAGTCTTCTGTGTGCCCAGGGGGTAGTCTCTCATTTGCTATCTGCCATTGATCGAGGTTCTGGGTTTGAGCCTGCCACTTTTGGACTCTCGCTTGCTGAGATGTTCCAGCAAGTGTCTCTGTAGATCTTAGAAAACTATTTCTTGATTTAAGTCGTTGACGTGCTGGCTGATACCCAAACAGGATGAACTGAAGATGTCACTGCCTTAGTCCTTTCACTATTGGCTGTTACTTCCCAGCGAATGTCAGGTGGTGCAATACCAGCTAAACAGTGTAATTTCTCCAGTGTTGTGAGGCGCAGGCACCCTGTGATAATGCAGCATGTCTCATTAAGAGCCACATCCACCGGTTTAGCACGGTGAGATGTGTTCCACACTTGGCGTGCATAGCAGCAGAGTAACATAGCGCAAGGGCAGATGTCTTCACTGTGTCTGGTTGTGATCCCCAGGTTGTACCTGTCAGCTTTCGTATGAATACTCAATAGTGATACTGCTGGTTTTGGTGTAAATACATCTTGCAACTGCTGTTCGGCTCTTTAAAAAATCAGAGTTGTAAACCACACTATCCACATGAGATGAGAACTGATGGTAAACTTTTGAAAACTTGATAGTAATATTTAAAATCTGTACTAAAATTATCCATCAGTGAACATTTCTGAGCCATGAGTAGAGCAGTAATTCCCGTGCCAGGATTCTTGCTTTGATACAAGCAGAAAATCAGTGGAGTAACTCAAGGTACCTGCTTTCAGGGGAGGCTGCTTGCCCTGTTTCTGTGTGAAGAATGGATTTGTTTTTCAATTCTGTCAGGCAACTCTGTCCAAGTGGGTGGTTCTGCCACGTGAAGAAAGGTGCTGAATTCACTTTCTGTCCTGAAGTGTGGTGGAGGTTCCTTCTTTGGAGGCTTCCAAACAGAGGATGGATGGCCATCTGTCGGGGGTGCTTCAAATGTGATTTTCCTGCTTCTTGGCAGGTGCTTGGACTGGATGGCCCATGAGGTCTCTTCCAACTCTAAGATTGTATGATTTTAAATATTGTATTGCCCTTTTGTGGTGGTTTTTTTTAGCACTACAAATAAGATGTGTGCAGTGCGCATAGGAATTCTTTCATGGTTTTTTCAAACTATATAGTCTAGCCACCCAACAGTCTGAGGGACTGTGAACCAGCCCTCTACTTAAAATGTTTGAGGACCCCTGCTCTAAAGGATCATCTCCATCCAAAGATAGCTAATTCTTGAACCTTTCCCATGCTAAAAGTGGGAGTGTTGTGTATGAGAGTTTTGGGTGGCTCCAGATTTAAATCATTTTTAAAGACTTAGATCTTTAGGAATAATTACCTTAGGTAGTAATTTTATTGATTAGCCCTTAGGCCATATCACAATAAGAAACAGAACAACAAGGCCTGACAAGACCTGATCACACTCCACGTAGTAAGTTAAAATAAGACACTTATAACAATACAGTAAATAGTAACATGATAAGACATGATAAAACTGATAAACTGATCAAGCTGAGTATATACATCATGAATAATTACCTTAGATCTTGAAGGATTAAAAGCATCTGTTCATATCTTGAGTAGTGCTCCAGATTGCTCCATACATGAGTCTGTTTTCTGTAACACAGTGGTTCTCAACCTGTGGGTCCCCAGATGTTTTGGCCTTCAACTCCCAGAAATCCTAACAACTGGTAAACTGGCTGGAATTTCTGGGAGTTGTAGGCCAAAACACCTGGAGACCTCAGGTTGGGAACCATTGCAAACACAATGAGATTCCACTCTCTTTTGTGGCTCTCAAAATAGTCTTGAATTCAGCAGCCTTCTCCTCCTGCCCAACCAAACGAAGCAGCCTCAGGCCTTGTGTTTTTCTTGCAGAGAGCTGAAGATTATGGTCCTGTAGAAGTGATCTCACACTGGCACCCAAACCTCACCATCAACATAGTGGATGACCACACGCCGTGGGTCAAGGGCAGCGTTCCTCCACCTCTGGACCAATGTAAGAACCACCAGTTGCTACCTTGTCATGCTTCTTTGATAACACTTTGCTTCTATGGGAGAATCATTCCCCTTGAGACTTCCTTAGCAGTTTTACTGAGTTTCCATATTGTCTCTTTGTAGCTTTGGGCCACTAAATACAGAATGCAAGGTTGTAGTTTATTCCTTACCTATTGATTCAGGTGTTTTCTACCAATAGGCCCTCAAGTGATGCTTGATGTTTTCTACCACCTGTAATATATCGCTTGCTGTGTTCTGTTTTAGATGTGAAGTTTGATGCAGTGAGCGGTGACTACTATCCCATCTTATACTTCAATGATTACTGGAACTTGCAGAAAGACTACTTCCCTATCAATGAGACAGTAGAGCAGTTGCCCTTCCGCCTCTCCTTCTGTCCGCTCTCGCTCTGGCGGTGGCAGCTCTATGCTGCCCAGAGTACCAAATCCCCCTGGAACTTCCTGGGAGAGGATTTATATGAACAGTCAGATGAGGAGCAAGATTCAGTAAAAGTGAGTGGGAAGGTGGTGGTGTCCGTAAAACTTCCTGGCTTCTTCTTGACCTATTTTGTTATCTCTGTTTTCTCCCAAAGTTGGAATTCAAAATAGCTCACCTTATTATTACAACAAAGATGCAGCTGAAGCCCAACTGGGTCAAGCCTCAAAGATAGGCAGGGAAGACCAGGTGCATTTGCCTTTTTTAGAGTAAGGCAATGGCAAGCCATCTTGAGTATCCGTCAGAAAACCCTATCAATGTATGGATTGCCATAGGTCAGCAGATGGATCAAAGAGACATTCTTGTTCCACGGAGTGTAAGATACTTATTTATTTATTTATGACATTTATATGTCGCCCTTCTCACCCCGAAGGGGACTCAGAGCGGCTTACAAGATATATATACATACAATATATTATATTATCAGCATAGTACAATATCAAACATGTGAGGGGAAAATTCACATATAAAATTATTTTATATACATACATACACAGATACACAGATATATTTATCGTTATCTATATATAAGATTTGCAGAGACTTGCAAACATGTGAGGGGGAAATTCATATATAAAAATAATGGATACATATAGATACAGATATACAGGTACATGGAAATCTCTAGATATCTATATGTATATAGGATTTGCAAAGACCTGCAAACATAGTAGAAAATTCATGTATAACATTAATGTGTATAGATAGATAGATAGATAGATAGATAGATAGATAGATAGATACAGATATATAGGTACATAGGGATTGAAAGGGGGGAAATGGCTATATATCTGTAGGAGATATTAACAAATATTTCAGGGGACACTGCTTTCATAAGATCAGTGGATATTCCTGACTTGGAAGGGCTTCTCTCCCCGTCTTCTCCCTTTTAAAAACATTCCAGCCTGGGAGGAGAATTAGAGCAGAAGCAGAAAAGAAAACACACTGTTTAGGGAGGGGAAAATGAAAGAGAAGTATATTGTATGTTGCAAGCAATGGCCTCCAGGCTCTGCTGCCTGGCTTGACGCCATTATAAGTCGAGGGAGGATTTTTCAGCCCATAAAAAGGTCTGAAAAACTCGGCTTATTTTCAAGTATATACGGTACATTGTCTTTCTGTCCAAAAGTCATATACATGCTTGAGCTTTCTGTTGTTGCATTCCATGCCTGTGATGGCTATAAAAACCTTATAGATATTTTGGAATTGCTAAAAAGAAACCAAAACTAGGATGAGAGGTCTTCACGGTTTGTGGATTTCTGAAAGTACACAACACTTAGACTCGTATTTCTTTCTTTTTCACCTTTAGGTTGCTTTGTTAGAAACCAATCCCTACCTGCTGGCTTTGACCATTGTTGTTTCCATTGTACACAGTATTTTTGAATTCCTTGCTTTCAAAAATGGTAAGTTCTAAACTATAGGATATTCTTTCTTTTTTTCCTCCATCCCATCCTTTCTCTTCCTCCTCCCCCCCTACCATTAATTACTTGTTTCTCTAACCCTTTGTGAAAATGTGTATACTGCTTAGATCTGAAATTTTCAAAGTATAACCAATAGGATAAACACAGAAAACAAACACATCATGCAATATGCGTGGCTTGAAGAATCCTAGGCTGGGGTTAAAATTGCTGGAAGAAACATTAACAACCTTAGATATGCAGATGATACAACTTTGATGGCTGAAAGCAAGGAGGAGCTGAGGAGCCTTGTCACCAAGGTGAAAGAAGAAAGTACAAAAGCTGGGTTGCAGTTAAACATAAAAAAAAAATCAAGATAGTGACAACCAGACTGATTGATAACTGGCAAATAGAGGGAGAAAGCATGGAGCAGTGACAGACTTTGTATTTCTAGGTGTGAAGATGACAGCAGACACAGATTGCAGCCAGGAAATCAGAAGACGTTTCCTTCTTGGGAGGACAGCAATGACCAATCTTGATAAAATAGTGAAGTGTAGAGAAATAACACTGGCAACGAAGATCCGCATAGTTAAAGCAATGGTATTCCCCGTATTAATCTATGGATGCAAGAGCTGGACTATAAGGAAGGCTGAGTGAAGGAAGATAGACGCTGTTGAACTGTGGTGTTGTAGGAATATTCTGAAAAGATCCAGCCTGTCCATACTTCAGGAAATAATGCCCGACTGCTCACTGGAGGGAAGGATATGAGAGGCAAAGATGAAATACTCTGGCCACATAATGAGAAGACAGTAAAGCTTGGAGAAGATAATGATGCTGGGGAAAATGGAAGGAAAAAGGAAGAGGGGCCGACCAAGGGCAAGGACCAGCTTGTGGTGCAGCTGGTTGGGAGTCAGCTGCATTAAAATCACTACTGGCCAAGAGGTCATGAGTTCAAAGCCAGCCTGGGTCGGAGTGAGCTTTCAGCCAGTTGTCTAGCTTGCTGTCGACCTTTGCAGCCCAAGAGACAGTTGCATCTGTCAAGTAGGAAATTTAGGTACAGCTTATGGTAATTTAATTTACGATGCCATAAAACTCTCCAGCAGCGTGCAAAAGAATGAAGAAGTACTCCATCAGTGTCACAAATGAATGGTGAAGCGACAGCTTCCCCGGTGGCCGAAATTCAAAAAGCATACTCTCATGAAGCTGGAAATAGCCTCTGTGTTTCTGTCTATATATGTTATGTGTCTATGACATTGAATGTTTGCCATGTATATGTGCATTGTGATCCACCCTGAGTCCCCTGCAGGATGAGAAGGGCGGAATATAAATACTGTAAATAAATAAGATGGATTGTATCCTTGAAGTGACTGGTTTGACTTTGAAGGAGCTGGGGGCGGTCACAGCTGACAGGGAGCTCTGGCTTGGGCAGGGCCAAGAAGTCACGAAGAGTCGGAAGCACGTGAACAAATAAACAACAAACAAAACGACATTTACATTGACCATGAAAATGAGAAGAGTTACAAAATATAGTTACATTTCGAGAGCATACAGTACCACCTATAGCATCTTTGTAGAGAACAGTGAGGATCTATTGAGTTGCTAAGGGAGAAGGTGGTCTCTTAAATAACCAAGTTTCAAGTTGTTCAGGACTTTAATAGCCCTGGACCAGTAGCAAAACACAGCTAGTGCATTATTTTCAGAGAAGTCTTGCTTGCCTGCTTCCTTCCTCTTGGGTAAAACACTGACTGGGATGCCTGCCCCAGCTCCTCTCTGCCTTGTAGCTTTAAATGCTAATCTGTCACTGGTAAATACTGAGCCATTCAGCAGTTGACTTAATACAAGTCGTCATTATGTCTTGATCAATACTAGGATTGAACTTTTTTCATTGGGACCTTGATTTCTCTTTCTCCTTTATAGACATTCAGTTCTGGAACAGTAGGCAATCTCTAGAGGGCCTCTCAGTCCGGTCAGTATTCTTCGGGGTGTTTCAGTCCCTTGTCGTCCTCCTCTACATCCTGGACAATGAAACAAACTTTGTGGTGCAAGTCAGCGTCTTCATTGGGCTCCTCATAGATCTTTGGAAGATCACAAAAGTTATGGATGTCAGGGTAAGAGTTCATATCACATGCTTTGAGCCTGTTAGGTTATTTCACCAAAGCAATTTATTTATTTATTTATTTATTTATTTATTTATTTAATGCACATAAAAACATTAAATACAGTATAAAACTACAACAGAAATAATAAGCAACAGCCAGGAGACAGGTGTTTTTAAAGTCTCTTCCTCAGTCCCCTTCCTCCTCTTAGCTGGCTTGAGGGCGGGGGTGGGGAGAAGCAGCATGAGTTCTTCCTTCTCCTGAGGTGGCAGGTAAATGTAGTAAGCAACAGCCAGGAGACAGGTGTTTTTAAAGTCTTCCTCAGTCCCTTTCCTCCTCTCAGCTAGCTTGAGGGTGGGGGGTCCTCCTTCTCCTCCTGAGGTGACAGGCAGATGTAGTAAGCAACAGCCAGGAGACAGATGCTWTTAAAGTCTCTTCCTCAGTCCCCTTTCTCYTTTTAGCTGGCTTGAGGGTGRGGGGAGCAGCATGATTTCCTCCTTCTCCTCCTGAGGTGGCAGGCAAATGTAGTAAGCAACAGCTAGGAGACAGGTGTTTTTAAAGTCTCTTCCCCAGTCCTCTTTCTCCTCTTAGCTGGCTTGAGGGCGGGGGTGAGGTGGGAGAAGCAGCATGATTTCCTCCTCCTCCTCCTGAGGTGGCAGGCAGATGTAGTAAGCAACAGCCAGGAGACAGGTGTTTTTAAAGTCTCTTCCTCAGTCCCCTTCCTCCTCTTAGCTGGCTTGGGGATGGGGGGAGAGTAGCAGTATTTATTTATTTACTTCATTTGTATACCGCTCTTCTCAGCCCTTAGGCGACTCAGAGCGGTTAACAACCAGTTTCAGCATACACAACACAAAATCATTAGACATTTAAAAACAGTAGCATACCAATTAGTTAACACCAAACATCAATACAGTAGGATTTCCTTCTTCTCCTCTTGAGGTGGCAGGCAAACCAACTCCTTACTTCTCCCTTCTCTCTTTTCTCATGCTAATAAACAGTTGGATCGGGACAACAAAATTGCCGGAATCTTCCCACGTTTAACGTTCAAAGACAAATCAACATATATAGAATCGTCTACCAAAGTCTACGATGATGTAAGTTTCGGGCCTCTTGAGGAGGGAGGGCTTACGGATCTTACAAAGAGAAAGAAAGAGTCTTGACTTGCAGGAATATTTTTCTCTCACACATTCTCAACAGATACCTGTCAATGGCAGGACAGCATTAATTTTATTGTTTCCGTTTCTAATTTCCTCTTATAGATGGCTTTCCGGTACCTCTCCTGGATCCTTTTCCCGCTGCTGGGATGTTATGCTGTGTACAGCCTCCTCTACATGGAACACAAGGGCTGGTACTCCTGGGTTCTCAGCATGCTCTATGGATTCCTGTTGACATTTGGTGAGTTGCAGGAGCTTTCCTCAAAAGTGTACCTCCACTGATGCAGAATTAGGCATCTCGCCTGGAATGTGTGTTCTTGGCTGATCAACTGGAGCTTGTATGTGTTCATTTGGACAAATACGGTTATTACTCACTTGAGTGCATAGATACCTTTTTGACGTTACTACTTAAACAAGAAAAATTGGTGCCAGAGGCAGAAATAACAAGGAAAGTGTAGGAATAAGTTCCATTACCACAAAAAGCAGTACACAAAATCGAAGCAGATAAAATATGATTGACTAGCAAAACAAAATCAGATTTTACCATTTAGGTGCTGTTAAAAAAAAGTGAAAATATTTTTCCTGTGTTCCTTACCCATTTATTTAAAATTTCCAGGGTGTTTGTGTGCTTGTCTAAAGGCTTATACCCTGAAGGACACAAGACAAATTTTAAAATAATAAGAGTAGCAAAGAAGAACACAGACACTCTTTTTTATTGCTCCCTAGTCTCTTTTTTCTCATTTTTTCTTATATGTTTTTGTTTATTATCCCTGTTTTTATTTCTTATATATGCTTCTAAAAACTTTTAATCAAAATTATTTTTTTTTAGAAAAAAAAGAAGAACACATACGCTCAGGCACCAATTATTTAAATGATTATGTGTTTGTTTATGTTTTAGTAATACTGTAACCCACCTCGAACCGTGAGGAGAGGCGGGCAAGAAATAAAACAACTTCTTCTTCTTCCTATTATTATTATTATTATTATTATTATTAAATTAATTCTTGTAAATAATCAAATAACATGCCCAAACTTTGATCTTGTATCTTAAGGGGAAAGTACTCCCATCTATCACAGTAGTTCTCAACCTGAAGGTCCCCAGATGTTTTGGCCTTCAGCTTCCAGAAATCCTAACAGCTGGTAACTGGCTGGGATTTCTGGAAATTTTGGGCCAAAACACCTTTGGACCCACAAGTTGAGAACCACTGATCTAACAGATATTGAATCTTTATTTGATGTGTCCTCCAACCGATCCCAAAGCATCTTTGTCTAAGCCAGTGGTTCCCAACCTGTGGTCTGTGGATCACCAGTGGTCTGCAAGAACAAAAATAATGGTCTGCATCCTCACCATTACTACACTGTTGCCTCACGACAACGAGAGTGTCTGGTCTTGGAAAACCCTCTTATAGTGCCAATGCAATGGGGATGTCGGGAGGGGAGAGACTGACTACCCATGAAAGATTACTACTACCACATGAGCTCTAGGTTATTAAATAAGGTTTTCTGTGGGTGAGTAGATAGTGACTATTGGATGGCATGGGTTCTGTATCGGAAACTAGAGCTGATGTGGTCTATGCAATGCAGTATTATTTTCTTTTTAAAATATTTTTATTAAATAAAAATTTCAATACATTAAAAATAAAACAACTATGAAAACGTGGGAATGAGCGACTGGTCTTGCAAAACTCTCTTACAGTGCCAAGGCTTATTAAATATGGTTTTCTGTGGGCAAGCAGATAGTGACTACTGGATGGCATGGGTTCTTTATCAAAAACTAGAGCTGATGTGGTCTATCCAATGCAATTTTCTGAATCAGCACCCCAAATAACCAAACTGAATCTAAAGTTGACCAAATGCTGATTCGTAACTAATGTTGGAGAGTGGTCCCTGGTGGAAAAAAAGATTGAGAAACGCTGGTCTAAGGAAACTTGCTTTATATGCAGCTTGTTGCTTACATCTGGTACTGATTCATTATTTGTTCATCTTCCATGGATTTAGATGGAAAGGACAGAGAAAAGAGTTGGATGTCATCAGTATATTGGGCAGCCCACAGCTTCAAGCTCCTTCACCTTAATCTTCTGGTTGTTCTTGGTATCATTTTATTGTTTTTGTCCCTCTTCCAACCCAGGCTTCATCACCATGACACCTCAGCTCTTCATCAACTACAAGTTGAAGTCAGTGGCTCACCTACCGTGGCGGATGCTCACCTACAAAGCCCTGAACACCTTCATCGATGATCTTTTTGCCTTTGTCATCAAAATGCCCATGATGTACAGGATAGGCTGCCTTCGAGATGGTAATTTTTCTGCCCTCTTCCATTGATGCATCATGTTTTGCCATTGTGGCATTCCCTCTCATCTGCTCCCCTTCCCTTCCCTTTCTTTTTTTTTTTAAATATTGGTGTTTTCAAATACAGTGTTGCAAGATATTTTGGGGAATAGGGGAGGGGGTCAGGAATGGTAGGAAGGGTAGTGTGGGAGTTCCGATGGTAAAGGGTCAGGTAGGAGGGGTACAGGAAGGAGATCCAACAAAAAAAATAGTACGAAACAAGTACAAAAATAGAAACGTAACAAGACAAAAACACAGGTTGACTTCCATTCTCCTTCTTGGTGGAGTATATATTTTCCATTCTATATTATCTCCCTATTTAGGGAGTGTGCCTTTCAAGTTTTTATTTGTTTAATTATTTGTTTTTGTTGTATTATAATTCTCCCTTCTCCTTACAGCAAGTATCCTCACTTATTTCTATTTCTTAATTTAGGTGGTACCCTTGGGAAATTTAGTTAGTTTTCTTATAATCCTCAAATATATTGTCGAAGGCTTCCATGGCCGGAATCACTGGGTTGTTGTAGGTTTTTTCGGGCTATATGGCCATGTTCTAAAGGCATTTTCTCCTGACGTTTCGCCTGCATCTATGGCAATCATCCTCAGAGGTAGTGAGGTCTAATTACCTCTCAACAAAAGAACATTTTTAAATGTTTCAATTGTTTTGTAATGTGTGCATTGAAATTGCTGTTGTTAACTGCTTTGAGTTGCCTAAGGGCTGAGAAAAGTGGTATATAAATGAAGTAAATAAATATAATAAATAAACCTTTTAGACTTTTCTGACCTCAGACAAAAGTGGGGACGCTCTTTAATGAAAAAGCATTGTTTCCTCCCTACCTGGCCCAAATACCTGCTGCGTTAACATTCGGCCTCTCCTTTTCTCCTGCAGATGTAGTTTTCTTCATTTATCTCTACCAGCGATGGATCTACCGAGTGGATCTGACCCGTGTCAATGAGTTTGGCATCAGCGGGGAGGACCCGGCGTCTCGGACAACGACGCAGAGCATCACTCAGCCGGACGGTGCCCCTTTAGCGCTGACCGACAGTGCAGTCGGGGCAACAACAGAGGCCCCGGCCAATGGGGCTCCCGTAGCAGTGGTAAAAGGGGCGGCCGACGGCTCTCCCGCAGCCGTTTCCACAGGGTTGCTGGACGGCGGCCCCGAGGCTCTCCCATCGAAAACGGCAGAGGAGAAGAAAAAAGATTAACCTATTCTAACTTTTTAAAAAGCCCTAACTTGATACACTCTCAGCTGTTGGATAATAATGGACAGAAGGCAAATGGGTGGGGACAAGGGAGGGGGCAGAGTTGCTTCGGTCCTCCTGGGTCCAGAGCTTTTTATTTTATATTCCAGTAAAACTCGTGTGGGCAGTAAAAAAAAGGGGGCCGGGGAGGGACTGGGGCCGCCCGGATCTGGGGCAGCACCAGGCGAAGGGGAGGGAAAAGCGAAGGATCACTGGAAATGTTGGTGAAGTTCCGTGTGACATGTTGTATCCGTGGGAGAGAAACCTCACCCCCATCCACCCACCCACCCCTCCCTCCCTTCCTCCGTAAATCTCTATGTTTAAAAGCAAAGCTCAAACCAGTAATCATTGTGACCTCCATTCCATTGTGCGGGTATTTAGGACATTGTTATTAAGGAGTTTTCCTCCAAGTTGTGTCTCCGTTTCATAAAGAGCTGATTTATGAGAGCAAAAAAGAAAAAAAAGTTAACATAACAAAACAGGAAAAGGAATACCATTCTCATCGTTCCATCCTAATATGGACTCTGGATTTAATAAATTCATATGGGTGTTTAAGTTAAAAAAAAACAAACAAGCTTGCTTGCTGTTTCTTCCTCTCCTTGTTTCTTGTCTTTCCAGGACTGTTTGGGATATAATTTATGTGCAGGACTTGCGTTTGTACATCTTTGGGCAAACTTGGGGCCCTGCAGGTGTTATGGACTTCAATTCCTAACAGCCTCAGGCCCTTTCCTTTTCCCCTCAGCCTTAAGCGGCTGAGGGGAAAAAGGAAAGGGCCTGAGGATGTTAGGAATTGTGGGAGTTGGAGTCCAAAACATCTGCAGGGCCCCAAGTTTGCCCATACCTGTCCTAAAGCATACACAAAAAAGGAGTCATCAATATTCTGGATGCCAACAAAGTGACATTGCCTTCTGAATTGTCCAAAAGTCTTCATTGGGCAAGATAATAATAATAATAATAATAATAATAATAATAATAATAATAATAATAATAATAATAACAACAACAACAACAACAACAATAATAATAATAATAATAACAATAATAATAATAATTTATTTATAGCCCGCCACAATCTCCCCAAGGGGACTCAGGGTGGCACAGTCATAGGCTGCTAGCAATTGTCGGAGTCCTAAACACCTGGAGGGTCTAAGTTTGTCCGTGCCTACCTTATAGTAATTTACTAATTGAGCACTACATGACATCACTTCCTCTTCTTGCCCCCAAATCCCTTTCCATGCATCTATCATGGAACCCTTTTAGGAGGTTGCACTGAATACCACAAAAGAGAAGAACAGCAAATTTTGGGTTTTATTCTGCTGTAACTTGTTGTTTGGGCTTGGCCTCATGTAAGCCGCCCCAAGTCCTTATCGAGGAGATGGTGGCGGGCTATAAATAAAGATTATTATTATTATTATTATTATTGTTATTATTATTACTACTACTACTAAATGTTCGAAGCTATGGATGTAAAGGCAAGAATACAGAATGGGGGGAGCCTGGTTCAATAGCAGTACGTGTGAAGAAGAACTTGGAGTGCTCGTGAAGAACAAGGTAAACATGAGCCAACAATGTCATGTGACAGCTAAAAAAGCCAATGGGATTTTGGCCTGCAGAGTCCAGTGCCTAGATCCATTTTCACACTTTCAGTATTTATTCCATGCACAATTTGAACACAGTTTGTTTGCATTTAAAAGATGCTTGTAGTACAGTAATATTTTCTGTGCAGAAAAAAATCATCCAAATTCTGTTTTCTGTGCAAAAGACACAGTTGTGAATTTTTCACAGAATAAATCCCATTGTGAATTGGCTCTGAAAATTCTGTGAATCTTGCGTTCTTTCTCACAATGGGAAGAAAACATTTACATTCCCCTTTACATTCTTCAAGAGGAAATCAGTAATGAATGACCTCCTTACCAGAAATTTGCTTTTTCAAATATTCACTTATGTTAGTTAAAAATTGTTTTGGTTTTTTTTGCTATTCTGCAGTGTTTAGAGCAGCGTTTCTCATCCTGTGAGTCGGGACCCCGGGGGGGGGGGGGGGGGGGGTCGCAAGTGGGTGTCAGAGGGGTCGCCAAAGACCATCAGAGAACAGTTTTTTTCTGTTGGTCAAGGGAGTTCTGTGTGGGAAGTTTGGCCCAATTCTATCGTTGGTGGGGTTCGGAATGTTCTTTGTAGGTGAACTATAACTCCCAGCAACTACAACACCCAAGTGTCAATGTCTATTTTCCCCAAACTCCAACAGGGTTCACACTTGGGCATATTGAGTATTTGTGCCAAGTTTGGTCCAGATTCATCATTGTTCGAGTCCACAGTGCTCTCTGGATGTAGGTGAACTACAAATCCAAAATTATTATTTATTATTTACAGTATTCCTATACAGCTTTTCTCACTCCTAGGGGGACTCAAATTCATAGTCAGTGCCCACCAAACCCTTCCAGGATTTTCTGCTGGTCATGGTAGTTCTGTGTGCCAAGTTTGGTTCAGTTCCATCCTTGGTGGAGTTCAGAATGCTCTTTGATTGTAGTGAACTATAAATCTCAGCAGTTACAACACCCAAGTGTCAATGTCTATTTTCCCCAAACTCCACCAGGGTTCACATTTGGGCATATAGACTATTCGTGCCAAATTTGGTCCAGATCCATCATGGTTCGAGGTCACAGTGCTCTCTGGATGTAGGTGAACTACAACTCCAAAATTCATGGTCAGTGGCCATCAAACCCTTCCAGTATTTTCTGCTGGTCATGGTAGTTCTGTGTGCCAAGTTTGGTTGAATTCCATTGTTGGTGGCGTTCAGAATGTTCTTTGATTGTAGGTGAACTATAAATCCCAGCAACTACAACTCCCAAATGACAAAATTAATTCCAACCCCAACAGTATTCAAATTCGGGCATATTGGGTATTTGTGCCAAATTTGGTCCAGTGAATAAAAATACATCCTGCATATCAGATAGTTACATTATGATTCATAACAGTAGCAAAATTAGAGTTATGAAGTAGCAACGAAAATAATGTTATGGTTGGGGGTCAACACAACATGAGGAACTGTATTAAGGGCTCGCGGCATTAGGAAGGTTGAGAAACACTGCTTTGTAGCTAGTTCATATATATATATATATATATATATATATATATATATATATATATATATATATATATATATAAAAGCTCTGGTCCAAAAGTAGTACAGGTATTAAAAATTTCTAAATCTGGTATTGAAATATAGCATAAATACAGCAATTCTCCAAAGACTATGCATTCACAACGCTGCCAGGACTATGGGATTCTGCCAAAGCAGAGAGATGGCTTCCTCCTCCTCCTTTACAAGCCAGTCTCCGGTGCCACAAAACCCAAACCATCCTGAGATTAAAATAGCCGCCTCGTCCACTGCCAGCCAACCTTTCTCCTTACCCTTAACGGCAGGAAATGCTTTTCCTCTAAGTACATGGGTGGTCATGCCTCAGGAATGCATTTTGTGCAGACTTCTCTGCCCAGACCAGTGCTTCGGGGCTGGGCTGTCTTTCTGCCACCTTCCTTTTTTCTAAACATTTATCTTGGAAGTATAGCACTGTATGTCTTCTTCCGTCTCAACATATTACAAAAAAAGGGGGAATAATAAATGGACACAAAACAGGGTTCATATAATCTCTCCTCCATCGTCTCATAGACATTATTTCGTTCTTCCCATATGTAATGTTGTCTTGTTACCTTTCAGAGTTAACACTATCTAAGTCAGCATTTCTCAACCTGGGGGTTAGGACGCGTGAGGCGGCGTCAGAGGGGTCACCAAAGACCATCAGAAAACAGTATTTTCTGTTGGTCATGGGGGCTCTGTGTGGGAGGTTTGGCCCAATTCTATCGTTGGTGGGGTTCAAAATGCTCTTTGATTGTAGGTCAACTAGACATCCCAGCAACTACAACCCCCAAATGTCAAGGTCTATTTTCCCCAAACTCCACCAGTGTTCACATTTGGGCGTATTGAGGATTTGTGCCAAGCTTGGTCCAGATCTATCATTGTTTGACTCCACAGTACTCTCAGGATGTAGATAAACTACAATTCCCAAACTCAAAAGTCAATGCCCACCAAACCATTCCACTATTTTTTGTTGGTCATATGAGTTCTGTATGCCAAGACTGGTTCAATTCCATCACTGGTGGAGTTCAGAATGCTCTTTGATTGTACATGAACTATAAATCCCAACAACTACAACTCCCAAATGACAAAATCCCCCCCCCAACCCCACCATTATTCAAATTTGAGTGAATCAGATATTTGTGCCAAATTTGGTCCAGTCAATGAAAATGCATCCTGCTTATCAGATATTTACATTACAATTCATAACAGTAGGAAAATAATTTGACGGTTGGGGGTCACTACAACACGAGGAACTGTATTAAGGGGCCGCAGCATTAGGATGGATGAGAACCACTGCTCTAATAGAATATATATACATGTCTCTGCTTTTCTCTGCAAGCATCTGCACAGTTCAAGCCTGATAAGTGTAACAGTATCCAAAAGTCCCAGGCTCAGCCATCTCCTACATGTCTCTGCTTTTCTCTGCTTCTCTGCAAGCACCTGCACAGTTCAAGCCTGATAAATGTAACAGTATCCAAAAGTCCCAGGCTCAGCCATCTCCTCGAGCATTGCCCAGCCAATCAGCTTCATGCATACTATTTTACATTTGACACACACATTAACTGATTTCTTACAAGCTTCAACAGATGTCACCTCTTCAGAGACTAGGATACAATGAAGCAACTGATTCAGATGGCAGGAAAATAATTTCCAACTAAATAATTAGAACTTCCTGATGTTATGAGCTATTTGACAGTGGAATATGCTGTCTTGGAATCTATCAGTCTTTCCTTCTCAAGGGTTTCAAGTAGAGGCTGGATGGCCATCTCTTGGGAGGGCTTTGATGGCTGCCTGGTAAGGAAGTCAGACTGTATGGCCAGAAATACTGGACCACTCTAACAACCACCATGTCGGGCTACACAGAGAAGCCATTGAAATCCACAAGCATGTGGACAATTTCAACAGAAAGGAGGAAACCATGAAAATGAACAAAATCTGGCTACCAGTATTAAAAAAACCTCTAAAATTAAAACAGCTAAACAGCAGAGGGAAAACAATCAGGGATATCTAATCACCTCTCAACAAAAGATTGCTCCAGGCACTGCCAGGCTATCAAATGCTAATCAAGGTGGTCAGTCGAAACATTCACACCTAGCTCCAGCAGATAAGAGTTCCTTATCCCACCCTGGTCTTTCCACAGATATATAAACCCATTTTCCTAGTTCCAACAGACCTCACTACCTCTGAGGATGCTTGCCATAGATGCAGGCGAAACATCAGGAGAGAATGCCTCTAGAACATGGCCATATAGCCTGAAAAAACCTACAACAACTCACTGTATGGCCCTTGTTTCTTCCAATTCTGAATCTATGATCTGCTCTGTTTGTGGTTTTGAAGACCTTGATGGTACCCAACTGGAAGGGTTAAAGGCAGCCAGGAGAGTTGAACCATTGGAAACAAAGCTCTTTTCCCCTGTCTACTCAACACATTATTGGATCTCACAGGTTCTGGCACTCAAGCAGTTACAAGCTTTGTCCGCACTTTCCGTATCCTTTAAGAGGCCCCAGAGCACTTGCTTGTTTTCTTGACCTCAAGCATTTGGCAATTCAGCGGCAAGATCCAACTTGAAGCTGCAAAAGTCCAGGCGGTGCAAGGGGAGAGTATTGGTTCCCCTTGCTGGGAGTGCCAGATGTGCTCTTGTACCTTTTTTTAGCTGCAAAGATATATTTTTTTGTGAAAGGCACTGCTTTTCTTAACCCAAAATTCCCTCTTTTATAGAACTGGTCACCCAGCAACTGGAAACAAATAGAGCATGACCCCTGTATCTACAGGGAATACGTTCTTGGACTTTGCTGGAAACTGGGGAGAAAACAAACCCTATTGAAATGAAGGAGTTATGACCCAAGGATACCACAGAGCTGAACTAGAAAATGCCTAGTGATCAATGGAACCGGTTCCATGGATATCATATTGGAGCCCCCAGTGGCTCAATGGGTTCAACCAGTGGTTCTCAACCTTCCTAATGCCACAACCCCTTAATACAGTTCTTTATATTGTGATGACCCCTAGCCATAACATTATTTTCATTGCTACTTCACAACTGTAATTTTGCTCCTGTTATGAATCATCTTGTAAATATCCGATAAGCATGATGTATTTTCATTTATTTGGTACAAATACTTGATATGCCCAAATTTGAATACTGATGAGGTTGAGGATTGATTTTGTCATTTGGGAGTTGTAGTTGCTGGGATTTATAGTTCACCACAATATCAAAGAGCATTCTGAACTCCACCAATGATGGAACTGAACCCAACTTGGTACACAGAACTCCCATGACCAATAGTAAATACTAGAAGGGTTTGGTGGGCATTGAC
The DNA here is from genome assembly GCF_025583915.1 of Anolis sagrei ordinatus. Taxonomy (NCBI): domain Eukaryota; kingdom Metazoa; phylum Chordata; class Lepidosauria; order Squamata; family Anolidae; genus Anolis; species Anolis sagrei. The sequence goes on along the minus strand of NW_026847771.1, from coordinate 9,260,988 downwards.
CTTGGGTTTTGGAGTTGTAGTTCACCTACATTCAGAGAGCACTGGTGCATCTGGACCAAACTTGGCACAAATACTAAATACACCCAAATGTAGAGACTGGTGGGGTTTGGGGAAGATAGACTTTTACACTTGGGAGTTGTAGTTGCTGGGATTTATAGTTCACCTATAATCAAAGAGCATTCTGAACCCCACCAACGATAGAATTGGGCCAAACTTCCCACACAGAACTCCCACAACCAACAGAAAATGCTGCGTTTTCTAATTGTCTTTGGTGATCTCTCTGACATGCGCTCGCAACCCCCCCAGGGTCCCAACCCCCAGGTTGAGAAACACTGGATTAAATCCTTGTGCCGACAGGACTGCTTTCCGACAGGTCAGTGGTTCGAATCCAGGGGGAGGAGGTTGAGCTCCCTTTGTCAGCTCCTGAAATGAAGGACTTATGGCTCAAGGATATCACACAGGTGCACTACAAAATGCTTAGTGATCAATGGAACCAGTTCCATGGATATAATATTGGAACTTCATCACAAGGAGCTCCTGGTGGCGCAATGGGTTAAACCCTTCTGCCGGCAGGACTGAAGACCGACAGGTTTGCAGGTTCGAATCCGGGGAGAGGCGGATGAGCTCCCTTTATCAGCTCCAGCTCCTCATATGGTGACATGAGAGAAGCCTCCTACAAGGATTGTAAAACATCAAACATCAGGGCATCCCCTGGGCAATGTCCTTGCAAATGGTCAATTCTCTCACACCAGAAGCGACTTGCAGTTTCTCAAGTCACTCCTGACATGAAAAAAAATCACAAAGATATCCCAAAGGAATAGCAAAACCAAACTGTACAAAGAATACATGTGGTGACATCACGTGCACCTACTGTTACTATATATGGAGTTCAACTTACTTACCTGGGCAATTCCTCATTGTCCGAGTGCAATATCTTGGCGGTGGATACATAGGTGACTCTGGAACCCTATTCTTGATCCGCATTTCTTCTAAGTTGAGGGCAGCAATTTCCAGGTAGAAGACAGTCCGGATCAGGGTTGATTGATGGTCCTTTCTCTTGGCACGTTCCTCCCTTTCACCCTCCACTCGTGCCTCTACGAACACACCACCAAACACACCACCCAAACTATAAAGTTGTCCATCTTTTGGAGTGCATCTACATTGTAGAGTCAATGCAGTTCAGCACCACTTGAATTACTATGGCCCGGTGCTTTGCAATAATGGGAGTTGTAGTTTAACAAAGTATTTTGCCTTCTCTCCCAGGGTGCTAGTGCTTCAAATTACAAATCCCAGGGTTGCATAGCATTGAGCCTTGACAGTTAAGATAGTGTCAAATGCATTAATTCTACAGTGTAGGTTTGTGTATGTGTGTGTCAGGAGCGACTTGAAGAACTGCAAGTCGCTTCTGGTGTGAGAGAACTGGCCGTCTGCAAGGATGTTGCCCAGGGGATTCCCGGATGTTTGATGTTTTACCATACTTGTGGGAGGCTTCTCTCATGTCCCTGCATGGGGAGCTGGAGCTGACAGAGGGAGCTCAACCCACTCTCCCCGAATATGAACCACTGATTCTGTATCTTTGCATTTCATTAGGCAGAAAAAATGAAATGCAAAGATACAGAATGGGGGACAATGCCTGGCCCGAGAGTAGTACGTGTGAAAAAGATCTTGGAGTCCTTGTGGATAATAAGTTAAACATGAGCCAACAATGTGATGTGGTGGCAAAAACAACCAATGGGATTTTGGCCTGCATCAAGAGGAGCATAGTGTCTAGATCCAGGGAAGTCATGCTCCCCCTCTATTCTGCTTTGGTTAGACCACACCTGGAATATTGTGTCCAGTTCTGGGCACCACAATTCAAGAGAGATATTGACAAGCTGGAATGTGTCCAGAGGAGGGCGACTAAAATGATCAAGGGTCTGGAGAACAAGCCCTATGAGGAACGGCTTAAGGAACTGGGCATGTTTAGCCTGAAGAAGAGAATGCTGAGAGGAGACATGGTGAGGGCCATGAATACATATGTGAGGGGAAGTCATAGGGAGGAGGGAGCAAGCTTGTCTTCTGCTTCCCTGGAGACTAGGGCGCGAAACAATGGCTTCAAACTACAAGAGAGGAGATTCCATCTGAACATTAGGAAGAACTTCCTGACTGTGAGAGCCGTTCAGCAGTGGAACTCTCTGCCCTGGAGTGTGGTGGAGGCTCCTTCTTTGGAGGCTTTTAAACAGAGGCTGGATGGCCATCTGTCAGGGGTGATTTGAATGCAATATTCCTGCTTCTTGGCAGGGGGTTGGACTGGATGGCCCAGGAGGTCTCTTCCAACTCTTTGATTCTGTGATTCTATGATCTGTCGGCACAAGGGTTTAACCCACTGTGCAATCGGTGGCTCGGTATAGGTGAAACTACATTATTATTGTTACAGTGGGAAGATATGGTTATAGAGGCAGATAGGATCTTAAAGGGCCTGTCATCCAATCCATGTCAGTGGCAAAATTGTCAACGAAAGCATCCCTTTTGACTCATAGAGCTGAAATGCTATGAAAATGTGTTTGCAAAGGACCCCGGTAACTCTGTTTAGTCTTTCCGACCGGAGGAAATACTTTCGCCATGATCCAGCAAAAGATGAAACGACTTAGTGAGAACCAGTTTCCCCTGGCAGTGCTCAGAAATTCTTTGCCGGTGTGTCCTTTCGGAAATGATTTGTCATCTCGACAACCCCCTTTCTTGTGGTCCGGCAAAGAGATCTTTTATGGAGAGTGGTACTTCCTTTTGCATTCATGCTCCAGCTCAGGTTTCAAACCAAGAGCAAGCCTGGTTACTGTAAATGTTCATGCATTGCCCAGGAATAGAAGGGAGAAATGCTTAAGGTGCCTCGGAGCATGTACAGAGTGTTTTTGTTCAAAGCATAATTGAGTTTGCAAGCATAACTGGCTGCCAAGTGACAATATTTCTAAGGCCAAGAGAGTTGCCTCCAAGGAGACATTCATTTATTTCACTCTTAAAAACAACCCCGATTATTTATTTATTTTGTTGTGTCAGGAGAGACTTGAGAAACTGCAAGTCGTTTCTGGTGTGGGAGAATTGGCCGTCTGCAAGGACATTGCCCAGGGGACGCCCGGATGATTTGATGTTTTATCATCATTCTGGGAGGCTTCTCTCATGTCCCCGCATGAGGAGCTGGAGCTGACAGAGGGAGCTCATCCGCCTCTCCCCGGATTCGAACCTGTGACCTGTCGGTCTTCAGTCCTGCCGGCACAGGGGTTTAACCCACTGCGCCACTGGGCGCTCCTTAACAACCCTGATGGCACAGTGGGTTAAACCGCTGAGCTGCTGAACTTGCTGACCGATAGGATGCTGGTTCAAATCCAGGGAGCGGCATAAGCTCCCGCAGTTAGCCCCAGCTTCTGCCAGAGCACTTTGAGTCCCCCTAGGGGTGAGAAAAGCGGTATATAAATACTGTAAATAATAATAATAATAATAATAATAATAATAATAATATATACCCTAGCAGTTTGAAAACAGGAGCCCTTAGTGGCGCAGTGAGTTAAACCCTTGTGCCAGGAGGACTGAAGACTGACAGGTCATAGGTTCAAATATGGGAAGAGCATGGATGAGCTCCTACTGTCAGCTCCAGCTCCCCATGCGGGGACATAAGAGAAGCCTCCCATAAGGATGCTAAAACATCAAAACATCCCAGAATCCCCTTGGCAATGTCTTTGCAGACGGTCAATTCTCTCACACCAGAAGCAACTTGCAGTTTCTCAAGTCGCTCCTGACATGAAAGAAAAAAGATCGAAAACATGAAAATGTGAGTAGATCAATAGGTACCACTGAGCAGGAAGGGAACGGTGCTCCACGCAGAGATGCTGGCCACATGACCCTGGAGGTGTCTATGGACAACGTCAGCTCTTTGGCTTAGAAATGGAGATGAGCACCACCTCCCAGAGTCGGACACAACTAGACTTAATGTCAGGGGAAAATCATTACCCTATATTTATTCAGGGTGCACCATCACTCTAGTATTAATGCAGTTTGATCCCACTTGAACTCCCATAGCTCAATGCAATGGAATCATGGGAGTTGTAGTCTAGGGAGGCACCAGCACTCTTTGGCAGAGCCTGCTTAAAGAAGAGGGGATCTGGAATGATTATAAAAAGCTCCAAATACAATTGCAGTATTAAGACTTTGCCACCAGATAGAGCTCCAAGAACCTTGGGAATCAAAATCCGCAACTGAGAAACCAATGGAAAACTGAAGCACATAAAGGAGGCCACACAACTGGAAAATGCTGGCATAAGGCCAGGGGTGGGATTTATGCGGCCCTCCAGATGCTGTCTGACTGCAACACCCCCGGCAACCTCCCAATTGTGGAGTTGCCGTATGATTTGTATCCACCACCACATTTAAAGCCAAATGAGATATAGGAAATTGCTCTCTGCTAGAAGTTTTCCAGATGCAAATAATAATAACAACAACAACAATAACAACAATACACTTGATTTATATTCCACTTTATATTTCTGGAGAGACTCCAAGTGGATAACAGTACACATATAAGGCAAACATTCAATACCATATTAAACGAACAACAACTACAATACACAGATAAGGTAAAGGCCTTATAGCTGGTTGGCATCACTTCAGCTGACTTAATAAACAGCCTCAGTGGCTTCTTCAACTTGGTGAGATTTATTTGGGAATATTGAGCTTCTTCATCTCACCAGGCGCACAGACCTACAGGATGGCTTGTCGCCAGTACTGGTAATCCATGCTTCAGTTTTCACTATCCGCAGCTCGGACCTCACTATCCATGACCGTTTTAAATTGCTCTTATTTCAAGCCAGTTATGGTGGAAGGTAAAAGGAAGAGGGGCCGACCAAGGGCAAGATGGATGGATGGCATCCTTGAAGTGACTGGACTGACCTTGAAGGAGCTGGGGGTGGTGACGGCCGACAGGGAGCTCTGGCGTGGGCTGGTCCATGAGGTCACAAAGAGTCGGAGACAACTGAACGAATGAACAACAACATGGTATTTTAGGGAGCCCCCAGTGGCGCAGTTGGTTAAACCGCTGAGCTGCTGAACTTGTTGACCGAAAGGTTGCAAGTGCAAGTCCAGGGAGCACCGTGAGCTCCCGCTGTCAGCCCCAGCTTCTGCCAACCTAACAGTTTGGAAACATGCAAATGTGAGTAGCTTAATAATAATAATAATAATAATAATAATAATAATCCTTTATTTATACCCCGCTAACATCTCCCGAAGGACTCGGTGTGGCTTACAAGAGGCTGAGGCCCAACACATCAATAAAACAACAGCATAACAAATACAACAATAAGTAAACTCATAAAAACAAAACACTAAACATTAAAAGACTAGCAGTAAACATTAAACAATAACACCACGATGCATTTAAAACTAAGGCCGGACTAAATGTAATGATTAAACATTTTAAAAATGCTGGACATGACAGGTGAAATGGATAGCTTTTTGGAGATAGGTGCGATGTGCAGACAATCTTAAATCTCTAGTAAAGTGCATTTGGGACATGATGCTTGGGAGTTTCCTATTCTGGGAAGGCACACTGGAACCACCACGTCTTCAAGCTCTTCCTAAAGGCTGCCAACGTTGGGGCTTGTCTGATGTCCTTCGGGAGAGAGTTCCAGAGTTGGAGGGCCACCACGGAGAAGGCTCTGTCCCTTGTCCCCACCAATTGTGCTTGCGACGCAGGTGGGATCGTGAGCAGGGCCTCTCCAGATGATCGGAGAGAACGTGTGGGTTCATATACAGAGAGGTACTGTTCTGGCGGGAAGTTAATGGTGCTCCATGCAGTTATTTATTTATTTACGGCATTTATAACCCACCTTTCTCAACCATACAGCGACTCATGGCAGGTTACAGAATTGGCATGATTCGATGCCTTGCATTCATAAAAGTGCGATTAAAAACAGTCAACATAACAATATAAAAACATATAAAAACCATTAAAACATGTAGTCACTGATGTCATCTTGTTAAAATTGTTTCCCAATAACATAGTCTGGCCATTTCATGTTTATCATTCATAGTTTCATGTTATGTATTCTGCTGCAGTCTCAAAAGTTGCTCAAAGATCCAGGTCTTTACTTTTTTTCAGAAAGTCAGGAGGGAGAAGGCCATCTAATATCTCTGGGGAGGGAGTTCCATAGCCGGGGGGCCACCACTGAGAAAGCCCTGTCCTTGACACCACTGAGGCCCTGTCCCTGATAAGGCCCTGTCCCTGATAAGGCCCTGTTCCTCAATCCCCCCGCAATGCAGGCGGGATCGAGGGCAGGGCCTCCACAGACAATCTTAAGGTCCTAGATGGTTCATAAGGTGAGATACGTTCAGACAGGTAAGCTGGGCCGGAACTGTTACCTTTACCTAATCTTATTATGTATCCAGTAATAATAATGATGTTTCCTTGTAGCCAATTAAACATCTCTGGGAAAGGATGCAACAGATCCAGTAATTTTAACTACAAAGGCATTCCTCATTCCCACTAAAAAAAATCTGGCTTCTAGATCTGATATATTTGAACTACAAATCCCATCCGCCTTTACTGGCATATTCAGAGTTGCAGCCCAACAATATATGCAGCCCTGTGTTACACAATGGAAATGCTCAAAGCTTCAATGCTTGGAAGAATGAGTCCTTTTGTCTTCTTTGGATAAATACCATTTTCTGGGGGAGTAGGAAGAGCACCGATAACATGACCCTGAGAGATGGTTCCTTTGGCGAGCGGCACAGATCAGAGTGCTCTTCCCTCCTTGCTGATAGATGGAGAAAGCAAGGACTACGAGATGGGGAAAGCGGGCAGTTGGGAACATTGTGAAGTTGTGGGTCTCCGGTTTTTCCGGAGGTGATTCTTGAGTTTGAAAGGACTGTCTGGCCCAAAGTCTGGTTTGACGATAAAGGCAGAGGAAAGGCTTTGATGTTTTAAAATACACCAAATCTAGTATGATTGCAGAAGATTAGCAGAATTGCGCCTGGAGAGGAGACCATCAAGAACTAATCGGAGGGATTTCCAAGTAGGATAGAGTCCATTGCAGATGTTTTGGTTTTTTTCATGTCAGGAGCGACTTGAGAAACTGCAAGTAATTTCTGATGAGAGAGTATTGGCCGTCTGCAAGGATGTTGACCAGGGGACGCCCAGATATTTCGATGTCTTACCATCCTTGTGGGAGGCTTCTCTCATGTTCCTGTATGGGGAGCTGGAGCTGACAGAGGAAATTCAACCTACTCTCCCTGGATTTGAACCTCCAACCTGTTGATCTTCAGTCCTGCCGGCACAAGGGTTACACCACTGGGGGCTCCGTATTGCAGATGGTGATAATCATCGAGACCCCAAGGGCTATGCAGTCCAATCCCATGCAAAAAGACACAATCAAAGCACTCCCAACAGATGGCCATCCAACCTCGGCTTCAAAACCTCAGAAGAAGGAGACTCCAACACACTATTTTTTAAAATAGGACAGCAGAGAATTAATTGGAATTTCCCCTTATAATGGTTAAGGATTTATTTGTGAACAAATCCCAACTGCTGCAAACCAAATGGAGGCTTTATTTGGAGTATATAAGTCCCCAAATGCTGAATTATAAGTGAATGTGGCTTCTTTAATTAAAACCCAAAATCAAAAGCTATAATGAAGTTGGACCTTTCTTCTGGCCGGAAAACCTTTTGAAAGAACTCTGGCACCCACCAAACTTAAAAGCAATGTGATGCCTTTGGCTTCCTTGAGGTATCTTTAGCTAAAATGTTCTGGATTCGCACTCAGGCTTTGCTCTGGGGTAACACTGGAGAGATTTCTCCTTTAGAATGTACTCTGCCACCATTAAATATTTCACTTCTTCAGTAAGTTGCTTTTAAAACTTCCTACACAGAGGCACATGTGAGGCAGATGTTGTGAACAATAAAACAATGATGTCTATTTAAGAGAACTTGAACAAAATAGGCATTAAGCTTAGTTGTTTTGAAAGATTGTATTAAAAGCATGTGGTTTCTTTATGCAGGTCAAACTTAGTTACAAGTAACACTCCTTTATCCCTTCAGAGATTACTGACAGGATTTCTTCTCTGAAAGTAACCCCAAACTCCACACAGACAGTCCTTTTCTTTTGGAATCTGCCTCTCCACTCCCCAGCTATCTTCCCTAATAGCTGTAATCTTCCCACTAGCTATCTCTGCTAGCAAACTGACCGCTTTAGGCCTCTCTCACTAATCTCTTCTCCACTCCAGACTCCTAACTCCTTCTCCATTGACACCTAGATTCAATCTCCCTTGACAGGATTTTAAAACATCCCCTTAAAGTCATTTTTTTCCTTTTCTAAGTTAAGGTCTGCCCACTCTCTCCCAGCCAAACACTCACGCCTCTCATTTATCTCCAAGTACCTAAGCATGCCCCCTTCAGGAAATGAGATTTAAAATAGATACCCCTGGCACCCCTTTCAAAATGGCTGCCAAACTTCCTGGGCCTACTTTCTAGGCTTTTCCTAGCCTAACAGATAGGGAATTCACTACACCCCTGTAGAATCAGGACGTTTGGAGGGGCTACTGAGGGGCCACAGTAGCGCAACGGGTTAAACCGCTAGCAGAAAACCTGCTGACTGGAAGGTTGGCAGCTCCAAGACATGAGTCGGAGTAAGCTCTCAACTGTCAGCCCTAGTTCCTGCCAACCTAGCAGTTTGAAAGCATGCAATGTGAGTAGATCATTAGGTACCGCCTCGGTAGGAAGGCAAAAAGATACCCCATGAAGATATGCAGACATGCTGGCAACACAATCAGAGATGTCCATGGATAACATGGAAAATGGAACAAGAGCACCTCCTCATGGACGGAGTTGAGCATTGCCTCCAGACACCGGAGATGGAAAAAGGAGGAGGCCTTTAGCTTTGTCTGTGTTGTATGTCGATGTTCACTGTGTGTATAAAAAGGCATTGAATGGTTGCCTCATATGTGTATGGTAATCCACTCTTAGTCCCTCCAGGGAGATAAAAAGGAACATAAATAAAGTGCATTGTATTATTATATGTCACAAAGGTCCCAAAGAAGGAGGGAGGGATGTTATTTGAGTCGGACTAGAGCTGGTGTGTGTTTCTGTTTCTTTTTCACAACATTGTGCCTAGTAAACACAATTAGTCCTTGGTTGATTTCAACCTCAGACATGTAAACATCAATATAACCTCAGGGCACAGCTGGAATGCCAAGTATTAGTGTCTGTGGTCTTTTGGGGGTCTGCCTTCCTCTCCCCTTTCTCTTCCCACTCTCCTGTGGAGAAACATAACTTGGGCAGAAAACAGATGAAACAGAAACATTATATGTAAAAGGGACCTAGTGACTATAAGCTGAACAGACACCAACAGTGTGATGCAGCAACTAAAAAGTCCAATGCGATTGTAGGCTGTATCAAAAGGAGAATAGCATCTAGATGGGTGTTTCTCAACCTTCCTAATGCCATGACCCCTTAATACAGTCCCTCATGTTGTGGTGACCCCCTACCATAACATTATTTTCGTTGCTACTTCATGACTCTAATTTTGCTGTTGTTATGAATCATCATGTAAATATCTGATATGCAGGATGTGTTATCATTCACTGGACCAAATCTGGCATAAATACACAATACGCCCAAATTTGAATACTGGTGGAGTTTGGGGAAAATAGACCTTATTTATTTATTATTACGGTCGCTTATACCCTGCCCTTCTCACCCCGGGGGGGACTCAGGGCGGCTTACACAAGCAAGGCACAATTCGATGCCCGCATTACATGACAACAAAAACATAACATCAGTAACGGCAGCAATTATAGCAATGATAACAATTAACATAAACAATCATTATTATCGGCAAAACAACTATAAAACTCGTAAAAGCAATTAAAACAATAAAAGCAATACAAACCTCATTGCTGGTCAGCGTTTAACAGACTCATAGTTTAGGTTCTACTTTCCGCACATTGTCAGTCCTATCCATCTGGTTTCCATATCTAATTGTCAGGATGCCCAAAGGCCTGGTCCCATAGCCACGTCTTTACCTTCCTCCTGAAGGCAAGGAGGGATGTTGATGCCCTGATTTCCCCCAAGAGTGAGTTCCACAGGTGGGGGGCCACCACTGAGAAGGCCCTGCTCCTCGTCCCCACCAGCCTCACTTGTGATACTTGGGAGTTGTAGTTGCTGCAATTTATAGTTCACCAACAATCAAAGAGCATTCTGAACTCCACCAATGATGGAATTGAACCAAACTTGGCACACAAAACTCCCATGACCAATAGAAAATACTGGAAGGGTTTGGTGGCCATTGACCTTGAGTTTTGGAGTTATAGTTCACCTACATCCAGAGAGCACTGTGGACTCAAACAATGATAGATCTGGATGAAACTTGGCACAGATACTCAATATGCCCAAATGTGAACACTGGTGGAGCTTGGAGAAAATAGACCTTGACATTTGGGAGTTGTAGTTGCTGTGATTTGTAGTTCACCTACAGTCAAAGAGCATTTTGAACCCCACCAACGATAGAATTCGGCCAAACTTCCCACACAGAACCCCCAGGAACAACAGAAAATACTTTGTTTTCTGATGGTCTTTGGTGACTCCCTCTGATACCCCTTTGCAACCCCCCACTCCGCAGGGGTCTCGACTCCCAGGTTGAGATACGCTGATCTAGAGTGAGGAAAGTCAAGTTTTTACTCTATTCTGCTTTGTTCAAATCTTATCTTGAATAAGACAGTGTCTTCAGCACCACAATTCAATGCAATGGAACTCTGGGAGATTTGTTGTTGTTGTTGCTTACTTTATCAAGGTGGCTCACAATGACATGACACAATAGAACAGAATTTGATAACAAAGCAAAAAATACATATACATATAAGAGTTAAATATTTGTTTTACAAGGTCTTTTGCTAGTGCCTCACTAACAGAGGTGGCCCTAGGTAATTTTCAATGGTAAGCAAACAGTATTTTGCCCCCCCCCCCCCAAGCGATCACTGATATATATTTTCTGTTCGTTGTGGGAGTTCTGTGAGCCATATTTGGTTCAATTCTATCATTGGTGGAGTTCAGAATGCTCTTTGATTGTAGGTGAACTATACATCCCAGTAACTACAACTCGCATATGTCAAGGTCTATTTTCCCCCAAGAGCGTCTTAAGAGTGCCCCTGGGCAAAATCAACTACACTACAAATGCTTACTTTGCGTAATGGGTTGAGCCGCCCCCGCTCACTAAACAACAACTATCAGGACTCCGTAGCATTAAGCCATGGCAGTCCAAGTGGTGTCAAACTGAATTAATTCGACAGTGTAGACCTAACTCTGAATCAGGTTTGGGTTTGGGATGGATTCATGCTGCCCATGATGCGCAACAGTTCCTGACTCCAAAGGATCCATCAGCGGAGGTCTATTTAGAAAGAAACCTGACCCTACTTTCTGTCAGCACCTTTGCCTGGCTTTGAGGTTTGTGTAACCCAGCTCACATACCTCCATCCCATCCTTGCAAATCAGTGCCAAAAAGCACAGGCAGTTTCCTGGTAAGAGGAAGGAAGAGAAGAAGGGGGTTTCCAGAGAGCCTTGGATCAGGGTGGAGAGTTTTGTCTATGCTTAATAAGCATAAAAATTGACCTGATGGGGAAATATTAAGTATGTCCTCCCTTGGTGAGCCCAGGTCCAGATAAGGCGAAAGAGCTGGGTGCAAATCTCCAGCTCGGCTTGATTCCTACACTAGGCAAGGCTTTCGTTGACTTTTCAACTTGCAAAGACTCTCCATAGGGACTTTATGTATGTAGTCAGCTACTTCCTTCCCTCTAGTCCAGCGTTTCCCAACCTGGGGGTCAGGACTCCTGAGAGGGTAATGAAGGGATGTCAGAGGAGTTGTCAAAGACTATGAGAAAAAACAGTATTTTCTGTTGGTCATGGGAATTCTGTGTGGGAAGTTTGGTTCAATTCCATCGCTTGTGGAGTTCAGAATGCTCTTTGATTGTAGGTGAACTATAAATCCCAGAAACTAGAACTCCCAAATGTCAAGGTCTATTTTCCCCAAGCTCCACCAATGTTCACATTTGGCCATATTGAGTATCCGTGCCAAGTTTGATCCAGATCCATCATTGTTTGAGTCCACAGTGCTCTCTGGATGTAGGTGAATGACAACTCCAAGCCTCAAGTTCAAGGCCCACCAAACCCTTCCAGTATTTTCTGTTGGTCATGGGAGTTCTTTGTGCCAAGATTGGTTCAATTCCATTGTTGGTGGAGTTCGGAATGCTCTTTGATTGTAGGTGAACTATAAAAACCAGCAACTACAACTCCCAAATGTCAAGATCTATTTTCTCCAAACTCCACCAGAATTTGCATTTGGGCATATTGGGTATTCGTGCCAAGTTTGGTCCAGATCCATCACTGTTCTCGGGATATAGGTGAACTACAACTCCCAAACTCAAGGTTTTTCCGGGCTATATGGTCATTTTCTCCTGACCTTTTGCCTGCGTCTATGGCAAACATCCTCAGAGGTAGTGAGGTCTGTTGGAACTTGGAAAAAAAGGGTTTATATATCTGTGGAATGGCCAGGGTGAGACAAAGGACTTTTGTCTGCTGGAGTTAGGTGTGAATGTTTCAACTGACCACCTTAATTAGCATTTGATGGCCTGGCAGTGCCTGGTGCAATCTTTTGTTGAGAGGTGATTAGATGTCCTTGATTGTTTCGCTGTTGTAATTTTAGAGTTTTTTAATACTGGTAGCCAGATTTTGTTCATTTTCATGGTTTCCTCCTTTCTGTTCAAATTGTCCACATGCTTGTGGATTTCAGTGGCTTCTCTGTGTTGCCTGACATAGTGGTTGTGAGAGTGGTCCAGCATTTCCGTGTTCTCAAATAATAAATAATAATTTGGTCAATGTCCACCAACCCTTCTGGTATTTTCTGTTGGTCACGGGAGTTCTGTGCCAAGTTTGATTCAATTCCATCGTTGGTGGTGTTCAGAATGCTCTTTGATTATAGGTGAACTATAAATCCCAGCAACTACAACTCCCAAATGACAAAATCAATCCCCAAATTTGGTCCAGTGGATGAAAATACATCCTGCATATCAGATATTTACATTAAAATTCATAACAGTAGCAAAATTACAGTTGTGAAGCAGCAATGAAAATAATGTTATGGTTGGGCATCACCACAACATGAGGAACTCTTTTACGGGGTCATGGCATTAGGAAGGTTGGGAAACACTGCTCTAAGTCACCATGGTGCCAGGACTCACCTTCCATTCTGCCTCCATATTTTCCAGTTAGAAGCAGCTAGTTTCAATTCAAGGTTTCTTTTCCCAAGAAGGAATAATCTCTAAAGAGTGTGCATTACCAAACTACATATCCCAGGATTGAGCCATGTCAGTTAAAATGGTGTCAAACTGCATTAATTCTACAGTGTAGATTCATTGGGAGATCAGGGTTCAAATTCCTGGTCCAATATGGAGATCCATTGGCTGATCATGGGAAAGTCGCACTCTCTCATCCTCAGAGGAAGGCAACAAGGAAGCCAATTCTGCCAAGAGAAACCATAACAGGAATGACTTGAGCACCATTCACAGAATGGGGGACAGTGCCTGGCTCGAGAGCAGTACGTGTGAAAAAGATCTTGGAGTCCTCATGGACAACAAGTTAAACATGAGCCAACAATGTGATGTGGCGGCAAAAAAAGCCAATGGGATTTTGGCCTGCATCAAGAGGAGCATAGTGTCTAGATCTAGGGAAGTCATGCTACCCCTCTATTTCCGCCTTGGTTAGACCACACCTGGAATATTGTGTCCAATTCTGGGCACCACAATTCAAGAGAGATATTGACAAGCTGGAATGTGTCAGAGGAGGGCAACTAAAATGATCAAGGGGCTGGAGAACAAGCCCTATGAGGAGCGGCTTAAGGAGCTGGGCATGTTTAGCCTGAAGAAGAGAAGGCTGAGAGGAGATATGATAGCCATGTATAAATATGTGAGAGGAAGCCACAGGGAGGAGGGAGCAAGCTTGTTTTCTGCTTCCCTGGAGATTAGGACAAGGAACAATGGCTTCAAACTACAAGAGAGGAGATTCCATCTGAACATGAGGAAGAACTTCCTGACTGTGAGAGCCGTTCAGCAGTGGAACTCTCTGCCCCGGAGTGTGGTGGAGGCTCCTTCTTTGGAAGCTTTTAAACAGAGGCTGGATGGCCATCTGTCAGAGGTGTTTTGAATGCAATATTCCTGCTTCTTGGCAGGGGGTTGGACTGGATGGCCCATGAGGTCTCTTCCAACTCTTTGATTCTATGATTCCCAGGTTTGGGCTGGCAATCATACTTGGAGCATGGAAAAGCTGTCTTTTAGGACTAAATCTCCCCAAATGCAAGGAGTTCATGGAATTATATCCCCCCCCCCCCATCTCCAAAATATCTCCTTCAAAGGTTTTCTTCCATAGCTTTCTTTAGCATGCATTTCCCCTTTTTCCATAAGGATTTGGGGTAGTGCAAGATGGGTGGTATTTGCTTAATTCCTGACATACCTTAAAGACAAATAAACATTGCTTTGAATGACCCTCATTGCCTCTATCTCTGGATCCAATCATTGGAGCTCATCCAACCTGTCTTCCCTTGGCTTTCCTCCTTGATGGTAAGGTAATGGTTAACTCCAAAGCCTCACTGGTTCTCCTCCCCAAGACACAAACAATGGGGCATTTGAAAACCCTTTATCTTGGGCTTTCACTTATTAGCCAAATGCACTGGCTGTATTTGGCTTGGCTGCAAAAAGGAGAAGGGGAAAACATTACTGAGCTCTAGTAGATTTTAGTAGGAAGGCAATAGTCTGCATTGCATTCCTTTGGCCTGGGAGAGAAGTCATTTCTCTGCCATAGCTGATAAGGAGGCAAAGGCAGGGCTAAAGACGCTCTGATCTTGGGAGCTATGCAGGGTCAACCCTGGTTGGTATTTGGATGGGAGACCACCAGAGAATAGCAAGGAAGGAAACGGCAAAACCACCTCTGAAAACATATATTTCTGATGGTCTTAGGAACCCCTTTGGCAAAGAAGGCTGAAGATCTCTCCAGCTGTCCTTCTCTTCCTTTTTGGAAACAGAATGCCAATCGTCCCATCAAAGAACCTCCTCTGCTGTGATTGGCTGGCCTCTCAGCCAAGGAGAGGGATGTTCCTCAGGCTCCAAACAGTGAGGGGGAAGAGCAGGCGTGCTTGGTGCACATGTGTGGGGCAAGGGAGAGCATGCGAGGCTGGAGGGAGGCTCGCACCACAAAGTCCCCTCAAGGCAGGGGAGTTCTGTGTGGGAAGTTTGGCCCAATTCTGTTGTTGGTGGGGTTCAGAATGCTCTTTGATTATAGGTGAACTATGAATCCCAGAAACTACAACTCCCAAATGTCAAGGTCTATTTTCCCCAAGCTCCACCTGTGTTCACATTTGGGCATATTGAGTATCCGTGCCAAATTTGGTCCAGATCCATCACTGAGTCCACAGTGCTCTCTGGATGTAGGTAAACTACAACTCCCAAACTCAAGGTCAATGCCCACCAAACCCTTCCTGTATTTTCTGTTGATCCCGAGAGTTCTGTGTGCCAAGTTTGGTTCAATTCCATCATTGATGGAGTTCAGAATAGTCCTTGATTGTAGGTTAACTATAAATCCCAGCAACTACAATTCCCAAATGCCAAAGTCTATTTCCCCCAACTAGTGTTCACATTTGACCATATTGAGTATTCATGCCAAGTTTGGTCCAGATCTATCATTGTGCTCTTTGGATGTAGGTGAACTACAACTCCAAAACTCAAGGTCAATGCCCACCAAATCTTTCCAGTTTTTCCTGTTGGTCGTGGGAGTTCTGTGTGCCAAGTTTGGTTCAGTTCCATCGTTGGTGGAGTTCAGAATGCTGTTTGATTGTAGGTGAACTATAAATCCCAGCAACTACAACTCCCAAATGACAAAATTAATTCCAACCCCAACAGTATTCAAATTTGGGCATATGAGGTATTTGTGCCAAATTTGGTCCAGAGAATGAAAATATATTGTGCATATCAGATATGTATATTATGATTCATAACAGTAGCAAAATGAGAGTTATCAAGTAGCAACGAAAATAATGTTATGGTTGGGCGTCACCATAACATGAAGAAGTGCATTAAGGGGTCGTGGCATTAAGAAGTGGATTGCTGTAAGTTTTTTGGGCTGTGTGGCCATATTCCAGAAGCATTCTCTCTCTCAACCTCTGAGGATGCCTGCCATAGATGCAGGAGAAACATCAAGAGAGAGTGCTTCCGGAATATGGCCACACAGCCAAAAAACGTACAGCAACCCAGTGATTATGGCCCTGAAAGCCTTCGACAACACGGTATTCGGAAGGTTGCGAAACGCTGGACTAGATATATTGTCAAAGGCTTTAATGGCTATAATCACTGGGTTGTTGTAGGTTTTTCGGGGTATATGGCCATGTTCTAGAGGCATTCTCTCCTGACGTTTCGCCTGCATCTATGGCAAGCATCCTCTGAGGATGCTTGCCATAGATGCAGGCAAAATGTCAGGAGAGAATGCTTCTAGAACATGGCCATATAGCCCGAAACATGGCCATATAGCCCGAAAAACCTACAACAACCCACTGGACTAGATTGTAGTCCCTTCCAATCCAATAATTCTTTGATGGTTATTAAATGGTGGAGTAATGACACTGATCAGGATCATGCTTTCACATCCTTTCCAAACCCAAAGTGACCCTATTATAGAGTTGTCTTGGCAAGAGGCTGAGAGAGTGTGACTTGCCCCAAGATCCAGTACTGCTTTGTTATCTTACTTCATTATGTTGTTATCCCCCCAAATAACCTTTAAACACCATTAATTATAACATGTTGCTTCCACAATCTGTGACCGATGCAATATTTACGTCAGTGGTGAAAAGATGCACTCTGCACATGTTCCTCTGAACATGTGCAGAGTGCATCTTTTCACCACTGACGTTATGCACTGCCATGTATCTCATCTGCAGAGATTTTGTTTAGCACCAAACACCGATTCTAGCAAAATTGTAAAATTGATGCAATTTGGTGCCACTTGAACTGCCATGGTTGAGTGCTATCGAATTGTGGGAGATGTAGTTTGGTGAGAGACCAACGCTCTTCGGCAAGAAAAGTATGTTTAAGTCCATTTCTAGTGATACTTTTGTCCTTTCCTGACTATGATAAAAGCAACACCAGAAAACAAGACTAATCTAGAAAGGAGGAAAAGTGTTAAGTCAGGAAATGTGACTTCCAAGGCCAAGGGAGGAGAGTTCTCCTTTTGTTTTCTCCATCCACAGCTGAGTCAGGCTTTTTGGGCACTTCAAGCCTTTCAGTCTTTGGCTTGCAACATCCACCTCTGTCCCAGATCAAGGTTTGTCCACACTGCAGAATTAGAGCAAACGCAACACCGCTTTTCACTGCCATGGCTCCATCCTGGCATTCTGGGATTTGTAGTTTGCTACAAATCCCAGCGCTCTCTGATATATGCCTGTCACATATATGCCGTTTGGTACCACTTGAACTGCCCTGGCTCAATGCTATGGGAGTTGTAGTTTTGCATAGTCTTTATCCTTCTCTATCAAAGAGCACTGTGGCTTCATGAAACTATAACTTCCACAATCCCATAGCATTGAGCCATCACCGTTCAAGTGGTGTCAAACTGCCTCCAATGTAGGGTATCGTCTTAGGAATGAAATAAATGTCTGCCTCCTTGGTGGGCACAGCGGGTTAAACCTCTAAGCTGTTGTTGTTGTTGTTGTTATTATATATTATTTTACTCTTATTTATTATTATTATTATTATTATTATTATTATTATTATTATTATTACAGATATAATTTACCTTTATTATTGTTGTCATTGGAATCCCTGGTGGCATGGCAGGTTAAACCGCTGAGCTGCTGAACTTGCTGACCAAAAGGTCGGCAGTTCAAATCTGGGGAGCATGTTGAGCTCTCACTGTTATCCCCAGCTTCTGCCAACCTAGCAGTTTGAAAACATGCAAATGTGAGTCGATCAATAGGTGGGCACAGTGGGTTAAACCGCTGAGCTGCTGAACTTGCTGACCGAAAAGTTGGCAGTTCCAATCCGGGAAGTAGGGTGAGCTCCTGCTGTTAGCCCCAGCTTCTGCTAACCTAGCAGTTGAAAACATGCAAATGTGAGTTGATCAATAGGTGGGCACAGCCGGTTAAAGCACTGAACTGCTGAACCTGCTGACCGAAAGGTCAGCGGTTCCAGTCCAGGAAGCGGGGTGAGCTCTCGCTGTTAGCTCCAGCTTCTGTCAACCTAGCAATTTGAAAATATGCAAATGTGAGTAGATCAATAGGTGGGCACAGAGGGTTAAATCTTTGAGCTGCTGAACTTGCTGACCAAAAGGTCGGCGGTTTGAAACTGGGGAGTGGGGTGAGCTCCCGTTGTTAGCCTCAGCTTCTGTCAAGTTAGCAGTTTGAAAACATGCAAATGTGATTAAATCAAAAGGTACTGCTTTGGCGGGAAGGTAACGGTGCTTTATGCAGTCATGCTGGCCACATGACCTTGGAGGTGTCTATATGCTCAGAGGCACTTTTAGTATTGATCTTCTCTACTTCTGGGCCAGGCATTGAATCCATGGTTATAGCGTAGATCAGGCATGAGCAAACTTTGGCCCTCCAGATGTTTTGGACTTCAATACACACAATTCCTAACAGCCTACAGGCTGTTAGGAATTGTGGGAGTTGAAGTCCAAAACACCTGAAGGGCAGAAGTTTGCCCATTCCTGGTGTAGAACATCTATGGTTACAATGTAGAAGCTTCCCTTGTAGATGCCCTTTTTGCCACCTGGATGGAACAGAAAACACTCTGTATATGCTCAGAGGCACTTTTAGTATCGATCTTTTCTACTTCTAGACCTGGCTTTGAATCCATGGTTACAGTGTAGAAGCATCCCTTGTAGATGCCCTTTTTGCCACCTAGATGGAACAGAAAATACTCTGCATATGCTCAGAGGCACTCTTAGTATCGATCTTCTCTACTTCTAGGCCAGGCATTACATCTATGGTTACAATGTAGAAGCATCCTTGGATGGAACAGAAAACACTCTGTATATGCTCAGAGGCACTTTTAGTATCGATCTTTTCTACTTCTAGACCTGGCTTTGAATCCATGGTTACAGTGTAGAAGCATTCCTTATAGATGCCCTTTTTGCCACCTAGATGGAACAGAAGACACTCTGTATATACTCAGACGCACTTTTAGTATCTATCTTCTCTACTTCTGGGCCAGACATTGAATCCATGGTTACTGTGTAGAAGAGGCATGAGAAAACTTCGGCCCTACAGGTGTTTTGGACTTCAACTCCCACAATTCTTGAAGTCCAAAACACCTGGAGGGCCAAAGTTTGCCCATGCCTGGTGTAGAAACATCCCTTGTAGAGGCCCTTTGTGCCACCTGTCTGGAACAGAAAACACTCTGTATATGCTCAGAGGCACTTTTAGTATCTATCTTCTCTACTGCTAGGCCAGGTATTGAATCTATGGTTACAGTGTAGAAGCATCCCTTGTAGATGCCCTTTTTGCCACCTCCTTTTTTGATTCCCCAGCAAGTGGGTGCGTGTAACTTTAAGAAAAAGTTTGCCTTTCATTCTCTCACTCCTCTGTTCTCCTCCTCCTCCTCCTCCTCCTCCCATTAACCCTGGGAAAGCTGGATGGAATTTGCCCATCCTCCTGTCTCTTCCCACCCACCCCAACAACCTCTCCCTTTCAACTTGCGAGAATCTTTGGCAAGCTTTTCTGCTTCCACTAAAGAACTTTTCTCTCTCTCTCTCTCTCTCTCTCTCACTAGTGTGTGGGAGTGGGTGAGTCAGGATCAGAGCAGAAAGGGGAAAACACATTTCCCTATTTTTTTTCTCTCTTTCTCCTTTTTTCTCTTTTGGAGAGAAGTCAGCACTCTGGTCCTGGAGAGAAAGAGTCGAAAGAGGGGCAGACCCTGTTGGGTGGTCAACTTGGGGAAAGAGATCTCTTGCCTTTCATCCTCACTTCCAGAAAGAAAGAAAGGAGTGAAAGAACAAACAGAGGAGGAGGAAAAAAATAAATAAAAGATCAGGTGCAAGACTTTTTGAGGCAAGCCGGGTGGAAAAAACAACACTCTGCCTTGGGAACCAACACTTAAGTGGGAAATTTGAACTTTTTCACTTGGCTCTCCAACTTGTTGCTGAGCAATCCGAGATACGGACAAACCTCAAGAGCCAGGGAATTATTCTGAATTTCCACCAGGATTTTTTGGCAAGTCAAGGGAGAGAAAGAAGTTGTCTTTTTTTGCTTTGTTGGATCCATCCTTCCATCCATCTCTTGGGTGCTGACTTCATTCTGGGTTTCGTCACTTGTTTTTGTGGAGACAGGGCTCCGGCGACAACAATTCCTTCGGCCTTCTCTCCAGGAGACTTGGGAGAAACAGTCTCCTGATTATTATTATTATTTCTAGGGATCCTTACATCTCTGCCAATGAGACTTTAGTTTGTTTGGAGCCGAAGTTTGCCTGGAGTCTTGGGAAATGGGTCAACTTGGCCGCTCTCTTCTCTCCTGTTTGCTGGTTTGGTGGATGGGCATCTCCAGTGCCCAAGAAGGTAAGAAAGAGTACACCTGTATGCGAATGTGTGTATGCAAAACAAGGTCCACAGCATTTTCAAAGGCTTTCATAGCCAGGATCACTAGATTGTTGTAGGTTTTTCGGGCTATATGGCCATGTTCTAGAAGCACTCTCTCCTGATGTTTCACCTGCATCTGTGACAAGCATCCTCAGAGGTTGTGAGACCTCAAAAACCTATAACAACCCAGTCCACAGCATTGTTTTTTCTTGGTCAATGGCAATTTAAAACAGAATGACTGAGCAGAGATCACCAAAAGTGTCAAGAGCCGGAGTGATGTGATAGATCAGTGATTCTCAACTTGGGGGGTCGCCGAGGGGTGCCAAAGGGGTCACCAAAGACCATCGGAAAACATGGTATTTTCTGTTGGTCATGGACATTATGTGTGGGAAGTTTGGCTAACACTCCACCAGTGTTCACATTTGGGCATATTGTCTATTCGTGCCAAATTTTCAGTCCAGACCCATCATTGTTTGAGTCCACAGTGCTCTCTGGATATTGGTGAACTACAACTCCAAAACTCAAGGACAATACCCACCAAACCCTTCCAGTATTTTCTGTTGGACATTGGGGTTCTGTGTTGGAAGTTTGGCCCAATGCTATCACTGGTGGGGTTCAGAATGCTCTTTGATTATAGGTAAACTATAAATCCCAGCAACTACAGCTCACGAGTGTCAAATCAATTTTCCCCAAACTTCACCAGTCCTCACATTTGGGCAAATTGAGTATTTGCACCAAATGTTCCGTCCAGATTCATCATTGTTTGCGTCCACAGTGCTCTCTAGATGTAGGTGAACTACAACTCCAAAACTCAAGGTCAATGCCCATCAAACCCTGCCAATATTTTCTGTTGGTCATGGGGGTTCTGTGTGGGAAGTTGGGCCCAATTCTATCACTGATGGGGTTCATAATGCTCTTTGATTGTAGGCAAACTATAAATCCCAGCAAGCACAGCTCCCAAATATCAAGTCTATTTTCCCCAAACTCCCCCCAGTGTTCACACTTGGGAAAACTGAGTATTCGTTCCAAATTTTCAGTCCAAATCCATCATTCTTTGCATCTACAGTGCTCTCTGGATGTAGGTGAACTACAACTCCAAAACTCAAGGTCAATGCCCATCAAACCCAGTGTTTTCTGTTGCTCATTGGAGTTCTGTGTGCCATATTTGGTTCAATTCCATTGGTGGTAGAGTTCAGAATGGTCTTTGACTGTAGGTTAACTATAAATCCCAGCAACTACAACTCCCAAATGATAACTCCCAACCCAACCAGTATTCAAATGTGGGTGTATCAGATATTTGTGCCCAATTTGGTCCAGTGAATGAAAATACATCCTGCTTATCAGAGATTTACATTACAATTCACAACAGTAGCAAAATTACAGTTATGAAGTAGCAACAAAAATAATGGCACGGCTGGGGGTCAGTCGCTACAACATGAGGAATTGTATTAAAGAGTCACAACATTAGGAAGCTTGAGAACCACTGTGATAGATAGACTCTTGAAAGTATATCAGAATATCTGGGCACAAGATGCACTTTTTGGCTGGAAGAGATAGAATAGTATTAGCTCGCCTTACAGAGTTGGTATCAGGGTCAAATGATAGAAATCTTACATTGGTTAAGATGCTTCCTGATATGGGTTGCATTTGCACCAGCGGTTCCCAACCTTAGGTCTGCAAGAACTAAAATATGGTCCGCAGCCTCACCATTACTACACTGTTGCAACTAGAGCAACTCGTTTCGCAAAACCCTCTTACAGTGCCGAGGCTTATTAAATATGGTTTTCTGTGGGCGAGCAAATGGCGACTACTGGATAGCATGTATTCTGTATCAGAAACTAGAGCTGATGTGGTCTATCCAATGCAATTTCCTGAACCAGCACCACAAATAACCAAACCAAAGCTAAAGTTGACCAAAAACTGATTTGTAACCCTTTTGGTACTAATGTTGGAGAGTGGTCCCTGGTCAAAAAAAGGTTGGGAACCACTGATCTACACTGAAGAATGAATGCAGTTGTGACACCATTTTAACTGTGACACTCAATGCTATATTTTCCTGGGATATATGGTAGTTAGCACTCTTTGGCAGAGAAGGCTAAAGACCTTGTCAAGCTATAACTCTTGTGATTCCAGAGCATTGTAACCAATCCACGGTAGTTCAAGTGGTATCAAGCTGCATTCATTCTACAGTTTTAATTCATCCCCAGACTCTTTAAAGTAGAGCAGATTATCTGGACACACAATGCATTTTGGCACAGGGTGACACTCATCACGACCCAGCCTTAACCTGCCTTGCAGGGTTGGTGTGTTTGGGCCAAATGGCCAAAAAGTCCTTCTTGTTTATTTGACACAACTTTGGGCAAGTGATGGTCTCTCAGCCTCACTTATCTCATAAGGTACTTGTACGGATACAATATGTTTGTGTGTGTCACCTTGGAGTTTTGAGAAGTTACTTGGGCTAATGACCATGGATGCTGCTGTTCATTAGATGCCTTGTTATAAAGTGTCTTCATAGGTAAAGGTAAAAACTTCCTTTGATATTAAGATTAGTCATGTCCAACTCTGGAGGATGGTGCTCATCTCCATTTCTAAGCCAAAGAGCCGACATTGTCCATAGACACTTCCAAGGTCATATGGTCAGCATGAATGCATGGAGCAGTGTTACCTTCCCACAGAAGTGATACCTATTGATCGACTCCCATTTGCATGTTTTCAAACTGCTTGGTTGGCAAAAGCTGGGCCTAACAGTGAGAGCTCACCCCGCTCCCTGGATTCGAACTGCAGAGCTTTCGATTAGCAAGTTCAACAGCTCAGATGTTTAACCTGCTGCACCACCAGGAGCTATTATTATTATTATTATTATTATTATTATTATTATTATTATTATTACCTATATAAATAAAAATGTAATGTTCGTTTGTGGGATTAACAGAACTCAAAAACCACTGGATGAATTGCCACCAATTTTGGACACAATACACCTACTACCCCAAGGAGTGACCATCACTCAAAAAACATGGATTTCATCATTTGGGAATTGTAGTTACTGAGATTTATAGTTCAACTACAATAAAGAGCATTCTGAACCCCACCAATGATGGAATTGAACCAAACTTGGCACATAGGACGCCCACAATCAACAGGAAATTTTGGAAGGGTTTGATGGGCATTGACCTTGAGATTGGGAGTTGTAGTTCACCTACATCTGGAGATCACTGTGGACTCAATCAATGATGGATCTGGATCTAACTTCGCACGAATACTCCATATGCCCAAATGTGAACACAGATGGAGTTTGGGGAAAATAGACCTTAACATTAGGGAGTTGTAGTTACTTGGATTTATAGTTCACCTACAATCAAAGAGCATTCTGAACCCCGCCAACGATAGAATTGGGCCAAACCTCCCACACAGAACCCCCATGTGGGCTAAAGCAACGTGTGGCAGGCGATGGCTAGTTGTTGTTGTTATTGTTGTTGTTATTGTTGTTGTTGTTGTTATTGTTATTATTATTATTATTATTATTATTATTATTATTATTATTATTATATGAAGTACTATCTAAAAACCTCCAGAAGCAAAGGAACACCGCATAGCTAGATCACAACAGCCCTGCAAGGTAGGGATGCCTCTCTCTAGGATCACAACAGCCCTGTGATGTTGGGATGTTGTTTGGTCTGATCACAACAGCCCTGTGAAGTAGAAATACTTCTTAAGAGGATCACAACATCTCTGTGAGGTAGAGGTGTCTCAGTTCAGGGTCACAACAATACTATGAGGTAGGGACACCTTTTTAGCAATATTTTAAAAGCCCTGTGAGGTCAGTTAAGGTGAAATCAATAGGTCAAGGCTAGCCTGTGAACTCTGTAACTCCATAAAGGATTCCAACAATCTCTTTACCCCAGGTCTGATGTTCTTATCTCTTCTACTACTGACAAGAGAATGAACAGGGTGGGATTTCAAAGCAGCCAAGTCTCCTTTTCTTGCTGCGTCTGGGGATCGGGTGGTGGTTGTTGATGATTCAGTTGTCCGTTTTGGGAGATTTTGTGCGCTTTAGGAATTTGGCCACTCCAGGTGCTTTCAGCTGGGCCACATCAGTCACCACTGTTGCGAAATCACAACACCCCCTTCGTCTCTGGGTTTAGAGGGGAAACATGACTCTTTGTAACCTGAGAGTTACAAACAATGATTGGTAGCCGGAGCCAAGAGAGAGCTTCAGTGTTGTGACCTGATGCCTTGAAGAGCTGTACGGTTCTGATTTCTCTGCGCTGGCAGTTCAAGAATCAACACCAGTTATCACTGTATTTGGAGCCCCCAGTGGCGCAGTGGGTTAAACCCTTGTGCCGGCAGGACTGAAGACCGACAGGTTTCAGGTTCGAATTCGGGGAGAGCGCAGATGAGCTCCCTCTATCAGCTCCAGCTCCTCATGTCTCATGCAGGGACATGAGAGAAGTCTCCCACAAGGATGATAAAACATCAAAATATCTGGGCGTCCCCTGGGCAACGTCCTTGCAGATGGCCAATTCTCTCACACCAGAAGTGATTTGCAGTTTCTCAAGTTGCTCCTGACATGACTGTCTATGACTTGCTTTGGATTATAATGCCCAGAATTTTAGGCATATTGGGCACTGTAGTCCAGAACAGGTAAAACTGCTCCAACATTCACTTACTGGTATTTTATGCCACTGCTATACATGACCTCGAGCAAAACCCTGTTCCTTGGAGTTTGCAAAATACTTTTTGAGAAGTCTGGAGTGGCAGGAAATTAAATGAACCAAATTATCTAATCCAGTGTTGCTCAACCTGGGGGTTGGGACCTGTGGGGGGGGGGTCGCAAGGGGGTGTTACAGGGGTCACCAAAGACCATCAGAAAACACAGTATTTTCTGTTGGACATGGGGATTCTGTGTGGGAAGTTTGGCCCAATTCTATCATTGGTGGGGTTTAGAATTCTCATTGATTGTAGGTGAACTATAAATTCCAGCAACTACAACTCCCAAATGTCAAGTCTATTTCCATCAAACTCCACCAGGGTTCACATTTGGGCATATTGAGTATAAAAATAAGCATAAACATTGACTTGATGGGGAAATATTAAGTATATCCTCCCTTGGTGAGCCCAGGTCCTAAGACCAAAGAGCTGGGTGCGAATCTCCAACTCAGCTTGATTCCTACACTTATTTCTCCCAAACTCCATCTGTGTTCATATTTGGGCATATGGAATATTCGTGCCAAGTTTGGTCCAGATCCATCACTGTTTGAGTCCACAATGCTCTCTATTTGTAGGCGAACTACAACTCCAAAACTCAAAGTCAATGCCCACCAAACCCTTCCAGTATTTTCTGTTGGTCATGGGAGTTCTCTGTGCCAAGTTTGGTTCAGTTCCATCATTGGCGGAGTTCAGAATGCTCTTTGATTGTTGGTGAACTATAAATCCCAGCAACTATAACTCCCAAATGACAAAATCAACCTCAATAGTATTGGATATTTGTGCCAAATTTGGTCAAGTGAATGAAAATATACCCTGCATATCAGATATTTACATTACTATTTGTAACAGTAGCAAAATGACAGTTATGAAGTAGCATCGAAAATAATGTTATGGTTGGGGGTCACCACAACATGAGAAACTGTATTAAGGCGTTCCGGCATTAGGAAGGTTGAGAACCACCGATTGAATCTCATTTGAGTTACAGGAAAGGATGACAAGGTGTTGCTATTGCTTTTGAAGAAGTGTTTTTCTCTCCTTCCTTCTTGGGTAAAGCTGTGATTCTCACTCATGCTGGAGGGATGGGAAATGCCAGAGAGCGCTCTCCAAATTCATATTCGGAGATGGAGCCAAACTCCAAGGGTGTGGCAGCACATATCTGGTGCCTTGTGTAAGAGGAGGGTTAGCGGCTGGAGAGCAAAGTGATCATTTCTTCATGTACTCTCCCTCCTTTCTGTAAAGTCCTTGGGGCATATTGCAGTTGTAAAACAATGGCAGCCTCTCCACTGTACACGAAAAAAGAACAACTAGAACAATTGAACAATCAGGCAAGGTTACCCACAGACTGGCGCCAGGAATTTTTAATTTTGAGTTGGTACCCCCCGCTGAATACGTGATGGAAGAATGTATTTCTTATTGGAAATTCCATAACCTATTGAAAAGATTAAAATGATGTCACATCCATGTTACAAATATGAGAACACCTTTTGAAAACCACTAGTCAAGAAACGCATATTCATTTATCGTATCAGGAGTGAACCAAACAGTTGTATTGTATTAAAAAGAATGCAAAGTTTGAAAACTTGGCATTCTATTAAATGTCCATTGACCAGAAGCTGGGCACTTGGAGTGCCTCTGGTGTTGCTATAAGAAGGTCCTCCATTGTGTATGTAGCAGGGCTCAGGCTGCATTGTAATAGGTGGTCTGTGGTTTGTTCTTCTCCACACTCGCATGTTGTAGACTCTGCTTTGTGGCCCCATTTCTTAAGGTTGGCTCTGCATCTCGTGGTGCCAGAGCGCAGCCTGTTGAGCACCTTCCAAGTCACTCATTTTTTCTGTGTGCCCAGGAGGGAGTCTCTCAATTGGTATCAGCCATGGCTTGAGGTTCTGGGTTTCAGCCTGCCACTTTTGGACTCTTGCTTGCTGAGGTGTTCCAGCAAGTGTCTCTGTAGATCTTAGAAAACTGTTTCTCGATTTATGTCGTTGGCATGCTGGCTGATATCCGAACAGAGGATGGGCCGGAGATGTCACTGCCTTGGTCCTTTCACTATTGGTTGCTACTTCCTGGCAGATGTCAGGTGGTGCAATACTGGCTAAACAGCATAATTTCTCTAACAAGCATGATCTTGGGTTTTGTAGGTTTTTCGGGCTGTATGGCCATGTTCTAGAAGTATTCTCTCCTGACATTTCGCCTGCATCCTCTGAGGATGCCTGCCATAGATGCAGGTGAAACATCAGGAGAGAATACTTCTGGAACATGGCCATACAGCCTGAAAAACCTACAATCACCCAGTGATTCCGGTCATGAGAGCCTTCAACAATACATTAAACACGACCTTGTTAGAAGTCAACTCTTTGAACAAGTGATATTCAAAAACATTCATGTAATGGCACACAGGTGAGTCAGTTGTTAAACTGAAGAACCATATCTTTAAACTGCCAATGATAAAGACATGCCACTACAAAAAACATATTGGGTTAGCAGAGAATGGTTGCTTCTTTGAAGTTGAAGCTGCCCAGCTACTCCCTCTTGCTAAGGTCTGATGCAAACTGAATACAAAAATTGAGTCCTGTGTCTGAAGCCCCTCCCACACCAAAGAGCAATTTTTCTCAACCTGGGAGTCAGGATCCCTGGGGGGGTTGCCAAAGAGGGGATGTCAGAGGGGTCACCAAAAACTATCAGGAAACACAGTATTTTTATGGGTCATGAGAAGAGTTCTGTGTGCCACGTTTGGAGCAGATCTATTGTGGGCTGAGTTCAGAATGCTCTTTGATTGTAGGTGAACTATAAATCCCAGTAACTACAACTCCCAAATATCAAGACTTATTTTCCCCAAAATCCACCAGTGTTCACATTTGGGCATATTGAGTATTCTTGCCAAGTTTGGTCCAGATCCATCATTGTTTGAGTCCACAGTGGTCTCTGGATGTAGGTGAACTACAGCTCCCAAACTCAACGTCAATGCCCAGCAAACCGTTCCAGTGTTTTCTGTTGGTCATGGGAGTTCTGTGTGCCAAGTTTGGCTCAACCCATCGTTGGTGGAGTTCAGAGTGCTCTTTGATTATAGGTTTACAATCAAAGCAACTACAACTCCCAAATTGTAGGTTTACAAACCCAGCAACTACAACTCCCAAATGACAAAATCAATGCCCCCCATCCCGCCTGTGTGCAAATTTGGGTGTATCGGGTAGTTGTGCCAAATTTGGTCCAGTGAATGAAAATACATCCTGCATATCAGATAGTTACATTATGATTCATAACAGTAGCAAAATTACAGTTATGAAGTAGCAACAAAATCATGTTATAGTTGTGGGTCACCACAGCATGAGGAACTGTATTAAGGGGTCGTAGCATTAGGAAGATTGAGAATCACTGCCAAAGAGGTAGAGTCAAACTGGCAAATCCAAATGCACACGCAGTATAGGTTAACAATTATACACATTTACAAACAGTTAGTGGAGACTTGGAAGGTTGCCATTCCCAGCATTCCTGACTACTCCGGATTGCCGCCTTCTTGTTGGATATTTGTAGGTGCTCATATAGATTAGGATCCTCACTCCACCCAGACGATTGCACTGAAAAAACAGCTTTTCTCGTACTCCTTGTCCACCCTAATTGTATAACAGGCTATCCCAAAGGAAAGCAAGACAGACTGGTGTCGCGGTTTGAGGGTTTGACTCTTGGAGACTAAGGTTCGAATTCTCACTCAGCCATGGAAACCCACTCTCATATCATCCAGTGTTTCGCAACCAGTATTTGCATCACCAAACAACATCAGACTGTGGTGAACAGATGACAAAAGTTATGAATGAGGACGAACACACAAACTAAGACAGACTGAAGCAGTTTGTTTTTGTCTGAGTCTACAGCAGGCATGGGCAAACTTGGGCCCTCCTGATGTTTTGGACTCCAACTCCCGCACTTCCTAACAGCCTCAGACCCTTTCCCTTCCCCCCTCAGCTGCTTAAGCTATTAGGAATTGTGGGAGTTGGAGTCCAAAACACCTGGAGGGCCGAAGTTTGCCCATGCCTGCACTAACCTCATCCTAGTCTGGACCCAAATGGCATCAAATTTAGTGAAAGTTGGGATCTGTGACTCTTCTCCTCATTTCGTGCATCTCAAACTGGAAAATCACTGTTAGTCAAAAACCTAAAGCAGTGTTTCTCAACCTTCCTAATGCCGCGACCTCTTAATACAGTTCCTTATTTGTGGTGACCCCCAACCATAACATTATTGCCATTGCTAGTTCACAACTGTAATTTTGCTCCTGTTATGAATCATCTTGTAAATATCCATATGCAGGATGTATTTTCATTCATTTGGCACAAATACCCGATACGCCCAAATTTGAATATTCTTGGGGTTGAGGGGAGGATTGATTTTGTCATTTGGGAGTTGTAGTTTTTGGGATTTATAATTCACCAACAATATCAAAGAGCATTCTGAACTCTGCCAATGATGGAATTGAACCAAACCTGCGACACAGAGCTCATAACCAACAGAAAATACTGAAAGGGTTTGGTGGGCATTGACCTTGGGTTTTGGAGTTGTAGTTCACCTACATCCAGAGAGCACTGTGGACTCAAACAATGATGTGTCTGGACTAAACTTGGCATGAATACTCAATATTCCCAAATGGTGGAGCTTGTGGAAGATAGACATTGAGATTTGGGGTTGTAGTTTCTGGGATTTATAGTTCACCTATAATCAAAGAGCATTCTGAACTCCACCGATAGAATTGGGCCAAACTTCCCACACGGAACCCCCACGACCAACAAAAAATACTGTGTTAATTGTCTTTGGCAACCCTTCTGACACCCCCTCGCGACCCCCCTCCCCCCAGGGTCCCGACCCCCAGGTTGAGAAACACTGACCTAAAGGCACACAACAGCAGTTAGTGGAGGCTTCGAGAGGAACTGATCTGTGCTTTTGAACTGGTGTTACTATGGGGCATCTACGCAATGGGTCCTTTGGAAATGCATGCTAGAAAATAGGTTTGTTTGGCTGCCTGCCTGGCTGGCGTTTCAGGAGAATTGGCAAAACAAGTCAAAGCATTTTCATTGTTTTTGGCCACCGAGTATTATGTAGTAAAGCACTTAAGCCCTCTTACTAAAGGTGAGGATCATTATTCAAGATAATCACAGTCAGACATTACAGCATGAACAATTAATAGTCAATTTGGCTGCTGTGAGTTTTCCGGGCTGTCTGGCCGTGTTCCAGAAGCATTCTCCCCTGACGTTTTGCCCACATCTATGGTAGGCATCCTCAGAGGTTGTGAGGTCTGTTGGAAACTAGGCATGCGTGGTTTATATACCTGTGGAATGATGTCCAGAGTGGGAGAAAGAACTCTTCTCTGCTGGAGGCAAGTGTGAATGTTGCAATTACCTTGATTAGTATTGAATGGCCTTGCAGCACAATAGTCAACTTTTTGTCTGGTTTTTATCTTAACTGCAAACTCTAAGGAGTCATTGTGCTTAGTGAGGCATGCATTTCCCTATATAAAGGTGTATTTGCCTGTGTGAAAGGACAAAGGGTAAGGCACAATATTTCCATGGGGAAATGGGTGCAGAACATCATGAGATGGTGCCAACAGTACTTGCCAGCATAGCCAAGGTTGAGCTGCTAAAAGTTTCAGTCCAGCAACATCTGGAAGGTCGCACGATTTCCACCCTGATCAAGGAGAAATACAGCTTTCCTCAAATCTCTATCTGCATTAGCCTGCCATCTGTACTCCAGATTGCAAATGTGAATTTTAAACCAGGTCTATAGGGAACAGGATCTGTTAGCATGAGGCCAGAACTGGAGGGAGTGCCTACTAAAGGCTTCAGAAACAGATGTTAAGAAAACATTGATGTACCCAGAGAAAAAGAACAATTTCTATCTTTCTATCTATTCATTACGCTCTATCTATCTATCTATCTATCTATCTATCTATCTATCTATCTATCTATCTATCTATCAATCTATCTATCTATCTATCATCTTCTATCTGATGTATCTATCCTATCCCTATCTGCCTATTCATCCATCTTATATTTATCCATCATTCACCCAATGTTACCTGTCCTAGTTCTATCTCCCTATCCATCCATCATCCATCCAATCTTATATATCCATCCTATCTTATCTATCAACTGTCTTATCTATTTATCCTATCTATGTCTTCCCACTCATCCATTCTGTCTATTCTATCTCTATCTGCCTGTCTGCCTATCTATCCATATTTGCCTATTTGTCTATCCATATATCTATTCCATCAATCTGTTTCTAACATCTATCCATCCATCCATCCATCCATCCATCCATCCATCCATCCATCCATCCATCCTTTGTATCTGTCTGTCTGTCTGTCTGTCTGTCTGTCTATATCTGTCCTATGGTATGTCATCTTTGTCTGCCTATGTATCTCTCATATTTCTCTCTCTCTCTCTCTCTGCCATCCATCCATCCATCCATCCATCCATCCATCCATCCATCCATCCATCCATCCATCCATCCATATTACCTCATTTATCCATCCTATCCTATCTCATCTATCTCTTTCTGTCTATATCTGTGATCCACCCATTCTATCTTATAGAACTATTTTATCTTTACTTGCCTATCTATCTATCTATCTATCTATCTATCTATCTATCTATCTATCTATCTATCTATCCATCCATCCATCCATCCATCCATCCATCCATCCATCCATCCATCCATCTATCTATCTATCCATCTATCTATCTATCTATCCTATCCTATCTATCTCTTTCTGTCTATTCCTGTGAGCCACCCATCCTGTCTTCTAGAATTATTTTATCTTTACTTGCCCATCCATCCATCCATCCATCCATCCATCCATCCATCCATCCATCTATCCATATTATCTCATATATCTAGCCTATCCTATCTTATCTATCGCTATCTGTCTATATCTGTGATCCATCCATTCTATCTCCTCCAACTCTTAAGATTCTATTATTTGATCATCTATTATCTATCTATCTATCTATCTATCTATCTATCTATCTATCTATCTATCTATCTACCTATCCATCCATTTCTCTATTTCTCCCACTCTCCCTCCCTCCCTCTCTCCCGTTTTTTTTTCAGATGGGTGAGTCGATGAAGCAGACTCACACTGGAGTAAACTTCCACTTTCTCCTCCATTGGAAGGAGATTATTTACATTCTCACACCTACTTGTTTTTAGCACAATCCCTTGGCGGGAGTCAGATGTCTTTTGTGGAATGTCAGCACTTCAAAGAGGAAGGAAAGTGAGCTGTCCTACTAGTTCTCCAAGCAGACAAAAGTCAAACCCAATGCTGGCTGAGGATTCTGGGTGCTGTAGTCTATAAGAGCAAAATCTTCCTCAAGTTCTGGGTTTGAGAGAGTGGTGACAGGTAACACAGAGGAGAAGCAAAGCTTAACTTGTAGAACGGATGGAGTTTTTTTTGTCGTGTCAGGAGCAACCTGAGAAACTGCAAGTTGCTTCTGGTGTGAGAGAATTGGCCGTCTGTGGGGACGTTGCCCAGGGGACGCCTGGATGATTTGATCTTTTTATCATCCTTGTGGGAGGCTTCTCTCATGTCCCTGCATGAGGAGCTGGAGCTGATAGAGGGAGCTCATCCACCTCTCCCTGGATTCGAACCTGCAATCTGTCGGTCTTCAGTCCTGTCGGCACAGGGGTTTAACCCACTGCGCCACCAGATGGATGGAGGTGGCACACGGATAAATGTTGCCATCCCTTATTCTCCTGTGCCTTCACCCACATGCATTTCTCTTGCTTTTGTGGATGTTGAGGACCATTTTGGTCTTTCTTGTGGCCTCCTCCACTCCACAAATTTGCTGAACACTGGGGATGAATTGGATCTCTGGACTGAACTGGACTCAAATTCCTATCAGCCCCAACCAACCTGGCAAATATTGATGGGAAATCAATATAATGAGTAATGAACAGAAAAGGTTCATCAACCTCCAGAGGGCTAGAGCTTCCCCACCTCTAGTTAGAGGAATGTGTATTTTATTTGAATTTTGCCATTTGACACTCACTGCCTTTTTATGAGTCAAACGATGACACTGTTAACAGCCTGGCTGATTCAGTCACGAAGCCTCTGGGGAGTTTTGTTGGCATCCTTTGAAAACACACATGCTCCATTTATGGCATATCCCGTTGGTCTGGGATTGAAGGGTGCCAAGTTAACAGTGGGGAAAACAGCCCCGGCTTTGGCAACATGTGGCTCTGAACAAAAGATCAAGCTGAACTCTCCATGGCCACAGAGGTTAACATGAGCACTTTCTAACTTTTCCACTGCCATTCACTGCAGACAAAAGAAAAGATTGGCAACTCTCTTCATGATAAGGCACCAGCAGAGTTTGGAAACATTGCTTTTTAGGACTGGAATTGTCATATCTCTCAAGCTTTACTGTGTTGGGAGGAAGATCCTAGAGTTTGTCTTCCAGTCCTAGTTCGCAAAAATGATTTTTGCATATTTTTCAACATTTAAAGGGGGATTGTTGTTGTTTATTTGTTCAGTTGCTTCTGACTCTTCGTGACCTCCCGGACCTGTCCACGCCAGAGCTCCCTGTCACCTGTCTCAAGTCAGTCACTTCAAAGACACCATCCATCCATCTTGCCCTTGGTTGGCCCCTCTTCCTTTTTCCTTCCATTTTCCCCAGCAAAATTGTCTTCTCCAAGCTTTCCTGATTTCTCATGATGTGCCTCCAATATCCTTCCCTCCAGTGAACAGCTGGGCTTTATTTTCTGGAGTATGGACTGGTTGGATCTTCTCGTGGTCCAAGACAGTCTCAGAATTTTCCTCCAACACCACAGTTCAAAAGCATCTCTCTTCCTTTGCTCAGCCTTCCTTATGGTCCAGATCTCACATCCATATGTTACTATAGGGCAGGGGTCCTCAAACTAAGGCCCGGGGGCCGGATGCAGCCCTCCAAAGTCATTTACCCGGCCCTTGCTCAGGATCAACCTAAGTCTGAAATTTATTTATTTGTCGTGTCAGAGCAACCAGTCCATTATATTACATTTCTTTAACATAAAACAAACAGACAAAATACAAAAATTTTGAGTTTGGTAGTTGATTAAATGTCCTTTGACCAGTATCTGGCCACTTGGAGTGCCTCTGGTGTTGCTGCAAGAAGGTCCTCCATTGTGCATGTGGCAGGGCTCAGATTGCATTGCAGCAGGTGGTCTGTGGTTTGCTCTTCTCCACACTCGCATGTCGTGGATTCCACTTTGTAGCCCCATTTCTGAAGGTTGGCTCTGCATCTCGTGGTGCCAGCGCAGTCTGTTCAGTGCCTTCCAAGTCGCCCCATCTTGTGTGTGCCCAGGAGGGAGTCTGAAATGAAAGCACACAACAACAACAACAACAACAACAACAACAATCCTATCTCATCAGCCAAAAGCAGGCCCACACTTCCCATTGAAATACTAATAAGTTTACATTTGTTAAAATTGTTCTTCATTTTAATTATTGTATTGTTTTTAAATGCTTTTTGCACTACAAATAAGATACGTGCAGTGTGCATAGACAATCATTCATATATTTTTTTCAAATTATAATCCGGCCCTCCAACAGTTTGAGGGACTGTGACCTGGCCCTCTGTTTAAAAAGTTTGAGGACCCCTGCTGGAATCATAGAATCAAAGAGTTGGAAGAGACCTCATGGGCCATCCAGTCCAACCCCCTGCCAAGAAGCAGGAATATTGCATTCAAATCACCCCTGACAGATGGCCAGCCAGCCTCTGTTTAAAAGCTTCCAAAGAAGGAGCCTCCACCACACTCCGGGGCAGAGAGTTCCACTGCTGAATGGCTCTCACAGCCAGGAAGTTCTTCCTCATGTTCAGATGGAATCTCCTTTCTTGTAGTTTGAAGCCATTGTTCCTCGTCCTAGTCTCCAAAGAAGCAGAAAACAAGCTTGCTCCCTCCTCCCTGTGGCTTCCTCTCACATATTTATACATGGCTATCATATCTCCTCTCAGCCTTCTCTTCTTCAGGCTAAACATGCCCAGCTCTTTAAGCCGCTCCTCATAGGGCTTGTTCTCCAGACCCTTGATCATTTTAGTCGCCCTCCTCTGGACACATTCCAGCTTCTCAATATCTCTCTTCAATTGATTAAGAGTAGAGACATCACACTGACAACAAAGATTCACATAGTTAAAGCAATGGTATTCCCCGTAGTAACCTACGGATGTGAGAGCTGGACCAAAGGAAGGCTGAGCGAAGGAAGATAGATGCTTTTGAACTGTGGTGTTGGAGGAAAATTCTGAGAGTGCCTTGGACAGCGAGAAGACCCAACCAGTCCATACTTCAAGAAATAAAGCCTGACTGCTGACTTGGAGGGAAGGATATTAGAGGCAAAGATGAAGTACTTTGGCCACATCATGAGAAGACAGGAAAGCTTAGAGAAGACAATGATGCTTGGGGAAATGGAAGGAAAAAGGAAGAGGGGCCGACCAAGGGCAAAATGGATGGATGGTATCCTTGAAGTGACTGGCTTGACTCTGAAGGAGCTGGGGGTGGTGATGGCTGACAGGGAGCTCTGGTGTGGGCTGGTCCATGAGGTCACAAAGAGTTGGAAGCGACTGAATGAATAAACAACCATGGAGAA
The DNA here is from genome assembly GCF_025583915.1 of Anolis sagrei ordinatus. Lineage (NCBI taxonomy): Eukaryota > Metazoa > Chordata > Lepidosauria > Squamata > Anolidae > Anolis > Anolis sagrei. The sequence goes on along the minus strand of NW_026847771.1, from coordinate 9,225,052 downwards.
CTTCATTGCCAGTGTGATGTCTCTACTCTTCACCCTTTGATTAGTCTTTGCTCTCCACCCAATAAGGAGACATCTTCTGATTTCCTGGCTGCAGTCTGCGTCTGCAATCATCTTCGCACCTAGAAATGCAAAGTCTGTCACTGCTTCCATGTTTTCTCCCTCTATTTGCCATTTATCAATCAGTCTGGTTGTCATAATCTTGGTTTTTTGATGTTTAACTGCAACCCACCTTTTGCACTTTCTTCTTTCACCTTGATAAGAAGGCTCCCTAATTCCACCTTGCTTTCGACCATCAAAGTGGTATAATCTGCATTGTTCTGTTGCACACTGGGCTTGTAAAGAATTTCCTTTAGAACAGGACGTGCAACCTTTGCCCAGTGGGAAGCCAGGGGGCCCAAAGAAAGTTCTCAGAGGTTTTCCACCACAAATGATCTTTAGATGGCTTGTGAAGTATAACAAAGTCTTTTATTAATGAACAATCAAACAAACTTCTCTTGTCTTCAGAAAGCTAAAGAATTCAGGCTTTTATGCAACTGGTAGCTTCCTAAACTTGCCCACGAAGGACAGGCAACTGTCTTCAATAACTTCTTCTTTACTTTAAAGGAAAGTCCCCTTTTTAACTTCTCCCAGGCTGACTGTAATCTAACCTTACTGATGTGGGCTCCGCTACCGGGTCGAACTGCGTCTCGAAGCACCGAGTGGACCTACCAGTAAAGGCTTAGATATTCTCCAGCTGGAGTTCTTTGGTCTTTAAACTGTTCACCCTCTGAAATTCCTCAAAGCTTTAGGACTGCTTCCCTGGAAATCTTTGGGTGCTCTTAAGACTGTTCTCCCCCGGAAGGTCTTAAGGGTTGAAGCTTTTGTACAGGGGAAGCTTGCACACGTCCTGTACATTAGCTTTCCTTGCTGAGACTAACTAAAAATGGCTCCCTTCCCTTCCCAATTGCCCTGAGCAAGGGGCGGGACCAAAACTTAATGATGATGGACAGGTGACTTGCCCTATGACTGCAACCAAAGGAAGCCACCCTTCTGCAGAGTCCCTGAAACCTTGGACTGCAAGCAAACATTTAATACAAAGCAAATAAATTTGGAGCTCCTGGTACAGCCATACCAGCACATGCATATCTAAGGTTGTTAATGTTTCTTCCAGCAATTTTAACTCCAGCCTTGGATTCATCAAGCGCTGCACGTCACATGATGTGTTCTGCATACAAGTTGGATAGATAGGGTGAGATATGTGTGGCTAAACAACATCGAGGTGTGGTTCAGATGGCAAAAGTAGGAATAAGCTGAGAACAAAGGGAAGAAGTAGGAGGAGAAACTGGGACTTTTTAATAACAGAAAGGGCCTGAGGCTGTTAGGAATGGTGGGAGTTGAAGTCCAAAACACCTGGAGGGCCAAAGTTTGCCCATGCCTTGTGTAGATGAGCTCTGTCTTGGGATCCAGACAATAACATTCTGTTGTTTGGTTAGAACTGGGCTGTATCTGGCAAGTGAAGTAATAAAGGAGTGTAAACCAGCTCTGTCTCTTTTCAGAGGAGCAAAGACATGTCATCAAAGCCTCAGGGACTCCTTCCAGTCTCCCTCCTGGTCTGTGATAAACTAGCTAAGAAGGGAGGGGAAGGGCTCTCCACCCTGTGGGTCACCATCCCTGCCAATTCTTTCCTCCCTTTTGGGATTGGGTGGAGTTGACTGATGTGCACCATTCGCTCAGTGACGCCATTAAGTAGGAAAGGCGACCCAAAGGGCTGTTCTCTCCACCTTGCTGGGTCTCTATAACTCAGGCATGGGCAAGCTTCGGCCCTCCAGGTGTTTTGGACTTCAACTCCCACAATTCCTAACAGCCATTAGTCCAAAACACCCATACAACCAAAATTTGCCCATGCTTGATGTAAATACATAAAACCAGATCCTGGGATAAAGGGACAGTATGGAAGAGCTCCTATGCCCCATGTACACTGTCATATAATCCAGATTATCACAGCAGATTATCTACTTTGCGTTTGCATTTTTGGTTTGTGTTTTCGGTTTTACTCTGTTGTAATTTGTTGTTTGGGCTTGGCCTCATGTAAGCCACTCCGAGTCCCCATCAGGGAGATGGTGGCGGGGTATAAATAAAGATGATGATGATGATGATGATGATGATTATTATTATTATTATTATCATTTTGAAGTTGGGTGCATTTATATAATTCAAAAGGATGGGAGTGGGAAGTGAAACCTACAGCTTGCAGCCTACTTCCCAACATTTTACAGGTGCAAACATGTAAAGGTAGTCCCCTGACATTAAGTCCAGTCATGTCTGACTCTGGAGGTTGGTGCTCATCTCCATTTCTAAGCCGAAGAGCCAGCGTTGTCCGTAGACACCTCCAAGGTCATGTGGCCAGCATGACTGCATGGAGCGCTGTTACACAGGTTGGGAACCACTGCTATATCCTCTAAATATGTTAGATGCAACCCACGTTATTCATAACCAACATCTGTTGTAGTAGCCAGGACCCTACCCTGAGGAATCTGCAGTGTAACATTTGCCCGAGGTCAAAAAGGAAGGAATAGGAGAAACATAGAAGCAGAAGCAAATGGAATATACATTATTTCAGTTCAGAATAATGTGGGGCAATCCTATTGATAAGGTAAACGTAAATGTTTCCCCTTGACATTAAGTCCAGTCATATCCGACTCTGGGGGTTGGTGCTCATCTCCATTTCTAAGCTAAAGAGCTGGTGTTGTCCGTAGACACCTCCAAGATCATGTGGCCAGCATGACTGCATGGAGCGCTGTTACATGGATACATGAAGCCAAATAACATCATTTGTGGTCAACTTGGCTACATTTATTAATGAGGAAGGACTCGCAACCTTGGAAAGGCTGCAGCAGGTTGCTTTTGGCTTTGAATAGTGGGAAGTACAAGATTCAGCCCTCTCCTCTCCTGTTTGTTTGGAGCACAAAGTACTTTTGTAAGTTGAACTCACTTTGCAGGAACTGAAGCAACCTGAGGGTGAAAGTGGAGCAACAGAGGATTAATCGGGACCATCACTGCCAAACTGATACAGTTGTAATCTCTGTCCAGTGATGGGAAGCCCACAGATATGGGCATGCTTTTGCAAAGGGTCTCACATACCAAAATTATAATACATGCTTAGCATGAATTCCTTTTCTGTCTCTAGTCAGATGTTGTCATCTTGAACAGAAAAAAGGAGCCGAAGACTGGGCTTGGTTGCCGTCCAAGTACACAATGTTTGTTTCTCAGGCCCTGAAACATGTCCCTCATTCCTCAAGGGTTAACTGCGGCTGAGAGGCAGGATATTCTCAGACTGATTTATTTACTTGCCTTCCTTGTTCCATATACACTCACACCATCCATCTAACCATTGGTGTAAGTCTCCCTGTTTCCTAAGCAGAGTTGCATAAATTCTTCTAGTTTTCCAGCTGAGAGACAGATGGAGGAGCCCTGCGGTGACGCACTTTCCCTCTGCGTTACTTGCTTAAAATCTGGAAATATGACTACTTCTATGCCTTCCTAATCCAGCTGCCGTAATGTGAACTACATCATATAGAAATGGGCTGTTAGTAATTACTTAAGTTGAGGATGAGTCATTTGTAACCCCTTCAGATGTTGGATTACACGTCTCATCATCCTTTGCCGTTTACATATTGATGGATATTGCAGTCCCAAAAACATATGGAGGCACACATGTTGAATGTTTGGGGTGGGAAAAACGAGGTCACCTCCCCCCCCCCCAAGATTAAACACTCTCAAAGCTGTGTTGCTGTGAGTTTTTCAGGCTGTGTGGCTATGTTCCGGCAGCATTCTCTCCTAACGTTTCACCTGCATCTGTGGCTGGCATCTTAAGAAGTTCTTTTGGCTATGAAGTATATACTTGTGGAATGTCTAGGATGGGAGAAAGAATCCTTATCTGTTGAAGCAGGTGTGAATGTTGTGATTAGCAAGCTTGAATTAGCATTTGAATAGCCATGAAGTTTGCAAAGTCAATCAGTGACTTTGCTTTTCCCTTTTCTTTGGAAATGCATTTCGGTTTTCTCAATGGAAAGTTGGAAAATTGATGAGGAAGGAAAATACAATGAGCAACAAATGGAGCATTGGTCCCTTCAACCAAAGGAAAACAGGGTTAGTTCTTAGTAAAGGCATGGGCAAACTTCAGCCCTCCAGATGTTTTGAACGTCAGCTGCACAGAGATAGCCTGGCCGGTGTTGCCTGGAGGCATCCTCTGTTTGGGAGGTGTTAACTGGCCCTTGATTGCTTGTTATATAGAATCACAGAATCATACAGTTGGAAGAGACTTCGTGGGACATCAAGTCCAACCACATGCTAAGAAACAAGAAAACTGAATTCAAAGAACTCCCAACAGATGGCCATCCAGCCTCTGCTTAAAAGCCTCCAAAGAAGGAGCTTCTGCCACAGTTCAAGGCAGAGAGTTCCACTGCTGAACAACTCTCTTCTTCCTAATGTTCAGGTGGAATCTCCATTCATGTAGTTTGAAGTCATTGTTCCATTGCGTCCTAGTCTCCAGGGCAGCAGAAAACAAGCCTGCTCCCTCCTCCCTATGACTTCCCCTCACATATTTATACATGGCGCTCATCATGTCTCCTCTCAACCTTCTCTTCTGCAGGCTAAACATACCCATCTCTTTAAGCCACTCCTCATAGGGCTTGCTCTCCAGACCTTTGATCATTTTAGTCACCCTCCTCTGGACATATTCCAGCTTAGAGTCAGCATCTCCCTTAAATTGTGGTGCCCAGAATTGGAGACAGTGTGATTCCAGGTATGATCTGACCAATAGAGAAGTAGCACGACTTCCTTGGACCAGATTTTCCCAGTGATTTCGGCCATGGAAGCCTTTGGAAATACATTTCTCAAAACTTCTAGTATTGCAGAGAGTGAGATGTTGAAATCGTTCACACCCTGAACTCTTTTCTTTGGCATTCCTCTTTCACTTCTCTTTGCGTGGCCTCGATGGCCTTGCCTTCTCCTTTTCTTTGGAAATGCATTTCGGATTTCTTAATGGAAAGTTGAAAATTTGAGGAGGAGCGAAAAGACAATGAGCAATAAATGGAGCATTGGTCCCTTCAGCCAAAGGAAAACAGGTTCAGTTCTTCACTCAGCCTTGATGTTGGTCTAGATTGAGACAAATGCCATCAAATATCAGACTTTGTAGATCTGAATTTTCCAGTTTGAGATAAACGAAGTGAGGAGAAGAGTCACAGATCCCAACTTTCCCTAAATTTGATGCCATTTGGGTCCAGACTGGGATGAGGTTAGTGCAGGCATGGGCAAACTTCAGCCCTCCAGATGTTTTGAACTTCAACTCCCACAATTCCTATCAGCTAGGCTGTTAGGAATTGTGGGAGTTGAAGTTCAAAACACCTGAAGGGCCAAAGTTTGCCCATGCCTGGCGTAGAAGCATTCCTTATAGATGCTCTTTTTGCCACCTGGTTGGAAATTTAAAAAGCACTCTGCATATGCTCAGAGGCACTTTTATTATTGATCTTCTCTACTTCTTGGATAGGCATTGAATCCATGGTTACAGTGTAGAAGCATCCCTTGTAGATGCCCCTTTTGCCACCTGGTTGGAAATAAAAAAAGCACTCTGTATATGCTCAGAGGCACTTTCAGTATCAATCTTCTTGCATTGAATGTAGAAGCATCTCTTGTAGATGCCCCTTTTGCCACCTGGATGGAATTAGAAAGCACTCTGTATATGCTCAGAGGCACTTTTACTATCGATCTTCTCTTTTTCTGGGCCAGGCATTGAATCTGTGGTTACAATGTAGAAGCATCTCTTGTAGATGCCCTTTTTGCCACCTGGATGGAACAGATAACACTCTGTATATGCTCAGAGGCACTTTTAGTATTGCTCTTCTCTACTTCTGGGCTAGACACTGAAACCATGGTTACAATGTAGAAGCAACCCTTGTAGATGCCCTTTGTGCCCATTGGATGGAACAGAAAACACTCTGTATATGCTCAGAGGCACTTTTAATATCGATTTTCTCTATTTCTGGGCCAGGCATTGAATCTATGGTTACAGTGTAGAAGCAGCCCTTGTAGATGCCCTTTTTGCCACCTGAATGCATGGTTACAGTGTAGATCAGGGATGAGCAAACTTTGCCCCTCCAGGTGTTTGGGACTCCAACTCCCACAATTCCTAACAGCCAAAACACCTGAAGGGCAGAAGTTTGCCCATGCCTGGTATAGAAGCATCCCTTGTAGATGCCCCTTTTGCCACCTGGTTGGAACAGAAAACACTCTGTATATGCTCAGAGGCACTAATTTTCTCTACTTCTGGGCAGGCATTGAATCCTGGAGGGCTGAAGCTTGCCCATGCCTGGGTTAGTGGCATCCATATCATGAAGGTGGCAAAACTATTCTGAAGTTTAGTCCAACTTTTAAAGGAGTTGTCCAAAGGTCTGAACCTGTTTTGAAGCTGAGAATCCGTACTTTGGACAGTTCTTTTAAGGTTGGAGTAAAACATGATAGCCAACCTCTTGGAGATAAGAAGTATCCTCTCTTTTAACGACTTCTATCATTCTCTGTTAATCTCAGAGGAATGGTGGAAAGAAACGGATAGCATTGGGGGAAAATCCCAAGGAAAATGAAGGAGAGAGGGAAGGATATGTATTCTCACACACAAGCACCTTTCTCCCAGTGTAGGGACTCAACGCAACTACAAATAAATATAAAAACAATAAAGATTCAAACAATCTAAATCAGTGTTTCTCAACCTCGGGAGGTCACAAGAGGGTTTCAGAGGGGTCACCAAAGACCATCAGAATACATATATTTCTTAGGAACTCCTCTGGCAGAGAAGGCTGAAGATCTCTCCGCCTGTCCTTTTCTTCCTTTTTGGAAACAGAAGGTGAATCCTCCCACCAAAAGCCCTCCTCCACTGTGATTGGCTGGCCTCTCAGCAAGGGAAGGGCTGTTTCTGAGACTCCAAGTGGGGAGGGGAGAGCAGGCGTGCTTGGCACATGGCAGCATGGTGCACATGCACGGGCAAGGGAGAGTGTGCAAGGCTGGACATCAGCCCAGCAACCACAACCCCCAAATGTCAAGGTCTATTTCCCACAAACTCCATCAGTGTTCACATTTGGGCACATGCCAGCATGGTGCACATGCATGAGCAAGGGAGAGTGCGCAAGGTTAGAGGGAGGCTCATGCCAGTGAGGTTTTTGTGTGGAAAATTTGGTTCAATTCTATTGTTGGTGGGGTTCAGAATGTCCTTTGATTGTAGGTGAACTATAAAGCCCAGCAACCACAACCCCCAAATGTCAAGGTCTGTTTTCCCCAAACTCCCATCAGTATTCACATTTGGGCATATCGAGTATCTGTGCCAAGTTTGGTTAAGATCCATCATTGTTTGAGTCCACAGTGCTCTCTGGATATAGGTGAACTACAACTCCCAAACTCAAGGTCAAACCCTTCCTGTATTTTTTGTTGGTCGTGGGAGTTCTGTGTACCAAGTGTGGTTCAGTTCCATCATTGGTGGAGTTCAGAATGCTCTTTGATTGTAGGTGAACTATACATCCCAGCAACTACAACTCCCAAATGACAAAATCAACCCCCCCATCCCCACCAGTATTCAAATTTGGACATATCAGGCATCTGTACCAAATTTGGTCTAGTGAATGAAAATGCATCCTGCATATCAAATATTTACATGATGATTCATAACAGTTGAAAAATTGCAGTTATGAAGTAGTAACAAAAATAATTTTATGAGGAAATGAGGAACTGTATTAAGGGGCTGCGGCATTAAGAAGGTTGAGAAACACTGATCTAAATGCATTAAAATAGCAAAAATAAATAACAAATTTTGGGTCACTTTTAAACACTAAAATATTAAAATGCCACCTCAAAACCCCAGTCATACTATTATTTCAAAACGAAGAACCAATCACCAAAGAAATGCACTCAAAGCCCACATTCTGAGCCTTGGAGATTGTTTTCAGTTGTAGAACTGAGCAGACCTCACAAAAGAATCTATTTTTGGTCAAACCAATCGTCCTTCATTTCAACAGCTTTATTGGAGCAGCGGGAATGGGATGGCAGTGGAGGAATGTTGTCATTTTCTTGTTGCTGTTGTTTCTTATAAAAGAGAATCGAGCTCTTGCCAAGTAAACGCAAATCATCTGGAGATCTGCCACTAAAATGGTGATCCACCCAATGCCGTTGGTTCCCTAAAGTGGACGAAGATGATGTGGTTCTCCGCATGTTGTTGGACTGCAATGCCTTGCAGCTGTGTCAACTTACTGATAAAATTCAGACGAGAATACAGGAATATTTGTTTGGATGCCTATCGTGCTCTCTGAAAGAAATGAATCCAAGCAAATATATGCACCTTCAAGTTGACTGTTGACATGGCATCCCACACATCAGTGGTTCTCAACCTTCCTAATTCCGCGACCCCTTAACACAGTTCCTCATGTTGTGTTGACGCCCATATAGGACCATCACTTCAGTGCTGGTGGTCTTTGCTTCTTCCAGCACGCTGACATTTGTCCGTCTGTCTTCCCAAGAGATTTGCAGGATTTTTCGGAGGCAACGCTGATGGAATCATTCTAGGAGTTGCATGTGACATCTGTAGATAGTCCATGTTTCGCAGGCATATAGCGGTTGGGAGGACAATAGCTTTATAAACAAGCACCTTGGTATCCCTATGGATGTCCCGGTCCTCAAACACTCTGCTTCATTCGGAAAAATGCTGCACTCAGAGCTCAGGCGGTGTTGTATTTCAGTGTCAATGTTGACTTTGGTGGAGAAGTGGCTGCCAAGGTAGCGGAAATGGTCAACATTTTCTAATGTTACACCATTAAGCTGTATTTCTGGCATTGGAGCGGGATTGGCTGGTGACTGCTGGAAGAGCACTTTGGTTTTCTCGATGTTCAATGACAGGCCGAGCTTCTCATATGCTTCTGCAAAGGTGTTTAGAGTGGCTTGTAGGTCTTCTTCTGAATGTGCACAGATGACATTGTCATCAGCATATTGGAGTTCTATAACAGATGTTGTTGTGACCTTGGTTTTGGCTTTCAGTCTGCTGAGGTTAAATAACTTGCCATCTGTCCGATAGATGACTTCCACTCCGGTGGGAAGCTTCCCACCAACAAGATGAAGTATCACAGCGATGAAGATGGAAAATAAGGTTGGGACAATAACACATCCCTGTTTGACACCTGATTCCACCTTAAATGGGTCACTTTGGGAGCCATTGCTGTCCAAGACTGTTGCCATCATGGAGGAGCTGCAGCATGTTCACATATTTGTCAGGGCACCTGATTTTTTGGAGAATGGTCCAGAGAGCGCTGCAATTCACTGTGTTGAATGCCTTTGCAAGGTCAATGAATGCCATGTACAGAGGTTGATTTTGTTCCCTGCATTTTTCTTGGAGCTGTCGTGCAGTGAAGATCATGTCCACTGTTCCTCTGGAGGGGCGGAAGCCGTTCTGGGATTCTGGGAGGGTGTCTTCTGAGAGGGGTAGAAGGCGGTTTGCAAGGATTCTTGCGAGGATTTTCCCAGCAGAGGTTAGGAGGGAGATACCTCAATAGTTTCCGCAGTCTGTTCTTTCTCTTTTTTTGAAGAGAGCGATGATGGTGACATCCTTGAAATCTGCTGGGATTTTCTCGGTCACCCACACTTTTTCTATGAGCCGGTGGAGTTGTTGTGTCAGCTCAGGTCCTCCCTCTTTAAAGATTTCAGCAGGGATCCCATCAGGTCCACTGGCTTTGTTATTTTTTCGTTGGCTGATGGCATTGCTGACTTCTTCCAAACTAGGCAGCACTGCAAACTCATCCCTGGTTTGTTGTTGTGGGATTTGTGAGAGAACCTCTTCAGCCACATTGGAGCTGCAGTTCAGGAGGCTTTGGTAGTGTTCTTTCCAACATAGTGCAATTGATTTTTGGTCCTTCAGAATCCTCAAACACTCTGTGTTTCATTTGGAAGATTGCTGCACTCACAGAGCTCAGGCGGTGTTGTATTTCAATGTAGTTCACCAAACCACAACTCCCAAGATTCCATAGCATTGAGAGAAGACAGTTAAATTGGTGTTGAACTGCATTAATTCTACAGCGTAGATGCACCATTTGTCACAAGTCATTGCTGTTGAGTTAAAGGTTCTGAGATTGTTTTGGATTAAGGTTTGTAGGAGATTGTATGGACTGTTTTGGGGAAACTTCAAAGCCTCTGGTAGCTGGAAACACTTTTTTGGTCTGCCTTGATCCCCACATAGCATCTTCGGAGTGCTCTATGCTAGAGAGTTACAAAAAAACTGTCATTAAATGGGTGAGGCTGGTGTGGTTTTCTGCCACTCTTGGCAATGAATGATGGAGAGGCAAGTTGAAGCATCATCCGATGCCCAGATCAGAACGTCATTGCTCCTTCTTTTGGTGCATAAGAGAAGCTGAAAAATAGAGAGGAAAAGGAGCCACAGATTAAGAGTTTGCCAACTTTGAAACCAGCCCTTGCTTCTGTGTAATTTTTGTGTGTGCCAGGAGCAACTTGAGACACTGCAAGTCGCTTCCGGTGTGAGATATTTGGCTGTCTGCAAGGACATTGCCCAGGGGACAGCCGGATGTATTACCATCCTGTGGGAGGCTTCCCTCATGTCTCTGCATGGGAAGCTAGAGCTGACAGACAGGAGCTCACCCCGACTCGCAGATTCGAACCGCTAACCTTCGGATCAGCAATTCAGCCAGCACAAGGGTTTAACCGCGACTCATTTTTTCCTGTGTAATGAAACAATAGTATTGGCATCAAGTGGGAGTGGAACAATTGAAGATGTAATCGAGAGACACTTGTATCGGAGCCAAACATTACAACTGGACTGAGTTGTACAAGGCTCCAATGATTATAACCTGTCTTTTGAATTATACCTGGAAACAGACAGCAAGAAAATCCTTGAGCCCTTTCATGTTACGTAAGTGATATCAGGATAAACTAGGAGCAAGTCTGGGATTTTTTAGTTTAGTGGGTACTAGAGTTCTTCTCACTTATGGTGATGGCTTTCTGAGGCTGAGAGTGTGTGACTTGCCCAAGCTCACTCAGTAGGTTTTCATGGATGAGTGGGGATCCCATTGCACTGAGCTACAGCAATTCAGGTGATGTTAACTTGTATTAATTGTATGGTGTAGATCAGGCATGGGCAAACTTGCCCCCTCCAGGTGTTTTGGACTTCAACTCCCACAATTCCTAACAGCCTACCAGTTGCTAGGAATTATGGGAGTTGAAATTCAAAACACCTGGAGGGCCCAAGTTTGTCCATGCCTGGTATAGATTATATGTGTCCAACTCTAGCCTTGCGGGCCAAATCCAGCCCACCATGTCTTTTTATGTGGCCCTCCAGATGCTGAACTACAGCTCCTCTATTTTTCACCATTAGAGATCATTACTAGAGCTGATGGGAGTTGTGATTTCAGCAATCATCTGGGAGGCTGCAGTTTTTTCCATTTAGTCATGGGTTTGAATTTAGACACAAGGCTTGTGGATAGGATGCTTGATGTTAAAACGTCCTTTAATCTTTCTCCAATCCTCAAGTGCTGTTGGGTTGCAATTCCCATTATCCCCAGCTCGCATGGTGGATAATCAAAAGGGATGGGAGTTGTCATTCAGTAACATCTGGGGACCCAAACTGGGTAAAAACTAAAGAGCAACAACCACAAAGTTAAAAATATATATAGTTGGTCACCTGTATGCATGACTTCTCAATCCATGGATTCAATGACCCTTTGAAGGCAACCATATGGCTAACCATAGAATCATAGAGTTGGAAGAGACCTCGTTAGCCATCCAGTCCAACCCCCTTCTGCCAAGAAGCAGGAAAATTGCATTCAAAGCACCCCTGACAGATCGCCATCCAGCCTTTGTTTAAAAGCCTCCAAAGAAGGAGCCTCCACCACACTCTGGGGCAGAGAGTTCCACTACTGAACAGCTCTCACAGTCAGGAAGTTCAAGTGGAATTTCCTTTCCTGTCTTCTTTCAGCCTTCTCTTTTGAAGGCTAAATATGCCCAGCTCTTTAAGCCACTCCTCATAGGGCTTGTTCTCCAGACCCTTGATCATTTGTGTCGCCCTCCTCTGGACACATTCCAGCTTGTGAACATCTCCCTTCAATTTTGGTGCCCATAATTGGACACAGTGTGCTTCCAGGTGTGATCTGGCCAAGGCAGAATAGAGGGGGAGCATGACTTCGCTGGATCTAGGCACTAGACTTCAATTGATGCAGTCCAAAATCCCATTGGCTTTTTTTTTTTTGCTGCTGCATCACATCGTTGGCTCATGTTCACCTTCCTGTCCATGAGGACCCCAAGATCTTTCTCACACACATTGCTGTCGAGCCAGGCATCGTCTCCCATTGTGTATCTTTGCATTTCATTTTTTCTGCCTAAGTGGAGTATCTTGCATTTGTCCCCATTGAATTTCATTTTGATGTGGTCCTCAATGAAAAAGGGTTTGATACCCCAGCATAAGTGCACCCTAACATTCAGTTTTTTCCTCTTCAATACCATCCTAAGTCTCCTCTCTTTCCTCCCGTTAGCTGTCTACTTCCTAGAGAGCCCCTCAAACCTGACGTCCTCCTTGGGCAAGGATGTGAAGTTCTCCTGTTCGGTCCATGCTCTCGGAGAGCCACCGGAGCTGAGCTGGTTGAGGGATGGCACGGCACTGGAGTTTGCAGACAGCAACCAGGTGCAGGTGCCTTTGGATGACGAAGAATGGATGGCCACCAGCGAGTTGAGGTAAGTGACGTGCAACATTCAAATAAATGGCTTAGTGCATGGGCACGTTGCCATGCTCTTGAGGCTAATTGGCTTGTTTGGAGAGGGGAGAGAATTGTAAATTGGGTCTGTGACTGGCTTGGAAAAGGATGATCTGATTTTTCCAGCAGATGACAAAATAGAGAAGCATATCTGCCATTGTGTTGTCGAAGGCTTTCATGGCTAGAGTCACTGGGTTGCTGGCTGTTTTCCATGTTCCAGAAGCCTTTGTTGGGCACGTGGGCTTATCAACAAAAGACCTTCCTCATAAAAGTACAGCAGAGTAACTTATTAGCAGCAGTGCGACCCAGCACAAGTAGCCCAAAGTGATAAAAAGAGCAAAAACACACAGACCAATGTTATCTCTGCCATAGGAGGCTTTTCTTTGTAGTAAAATACTATAGTCGCACTATTTACAATAACAAGGTTTCCATAACACAAATAAAGTCCTTTATACTTCCTAACTACTGCGCCAGCTGCGCCCATACCTTGGGAAGCTTTACTTGGCCACGCTCTGGTTACATCCTGTATAGACTACTGCCATGCACTCTACATGGGATTGCCTTTGAAGACTGTTTGGAATCTCCAAATGGTCCAACGGTTGGCAGCTAGGTTGCTAACAGGTGCGGCACTCAGGGAGCACACAACTCTTCTGTTGCACCAACTCCACTAGCTGCCAGTTTGCTACTGGGCACAATTCAAAGTGCTGGCTTTAGCTTATAAAGCCCTAAATAGTTCTGGCCCAGCTTACCTGTCCAAACGTATTTCCCCTTATGAACCATCTAGGTCTCTTAAGATCATCTGGAGAGGCCCTGCTCTCGGCTGGCGGGGACGAGGGACAAGACCTTCTCAGTGGTGGCCCCTTGGCTAAGGAACGCCCTTCCTAGGGATATCAGATTGGCCCCCTCCCTCCTAATGTTTTGCAAAAAAGTTAAAACCTGGCTTTTTGTGCAAGCATTTACAGATGCAGTGTAACAGACAAAGTTAGACCAACGGAATAGCTGGACAATGTGATTGGATAATGATTTTAGTAATGAGACGCTGAGGATCCATGTTTTTATTGGTTTTTTATTGATTGTGTGGTTTTTATATTTATGCTAATTGTTTCTGGGATTGTATTGTCGAAGGCTTTCATGGCCAAAATCACTGGGTTGTTGTACTTTTTTCGGGCTATATTTCCATGGTCTAGAGGCATTCTCTCCTGACGTTTTGCCTGCATTTATGGCAAGCATCCTCAGAGGTAGTGAGGTTGCTGAGGTACTGAGGATGCTTGCCATAGATGCAGGCGAAACGTCAGGAGAGAATGCCTCTAGACCATGGCCATATAACCCGAAAAAACTTACCACAACCCACTGTTTCTGGGATTAGTAGTTTAGAGACAGGGACTGGATCTTCACTGCCATATAAAATCCAGATTATCTGGTTTGAGCTGAATTATATAACAGGGTAGACTCATATAATCCAGGTCAAATCTGATAATCTGCTTTATCTGATTTGATAATATGGATTATGTGGCATCCTGAATCGCCTGCTTCCTTCATCCATTCCACACCTTTCTGAATTGAAAAGGCAATGGAAGAGGGAAAGCAGAAAGGCATTGCTGAGCACATCCTGCCAGTTCTTCTCTTGCATGGAGTTGAGCAACTGGAAATAATATTTCCCCATGAGTCACACATGCACACTCATGCATCGCGCATGCAGACTCTCAAAGCCAGCTCACCCTCATCTTCAGGAGGAAAACGGTTCCCTGTTCATGTGAAGCCAGCTCAAGTTCATGGCCCCATTTGAGCATCCGACATCAAACATGATTTCGAGATTTTCCGTGGCATATAGTTTCCACTTGTTTCATAAGTGACTTCATCTCATTGTTGTACATATTTGCAGGCAGATGGTGCAAGAGACGAAAATGTGCCGTGTTTGAAAGGGTCGGGAATAGGTCACTTTGCACATCCCAAAATACTTTGGGACTACAACTCCCATCAGTCCCAAATAGCTCAGACCTGTTTGGACAGTTGTAGTTTGAGACATCTGGAGAACATCTTGTTGCTCACCCATGTTTGAAGCTTGCATTGATGCTGCAAGAGAGGAAAATGTGCCACGTTCGAAAGGGTCAGGGATAGGTCACTTGGCACACCCCAAAATGCTTTGGGACTACAACTCCCATCAGTTGTAGTCCCAAATAGCTCAGACCTGATTAGACAGTTGTAGTTTGAGACATCTGGAGAACATCTTGTTGCTAACCCATGTTTGAAGCTTGCATTGATGCTGCAAGAGAGGAAAATGTGCCACGTTCGAAAGGGTCAGGGATAGATCACTTGGTACACCCCAAAATGCTTTGGGACTACAACTCCCATCAGTTCCAAAGAGCTCAGACTTGATTAGACAGTTGTAGTTTGAAACATCTGGAGAACAACTTGTTGTCCGCTCCTGTTTGAAGGTGCATCCATATTGTCCATTTAATGCAGTTTGATGCCACTTTAACTTCCCTGGCTTAGTGCTATGGAATCCTGGGATCTGTAGTTTGATGAGGCTAAAGACCTTGCAAAACTACAGCTCCCAATATTCCATACTATTGAGCCATGTTAGTTCAAGTGATGTCAAACTGCATTCATTCTACACTGTAGATGAGGCATGGGCAAACTTTGGCCCTCCAAGTGTTTGGGACTCCAACTCCCACAAGCCTGCTTAAGCGGCTGAGGGGGAAAAGGAAGGGGCCTGAGGCTGTTAGGAATTGTGGGAGTTGGAGTCCCAAACACCTGGAGGGCCCAAGTTTGCCCATACCTGATGGAGATGCATCCTTGGACTATAAAGTTTTTTGACCAAAGTTTTGGGAAACTTTTTCAGCATCTATTGGAAACTGAATGGTTATCTTTTCGTTCCCACACACTATATGTGTGTGTGTGTGTGTGTTGTGATTTGCAAACTTTGTTTAATTAACTTCAGGAGTTCCTTTCAATCCTCAGAAAAAATAGCAGTTTGGTTACTTTTCTCCCTTAACAAAAAAGAAAAGGAATGCTTGTACATTCATCTTCGCTTTGACAAACAGCAAGAGCAACAACAATGAGCAGCTGAAACAAACAAGATGGGTTTCCAGAATTCTTGTAAAACAAACAAGATAAACCCTTAGCAGATTACACACTTTTGTTTGGTCTGCTACTTGGGACATAAAGGAGACGCAGTAGCAGCTGGCCTTCAAATACAGACAAGACGGAAAAGAAGAAATCATCTCGACCCACAAACAGAAATTACTTTGAGTTGCTGTGAGTTTTCCGGGCTGTGTGGCCATGTTCCAGAAGCATTTTCTCCTTACATTTCACCTGCATCTATGGCAGGCAACCTCAGAGGTTGTGAGGTCCCAAAGGAGACTCATCAGAGAATGCAAACTGTTTAAGGTGATTGTGTTGATGTGAGTACTGTGTGTCTTTGGGCGAGTAAGTTTAAAGATGCTGAGGTGGGAACATCTGACTTGCATGACAAACAAAGAGTTGGACGTCCTGTGACAGCAACCACCGAGTTTCAAAAGCAAAAGGCTGACAGATTGACAGAGACTGGATCTCATCACCAGCATCCTCCATAAAGTTCGGATTTAGCACCGTATGACTTCCATCTGTTCCCAATAAAGAAAGAAGATCTGCAGGGACATCATTATGCTTCTGATGAAGACATTGAGAGAACTGTGAGAAGCTGGTTGCAAAAACAGTGTCAACTTCTTCCGTGACGGCTTGTTTATCGTTGGCGGAAATGTATCCGATGAAAACGTATTCATCGTTGGCGGAAATGTATCCGATGAAAACTTGTTCATCGTTGGCGGAAATGTATCCGATAAAAACTTGTTCATCGGTGGCGGAAATGTATCAGATGAAAACTTATTCATCAGTGGCAGAAATGTATCTGATGAAAACTTGTTCATCGTTGGCGGAAATGTATCCGATGAAAACTTGTTCATCGTTGGCGGAAATGTATCCGATGAAAACTTGTTCATCGTTGGCGGAAGTGTATCCGATGAAAACTTGTTCATTGTTGGCGGAAATGTATCCGATAAAAACTTGTTCATCGTTGGCGGAAATGTATCTGATGAAAACTTGTTCATCGGTGGCAGAAATGTATCCGATAAAAACTTGTTCATCGGTGGCGGAAATGTATCCGATGAAAACTTGTTCATCGTTGGTGGAAATGTATCCGATGAAAACTCGTTCATCGTTGGCGGAAATGTATCCGATGAAAACTTGTTCATCGTTGGCGGAAATGTATCCGATGAAAACTTGTTCATCATTGGCAGAAATGTATCCAATTGTCTGGTGATTATATGGAAAAGTGAATAATGGTAGTTAAAGAGCACATTTAAGGATTATTTCTGCATTTGATTTATTAAAAAATCCCCATCCAAACCCAAGTAACGAAGGTGGAGGCATTACTTTTAATTCAACCCTCGTATTGTGTCAGATATGGATGTATTAAGCCATAGATATGAGTGTTATACTGTACTGCTAATAATAATAATAATAATCAGGAATTTCCATGTTTTTAAAATAAGTTATTTTTTGTTATGGAGTCTTTCTATCTCGGAGGCCTCCGTCCTTTGGGTGAAAGAGGCCTCCAAGATAGAAACAAATAATAAGACTATACACTAAAAACATTAAGATTCCTGTTCCGTTAGAATGAACAATGACACACATACACACGTATTTTACCCACCGAAACATTCAGATGCAACAAAGAATGGTTGCTAAACAAACGCAGCTCCGTAAATTCCTTTTTAGGAGAAAGCCCTGGAAAAGCAATTAGTCTTTGGGGCTTTATTTATCTCTAGTTGCTAAGAGCTGGTGGTAGATCGCTCCTCTGTTAAGGTTTGGGGCTTTTTATGCCCTAACCTGAGAGGAAATAAGATTCGATTGGGCTTCATTTTTGGACATGTAAATGTAGGATTCAGACGTTACTCCTTTGCCACCATCAGCTATATGGCAGGGTTCAGAAAAGTTACTTTTGGGGACCGTTGCTCTCAGAATCTTAGCTGATATAGCCTTAGCCAATGTTGGCATGAGGATGGAAGGAGAAATCTCACTCCTTCCCACAAAGCCCCCTTCTACACTAACATGTAATCCAGATTATCAAATATATATATATATATATATATATATATATATATATATATATATATATAGTTGTATCAGGAGCGACTTGAGAAACTGCAAGTCGCTTCTGGTGTGAGAGAATTGGCCGTCTGCAAGGATGTTGCCCAGGGGACGTCCAGATGTTTTTTATGTTTTACCATCCTTGTGGGAGGCTTCTCTCATGCCCCTGCATGAGGAGTTGGAGCTGACAGAGAGAGCTCATCTGTGCTCTCCTCAGATTCGAATCTACGACCTGTTAGTCTTCTGTCCTGCCGAATCTATGACCTGTTAGTCTTCCGTCCCACTGCGTCACTGGGGGCTCCATCAAAAAAGATAATACACATTATCTGCTTTGAACTGGGTTATATGACAGTGTAGACCAGGCATGGGCAAACTACGGCCCTCCAGGTGTTTTGGACTACAATTCCCACAATTACTAACAGCCTCAGCTTAAGCGGATGAGAGGAAAAAGGAAAGAGCCGGAGGCTGTTAGGAACTGTGGGAGTTGAAGTCCAAATACCTGGAGGGCCCAACTTGGCCCATGCCTGGTCCACACTGTCATACAGCCCTTTACTGGTCTAATTTTAGAGTTTTTAAAATACTGGTAGCCAGATTTTGTTGATTTTCATGGTTTCCTCCTTTCTGCTGAAATTGTCCACATGCTTGTGGATTTCAATGGCTTCTCTGTGTATCCTGACATGGTGGTTGTGAGAGTGGTCCAGCATTTCTGTGTTCTCAAATAATATTCTGTGTCCAGGTTGGTTTATCAGGTGCTCTGCTATGGATGACTTCTCTGGTTGAAGTAGTCTGCAGGGCCTTTCATGTCCCTTGATTCATGTTTGGCCAATGCTGCATTTGATGGTGTAACGAAGATGCCACCAATTTCTAAAGATTTTGTAAAGGAACTACCACTTTGTAAGGGCTTATTAAATTGATAGCGTAGCTAATAACTAGTAATATTGGATTGGTCTTTCTTCAAGGTGTAGCGTGACTTAACTTGAAAAGGATTTGTAACAGAGACCGGGCTTTATAAGAAATTGTAACAAGTTTATTGAAATGTAGCAGAATCTTGATGGTTTCAATGTTTCTTGACTCTTAGAGGTACATATCTTCAGAGGTTACATTTATAACATTCCTTAAAACAACTCTGGAAAGGACTCTTCCTTCTACTAAAGAGGTTTCAAACTTATTTTTCTTCAAACTGTGTTTTTTTCCTTAATAGATTACTTCAGATACAAGCTTATTCTTTCTTTGTGATATTTCTGCTGCAATAAAGATTCTCACTGGGTTTCTCTCACCCTTTCTACTCATACATTAACTACTAATATAAATAAGTCATCTCGACTTATCTAAACTACCTAGGCTAAAAGCCAAAACCTTCCTGATTCTCACTACAGTAGAATCAGCCTTTCCCTATAGTTTTTAAACTACAGACTACCTTCCTGGTTCTCACTACTACAGAACCAACCACTCCTGCAGTTCACAGACTACAGACTGACTGTTTTAAAATGGCTGCCTTGCCAAGTGGCAGTTGGCCCTGCCCCTATTTCCATGGTAACTCAGCTCAAAGTGAGCTGAGCTGGCTACCATCCCCCCATTTATGCTACTCTAAATACTTACCTCTCTAAACACCTATCTATAACTATACATAACTGTAGATTTAAATTCACACTTCACCACAGGTGGTCCCTCTGTAGACTTGTCCACAGCTGCAGGATACATGGTAGAGTCCTGCAGAGGTGAGAGGAACCCTCTTGTCCTTTGCTGAATGTAGCATTTGTTGGATTTTCTTAGTGGGTCTGAAGATAGCTTGTAGGTTGTGTTTCCTCATTAGCTTCCCTATGCGGTCAGTGGTTCCCTTGATGTATGGCAAGAACACTTTCCCTCTGGGTGGATCTTTGCCTTTGCTCTCATGGCTTGTTCTTTGTGAACACTTTATTCTCTTCTTCTGTTCCACAGCATCCCATCAGTACAACTTTCCGACATGGGAAACTACCAGTGTGTGACCTGGGTCAACGGATCTGAAATCTACTCAGATGAAGCTTACCTGCTATTAGAAGGTAAACAACTTTGTCTCTCTTTTATCTTAAAGGTAAAGGTTTCCCCTCACATTAAATCTAGTTGTGCCCGACTGGAATTTGGTGCTCATCTCCATTTCTAAGCCGAAGAGGCAGCGTTGTCCGTAGACGCCTCCAAGGTCATGTGGCTGGCATGACTGCACGGAGCGTGATTACCTTCCTGCAGAAGCAGTACCTAATAATCTACTCACGTTTGCTTGTTTTCAAAATACTAGGTTGGCAAAAGCTGGGGCTAACAGTGGGAGCTCACCCCACTCCCTGGATTCGAACTGCCGATCTTTCGGTCAACAAGTTCAGCAGCTCAGCGGTTTAGCCTGCTGTGCCACCAAGAGCTCCTCTTTTATCTTAGAATATCAAAAAAGTGGTATCATTTGGTACTCGTGATCAGATACTAACACATCTAGTTTCCCGATTCCAGTTCGGATTGGATGCCGATTGTGTTCGTGTGCTCACTCTGTGTCTTTTTTGGCTCAGGTCTCCCCATTTTCACGGATGAGCCCCAAGACCTTGAGGTCACCGCCGATACTCCCTTCAACCTCAGCTGCCAGGCGCAAGGGCCTCCCGATCCGGTAATGGTGATCTGGCTTCAAGACAGCATCCCGATCAACTCCTTGGCCGACCCGTTGGCCCAGACCCCTTCCATATTAGTGTTGAAAGGTGAGTCACTTGAGAATCCTATCTTTGGATAGCAAGTCCAACCCACTCAGTATCTTCCAGTAAACCCATCCCTGGCAGGTAGCTGTTGAGACTCTTTTTGAAGATCTAATACGGAGAAGAACACCGTAGTTGGTCCCATTGCCAATTTGCTCTTACCATCTTAAAGTCCCTTCTGAGGTTCAATCAAAATCTACCCTCCTGTTATTTATTTATCGTGTTAGGAACGAGTTGAGAATACAGTTGCAGTGTATAGAAAAACTACAAACAAAATTTAAAAACTTGACATTATACTTAATGTTCATTGACCAGACGCTGGCCACTTGGGAGTGTTGCAATAAGAAGGTCCTCCATTGTGCATGTGGCAGGGCTCAGGTTGCATTATACTCGGTGGTCTATGGTTTGCTTATCTCAGCGCTCGCTTGTCATGGACTCCACTTTGTAGACCCATTTCTTAAGGTTGGCTCTGCATCTCGTGGTGCCAGAGCTCCTTCCAAGTCCCCCAGCCTTTTGTGTCTCTCATCCAGTTTCAGCCACCGATTGAGGTTCTGGGGTTTAGCCTGCCACTTTTGGACTCTTGCTTGCTGAGGTGTTTGTGCAAGTATCTCTGTAGATATTAGGAAGCTGTTTCTTGATTCAAGTCATTGACATGCTGGCTGATATCTGAACAGAGGATGGGCCAGAGATGTTAATGCTTTGATCCTTTCATTGCTGGCTGCTACTTCCCTACGGATGAAAGGTGGTGCAATACTGGCTAAACCGTATAACTTCTCCAAGGGTGTCGGGCATAGACAACTTGTGATAATGCAACATGTCTCATTAAGATCAGCATTCATTGTTTTAACGTGGTGAGATGTATTCCAGCAGAATATCAAAACTCAAGGGCAAATGTCTTCACTGTGTCTGGTTGTGATCCCCAAGTTTCTCAAGTTGTTTCTGACACGATTTTAAAAAATTGTATGTAGGACCTTTCTGTTTGCTGGATCTATGTTCCTTTGGCCACTTGATCTCTTTTCTTTTGGACTCTAAACATGTATTTCGTAAATATTTTAGTGAGCTTTTGAGTTAGGCAATGCTAGAAATTTGGCTGACTAAAAGAAAGTTTCATTTGAGAAGTCAGAACTCCTATTCAGGGGGGCAATGACCTCATTTTCTCCCCTCTCCTGTAGCTACACCCATGCGAACTGCGGGTGGATTGAGCCATATATGACTTGTGTGTATGTAAGCAAGAAAATCCTTCCAGAAGAGAACACATCTGGTGTTTGGGATGGGTCTCTTTATATCATCTGATTCCTTTCCTGCCTTGTCTGGGTCTGAAGGTTCTAGTATTACAAGAGGCGTTCATTAAAGATTTCCCCTGACCCACTTCCTGTGGACTGAAAGCAATGAAACTTGGCCCAGTTCTGAGTCCTTCTCTCCATCAGTGCCACCTTGGGACACACACTTCTCCCATCTTTTGAAGCAACTGTAAACACTTCGTTTGTATAAGTTGACAGGTTGCTCCAAAAGCCATGCTGTGATTTAGGAAATCAGAGTCTCATTCTCTGAAAAGCGCTTGCCCTTCAAAAATAACTCCCTTGTTAGAAAGAAGTGGAAGTCCGATGATGCAAGGTCGGGTGAATAAAAGGGATGCGGTAGAATTTCAAAGCCACGGGCGCATGTTTCCATTTGGACAACATGTGAGTTGTGAACTGGTGCATTGTCTTGCAGAAGGTGGACACCTTTGGTGAGCATGCCATGTCTCTTGCTTTGATGGACTCCCGAAATTTCTGCAGCAGTCAAGCCTAGTATGCCCCAGTGATGATGGTACCCTTTACTAGGAAATCCATCAGTACTACTCCATGCTGGTCCCAAAATACTGTGAGCGTGAGCTTGYCTGCCAAGAATTGGGCACATGCCTTTTTTGGAGGCGGTGAGTCATGATACAGACTTTGCATTTCTAGKTGCAAAGATTACTGTAGATGCAGACTGCASCCAGGAAATCAGAAGATGTTTCCTTCTTGGGAGGAGAGCAATGACCAATCTTGATAAAAGAGTGAAGAGTAGAGACATCACACTGGCAACGAARATCCACATAGTTAAAGCAATGGTATTCCCCGTAGTAACCTACGGATGTGAGAGCTGGACCATAAGGAAGGCTGAGCGAAGGAAGATAGATGCTTTTGAACTGTGTTGTTGGAGGAAAATTCTGAGTGCCTTGGGCTACAACCAGCCCAAACTTCAGAAAATAATGCCCKACTGCTCATTGGAGGGAAGGATATTAGAGGCAAAGATGAAGTACTTTGGCCACATCATGARAAGACAGGAAAGCTTGGAGAAGAAAACGATGCTGGGGAAAATGGAAGGAAAAAGGAAGAGGAGCCGACCAAGGGATGGATGGTATCCTTGAAGTGACTGGCTTGATTCTGAAGGAGCTGGGGGTGGCCATGGCTGACAGGGAGCTCTGGCATGGGCTGGTCCATGAGGTCACAAAGAGTCGGAAGCGAGTGCATGAATAAACAACAATAACAAAGAGTCACGATGCTTCCATTGCATCGACTGGACTTTATTCTCAGGATCATAGTGATGGACCCAGCTTTCACCCTGTGTGATCAGTCTATTGAAAAAGCCCTCCTGGTTTCCATGGCACATCATTGTCAATAGAGCCAGAGAGCATCCAACTCATTCCTGCTTTTGGAAAGGTGAGAGCAGCCAGGGGACCCTGTGAGAAGATACCTTATACATTTGAAGATAGTCTTGGATGATTTTGTTTCCATGGACCCCACACTAATCTTGACAATTTGGGCTAGGTGGCAAATGGTTATGTGGCAATTTTCCAAAATGGTGACCTCCACTTGCTGGATTGTGTTTATCAATAGCAGAGTGGGATCACCCTGGAATTGGAGCTGTTTGCACCGAAGTCTGACCACATTTGAATGTACGATGCCAGTCCTTGAATACATCCTAAAATGGGGAATCATTACCATAAACCTCTTTACCATGGCAAGGGTTGCCAAATACCAATTGGGCAGTGGGCAAGCATTAGCGTGAGCATCCATCTATGGCCCTTGATGCTCATTATAGCCAGAAACAACACCTCATTCTGCATCGATCCTCCAAGTAATCGTTACATTGAAGGTCTCCTTTGGTGTGTAGCCTTTCAAGTCAAGGAACTTGAGGACTGCTCTGTATTCCACTGGGTCGATTATGAAACTTCACACCACTTCTGCACCTGTAACATCAAGATTGTCATCAGTTTGGAGTTGTAAATTGGCATGTAACCTATTGAGACTTATATCATTACACATGTGCAGTTTCAGCATCCTGTGATGAATAGAAGTGGGTCAGGGGAAATCTTGAATGAACGCCCCTCGTAGATACTGGAGTCCCTTCCTTCCTTCCTTCCTTCCTTCCTTCCTTCCTTCCTTCCTTCCTTCCTTCCTTCCTTCCTTCCTTCCTTCCTTCCTTCCTTCCCTCTTTCCCTCTTTCCCAAACTGTATTTTCTCTTTGTGGCTTTGCCTTTCTGATCATTGCTGGATTTTCTTCCTACAGCTAAAGCCCTTTTTGCTCCGAACAATCCCATGTTCATCTTGGGAGCCCTAAATGCTAATCCCGGAGGTGTGGGAACGCACTCTGGGTTATTCAGCGCACAAAGGCGCTCTCTGCCAATGCGTAACGGCTCTACACACATCCTTTTTTCTTGCCCGCTTGGCATGTCCTAGAAGCCAGCTGACACTGATGCTGAAAATAGTTCTGGGGCCAAATCCAGAAGGAGCTTGGTTTCAGACCGAGCTTTGTTTGTGGCGCTTGTATCTCGCTTTTCCAATCTGGATGGCTGAGCCAAAAAAGCGCTCTTTCATTTGGTGTGTTTTTCCCCCACCCTCCGTTCCGCTGGCTTGCAAAGAGGGAATTTTGATTCTCTGGTTCAATGGAGGAATCGCTGCAGAAAGGGAGGAGAGTGAATGCATGGGAGAGACCCCCCTCCCCACAATACTTGCCTCCCATTCAGCCTCGCTTCATGAGTCTCCCTTTCCCTCTCTTTTGGCATTTCGGTCCTTGCTAATTGTCTCATGTATCCCCCTTCTCTCAAAGCCCGGCTTGTCCCCAACCCACGGCCTCTTTTGTTCCCTTTTCTATGGAAGTGGCCCATTCTGATGGCTTGGGTGGGGAGGGAGGTTTGCTCCGAGCGTGGGAACAGACGCTGGCCATGGCAAGGGTTGCCAAATACCAATTGGGCAGTGGGCAAGCGTGAGCGTGTGCATCCCTCGGTGGCCTTTGCTGCTCATTATAGCCAGAAACAACACCTCGTTTAGCATTGATCCTTTGAGTAATCGTTACAAGTAACCCTGTAAAGTAGGCCAGACAGATAGGAAGGGAGAAGAAAGACTAATTTTTGACACAAGTGGGGTTGATGATAAGGATTTTCCCTAGTTCCTGATAATGCCATGAGTCAAACAGACCCACCAGAATTCACAAAGGAAAGCTGGACAAACAACACCAGAGTGTGGTCAAGAAAGTTCTTAATGAAGACAAGAGACAAGCTGAGAAGTGATTAAGAACAAAGAAACTAGGAGGAGCTGCAGCAGTTTGCTTTTGCCTGAGCCAGTCAATTCTTCCTTCACTCTTCTCTGCCACTCCGCTGGGTTAGCTGAGTGCAAAGTAGTTTTGTCCATGCAGCAATTGAAGCAAGTTAAGGACCAAGGGTGGGAGGAGAGCAATGACCAATCTCGATAATATATTGAAGAGTAGAGACATCACACTGGCAACAAAGACCCACATAGTTGAAGCAATGGTATTCCCTATAGTAACCTACGGATGTGAGAGCTGGACCACAGGGAAGTCTGAGCGAAGGAAGAGAGATGCTTTTGGTGCTGGAGGAAAGTTCTGAGAGTGCTTTGGACCGCGAGAAGATCCAACCAACCCATCCTCCAGGAAATAAAGGCCGGTTGCTCATTGGAGGGAAGGATAGTAGAGGCCAAGATGAAGCACTTTGGCCACGTGATGAGAAGACAGTAAAGCTTGGAGGAGATAATTATGCTGGAGAAAATGGAAGGAAAAGGGAAGAGGGGCTGACCAAGGGCAAGATGGATGGATGGCCTTGAAGTGACTGGATTGACCTTGAAGGAGCTGAGGGTGGTGATGGCCGACAGGGAGCTCTGGCTTGGGCTGGTCCATGAGGTCATGAAGAGTCGGAAGCGACTGAACGAATAAACAACAGCAACAAGAACCAAGGGGGAAAGCGAGAGGAGAGAAAAACTGGGACATTTTTATGGCAGCTGAAAAAGTGAAAAGACAAAGGATTAATTGTGACCGTCTCTTCCAAACTGAGAAAGCTGGAGGGTGCAATGAAGTAGAAGAATCGACAGTATCACATACATTTTACTTCCATCTCTGTCCTGCTTTTTGTCATCTAGATTGCTCAAGGGAATGCCCATGGTTTCCTGTCACCTTTTGCTCCCGTTTTATCTCTCTGAAACAACCTTGTGAAATAGTTCCCTCCAGTCATAAAACCGTGAGACCCAGGATATGAGGAGGAGAAGTGCAGGGAGAAGAATCCAGCAAAACCTGCTTGGAATGACAAGCTGTCATTTGTGCATCCCAGTAAACTGGTGACACCTTAATAGTGCTTCACTTCAACTCCAACCTTGCAGCTGCCTACAAAAAGTGGAATGGCCAATATATGGGTCACAGATGCCTTTTACATTGCACAACTGTAGTAGAGTGGTTCCACTTTAACTCCCATGGCTGCCTCTTATGTAGTTTGCACTTGATTCCACTCATTAGGAGAGAGAGAAGAGGAAGAAGTGGGGCCTTCTTTATTTACTTATTTAGAGTATTTATATTCCACCCTTCTCACTCTGAAGGGGGTTCAGAGCGGATCACAGAAGACATGTACGGCAAACATTCAATGCCGTTGTACACTGGCAAGGCAGATAGAGGTATATATAGATAGAGAAATATATAGGCTTTCCCATCTTTGGCATCTTGGAGGCTGTGCTCGGTTCTGGCTAAGGAGGTGAGGTGTGAGATTAACTTCACAATTCAGCAGCAGATCAGTTGCACAACTTCAGTGCTTTCCAGTAGCTTCTTCCTGCACAGTATTTTCAGTCAACTGCTCCCACAGCCTGCAGTCACTCTGGAACCTTTTACAGACACTTGAGCACATGCCCGGCCATTGTCAGTTTTACCATTGTCTTTCCCCCAGTCTAGATGACATTACAAACTTACCACAGCATACAGTTATATCTTGTCTTAGCAGACAGGTTCTTTTAATCAATTACATAGAGCCTTCGACGAACAACATCACAGCACAAGGAGAGATATACACTGTACATGACTTCCTTATATACAATTCTGTACAATTACACATAGCAATCTCTGATTGGTTCCCAACTCATTAACTTAACTCAGACCCAGGATTACATCATTCACAATCACCTGGACTAGGCCAGAACACATTCCCCAAATGATTCCCTATATACAGTTAATGCATGACTCAGCATTTCCAATAGAAGCCCATTAGCAGTGCATGACTCAGCTATATTACATTACAATACATTGTAAAACCTGACAAAAGCTCACTTTCCCCCTTCTTTTCTATTATTCTTTTCCCAAATCCAGCTGTTTTTAAATACCTCCCCACTTTAAAGAGGCAGCTATTTATTTACTCACATTTGTTTTCGAACTGTTAGGTAGGCAGAAGCTGGGCTAAAGGCCAGGAGCTCACCCCGACCCAGGCTTTGAACAGTCAACCTTTCGATTGGCAAGATTCACTGCATCTGGCGGTAAACCTGCTGTGCTAAAGGCCGGCCCTTCCCAGTTTACTTAGGCAAAAGCAAACCACTGCATCTTCTCCTAATGTGCATCCTCTTCATAATAACTTTGACCACACTCTGATATTACTTGGCCACATCTGTGCTGGTTTTCATTCATGAAATATTATAAAGGAATGGTTCTCTGGTGTTTCGGGGAAGAATCTCCTCACCCAGAGCTGCGAATTTTTTGGATTTGGCCTCCGAGAATTTCCCAGCTTGGCTGGTTCAGAGATCCTGAGCATTGTAGCCCATGAAAAGTAACTCCTGGCTCTTGGTTGCTATTGCAAGCCTGATTCACCTGGCTCAGTCTGCTGGCCTTTCCTCTTTCTGCTACTTTGAGGATCAGCTCCAATGCTTTTTGGTTTCCTTCCCAGCATCCTCACCACTGGGCTTTTTTTGTTGGTGAGCAATATGCACCAAGCCAGCTACCGCCGTGGGAGCCTTTTCTCCCCCATCTTTGTCTTTTGCTGATTCGGCAGCTGTGTGGGGTTGCTAACGGGCAGACCAGACGCCGGGTAGGAGGAAGTGGTTCTGGAGGGATTTTGTGGGCCAAGGGACATTTCTTGCACCTCTGGGAATAGAAACTTAATCAGGGCAACAAGAGGGCTTCAAAACACCATTCTTGTGGCTCTATATGAAGCTATATGCCAGGGATGGGCAACTAAGGATACCAACTCTTCGGGCATTCCCAGGCGGATCCTTTTCTGCTCCCAAAATTGGTGAATTTCTGCTCCACAAAGCCTCTGGATCAACTATGTTGTTGCACCCTAGCATCGGAACACCCTTTCACTCAGCACCACAACAGAGTCCAGTGATCCAATATAAGAAAGAATATAAAAAGGGAAAAATAGACAAATTTACCAAAGTTAGTACAGATATAAAATACAGTTCTCAAAAGAAGCTAGAGTTCAGGAACAGCAATCCAAAAATGCCAGAATAGAACACAATGCCAAGGAAACACAAAATTAATCTGAAGGTGTATCCATGATCATGAAAAAGGAACTTCTCTAATGTAAATTCTCCAAAGAAACATAAGCATAAAACTGGAACATGAAGCAGGAATCTTGACAATACAGGAACCATGAACTTGGAATGATGAACAGGAGACTGTTTCCCTATAGCAGTGGTTCCCAACCTGTGGTCTATGGATAACTAGTGGTCTGCAAGAACTAAAATATGGTCCACGGCCTCACCATTATGAGAGCGACTGGTCTCGTGAAACCCTCTTATAGTGCCGGCGAGGCTTATTAAATATGTTTTTTTGTGGGCAAGCAAATGGTGACGACTGGATGGCATAGGTTCTGTATCAGAAACTAGAGCTGATGTGGTCTATCCAATGCAATTTTCTGAATTAGCACCCCAAATAAACCAAATCTAAAGTTGACCAAAAACTGATTCGTAACCCTTTTGGTACTAATGCTGGAGAGTGGTCCCTGGTCAAAAAAAGGTTGGGAACCACTGCACTATAGTAATGTTGTCTCCTCTGAAAGGCCTGAAACCAAACCACTTAATTTAAGCCCTCTAAGATACCCATAACATCATGCCTGATACATTTGGACTTCAGGGACTTATCTTGGATCCTCTGAGAATATCTAGTTGTGAAGGAGGCCGTATATTACTGCTACTAATTGTAAGGGTGTGGCCACTAATTTGCAATGATGCCACCAAATTGTAAGGATGTATAAATATAACTGCTACCAATATGTAGAGAGTTGGTAAAAAGAGTCACCTCTTTGTGAGGGCTTATTAAATTGATAACACAACCAATA
Source organism: Anolis sagrei ordinatus (assembly GCF_025583915.1). Lineage (NCBI taxonomy): Eukaryota > Metazoa > Chordata > Lepidosauria > Squamata > Anolidae > Anolis > Anolis sagrei. The sequence goes on along the minus strand of NW_026847771.1, from coordinate 9,195,884 downwards.
GCTTGTAATTTTGCTTTGGTCTTTCTCCAATATGTAGCATGACTTGACTTGGAAAGGAATGGTAACATAGGCTTGACTTTAAAAAGAGACGGTAACAAGTTTATTGAGGTACAGAAGCTTAATGGTTTCAAAGTTTCCTTTCTCTTAGAGGTACAGATCTTCAAAGGTTACATTCATAGCAGTTCTTAAATAACTCTTAGTAGGTCTAACACTTCCAACAAACAGGTCTCAAACTTAGTTCCTTTAAAAAGATGTTTCTTTCTTTAACAGATTGTTTCAGGCACACGCTTATTCTTTCTTTAAGATGGTTCTGTTACAATAAAGATGCTTATTAGGGCTTCCCCTCTTTTTCCACAATTGTTACTATTAATATAAATAAGTCACTCGACTTATCTAAACTATATTGGCTCAAAGCCAAAACCTTCCTGATTCTTAATACCAAAGAATCAGCCTTCCCTTGTAGTTCTTTGGCTACAGAATCCTCACTGATTCTCCTGCAATTCTCTCTGATCACTCACAGACTCCTCAGTTTGAAGCCCATCGTCCTCTTCATCCTCTGAACATTCAGAAAAAAAATCCTCTGATGCTTGTCAGACTACAAATGTACCTGTTAAATATGTTACTAAGTCTCCTTTGTATCGTTTTCACTTGGCGTCTATGCAACTGCAACAGAATTTTTTTAAAAAAACCTTGAATGCCCTGTTTCTCTCCAGACCAGACCGATGGCCAAAAAGTAAAACAAAAGCCTCCAAAGGCTAGAAATCCAGTTCTGTTTCTCAAAAATGTGCAATATGTATTATGTCCTTAATACAGTAGGAGTAGTGTTTATTGTGGCCGCAGACCAAGGAATATGGTACAGAAGTTGAAAAGGATCAGGCAGCAAAAAGAATCCATTTATACAACAAAACATCAGGGTCTTTGTTTATCCCGCTCCTAATTTGAAGATAGAAAAAAAATCCTGGATACTCCTTCAAAAATGAAAGAATTTGAATCTTCAAGACAATGCATTTTCAAGACAGTGGGAAGCAATGTTGATAGAGCAGTTCCTACAAAAAGCTGTAAAATAGGAGATATTTCAGAGATATAATAGTTAAATAAACAAATAGTGTTTTTAGCACTGTTTGCCACTTCAAATTTCTTTAGGAGAGAAAACGAATAATAATAATAATAATAATAATAATAATAATAATAATAATAATAATAATGTAAATCAACAAAACAGCAAATGATCCCATTCAAAACAGGACAATGGTTATGCCATTTCCTTTTCACTGTCTTCATTGCCTCTAACAGCCAACATGAATAGAAAGAGATTTTTTTTATTGTGTCAGAAGCGACGAGAAACTGCAAGTTGTTTCTGGTGTGAGAGAATTGGCTGTCTGCAAAGACATTGCCCAGGGGATGCCCAAATGTGTTACCATTCTGTGGGAGGGTTCTCTCTTGTTCCTGCATGGGAAGCTGGAGCTGACAGACGGGAACTCACCCCGTCTTGTGCACTTGAACCGCCGACCTTCAGATCAGCAGTTCAGCTGGCACAAGGGTTTCACCCATTGCGCCACCGCAGTTCCTTAGAAAGAGAGATTAATTCAGGTTTAATGCCTTCACTGCCGACGAACTGACTTTGACTTAGGACTCTCCAGAGATGCATTTCCAATGGGTTGATTTTCTTCCCATCAGTTTTCTTCTTGGTCAGGTTTTCCCAACATACTCACAGTTTACACAACCATTACAGTTAGACTTGTATTTCAAAGCCTTGCATCAGCAATAACTTGCCATGCTTGAAGGAAGTACTTTCCCATCACACAGCATCTCTGTGGCAGGAAAAGCCCTCCTTGCTGGATTTTAGCATCTTAGTTTGCTGATTCAAGCATGAGAGCGGGACTCATGTTGGGAAATGGACAGAGTGTATTACAAACCCTCCCAATATTTCACAAACGAAAGCCAGGACATGTGAGGCCAAGCAACATCCGAGTGTGTTCCAGAAGGCAAAGGTCAGGGAAGGTGAAGGAAGAACAATTCAAAGAAGCTGCAACAGTTTGCTTTGGGGTTGTTGTAGGTTTTTCGGGCTATATGGCCATGTTCTAGCAGCATTCTCTCCTGACGTTTCACCTGCATCTATGGCAGGTATCCTCAGAGGTTGTGAGGTCTGTTGGAAACTAGGAAAATTGGGTTTATATATCTGTGGAATCCAGGGTGGGAGAAAGAACTCTTGTCTGTTGGAGGTGTGAATGTTTCAATTGGCCACCTTGATTAGCATTTGATGGCCTGGCAGTTTTTAGGTGTGGCTTGTTACTGCCTGGGAAATTCCTTTGTTGAGAGGTGATTAGGTGTTCCTGATTGTTTCTTGTCTGGAGTTCCCCTGCGTTTAAGTGTTGCTTTACTGTTATAATTTTAGAGGGTTTTTTTAATACTGGTAGCCAGATTTGGCTCATTTTCATGGTTTGCTATCGCCTGAGTTGACTGGGAAGGGCAAAATTCTGCCCTCTCCTTTCCCTCCTAATTCATTAATTGAGAACGATCTACAGATTGAGTATCCAAAATGTTTGGGACCAGAAGTGTTTAGGTTTTTTAATTTTTTCCAGATTTTTCAGTATTTGCATACACATAATGAGATACCTTGGAGGTGGGATGTCTATTATTATTATTATTATTATTATTATTATTATTATTATTATTAGCCCCTGGTAGCGCCGTGGGTTAAACCCCTGAGCCAGCAGGACTGAAGACCGAAAGGTCGCAGGTTTGAATCCGGGCAGAGGAGGATGAGCTCCCTCTATCAGCTCCAGCTCCTCATGCGGGGGACATGAGAGAAGCCTCCCACAAGGATGATAAAAACATCAAATCATTCAGGCGTCCCCTGGGCAACATCCTTGCAGACGGTCAATTCTCTCACACCAGAAATGACTTGCAGTTTCTCAAGTCGCTCCTGACATGACAAAAAATATTATTATTATTATTATTATTATTATTATTATTATTATTATTATTATTTTACAGTATTTATATTCCGCCCTTCTCACCCCGAAAGGGACTCGGTGTTGGGAATCAGCATGTGTTTGTGTTTCAGGATCCTGATGTGGGAAATGATGAAAGAAATGATGGTGCTGAGGCTGAGGTACAAGATTGAGATGGTTTGGTCAATGATTTTAAGGCTGACAATGACAGAGAGGCCCAGTGCAAAGGGCAGTTTCTCATGAGAATATTCCTGCTGGGCCTAGCAATGATGGTTCACTCCCCCTCTCTGTGAGCTCTCAAGATTTGGGTTTGAAAAACAATCTGACACCTGGGAATTTTAATGAGCAGCCAGATAGGGAGCTGAAGAATAGGCGGCTGGAGATTAGCCAGGATCGACAGCAAACTTAGTGTTTACATCACTCCGAAAGGCTTCATCTGGTAAGGGGGAAATGTGGGGGGAAGCGAAACCAATTTCTGAGTTTTGGGATATAAGGTTTGCCTCAAGGGGAAACCTGTTAGATCAGGCATCATTTGGAAACCAAGTTCATGTGTCATGGAAATCCTGTTCAAGGGGTCTTGTTCCTGTGGAGTTTTTTAGCCTTTTGGATTGTCTTTGCATCCTGTTTGATTCCTGTCTGGATTAATGCTGTCTTGGATTGCTTTTGTTACTTGTGTGGACATTGCTTTGTGTTACTGCCTTTTATGGACATTACTTTTTGGAACCTTCTTATTTTCTTACAAACATTTATTTCTTCTGGCTATTTACTAAGCTTCAATAAAAGAAGATTTGTTTCTTCACTCTTCGTGTGGTGTGTTTTAAAGTCAGAGGGCTTCTTCTGCACCTGGAGTGCAACATTCAGAGCAGATCACAAAACGCATATACAGCATATATTCAATACACTGACAAGACTGACAACTGTACATAGATATATATAGGCTTTTCCATCTTAGGTATCTTGGAGACTGTGCTTGTTTCCGGGCAGGGGGCGGTGCATGTGCTGTCACTCCACTTTTCCTTTGTCCGTAAACTTCCTCCTTGATCGAATTGCTGGCATTTTTCTGGCATTTCCTTATGGGTTCCTTAAATACTTCCCTCACTTAATGGTACCTATTTATCTACTCACATTGCTGTAGGCAGAAGCTGGGCTAAAGCCCAGATGCTCACCCTGACCTGGGCTTTGAACATACATACAAACAGTAAGCAATTATTTATATTTATTTTGCATATTTCTACCTCGTCCTTCTCAACCCCCGAGGGGGGACTCAGGGCGGCTTACAAAGGCACAATTTGATGCCAACACAAACAGTAAGATAAAAACATATATCAACAGCAATTATAAAACAATTAAAACAATCAATTATACATCACAATCCATAAAACCAGTCTAATACTCAACGTTTACCAGCTCAGAGTCCGTAAATTCATTCCACATTGTCTAATCCTATCAATTCAAGTCTTGTCCTTTGTCTATCTGCCAGATTACCCAAAGGCCTGGTCCCATATCCATGTTTTCAGTTTCCTTCTAAAAGAGAGGAGGGATGTCGATGACCTAATTTCCCCGGGAAGTGAATTCCACAGGCGAGGGGCCACCACCGAGAAGGCCCTGCTCCTCGTCCCCACCAATCTCACTTGTGATAGAGGTGGGGCCAAGAGCAGGGCCTCCCCAGAAGATCTTAAACTCCGAGGCGGGACGTAGAAGGAGATGCGTTCGGACAGATACGCTGGGCCGGAACCGTATAGGGTTTTGTAGGTCAAAACCAGCACTTTGAATTGTGCTCGGAACTGGATCGGCAGCCAGTGGAGCTGACATAACAGAGGGGTGGTATGCTCCCTGTATGACGCTCCGGTAAGTAATCTGGCTGCCGCCCGCTGGACTAATTGAAGTTTCCGAACAGTCTTCAAAGGCAACCCCACGTAGAGTGCGTTGCAGTAATCTATTCGGGATGTAACAAGAGCGTGGACCACTGTGGCCAGCAAACAGGATCATAGATAAACCAATTACTAGAGAAGGTTTGAAGAAGGTTGTCATTTCCAACAATGGCCATCTGTTCATACATTTTGCATGGATCAGCATCCTTCTCTGGGGAATTTTAAGCAGAGGCTGGATGGCCATCTGTCAAGAGGGTTTTGATCGTGTGTTTCTGCATGGCTGCAGGGGGGTTGGACTGGATGGCCCTTGGGACCTCTCACAACTTTATGAATCTACGATCCGATTGGATGTATTGCTTTTACAGTCAAGATAACAAAGCCAGGTCCCCGTTCTCGCAGCACTTTTCCCCAGGCGTTTCTTTAGTTCCGATTTTCCCATGAGATTCAAGGGCAGTTTGAAGGAGGAATTTCTGCGGGTGGGATATGCGGGCACACCTCTCACAAAGTGTGCCTTTTGTCCCATTGTCACCCCTCGACAAACAGGTTTGGCAGAGTTTGGAAATGCTTTAACACACCTGCTTGCCGCAGAAGCTCCATTCTGCCAGGCCTGTTTGACTAACAATGGGACAAAAAAAAACCCCAACATCAGTCCAAAACCCCATGGGAAGCAAAACCCGGTGCCACAGAAAGGACTTTCAGTTCTTTCTTCTGGTGTTGTTGTCAATCTCTGGAAGAGGAACTCAGCTGTGAAATGTTCACACTTAATGTGTGTACTTTTTTACTCCCCCCTTCTCCTTTGCTGAAATGGAACCAAACGTTGCATTAATAGGGTGTGTGTTTTCGGCCCGTGAGTTTGGCCTCACCCCACATGCCTTCCATTCCTTTTTCTCTTTCTTTGGGCAATTTGGCCTCCATGTCGCGGCTCCCCGTGAGTCAAGGGAAGGGAATGTGGGGCAGGAGATGACACATTTCTGAGTCAGGGATCGGGATCCCATATGCCAAGGGGAGCTTTTTTGGGGGAGCATGGGAGAAATTGAGGGAAAGAGACAAAATATGGAGAGGACAATTAATGAGAGGAATACTTATTTATTTATTTACACTATTTGTATTCCACCCTTCTCACCCCGCAGGGGACTCAGGGTGGATTACAATGCACATAAACATGGCAAACATTCAATGCCATTTAGGCATACAACATATATAGACAGACACAGAGGCAATTTAACATTCCAGCTTTTCCGGCTTCATGAGGGTATACTCGATTCCAGCCACAAGGGGAGCTGCCGCTTCACCATCCACTTGTGACACCAAGTCCTTGATGGAGTACTTCCTCATTCTTATGCACGCTACTGGAAGGTTTTTATGGTGTCGTAAATTAGTTAAAGTAGCCTCCCCGCATAAAGCTGTACCTAAATTTCTACTTGACAGATGCAACTGTCTTTCAGGCTGCATAGGTCAACAGCAAGCTAGACTATTACTGGTTGGGAGCTCACTCCGATCTCAGCTGGCTTTGAACTCATGATTTAATGTTATATTGTTAATGTATTCATATGTTTTTATGTAATTATGATGTTGTTGCTTGTTGCTTGTGTTTTGGTTTTATTTTGCTGTAATATGTTGTCTGGGCTCGGCCTCATGTAAGCCGCCCCGAGTCATAGAATCATAGAATCAAAGAGTTGGAAGAGACCTCATGGGCCATCCAGTCCAACCCCCTGCCAAGAAGCAGGAATATTGCATTCAAAGCACCCCTGACAGATGGCCATCCAGCCTCTGTTTAAAAGCTTCCAAAGAAGGAGCCTCCACCACACTCCAGGGGAGAGAGTTCCACTGCTGAACGGCTCTCACAGTCAGGAAGTTCTTCCTCATGTTCAGATGGAATCTCCTTTCTTGTAGTTTGAAGCCATTGTTCGCGTCCTAGTCTCCAGGGAAGCAGAAAACAAGCTTGCTCCCTCCTCCCTGGCTTCCTCTCACATATTTATACATGGCTATCATATCTCCTCTCAGCCTTCTCTTCTTCAGGCTAAACATGCCCAGCTCCTTAAGCCGCTCCTCATAGGGCTTAATCTCCAGACTCTTTATCATTTTAGTCGCCCTCCTCTGGACACATTCCAGCTTGTCAATATCTCTCTTGAATTGTGGTGTCCTGTTGGGGAGATGGTGGCGGGGTTTGGAGTTGTAGTTCACCTACACCCAGAGAGCACTATAGACCCAAACAATCATGGATTTGGACCAAACTTGGCACAAATACTCAAAATTCCCAAATGTGAACACTGGTGGAGTTTGGAGAAAATAGACCTTGGCATTTGGTAGTTGTAGTTGCTGGGATTTATAGTTCACCTATAATGAAAGAGCATTACGAACTGCACTAAAATGGAATTGAACCAAACATGGCACACAGAACTTCCCATGACGAACGAAAATACTGAAAGGGTTTGATGGGCATTGAAATTGAGGTTTGGAGTTGTAGTTCACCTACACCCAGAGAGCACTGTAGACTCAAACAATGATGGATCTGGACCAAACTTGGCACGAATACTCAATATGCCCAAATGTGAACACTGGTGGAGTTTGGAGAAAATAGACCTTGGCATTTGGGAGTTGTAGTTGCTGGGATGTATAGTTCACCTACAATCAAAGAGCATTCTGAACCCCACCAATAATAAAATTGGGCCAAACTCCCCACACAGAACCCCCAAGACCAACTGTGTTTTCTGATGGTCTTTGGCGACTTCTCTGACATCCCCTTTGCGGTCGCCAAAGAAGTCGCCAAAGGTCCCAACCCCAAGGTTGAGAAAAACTGCATTAGACAATACAGAACAACATAACTGTAACTTAGAAGTTTCGAAGTTGTAGTTGCTGGGATTTATAGATCACCTGCACTCAAAGAGCATTCTGAACTCTGCAATGATAGAATTGACGCAGCATTCTGAACTCATCAACAATAGAATTGGGCCAAACTTCCCACACACTTCCCCTTGATCAACAGAAAATACTGTGTTTTCTGACGGTCTTTGGCGACCCCTTTGACACCCCCTCCCAATCCCCCTGCCACGGGTCCCGACCCCCAGTTTGAGAAACACTGCCTTAGGGTTTCTGTAAGTTGAAAAATGACTCAAAGGCACACAACCGCAAACCAGCAGGATATAAAAAGATAATCACAATTAACTAATAATGTTGGTGAATCACCCATTTTCCTAGTGCTCTCGGTTCCCCCTTTCTTTGAGCTGATGACAAACACGTCGCTTTTGTTTATAAGCCAGGGATCTTCTTCTTCTGAGTCTTAACAGCTACAATGAGGAAGGGTGGATTTCAGGAATGCAGAAAATCAAGTTTATTTGGGGCTGGAGGAGACAACTGCGGTGGATCTGAGGGTCAATAATCTGCCCTTGGGACTCTCCAAGATATGTAGTGCCAAAAATGCCAAACCATGAGAAAACAGAATAAAATAGAATAAAACCAGAAGTAGTCCTTGTTTGGTTTTGGGGAGGAAAAACCCAGCTTTTTAAATGTTACACAAAGCAGGGGGGTTTGGCCCCTTTTCAAGAGAATTACCACGCTTTAAAGTTTCGGGAGAGACAAATAATCTTTTCTTCCACCAAAAAAGAAGGACACTGGGAAATCTGTAAGGGTTAGAGAGGTGGCTTTTGGGGGCCTAAAGACCAGACTTCGTCCATCTTTGAATTAAGAAATGCCAAATAGAAATCAAAATGGTCTGTATGTTGTGTAGAATGAATGCAGTTTGACACTTCTTTAACCTGCCATAGCTGAATGCTGTAGAATCATGAGATTTGAAGTTTGGTGAAGCACCAGCACTCTTTGACAGAGAAGGCCAAATAACCTGGAAAACTACAATTCCCGTGATGCTGGTGCATTGAGCCCTGGCAGTGATGAGTTTGTAGTTTGATAAGGCTAGCACTCTTTGGCACTATAAGCAAAATACCTTGGAAAACGACAACTCTCATGATCCTGGTACATTGAACTCTGACAGTGATAAGTTTGTAGTTTGGTGAGGCACCGGCACTCTTGGGCAACGAAGGCAAAAGATCTTGGAAAACTACCACTCTCATGATCTGGCTAATTGAGCCCTGACAGTGATCAGTTGTAGTTTGGTGAGGCACCAGCATTCTTGGGCAGAGAATGCAAAAAACCTTGGAAAATTACAACTCCCATGATCCTGGCACATTGAGCTCTGGCAGTGATGAGTTTGTAGTTTGGTGAGGCACTGGCACTATTGGGCAGAGAATGCAAAAGAGCTTGGAAAACTACAACTCCCGTGATCCTGGTGCATGGAGCCCTGTCAGTGATGAGTTTGTAGTTTGGTGAGGCACTGGCACTATTGGGCAAAGAATGCAAAAGACCTTGGAAAACTACAACTCCCGTGATCCTGGTGCATGGAGCCCTGTCAGTGATGAGTTTGTAGTTTGGTGAGGCACTGACACTATTGGGCAAAGAATGCAAAAGACCTTGGAAAACTACAACTCCCGTGATCCTGGCGCATGGAGCCCTGGCAGTGATGAGTTTGTTGTTTGGTGAGGCACCGGCAATCTTGGGGAGAAAAGACAAAAGACCTTGGAAAGCTACAACTCCCAAGATCCTGGCACATTGAACCCTGGCAGTGATGAGTTTGTAGTTTGATGAGGCACTGGCACCTTGGGGTAGAGAAGGCAAAAGACCTTGGAAAACTACAGCTCCCATGATTCTGGTGCATTGCGCCCTGGCAGTTATGAGTTTGTAGTTTGGTGAGGCACTGGCACTCTTTGCTAGCAAAGGCAAAAGACTTTGGAAAACCAGAACTCCCATGATCCCGGCGGCTTGAGCCCTGGCAGTGATGAGTTTGTAGTTTGGTGAGGCACCAGCACTCTTGGGCAGAGAAGGCAAAAGACCTTGGAAAACTACAACTCTCATAATCCTGGCTAATTGTGCCATGACAGCGATGAGTTTGTCTCTTGGAAAGACAAGCGGACAAATGTCAGCGTGCTGGAAGAAGCAAAGACCACCAGCATTAAAGTGATGGTCCTCTGCCATCAACTCCGCTGGACCGGCCACGCTGCCCGGATGCTTGACCACCGTCTCCCAAAACAGTTGCTCTACTCTGAACTCAAGAATGGAAAACAGAATGTTGGTGGACAGGAAAAGAGATTTAAAGATGGGCTCAAAGCCAACCTTAAAAACTGAGGCATAGACACTGAGAACTGGGAAGCCCTGGTCCTTGAGCACTCCAACTGGAGGTCGGCTGTGACCAGCAGTGCTGCAGAATTTGAAGAGGCACGAACAGAGGGTGAAAGAGAGAAATGTGCCGAGAGGAAGGCGCGTCCAGCCAACCCCGACCGGGACCGCCTTTCAACTGAAAACCAATGCCCTCACTGCAGGAGAAGATGCAGGTCAAGAATAGGGCTCCACTGTCACCTACGGACCCACCAGAACGCTGATCCTACTCAGACATCGAGGGATCACCTAAGTAAGTAAGAAGTAAGTAAGCAACACTCTTAGGCACAGAAGCCTTTTCCAACTACAACTCCCACCATCCCATAGCATTAAGCCAATACATTTCATTAATTCCATAGCATGGGCAGGCATTGGGTCCTGTTTTCTTTGTTGTTATGCCAGCGTACAAACATTGGTTGTTCTTGTTGTGTGCCTTGAGGTTGTTTCCGACTTAGGGCAACCCTAAGTGGTATTGCTGTGTTTTATCTCACCAGACCTTTGAATGTAATGCCTCTAAGTTTATTACACATCTGTTTCTTTCGGTCAGTGCCATCTGCTTAGGTGGGTGACATCAGTTGCCCACTTGTTGACTCAGATCTTACAGGAACGATGTGGTCAGAATGCAGCAGTGAGGGGGCTGGACGCAGCCTCTGTCCCTTTGCTCCTCGCCTCTTTCGCCAGCTGCCTGCGGCACCGTGCCCCCATTCCTTGCTTACCCACAGTGATGTTGATGCCAACGGGTTGCCCAACTTGGTTTTTTTGTCTGTGCCATCTGCTTGTGCAGGTGGCGGCCTTTGAGTGCCCACTAGCTGACTCAGGAGAAAGTAGCATCCATTGTGGTGGGAGATATTGTTCAGACTGGGCCTTTCTCCAAAGGATTGGATTTCAAATGCCACAAAGTGGGGGATTATTTTGCCAACGCTCTACATGTGTCACCGGGGTTGCTGCTTGTTAGGGAGAGGGACTCACATTTTCTACACCCATACAGCGCCATACTTTGGGAATACCAATTCCAGCTTGTCAGTATCCTTTTTGAATGTTGGGGCCCAAGGATATTGACGAATATATTCTCAAAAGTGGAAGGTGTCCAGAGAAGAGCGACCAAAAATGGTCCATGGTTTGGAAACCATGAATCCCTATGACAGTGTTTCTCAACCTTCCCAATGCCGCGACCCCTTAATACAGTTCTTCATGTTATGGTGACCCCCAACCATAACATTATTTTCATTACTACTTCACAACTGTAATTTTGCTACTGCTATGAATCGTAATCTAGATATCGGATATGCAGGATGTATTTTCATTCACTGGACCAAATTTGGCACAAATACCCGAAACGCCCAAATTTGAATACTGGTGGAGTTGAGGGGATTGATTTTGTCATTTGGGAGTTGTAGTTCACCTACAATAGTTCACCTACAATCAAAGAGCATTCTGAACTCAACCAACGATGGAATTGAACCAAACTTGGCACATAGAACTCCCATGACCAACAGAAAACTCTGGAAGGGTTTGGTGGGCACTGACCTTGAGTTTTGGATATGTAGTTCACCTACATCTAGAGAACACTGTTGACTCAAACAATGATGGATCTGAACCAGACTTGGGACAAATACTCAGTATGCCCAAATGTGAACACTGGTGGAGTTTGGAGAAAATAGAAATTGACATTTGGGAGTTGTAGTTGCTGGGATTTATAGTTCACCTAGAGCATTCTGTACTCCAGCCATGATGGAATTGAACCAAACTTGGCACACAGAACTCCCATGACCAACAGAAAACACTGGAAGGGTTTGGTGGGCATTGACCTTGAGTTCTGGAGTTATAGTTCATCCGGAGAGCCCTGTGGACTCAAACAATGATGGATCTGGACCAAACTTGGCACAAACACTCAATATGCCCAAATGTGAACACTGGTGAAATTTGGTGAAAATAGGCATTGACATTTGGAAGTTGTAGTTGTTGGGATTTATAGTTGACCTATGATCAAAGAGCATTCTGAACCTCACCAATGATAGAATTGGGCCAAACTGCCCACACAGAACCCCCATGACAAACAGAAAATACTGTGTTTTCTAATGGTCTTTGGCGACTCCTCTGACACCCCCCTCACGACCCCACCAGAGGTCCTGACCTCCAGGTTGGGAAATGCTGATCTACTCACATTGCATGTTTTCAAACTGCTAGGTTGGCAGAAGCTAGGGCTAACAGTGGAAGCTCACCCTGACCTGTGACTTCGAACTGCTAACCTTCTGATCAGCAAGTTTTCTGCAGCTAGCAGTTTAACCCACTGTGCTATTGCAGGTTAGACTGGATGGCACTTGGTGTCTCTTTCAACTCTTATTATAGAATCATAGAATCATAGAATCAAAGAGTTGGAAGAGACCTCATGGGCCATCCAGTCCAACCCCTGCCAAGAAGCAGGAATATTGCATTCAAATCACCCCTGACAGATGGCCATCCAGCCTCTGTTTAAAAGCTTCCAAAGAAGGAGCCTCCACCACACTCCGGGGCAGAGAGTTACACTGCTGAACGGCTCTCACAGTCAGGAAGTTCTTCCTCATGTTCAGATGGAATCTCCTCTCTTGTAGTTTGAAGCCATTGTTCCGCGTCCTAGTCTCCAGGAAGCAGAAAACAAGCTTGCTCCCTCCTCCCTGTGGCTTGCTCTCACATATTTATACATGGCTATCATATCTCCTCTCAGCCTTCTCTTCTTCAGGCTAAACATGCCCAGTTCCCTAAGCCACTCCTCATAGGGCTTGTTCTCCAGACCCTTGATCATTTTAGTCGCCCTCCTCTGGACACATTCCAGCTTGTCAATATCTCTCTTGAATTGTGGTGCCCAGAATTGGACACAATATTCCAGGTGTGGTCTAACCAAGAGGAATAGAGGGGTAGCATTACTTCCTAGATCTAGACACTATGCTCCTATTGATGCAGGCCAAAATCCCATTGGCTTTTTTTGCCGCCACATCACATTGTTGGCTCATGTTTAACTTGTTGTCCACGAGGACTCCAAGATCTTTGTCACACGTACTGCTCTCGAGCCAGGCATTGTCCCCCATTCTGTATCTTTGCATTTCATTTTTTCTGCCTAAGTGGAGTATCTTGCATTTGTCACTGTTGAACTTCATTTTGTTAGTTTTGGCCCATCTCTCTAATCTGTCAAGATCGTTTTGAATTCTGCTCCTGTCCTCTGGAGTATTGGCTATCCCTCCCAATTTGGTGTCGTCTGCAAACTTGATGATCATGCCTTCTAGCCCTTCATCTAAGTCATTAATAAAGATGATGAACAGGACCGGGCCCAGGACGGAACTCTGAGGCACTCCACTTGTCACTTCTTTCCAAGATGAAGAGGAAGCATTAGTGAGCACTCTCTGTGTTCGTCCATTTAACCAATTACAGATCCACCTCACCGTAGTTTTGCCTAGCCCACATTGGACTAGTTTCCTTGCCAGAAGGTCATGGGGGACCTTGTCGAAGGCCTTACTGAAATCCAGGAACGCTACATCCACGGCATTCCCCGCATCTACCCAGCTTGTAGCTCTATCGAAGAAAGAGATCAGATTAGTCTGGCATGACTTGTTTTGATAAATCCATGTTGACTATTAGCGATGACTGCATTTGTTTCTAAGTGTTTGCAGACCGCTTCCTTAACAATCTTTTCCAGAATCTTGCCCGGTATCGACGTGAGGCTGACCGGACGGTAGTTGTTTGGGTCATCCTTTTTTCCCTTCTTGAAGATTGGGACCACATTGGCCCTCCTCCAATCTGCTGGAACTTCTCCCGTTCTCCAAGAACTCTCAAAGATGGTTGCCAATGGTTCCGAAATGACTTCCGCTAGTTCCTTCAGTACTCTGGGGTGTAGTTGATCTGGCCCTGGGGACTTGAACTCGTTAAGAGCGGCCAGGTATTCCTGGACGACTTCTTTCCCAATTTGGGGTTGGATGTCCTCCAATCCCTCATCCACTCCATCTTGCTGAGGTTGAAGATGACTTTCTTTTTGTGAGAAGACTGAGGCAAAGAAGGCATTAAGTAGTTCTGCCTTTTCCCTATCCCCTGTCAGCATTGCCCCATCTTCTCCTCGAAGAGGTCCTATCGCCTCCTTGTTTTTCCTTTTTCTACTGACATAAGAATAGAAGCCCTTTTTATTGTTTTTAATGTCCCTGGCAAGTCTGAGCTCGTTTTTGCTTTAGCCTTGCGGACCTTTTCCCTACAGGTGTTGGCTATTTGTTTGAATTCTTCTTTGGTGATTTCTCCCTTTTTCCACTTCTTGTGCATGTCTCTTTTGTGTCTTAGCACCGTTAGAAGTTCTTTGGACATCCATTCTGGCTTCTTTGCACTTGTCCTATTTTTTGTCTTTGTTGGCATGGTTTGCAATTGGCACGGTTTGCAATTATGATCCTTATCCCCTTGCCTTCGTTTTGTGTTAATTTGTGTAATGCGTTAACTATTTTGGATCCCCATTTGGGGAAAATGTGGGCTATAAATAAAATGGGTAAACTCTTCTGTGCATTAAGAGAAGGCAAACAGATCTGCTTGCAATTTTTGCAACACTTTGGGTGTCTTGTTGTACTCATTACCTGGAAAGAAAAGGTCCTTGACTACACAAAGGAAGACAAATGTAGCCCTTTTAGCAAAGTCAGATTGACAAACTGTAGCAATTCCTCCAACAATCTCGCTATCCTTAAAAAACAAAATATTCGGGACTGCAACATTTCCGCTTTTCTTGGAATGCAATGTGCCGTTTTGTGTTTTGCTTGTGTGTGTAGGAAAACTTTTAATAAGTGTTTCGGGACTGCAACATTTCCGCTTTTCTTGGAATGCAATGTGCCGTTTTGTGTTTTGCTTGTGTGTGTAGGAAAACTTTTAATAAGTGTTTCGTAATGAAAGGGATCTGGAAGTAAACACAATTCAAATGTGCATCTACACTGTACAATGAATGCAACTCAACACCACTAACTGCTATGGCTCAATAGTGTGGAAACTTGGGAGATGTAGTTTGACAAGATCTTTAGCTCTCTTTGCCAAAGAGTGCTAGTGTCTCACTAGCATTGAGTCATGGCAGTTCAACTGGTGTCAAACTGCATTAATTTGATAGTGGAGCCCTCGGTGGCGCAATGGGTTAAACCCTTGTGCTGCCAGGATTGAAGACTGACAGAGGTTTGAATTCAGAGAGAGCGCGGATGAGCTCCCTCTGTCAGCTCCAGCTCCCTACGCAGGGACATTAGAGAAGCCTCCCACAAGGATGGAAATACATCAAAACTTCCCCTGGGCAACGTCCTTGCAGATGGCCAATTCTCTCACACCAGAAGCGACTTGCAGTTTCTCAAGTCGCTCCTGACACGAAAAAAATTTGATAGTATTAGTGCACCATTCTCATGAAATCTTAAAGCTGAGACTAAAATAAAGGTGCCAAGTATTGCTGGAAAAGGTTAATTTTTGCGTTGCTGTGAGTTTTCTGGGCTGTATGGCCATGTTCCAGAAGCATTCTCTCCTGACGTTTCACTCACATCTATGTCAGGCATCCTCAGAGGTTGTGAGGTCTGTTTGGAAACTAGACAAGTGGGATTTATATATCTTTGTAATATCAATGGTGGGAGAAAGAACTCTTATCTTCTTGAGGCAAGTGTGAATGTTGCAATTGGCCACCTTGATTAGCATTTAATAGCTTTGCAGCTTCAAAGTCTGGCTGGTTGCTGCCTGGGAGGACACTTTATTGGGGGTTTTAGCTGGCCTTGCTTGTTTCCTGTCTGGAATTCCCCTGTTTTTTTAGTGTTGTTCTTTTTAAAAACCCTTCCTGTTTGTTTTTTTAAATCTCTAGTGTGATTGTGTCTATTGGTATTTTATTTTATTTTAATTTTATGATTACTGTTATTATTTTATTATTATTTTAATGTCATTTTGATAATGTTATTGTTGTCTGATGTATATGCTTTGATTTTATTGCTGTATTATGTTGTCCGGGCTTGGCCTCATGTAAACCGCACCGAGTCCGCTTTATTATTATTATTATTATTATTATTATTATTATTATTATTATTATTATTACTATTACTATTTTGTTGTTGTTGTTATTATTATTATTATTTCCTGATTTTAGAGTTTTTAAAATACTGGTAGCCAGATTTTGTTTCATTTCCTCCTTTCTGCTGAAATCGTCCACATGCTTGTGAATTAGCATATAATGGCCTTGCAGCTTCAGAGTCTAGGTGGTTACTGCCTGGGGATCCTTTTTTTTTTTTGAACTACAACTCTACATTCCCAGAGCCATTTGGGGGCTACAAAATGTCCATTTGTAGCCCCCAAATGGACATTTTCCTCCCAAGTCCTAGCTCCCAAAGTCCTTTTGCAGCCTATCTTGTCTATGCTGACCTCCCTTTTCTTGAATCAGGGTAAACAAGCTCAGGAGCCTTGGCTCAAGGGACCAGTTGGAGCCTGGAAAAAGGGCCAAGATTAGGAGCCAGACATAAAGAAACCCAAACCACAGACGACGGGTGGGCGGAAGAACAGGACATACCACTTGGGACACAGGACTGGTCCCCAGATGTTCCTCCTTGGATAAAGCGGGAAGGGAAGGGACGTGGTTTCACGCAAAAGAAAACAATGTCAGTCTGGTCCTTTGCCCGCAAATCGAGAGTCTCAAAGTGCTGTAGCTGCAAGTTACAGCAATTAGATACCACCTCCACTATGGGCTACCTATACTATACTATAGCATCTATACCAGTGGTTCTCAACCTTCTTTATGTTGCAACCCCTTAATGCAATTCCTCATGTTGTGGTGACCCCCCCCCCCAACCATGAAATTATTTTCGTTGCTACTTCATAACTGCAATTTTGCTATTGTTATTAATCGTGATGTAAATATCTGATATGCAGGATCAGAGAAGGCTGAGAGAGGATATGATAGCCATGTATAAATATGTGAGAGGAAGCCACAGGGAGGAGGGAGCAAGCTTGTTTTCTGCTTCCTTGGAGACTAGGACGCAATGGAACAATGGCTTCAAACTACAAGAGAGGAGATTCCACCTGAACATGAGGAAGAACTTCCTGACTGTGAGAGCCGTTCAGCAGTGGAACTCTCTGCCCCGGAGTGTGGTGGAGGCTCCTTCTTTGGAAGCTTTTAAACAGAGGCTGGATGGCCATCTGTCAGGGGTGATTTGAATGCAATATTCCTGCTTCTTGGCAGAGGGGTTGGACTGGATGGCCCATGAGGTCTCTTCCAACTCTTTGATTTATGATTCTATGTTTTTTCATTCACTGGACCAAATTTGGCACAAATACCGATATGCCAAATTTGAATACTGGTGGGGTTGGGGGGGGGGGGGTTGATTTTGTCATTTTGGAGGCGCAGTTGCTGAGATTTATAGTTTACCTACAATCAAAGAGCATTCTGAACTCCACCAATGATGGAATTGAACCAAACTTGGCACACAGTTCTCCCATAACCAACAAAAAATACTGGAAGGGTTTAGTGGGCATTGACCTGGAGTTTGGGAGTTGTAGTTCACCTACATCCAGAGAGCACTGTGAACTTCACCAATGAAGGAACTGAACCAAACTTGGCATTCTGAACTCCACCAATGATGAAATTGAACCAAACTTGCCACACAACTCCCATAACCAACAGAAAATACTGGAAGGGTTTGTGGAAATTGCCCTTGAGTTTGGGAGTTGTAGTTCACCTATATCCCTTGAGTTTGGGAGTTGTAGTTCACCTATATCCAGAGAGTACTGCGAACTCAAACAATGATGGATCTGGACCAAACTTGACATGAATACTCAATATGCCCAAATGCGAACACCGGTGGAAAATAGACCTTGACATTTGAGAGTTGCAGTTGCTGGGATTTATAGTTCTCCTACCCTCAAAGAGCATTCTGAACTCCACCAATGATGGAATTGAACCAAACTTCCCACACAGAAATCCCATGACCAACAGAAAACACTAGAAGGGTTTGGTGGGTATTGACCTTGGTTTTGGAGTTGTAGTTCAGCTATATCCAGTGAGCACTGTGGACACAAACAATGAAGGATCTGGACTAAACTTGGCAGGATCAGTCAGTATACCCAAATGTGAACACTGGTGTAGTTTAGGGAAAATAGACCTTGACATTTAGGAGCTGTAGTTGCTGGGATTTATAGTTCACCTACAATCAAAGAGCATTCTGAACTCCACCAATGATAGAATTGGGCCAAACTTCCCAAAGACCAACAGAAAATACTGTGCTTTCTGATAGTCTTTGGTGACCCCTCTGACACTCCCCAATGACCCACCCACAGGGGTCCCGACCCCTGTGTCTATACTATAGACTGCATGCCATGGCTCAATGCGATAGAATCATGGGAGTTTTAGTTTGACAAGGTCTTTAGCCTATCTCTGCCAAAAAAACCCTGGTGCTGCACTAAACTACAACTCTGGTGATTCCATAGCATTGAGCCATGGTTGTTCAAGTGGTGTCGAGCTGCATTCATTCTAGGGTTTGAAGGTACAGAATGATATCCACAAACCCTTTTGGAATATGGAGACCATGGAGGCCCAGGTTCAGATCCTTATTCACTCTTGGCCAATCACTCTCTATCCAGGTGGATAAAACTGTACACTAGACATCTCCAAAGTTAGGAATAATAATAATAATAATAATAATAATAATAATAATAATAATAATAATAATAAATTGTCGAAGGCTTTCGTGGCCAGAATCACTGGGTTGTTGTGAGTTTTCCGGGCTGTATGGCCATGTTCCAGAAGCATTCTCTCCTGACATTTCGCCTGAATCTATGGCAGGCGTCCTCAGAGATTGTGATGTCTGTTGGAAACTAGGAAAATTGAGTTTATATATCTGTGAAATGTCCAGGGTGGGAGAAAGAACTCTTGTCTGTCTGAGATAGATGTGAATGTAGGAATTGGCCACCTTGATTAGCATTTAATGCCTTAGGAGTTTTCAAAGTGTGGCTTCTTACTGCCTGGGGGAATCCTTTGTTGGGAGGTGATTAGTTGGCCCTGATTTTTTTTGTCTGGAATTCCCCTGTTTTGGAGTGTTGCTCTTTATTTACTGCTATGATTTTAGAGGGTTTTTTTTTTTTGTCATGGTTTCCTTCTTTCTGTTGAAATTGTCCACATGCTTGTGGATTTGAATGGCTTCTCTGTGTTGTCTGACATAATAATAAAAAATGTAAAGGTTTTTCCCTGACATGAAGTCCAGTCGTGTCTGACTTTGGGGTGTGGTGCTCATCCCCATTTCTAAGCCGAAAAGCCGGCGTTGTCCGTAGATACCTCCAAGGTCATGTGGCTGGTATGACTGCATGCCTAACATAATAATAATAATAATAATAATAATAATAATAATAATAATAATAATATAATAATAATAATAATAATAATAATAATAATAATAATAATGTATTTATTACCTTCTTCTCTTCGAGGTACCCAAACCACCAACCTATATCTTTTGTTATGGCTGATAACAAAAGGTACCGGAACCACCAACCTATAGTTTTTAAGTTGGTGGTTTTGGTACCTCGAGGAGAGCCAGTTAAATAATAATAATAATAATAATAATAATAATAATAATAATAATAATAATGAATTATTATTATTATTATTATTATTATTATTACGAGCTGCAGTGGCACAATGCGTTAAATCCTTTTGCCAGCTGAACTGCTGACCTGAAGGTTGGTGGTTCAAATCCACAAGATGGGGTGAGCTCCCATCAGTCAGCTCCAGCTTCCCATGGGGGGACATGAGAGAAGCCTCCCACAGGATGGTAACACATCTGGGCATCCCCCAGGCAACGTCCCTGCAGATGGCCAATTCTCTCACACCAGAAGCAACTTGCAGTTTCTCAACACGATAAAAAAATATTATTTTCCTAGTTCCAACAGACCTCACTACCTTTGAGGATGCTTGCCATAGATGCAGGTGAAACGTCAGGAGAGAATGCCTCTAGAACATGGCCATATAGCCCGAAAAAACCTACAACAACCCAAAAATATTATTATTATTACCCTTGGAGATGTCCAGCTCTTTTTGCAGGACTCGGGGAGAGAAGGGTAGAAATATTATTGGGTAACATGAGCATTCTTCTTCACACAGGAAGGATGGAGGATAAGATTGAACGATGCTTTTGGGTGGATATTACTCTGCTGTACACTTTTTGCCTTCTGCGTGGGAACTGGATGGTTGGTGCTGCAGAAAGCTTTGCCTGGGAGGATTTTGGCATGCTATAATCATGTGCAAGAAGAGTTTAGCTTGGGGTTTTGTACATCTTTTAAGCTGAACCTGGACAGAGTGTGTGTCAAGGCTGCTTGTAGATTACTCTTGCGAAGTCCCCTGTGTCAAGCATTTGCGTGGGAGGAGGACGCCTGGATTGACTCCAGCAGCTCAGATTATAGGCAGAATGAGAATCCTTCCTTTCCTCCTTATCTTACCGTCCCTTTCATGATAGTTTTTTGGAAGGTTTTGTGCTTTCAAAAGGAAGGGGGCATGTTTGGCTCAAGACGACGGGTGATCAGGTAACTCTGCAAAGCTGTGGATGTCGTTAAAGGATTTCTTTCTTCTCCTCCCTTTTCATTCATAATTTGACATAATTTATTTCTTCTACTCAGCAATTATTGGGTTGTTGTAGGTTTTTCCGGGCTATATGGCCATGTTCTAGAGGCATTTTCTCCTGACGTTTCGCCTGCATCTATGGCAAGCATCCTCAGAGGTAGTGAGGTCTGTTGGAACTAGGAAAAAGGGTTTATATATCTGTGGAATGACCAGGGTGGGACAAAGGACTCTTGTCTGCTGGAGCTAGGTGTGAATGTTTCAGACCACCTTAATTAGCATTTGATGGCTTGGCAGTGCCTGGGGGAATCTTTTGTTGAGAGGGGATTACATGTGCCTGTAATAAAATTACAACAGTAAAACAACAGAGAGTAAACAAGGACTCTTGTCTGCTGGAGCTAGGTGTGAATGTTTCAGCTGACCACCTTAATTAGCATTTGATGGCTTGGCAGTGCCTGGGGGAATCTTTTGTTGAGAGGGGATTACATGTGCCTGTAATAAAATTACAACAGTAAAACAACAGAGAGTAAACAAGGACTCTTGTCTGCTGGAGCTAGGTGTGAATGTTTCAGCTGACCACCTTAATTAGCATTTGATGGCTTGGCAGGGCCTGGGGGAATCTTTTGTTGAGAGGTGATTACATGTGCCTGTAATAAAATTACAACAGTAAAACAACAGAGAGTAAACAAGGACTCTTGTCTGCTGGAGCTAGGTGTGAATGTTT
The DNA here is from genome assembly GCF_025583915.1 of Anolis sagrei ordinatus. Lineage (NCBI taxonomy): Eukaryota > Metazoa > Chordata > Lepidosauria > Squamata > Anolidae > Anolis > Anolis sagrei. Next base: position 9,174,575 of record NW_026847771.1, on the reverse strand, counting down.
CAACTGACCACCTTGATTAGCATTTGATGGCGTGGCAGTGCCTGGAGCAATCTTTTGTTGAGAGATTATTAGAAGTCCTTGTTTACTCTCTGTTGTTTTGCTGTTGTAATTTTATTACAGGCACATCTAATCACCTCTCAACAAAAGATTCCCCCAGGCACTGCCAAGCCATCAAATGCTAATTAGGTGGTCAGTTGAAACATTCACACCTAGCTCCAGCAGACAAGAGTCCTTTGTCCCACCCTGGTCATTCCACAGATATATAAACCTTTTTTCCTAGTTCCAACAGACCTCACTACCTCTGAGGATGCTTGCCATAGATGCAGGCGAAACGTCAGGAGAAAATGCCTCTAGAACATGGCCATATAGCCTGAAAAAACCTACAACAACCCAGTGATTCCGGCCATGAAAACCTTCGACAGTACATTCAATAATTATTATCTGAATGTCTAGATCTCTCAGACTGCATCTACACTGTAGAATTAACACAGTTTGACACTACTTGAACTTCCATGGCTTTGTGCTGTGGACTCATAGTAAAGGTAAATGTTTCCCCTGACATTAGGTCTAGTCGTGTCCAACTCTGGGAATGGTGCTCATCTCCATTTCTAAGCCTATGAGCCAGCGTTGTCCATAGACACCTCCAAGGTCATGTGGCCGGCATGACTGCACAAAGCACTATTGAACACAAAGCTGGAATCAAAATACCCTTAAGCATTTCTACTGAAATGTTCTACTCATATTGAATTAATATCAGTCCATGCATCTGTGTTTTTTGTTTTTCAGGTCTCAATCACAGTGCCTCCTTCTCATGCGAAGCCAACAATGCAAAAGGCGTGAGCTCGTCGCGAACAGCAGTGGTGAAAGGTGAGAGATGTGTGTGTGTGTGTGTGTTTGTGTATCCATATAAATAGAAATGTAATGTTAGTTTGTGGGATTAGCATAACTCAAAAACCACTGGACGAATTGCTACCAAATTTGGACACAAGACACCTACTAACCCAAGGAGTGACCATTGCTCCAAAAAGTTTTTTTTGTTATTTGGGAGTTGTAGTTGCTGGGATGTATAGTTCACCTACAGTCAAAGAGAATTCTGAATTCCACCAATGATGGAATTGAACCAAACTTGGCACACAGAACTCCCAATGACCAACAGAAAATACTGGAAGAGTTTGGTGGGCATTGACCTTGAGTTTTGGAGTTGTAGTTCACCTACATCCAGAGAGCACTGTGGACTCAAACAATGATGGATCTGGACCAAACTTGGCACAAATACTCAATATGCCCAAATGTGAACACTGGTGGAGTCTGGGGAAAATAGACCTTGACATTTGGGAGTTGTAATTACTGGGATTTATAGTTCACCTACAATCAAAGAGAATTCTGGATTTTATATGGCAGTCTAAAAGGGGCAACAGAGCAATTACAATCATAGTGTTATAGAATTGGAAGAGCTCAAAAGAGCCATCCAGTTCAACCTCCTGCTGTGCAGGAACACACAATCAAAGCACCCTCGATAGATGGCCATCCAAGTCTCTAGTTTAAAGCCTCCAGAATTCTTCCACAACATATTGGGATGGGGGCTTTTTTGTGTCAGGAGTGACTTGAGAAACTGCTGTGAGAGAATTGGCCGTCCACAAGGATGTTGCCCGGGAGACACTCAGGTGTTTTACCATCCTGTGGGAGGCTTCTCTCATGTCCCTGCATGAGAAGCTGGAGCTGACAGACGGGAGCTCACCCCATTTCCCAGAGTCAAACCGCCGACCTTTCGGTCAGCAGTCCTACTGGCACAAGGGTTTACCCATTGCGCCACCAGGGACTCCATTGGGATGGTTGAATGCTGGGAGGAAACTATGCCAAAGTCTCTGCTCAATGAAGTTTCCTGACCATCTGGAAATCTATTTTTTGAGTTTGGAAATTAATATTATACTTGCAAATATAGTTTCTATTCCTAATACTTTTTTGTCATGTCAGGAGCATCCTGTTGTAAGAGAATTGGCCGTCTGCAAGGACATTGCCCAGGGGACACCCGGATGATTTTTGATGTTTTATCATCCTTGTGGGAGGCTTCTCTCATTTCCCCGCATGAGGAGCTGGAGCTGATAGAGGGAGCTCATCCGCCTCTGTGTTTGGTGACATTAATTGTGGATTGTAAACCGCCTCGAGTCACCTTCGGGCTGAAAGAGGCGGTATATAAGTATAGTAAATAAAGCAATGGAACTCTGCCTCGGAGTGTAGTGGAAGCTCCTTCTTTGGAAGCTTTTAAACAGAAGCTGGATGGCCATCTGTCGGGGTTGCTTTGATTGTGCTTTTCCTGAATGGCAGGGGGGATGGACTAGATGGCCCTTGGGGTCTCTTCCAACACTATGATTCTATGATTCATGGCTCAATACTATGGGATCATGAGAGTTGTAGTTTTACATTTATTTATTTACCATACTTGTATCCTGCCTTTCTCAACCCCGAAGGAGACTCAAAAGCGGCTTAACAAAGGCAACAATTCAAAACTGCATGGATATATACATCAATTTTTTTTTTTTGGTCGTGTCAGGAGCAAGTCGCTTCTAGTGTGAGAGAATTTGCCGTCTGCAAGGACGTTGCCCAGGGAACGCCTGGATGATTTGATGTTTTTATCATCCTTGTGGGAGGCTTCTCTCATGTCCCCGCATGAGGAGCTGGAGCTGATAGAGGGAGCTCATCCGCCTCTCCCCGGATTCGAACCTGCGACCTGTCGGTCTTCAGTCCTGCCGGCACAGGGGTTTAACCCACTGCGCCACCGGGGTCTCCCCCTAATACATATGCATAAACACTTTCCTGTGACATAGAATCATAAAGTTGGAAGAGATCTCATGGGCCATCCAGTCCAACCCCCTACCAAGAAGCAGGAAAATTGCATTCAAAGCACCCCCAACAGATGGCCATCCAGCCTCTGTTTAAAAGCTTCCAAAGAAGGAGCCTCCACCACACTCCAGGGCAGAGAGTTCTTCCTCATGTTCAGATGGAATCTCCTTTCTGGTAGTTTGAAGCCATTGCTCTTTGTCCTAATCTCCAGGGCAGCAGAAAACAAATTAGCTCCCTCCTCCCTTTGACTTCTTCTCACATACTTATACATGGCTATCATGCCTCCTCTCAGCCTTCTCTTCTTCAGGCTAAACATGCCCAGCTTTTTAAGCCGCTCCTCATAGGGCTGTTTTGATTTTCTGGGACATAGTAGCCATCTTTTTGTGGTATCTTCACCCTTGCTGTCCTTGCTTATCTCTACAGTGGTACCTGGACGGCCGCGCAACCTATCCGTTGTGTATCGCAGCGACCGCAGCTTGGAAGTGTCATGGGAACCTGGGTCCAGCGGAGCATATGCTTTGGAGCTCTGCACCATCCAGGTAAGAAAGCAAAGGAAGGCTTAGAAAAGCATGAGTTTTGATGTAAGGAAGCTAGCCAAGAATCCTAGCTGCTTCGAGGAAGGCTGTCTTGCCCCTCTGCTATTTTCATTTTCTGTCCTGTTGGGGAACTGTTTTATTTTTAGGAACGATTTCCTGTCCGGCTTCTGCTTCCGTCGGACATCCGATCCCCCCCCCCCCATCTCAACCGCATAAAAGCCTAGCCTCCCAATCCCCCTCTCAACCGCATAAAATGTGACATTCCTCCCACCAAACCAATGGGGAACTGAAAAAAGCTGAGGAAGGGAAAGCACGGACTAAGAAACAAAACTGACAGCAGTGAGGGGATTTTCAATATGTGACAATTCATGTGGGTTCTCATCCAAGCCTTGAGACAATAAGAGTGGCCTGTATAATTTCTGGATAGAGGTGGAGGATCTCCATGCTGAATAGTTTCCCAACAATCCCCAATGAGCTGATTTTCCATACGTGGGTAGTGTCCAAGATTTATACCCTTTGACTAAACAGTTGGCCTTTAGCACAGCACGTTAACCCCGAGCTGCAGTAAATCTTGCAGGTTGACAGTTCAAAGCCTGGGTTAGGGTGAGCTCCTGGTCTTTAGCCCAGCTTCTGCCTACCTAGCAGTTCAAAAACAAATGTGAGTAGATAAATAAGTACCATTTTAAAGCGGGGAGGTATTTAAGGCACCTATAAGGAAATGCCAGAAAAATGCCGGCAATTCAATTAATAATAATAAAACTTTATTTCTATTCCGCCCTTCTCACCCCGAAGGGCACTCAGGGCAGATCATAGTACACATACATGGCAAACATTCAATGCCGCTTTGTATAGACAATACACAGATAGACAGAACAGAAGGAGGTGGTTTGTTTCGACTCAGTGTCCAGCTGTTTTTGGTGCCATAGAAGGTTGGCTCGAGTTCAGGGGGTGCTGTTGCTCTATCCTCTATGACGAAGAGTCGTCATGACTTCTTCCTTTTGGTCGCCCAGCATTTTTCTTTGTGGTGTTGTAAAACACCTCCCCTGCTTTTAGCAACACCTAATTTCTCTGATCACAGCTAAAGCTGTTTTCGAATTCCTTAGGTAAACAATGAGCTAGGCTGACAATTGGCAGCTCATGCCAACCCGGGGCTTCGAACTTGCAGTCTTTTGGTGGATAGTTCTTATAATTGCTGATGATTTGCCAACTGTGGTAAGGAAGTTTATGAACAAGGAGGAAGTTTACGAACAAAGCTCTTCAGCAGGGAAGCTGGAGTGACCGTAACCGAGCCTCCAAGATGCCGAAGATGGGAAAGCCTATATATACCTCTATCTATGTGCAGTTGTCTGTCTTGTCAGTGTATAAAGGCATTGCATATTTGCTGTATATGTGTTCTGTGGTCCACTCTGAGTCCCCTTCGGGGTGAGAAGGGCAGAATATAAATACGTAAATAAATAATATATCTGCTTATTCCAGATTATATGGCAGTGGAGACTCATATAAAGCAAATACTGGGATCAGATCCTTGTATATAGGGCAGTGTAGATCCATCCTTCGGATGGCAGCCCAAGTTGACCATAATGGCAGCTTCCCCAGATCCAGGGCTGTTCCTCCTGTCTTTTGCACCTTAAATTCATTCTGTCACCTGCTTTCCTCAGGCTGTGCGCTCCAGTGAGGACCTCAGCACCGTGTCGGACAGGCAGCTCTATAACCAGAACCTCCGTGTGCCCCCCTTCCGGCACACTCTGAAAGACCTGATCCCTTTCACCACGTACAAGGTCCGCGTCTCCTGTCGCTCCAGGGAAGGCAACTCCCCATGGACCCACTGGGTGGCTATGGAGACCCTGGAAGGAGGTGAGCTGGAAACTGGGGACAGAGGTGGGTCTCCAAATTTTGATGGAGAATCATGGATGAAGTAATGGATTGGACAAGGGATGGACAACTGCAGATATTCCATGGGCTCCCCTTCCTCAGAGGTGACCACATGATCACTCTGAGTTTTGATCACAGGTTGTCGGAAACTTAAAGAGCCTCTGGCCTCACCTTAAATGAGGCATGGGCAAACTTGGGTCCTCCAGGTGTTTTGGACTTCCAACTCCCACAATTCCTAACAGCTGGTTAGGAAGCCCAAGCTTGCTCATGCCTGCCATAAATGGTCAGTCTTTTCACTTCAGAGACTTTTGGTAACACAACTGACCATTTTTCCACATAAACACGTCTATAATTTTCCTGTAGCATGGGACAAATCAAGACTTTAGGGTGGTGACTCTGAGCTGTGCATTGTGCACAATGTATATGGCTTCCAGTATGGCTTCCTAAGAGAACCCATACTGGGTTGGACCAAAGGATATCTTGTCAAGCATCCTTTTCTCCACAATGGCCAACTAGATGACATTGGGAAGTCCACCCCCACCAACTGGGATGGCCACCACATCTGGGTTAGAAATTGTGTAGCAGCTACATGGTTGGCATAATATGTGAGTTTTCACAATTAAGAGGCAATAGCGAGTTCAAGAATGTTCTATGTCACATGTCCTTCGCCTATCTTCGCGATCACATCTCCTTCTATGAACCGGAGCAAACTCTAAGATCTTCCGGGGAGGCCCTCCATTTGCTCCCACCACTGTCACAAGTACAGTTGGTGGGAATGAGAGAGAGGGCCTTCTCAGTGGTGGCCCCCTGCCTGTGGAACGCCCTTCCAAGGGAAATAAAAAAGGTCCCATCCTTCCTCTCATTTCGTAAGAGCTTAAAGACCTGGTGGTTTCACCAAGCCTTTGAGAATGACCAGTTCTAGCCCAACCCCAAACATTGTTGAATATGGCCTTATACTTCCTACCTATTACCCCGGTCATCCCTCTAATAGGCCCTAGAAATGAGCAGCCACAGACCTGTATCTGCTATTGTTGTTAGCCTGTTATAGCACTGTACTTAATTCCCGGTCCCCTCATATTTTGAGTTGGCACTAGCCTTGGCCTGGCCTTTTAATTACTCTGAACAGGCAGGATTATTTTTAATAACATAGTTTCTTTTTAAATTGTTTATTATGCACTATCGTTTATGTTTAATTGCACTTGATGTTTTTGCTTTATCAATGTATGTAATTTGTTTCGGCATCAAATTGTGCCGACTGTGTATACCGCCCTGTATCGCCTTCGGACTGAAATGGGCGGAATAGAAATAATGTAAATAAATAAAATAATATATATATGTGTTATTGTGATACTTTTATGCTTATGTTGTAGTGTTAATTTTATGTAATGCTGTTTACTCTGTGTGTTTTGGTGATGTTACTTGGAAACTGCCCTTAGTCCCCCTCAGGGAGATAGAACGGTATATAAATAAAGTTGATTATTATTATTATTATTATTATTATTATTATTATTATTATTATTGAACCCCATCTGATAATTAGCTGGAGTTTCTGTTTTGAGAAAGTAGGAAAAGGCACATGAGGGAAGGTACTGTCTGCACGGTCTCCAAAGGTGCCAAAGTTGGCCACCATCATGAGCCAAGAGGGTGGATGGATGGATGGTTGGATGGAGGTCCTCCAAGACCATAAAGGGACATGTGCCCATTTATTCATGGGGGTATGGCATCTTTCTAGGGCAGGGGTGTCAACCTCATTTTCATTGAGGGATACATCGTTTTTTCTGATTGTCTTCCAAGGGCTGTTGAATCCATGGATGGAAAATCCATGGATACAGAGAGCCAACTATAATTTGTTAACATCGTGATTGATGTGCTTTAGTTTTTACCCAGTTTGGGTCCCTAGATGTTATTCAACAACAATGCCCATCATTTTTTTAAATTATTTGCTATGCAGTCTGTGGATAATGGGAGTTGCAACCCAGCAGCTCTTGTGGCTCTGAAGCTGGGGAAATGTTAGACAACATTTTCAAATCAGGCATCAACAAGCTCTGTATCTAAATCCAAACCCCACTATCCTACTAAACAGAACAAATTGCAGCCTTCCAGATGTTACTGTATCACAACTCACATCAGCTCCAATTATGATGTCTATTGAAGAGGAATTCAGGAGTTGTAGTCCAGCATCTGGAGGTGTTCTGGTACAGCTGTACCAGGAGCTCCAACTTTATTTGCTTTGTATTGAATGTTTGTTTGCAGTCCTAAGTTTCAGGGACTCTGCAGATAGGTGGCTTCCTTTGGTTGCAGTCGTAAGGCAAGTCACCTGTCCATCATTGTTAAGTTTTGGTCCCGCCCCTTGCTCAGGGCAATTGGGAAGGGAAGGGAGCAATTTTTAGTTAGTCTCAGCAAGGAAAGCTAATGTACAGGACGTGTGCAAGCTTCCCCTGTACAAAAGCTTCAACCCTTAAGACTTTCCGGGGGAAACAGTCTTAAGAGCATCAAGACTTTCCGGGGGGAAACAGTCTTAAGAGTCTCCAAAGATTTCCAGGAAAACAGCCCTAAAGACCAAAGAACTCCAGCTGGAGAATATCTAAGGTCCACTCGGTGCTTTGAGATGCAGTTCGACCCGGTAGCAGAGCCCACATCAGTAAGGGTTAGATTACAGTCAGCCTGGGAGAAGTTAAAAAGGGGATTTTCCTTTAAAGTAAAGAAGAAGTTATTGAAGACAGTTGCCTGTCCTTTGTGGGCAAGATTAGGAAGTCACCAGTTGCATAAAGCTTGGAAGCATTTGTTTAGCTTTATTGAAGACAAGAGAAGTTTCTGTTTGATTGTTCATTAATAAAATACTTTGTTATACTTCAAAAGCCATCTAAAGGTCATTTGTGGTGGAAAACCTCTGAGAACTTCTCCTTGCGCTTCCCGCTGGGCAAAGGTTGCACGTCCTGTTCTAAAGGAAATTCTTTACAGGCCCAGCGTGCAACAGAACAGGAGGGCTACATAAAATGACATGGTAAACCAAATTTGCGCCACAGGTCTTGAGCTTGACACATGTGCTGTAGAGTAACATCTCATTTTCATGTTAGTACCCACAGCTGCACCATCAAATATTATGGCTACACAAAATGGCACCTGCACCGTCATCCAGTGGGAAGAACCACGGGGCGACATCAATGGGATCTTGCGGGGATACAAGCTGGTTTGTCAGAGTGACGACTCACCCGAGGTCAGTGACTTCTCATTAGAGGTAGAACCCAGTTCCCAATTTAACTATCTGCCTTATCACTCCTACTTGACAAATTTGAATCTTTTCCCATCAGGTGGTTGTGGATGTGGGTCTGACCAATGAAACCGTTCTGACGCTCAACTCAACGGGGCAGAACCTGACGGTGCGGGTTGCAGCCTACACACAAGCAGGCGATGGGCCGTGGAGCAGGGCCATCATGATTTCTTCCCCCGGTTTTGGTAAGAAATGACCAGCAGAAAGTACTGTGATATTAGAGGCAAAGATGAAGTACTTTAGCCACATAATGAGAAGTTGAGAAAGCTTGGGGAAGACAATGATGCTGAGGAAAATGGAAGGAAAAAGGAAGAGGGGTCGAAAAGGCAAGATGGATGGATGGTATCCTTGAAGTGACTGGCTTGACTTGAAGGAGCTGGGGGTGGCCACAGCGGAACTCTATGCCCCGGAGTGTGGTGGAGGCTCCTTCTTTGGAGGCTTTTAAACAGAGGCTGGATGGCCATCTGTCGGGGGTGCTTTGAATGTAATTTTCCTGCTTCTTGGCAGGGGGTTGAACTGGATGGCCCACGAGGTCTCTTCCAACTCTATGATTCTATGACAAGGAGGTCCAGGAGGTCACAAAGAGCCGGAAAGGACTCAATGAATAAACAACAACATAGATTATGAAGTTGTATTTTTTTGTTACTGTTATTATTCCCCACTTTTTCTTTACCAAAAGAGACTCATTTTGGTAATTTTAGGGTGTCCAATTTTCTCACTCCCAACCTTGTGCCTTCAGATGTCCTTGCGACGGCGTGCCTGGTGCCACTTGTTTGTAAATATATAGTTGAATTGTTTGGTTATCTACAGCTTTCTATTAATGTTGTTTTGCATTGGTTGAATTGCTCCCCCAGCTCAATTGTTTGACTCCACCCCTTCCTATGGAGGTGGGCAGTGCTTTCTTTTTCATTCCACCATCAAACAACTCAACAGATGGACGTGAGAAAGGCTTGCCCTTAGTCAAGTCATCTCTTACCACCAATTCTTAAGTTTGTACTCTTAAGATTCATACTTCATGCCCAGCTCACCTGGACGATGCTGAAGAATCTTAAGCACCTTCAAACCAGTCCTTTGGCATCAAGAGGAAGACTTTGTGCCTTCAATATAGGTCATTGGACTGGGGTTGTGAATGTTCCGACTTCATAGCCATTGAGAAAGAAGGAACTTGGAAAGTTTCTCAGCTGGAAAACTCCTTGTCTTGATCCTTGAGAGTTCCAGTTCTCTAAAGGAAGGCAAGAAGCAATCCCCTGGGGAAAAGATGTCACGTCCAAGTTTCTTTCACTAAGAACTATAGCCCCAGGCAGTGACGGCATTGTCCTTCTGCTTCTCATTGCCTCTGTGCCATTCTCCAATTTCTCATTGTTATTGCTGAGTCTTTCTGGAAGAGGAGTGTTAAAAGTTTCAAGTCAAAATGGTAGAATTTTTCATCATATTTGTTGACTTTCCCCCTTAATAACCAGGAGAGATTTGCAGAAGATGCATTAAACTGTAAAGCACTACATGAGTTTGCCTGGATGAGCTCAGAATCCAAACAAATAAATCAAAAGCTTGCTTTATTGTTAAACAAGGAGTCCAAAGGTTTGGACCAGGAGTGATGGAAACACTTAAAAGCACTATTAAAAATAAATAAAATTTTCATTTTGGCACATAAAAGAAGCATCAGATATATATTGGGGGAGCAGGCTATTTAGCTACCAAAATCCATGCTTTTTAGCAAAACAGTTCCAAACTGGTTTCAATATTCCTGGATTAAGTTCTGGCACTTTTTCCCAAAGCAGCTTTTGAGTTCTAGGTTGTTGTTGTTCCTGGATCCAGCCCTTGATTTCCGCTCTCTGCGAATGATTCTGAGCCTGGCAACGCAAGAACCCACACCTGGCTTTGATCATGTTAAGATCCTCTGGTCTTCATTTCGATCCCACTTGTTGTGGCTTTGGAGCCTTGGATTGTCATGGAGCCTAAAGCCAGCTCTAAAATAGGACCCCAGATTTGCCATTTAGATGTTTTGATTCTCTTTGATGAACCCTGAAAGTGGCCTGGATTTCATTCAGTTTCTTAGAAGACTGGCCCCTGTGTTTGGTTCAACTAGAATCCGCATACAAATAATTTCTGACTTGTTTTTCTCTTCTGGCAGGTGAAAATCTTCCGGAACCTTTGTCAGGTGAGCTGTAGAATCTAATGCTCTATTAAGAACCAGAAATGGACTGGATTTTGGATGGAAAGTATCAAGAAATGAGATGTTTATATTCTAGAAATGTGATTCCCAACCTTTGCTCCTCCAGATGTTTGGCCCAATGGTCAAGAATTCTGGGAGCTGGAAACCACTGTGCTAAAACAATCCAATTCCTTGTATACATGTGTATGTATGAGGCCCTTTCACACTACACAATTATTCCACTTTAACTTTCACAGTTCTACTCTATGCAATCCTGAGTTTTTCACGTTACGGAGGAATATCTGGCCCTGGGTTAAGTCACTGGATCTCTTTCTGTATTAAGTAGTGATAGGAAAAAGGAACTGTAAGTGTGGGAATGGCCACTATTCATTTGACAGCTGGAAAAAAGTAACACTCAGAAAAACTGGTGAGGAAGAATAACAAACTTCATGCACTTTGGGTTGTTGCATGTTTTCTGGGCTGTATGGCCATTTTCCAGAAGCATTCTTTCCTGACATTTCGCCTACATCTATGGCAGGTATCCTCAGAGGTTATGAGGTTTGTGCATTTTCCTTGCGCAATTTTCACTTGCTGTTTCCACTTCTCCAAGTCTTTTGAGAACTTATTCTGTGCATAAATGGGGAGGGAAGAGGGAGGTTGTTACACATATCATTCATATATATATATATATATATATATATATATATATATAAAATCTCCACCCAAAACATATTTTGTAGTGGGGGAACACTTTCTAGAAGCACAAAAATACAGTTTTTGTGCAAAAACATTTGTTCCTGAAGCAGCGGGGTTTGTACAGAAGTTGGTGTCTTTGACCTATATTGATGTTTTTGCAAACCGTTTCCAAAAACACGTGATTTTGGGGTTCAAGAATGGTGTTTACACAAAACCGTATTTTCTTTTCCCGACAAGGAAACCCACATATGTATTTTTTTGCACAGAATAAGTTCCCTGAACTCATTGGGATCTGCAAATGCCAGGTGGAAATTGTGCAGACATATTTGTTTCATCTGCAACATGGAGAAAAATATAGAAACACAGTGGTTCCTCTGGATTTGTGGTTTTTACTTTTGTGGTTTTGATTCTTTCTCGATTTTCCTTAGGAAAAGGAGAAATGTTCTCTCTGGTGTAACTTGGTGGTCAACTTCCAGGAGGATCTGGAGATATCTAGAGAGAACCCTTCTCTAAGTATCTCTAGGTCCTCCAGCGCAATTCCATGCCTAGCTCTGCTTTTAAAGGGGTCCTATGCCTCTAAACTCAGGGAATATGGGTGGCTGACTTGTATTTCTACTCATTTAGGGAACAACAAAATAATCAAAGACTTGCATTAAATGTGAGATGGTTGCTGACCCAACTCTGCCCATTAACGTCTGGCATTCTTCTCCATAGTAGGGATCTCCACGCCTGCCTTCTCCTGGCACTGGTGGTATGTGGTGATTGCCATAGCTGCAACCATTGCCGCGGCCACTTTCATCACCTTCTTCTTGGCACGGATGAGGAGGAAGGAAACCCGCTATGGGTAAGCAGGAATCCATGAGACAGCTCTCTAGCAAAGCCAGGCTATGATAGGGTCAACTTGATGGGTATCAGTAGGGTGGTTCTTCTGCTTTATGGTCTTTCTTTTATGTCCGTTCATTCCTTAGGGAAGCCTTTGAACCCAGTATGGAGCAAGGGGAGCTGGTGGTTCACTATCGAGTCCGCAAATCCTATAGCCGCCGCACCACTGAAGCCACACGTGAGTATCATGCATGAAGCACACTCCTCTTTCACACCTGTCTGGAACACATTTGTCCAATGGTGTGTAATGGATGAAAAGGAAGGCAGAAGAACCAGAAAAAAGTGAGACCTAACAGGAAACRTCAAATGTTTGGAAATGAGCATGGGTTAATAATAATAATAATAATAATAATAATAATAATAATAATAATAATAAATTTTATTTTTATACCCCGCCAACCATCTCCCCTAGGGAACGCGGGACGGCTTACAAGGGACATGCCCAAGATTACAATTAAAACACACATGTAAAACACTTTAACCAATTAAAACATCAGATAAAACAAATAACAACACCATTGAAAGCAATATAAAAACAATAAGGCTGGAAGAAACATAGCTAAGGTACAGWATCAATGAGTGCAATACATTTTTACAGGAGCGCAGGAAAGTGCAACAATACAGTAAACTGCACAGGAAATACTGTCAAGCACATGTTGAGGTGGGACATATGCCAGTGTAAAATGGCATATGTCCTACTTCAAGTAGGGACAAGAAAGTTACTGGTGAGCTGCTTAGTCAAAAGCGCACCGGAACATCTAGGTTTTTAGTTGACTCCAAAATGAGGACAAGGTGGGAGCCTGTCTGATCTCCCTAGGGAGGGAGTTCCAGAACCGGGGGGGCCACCACCAAGAAGGCTCTCTCCCTCGTCCCCATCAACCGTGCATGTGACGGTGGGGGGAGAGAGAGCAGTACCTCCCCAGAAGATCTCAAGGTACGCACTAGTTCATAGGGGAAGATGCGATCGTGAAGATAATCAGGTCCCGAACCGTTTAGGGCTTTATAGTTGATGACCTGCATCTTGAATTGGGACCAGAAACTGTTTAAACAGAAGGGTTGACCGCTCTCTGTAACCAGCTCCTGTGTAGCCTGGCTACAGATTTCTGGACCAACTGTAGTTTCTGGGCCGTCTTCAAGGGCAACCCCAAGTAGAGCACATTGCAGTAACCCAACCTAGAGGTGACTAGGGCATGGACCACCATGGCCAGATCAGATTTCACGAGGTACGGACATAGACCACCATGGCCAGATCAGATTTCATGAGGTACGGGCATGGACCACCATGGCTAGATCAGATTTCATGAGGTACAGGCATGGACCACCATGGCCAGATCAGATTTCATGAGGTATGGGCATGGACCACCATGGCCAGATCAGATTTCATGAGGTATGGGCATGGACCACCATGGCCAGATCAGATTTCATGAGGTCCGGGCATGGACCACCATGGCCAGATCAGATTTCACAAGGTACAGGCATGGCCCACCATGGCCAGATCAGATTTCATGAAGTACGGGCATGGACCACCATGGCCAGATCAGATTTCATGAGGTACGGGCATGGACCACCATGGCCAGATCAGATTTCATGAGGTACGGGCATGGATCACCATGGCCAGATCAGATTTCATGAGGTACAGGCAAAGACCCTCCCATAGGAGTCTACATATTGAGAATTGCCCTGTAATGGTGGTGGGAGAATTTCTTGCTGAATCTTGATCTGTATCTCTATGACAGTCAAGATCCAGCAAGAAACACTCCCGTCTCCACCACCTCTTATAGTGCTGAGGCAACGGGGATGTCGGGAGGGGAGAGGCTGACTACCCATGAAAGATTGCTACTACCACATCAGCTCTAGATTATTCAATATGGTTTTCTGTGGGTGAGCAGATGGCAACTACTGGATGGCATATGTTTTCTGTATCAGAAACGAGAGCTGATGTTGTCTGTCCACTGCARTTTTCTGAATCAGCACCCCAAATAACCAAACCAAATCTAAAGTTGACCAAAAACTGATTTGGAACCCTTTTGGTACTAATGTTGGTCCCTGTTCAAGTGGTCCCTGGTCAAAAAAAAAATAAAAATAAAGGTTGGGAACCACTGATGTAGAGCAACTGTTTCCCGTGCAGTGCAAATCCAAGCTGTTTTTGAGGCAAGGCATATTGTGTTGAGTGGGAAGTCAACCTCCAAGGCAAGCAGCCAGTTTAGGAGAGATCAGAGCCTTGGGTCGGGAGAGCCCTGTCTGTGGTGGGGAAGCCCCTTCTTCTTGGCTTTGTTCTTGACCGATGAGAGACAAACCCAAGAGTGGGAGGATTGGCCCAGACTTGAAAAGCCTTATAGAGGGCTCTCGGCCAATCGTAAAATTTGTCTGGAAGCCAATCAGGGTTTGGGAGATCCTATCAGCAGTAGCAGAAGATGAAAAGGATGCTGGCTGGCCAGTTGTTGGGAGCTTGCACACTGAGAGCTCACATTTTATGACAGAATGCAGTTCAATGCAGTTAAACTGCATTATGAAACTACATCATATGGCAGTGTAGATGGGACTAGAATTGCCTAGAAGGGTCTAGAGCAGGCATGGGCAAACTTTGGCCCTCCAGGTGTTTTGGACATGAACTCAGACAATTCCTAGGTAGGTTGTGGAGTTGAAGTCCAAAACACATGGAGGGCTGAAGTTTGCCCATGTCTGCTCTAGAGAATTCCTAGAGGAACTACAACTCTAGGGATTTCCTAGGTCCTCCAGAGCAAGCCTTCATCTCAATGTAATTAAGAAACCTAAATACTTTTCTGTTCCTTTAGGTCAGCGTTTCTCAACCTGGGGGTCGGGACCCCTGTGGAGGTCACAGAGGGGTCACCAAAGACCATCAGAAAACTGTGTTTTCTGTTGGTCATGGAGGTTCTGTATGGGAAGTTTCGCCCAATTCTATCATTGGTGGGGTTCGGAATGCTTTTTGATTGTAGGTGAACTATAAATTCCAACAACTACAACTCCCAAATGTCAAGGTCTATTTCCCCCAAACTCCACTGGTGTTCACATTTGGGCATGTTGAGGATTCATGTCGAGTTTGGTCCAGATCCATCATTGTTTGAGTCCACGGGGCTCTCTGGATGTAGGTGAACTACATCTCCCAAAC
This sequence comes from Anolis sagrei ordinatus, assembly GCF_025583915.1. NCBI lineage: Eukaryota > Metazoa > Chordata > Lepidosauria > Squamata > Anolidae > Anolis > Anolis sagrei. The sequence goes on along the minus strand of NW_026847771.1, from coordinate 9,159,195 downwards.
TCAAGTTCAATGCCCATGAAAGCCTTCCAGTATTTTCCGATGGTTATGGGAGTTCTGTGTGCCAAGTTTGGTTCAGTCCCATTGTTGGTGGAGTTCAGAATGCTCTTTGATTGTAGGCGAACTATAAATCCCAGCAACTACAACTCGAATATTTGTGTCAAATTTGGTCCAATACATCCTGCATATCAGATATTTACTGTTACAATTCGTAACAGTAGCAAAATTACAGTTATGAAGTAGCAGTGAAAATCATTTGATGGTTGGGGGTCACCACAACATTAGGTTGGGGGTCACCAACAGCTTGGTTGGGGGTCACCACAACATTTATTAAGGGGTCACGGCATTAGGAAGGTTGAGAAACGCTGCTTTAGGGTACTTTCAGGATTGCATTCCCATAGGCTTTTGCTGCATATATGAAATACATACACAAACATATCAAACTAGAAGAAACCCAAGACTAAACCAAGCTAAAGTGAAGGCCAACTATCAAATCCATCTCCTTAAATACCAATAACTGACCAAAATATGAACATGCTAACGCATTAAGGAATTGATCCCCCAATTACAGAGTGTAGTGAAAGGAGTAAAAATTATACTGTTCTAGCATTACAGACTCAGTTAGTAAAATTGCTAATAAAAATATCAACATTCTTATTATTATTATTTTTGAAGTTCTGTGGGTATCCCAAGAATTTCCAAATCCTCTGCTCCCCAGATCTTTTACTTGAGTCCTAAGTGTTTCTGACTGAGCAACCAATAAGATTTCAGCATTTGTTCCCTTCTTTATTTCTGTTTAACAATGTGCCCTGACATCCTTATTATCTCTTGCAGTGAATGGTCTGGGCATCAGCGAGGAGCTGAAGGAGAAGTTGCGAGATGTGATGATTGACCGCCACAAAGTGGCCCTTGGGAAGACGCTTGGGGAAGGTACGTTGGGTCAAGAACCAACAGATTCCCATGGAGGCTATTGCCCCAAAGAACCAATGGTTGACCAGCAATGGCCTTGAGATCTGAATCCTTGAAGAAAATAAACCAACACTACTACTGATAGCCATCAGAGACCAACTAAGGTGCATCTACATTGTAGAATGAATGCTATTGGAGACCACTTTAACTGCCCCCAGTGTCACAGTGGGACTGCTGACCGACAGGTTGGAGGTTCAGATCTGGGGAGCGGGGTGAGCTCCCATCTCAGCTCTAGCTTCTCATGTGGGGTCATGAGAGAAGCCTCCCATAGTATGGTAAAACATCCAAACATCCGGGCATCCCCTGGGCAACGTCCTTGCAGACAGCCAATTCTCTCACACTAGTAACAACTTGCAGTTTCTCAAGTTGCTCTTGACACACACACACACAAAAACATGCTGTGGCTCAAGGGCGTGATATTATGGGAGTTGGAGCTTGAGAATGTCTTTAGCCTTCTCTACCAAAGAGTGCTGGTTCCTCACCAAACGACAGCTCCTATGATTCCATAACATTGAGCCATGGATGACAAAGTCCATATCAATCCATTAATTTTACGGTGTGTATGCATCCTCTGTGACAAATAGGCTGGGTCACCATTATTTATTTATTTATTCCGCCCTTCTCACCCCGAAGGGGTCTCAGGGCGGAGTACAGCATATATACGGCAAGCATTCAATGCCGGGACACAAATTCTTATAAACATACATAAACTTTAAAAACAATTATCAAAAATTTTAAGTACCACCATTTAAAACCGTCCTAGTCATCCACGTCAAATCTAATTGGCCTGGTAATCTTTCCTATTGCCGCTTTATTGCCCTGCCCCGAAAGCTTGGTCCCACAGCCAAGTTTTTACCATACTTCTAAAGGACAGGAGAGAGGGGGCTGACCTGATCTCACCAGGAAGGGAGTTCCATAACCAGGGAGCAATCACCGAGAAGGCCCTGTCTCTCGTCCCCACCAATCGTGCCTGTGACAATGGCGGGACCGGGACGGAAAGCAGGACCTCCCCGGAGGATCTTAATCTCCACGATTGTTCATAGTGAGAGATCCTGTTAACCACTTTTTCTCATAGTGAGTTATTACAGGCCTTTTTAAATTGGTTTACTTTAAAGTAAATTCAAAGTCACAAAAAGCTTGCATTCCATTAGCTTCAGGGCAGAGAGGATTGCATCATGCCTTTCCCAGTAGACTCGGGCAAAAGCAAACTGCTGCACCTTCTCTGACATTGTGTTTACTTCCTCATTCATAACTTTTTCCATCTTGATCAGTCTGATGATACATGACTACATCCGTCCAAAGTGCTCTTCCAGCCGTCACCAGCCAATCCCTCTCCAATGCCAGAAATACAGCTTAATGGTGTAACATTAGAAAACGTTGATCATTTCTGCTACCTTGGCAGCCACCTCTCCACAAAAGTCAACATTGACACTGAAATACAACACCGCCTGAGCTCTGCGAGTGCAGTTTTTTTCTGAATGAAGCAGAGAGTGTTTGAGGACTGGGACATCCGTAGAGATATCAATGTGCTTGTTTACAAAGCCATTGTTCTCCCAACCCTACTATACACCTGCGAAACATGGACTGTCTACAGATGTCACATGCAACTCCTGGAATGATTCCATCAGCGCTGCCTCCGGAAAATGCTGCAAATCTCTTGGGAAGATAAGCGGACAAATGTCAGCATGCTGGAAGAAGCAAAGACCACAAGCACTGAAGTGATGGTCCTCTGCCATCTACTCCGCTGGACCGGCCACGTTGTCCTAATGCCCTATCACCGTCTCCCAAAGCAGTTGCTCTACTCCGAACTCAAGAATGGAAAATGGAGTGCTGATGGGCAGGAAAAGAGATTTAAAGATGGGCTGAAAGCCAACCTTAAAAACTGTGGCATAGACACTGAGAACTGGGAAGCCTTGGCTCTTGAGCACTCCAGCTGGAGGTCAGCTGTGACCAGCAGTGCTGTAGAATTTGAAGAGGCACGAATGGAGGGTGAAAGAGAGAAACATGCCAAGAGGAAGGCGCGTCAAGCCAACCCCGACTGAGACCTCCTTCCACCTGGAAACCAATGTCCTCACTGCAGGAGAACATGCAGATCAAGAATAGGGCTTCACTGTCACCTATGGACCCACCAATACACTGACCCTGGAAGACTATCCTACTTGGACAATGAGGGATCACCTAAATAAGTACATCCATCTCAGTTTTCATCTGCAAAATGTTTGATACTGTGAACAAGGATTATGAAATGTTGACTTCTGACCGACACGACTACTTCTGCTTTCTGTGTTTGAGTGCTGATCTGTATTTTTAGCGCACCGTAATAAGCCAAAGAGAGTCTATGAGCATAAGTGAACTGTTTGCATGCTGCATGAAAACGATACTTATCGAGGATTACGAAAGAAAAAGTTTTCAAGTTAGAAGACTTTAAAGAAATTAATTAATGTTCCGGAGACAGACAGCTTCCTCCTCCCCATTTCCACCCCAGCTTCAATGTCACAGCCATATTTCCAACATGGTGAGGATAATGAATAACATGTCGGTACAAAGTGCTAGATGGAACTTCATCCCAGTGTTCTTGGAGGAGAAATGCAGAGAGACTCAGGCCTGTTTTGCTCGTTTGGATCGAAAGCCTGGAAAGGCTCCATTCTCATTTTCTCTTCGGGAGACAAAAAGTTTCCTCCAAACACAGCTGGGATTCGTTTGGAATCATTTTGGAAAGTGGGGATGGAAAAGCCCCTGGCAGTGGCACACATGTTCCCCCGTTGACATTTCCACTCTTTCTGCCCTTCTTTCCTCTGGGAAGCAAAGATAGGGACGGGATGTACAGCCGAAACATTCACCCAGAGAGTTTTTGGGGGCGACGAGGGTTCACATTTTAGGTCCTCAAGTCCTTTTGCTGGAGAGCCTCCAGTTCTTCCTCCTGAAATGTCTGGCTAAGACATTCTGTTTGCCATGGTTGTCACACTTTCCACATTCCCTTTTGCAAATGTTTGAAAGCATTTTAATATTTAATGGATTTTTAAAAATATTAATATTGTCATGCATTTATATTTTGAAGAAAGTATGAGCTTTGGAAAGGCATGATCTTGTTAGAAATCATAACCTCTTGGGAAAATGATGCCGTAACCTTTTGGGAAATGGAAATCTCCATAACCTTTTGGAAAACAGCATTCGCCACCATTTTGGGAAAGTCATGAATCTCCCTGAGAAGAGTTAAAACCTCACTTGGGTCGGCCTTCTCTTAGTGGCAAGGCAATAACGTTTTTCTCTCCTTCTCTCATTTTCCACCTTTGTCCTCAGCTTACATGAGTCATTGCAAACTGGGTTCAAAGTGGCATTTGCACCCAGTTAACGCAGCAGAATCTTACTCTTCCCAGTACGTTCAGGCACAAGTAAAATGCTGCAGCCTGTTCCAAACTTTAATAACTTCTGCCATCTTGACTAAACTCTGCTATTGCTTATCCACATACTTCCAATGATATTAGTGAAATCTACAGCAGCCCCAAATGTGCCACGAGTTCAGCTTTCCATCAAAGGCCCCCAAAAGATTCTGACAAACCCCAGAATTCTTGTGGTGCTAAGGATTAATATGGCTGGGTTGTTGTAGGTTTTTCCGGGCTATATGGCCATGTTCTAGAGGCATTTTCTCCTGATGTTTCGCCTGCATCTATGGCAAGCATCCTCAGAGGTAGTGAGGTAGAGACTTCAAAATGGCTCCATGAAAGCCTTCGACAATAGATTAATATGGCTGTTTCCTTGAATGTTTTGCAAACTCAACTGAGGTCAATGTAAAATAAAAACATAATGCAAAAAAAAGACAAAAAAGAACATTTGATTAGAAACACAGAGAAATGTTTTGCAAAAGCTAGGATCCAAACGAGAGAACCATCCTGGAGTAGTTGTAATTGAAATTAATACTGCGGGAAAGTGGGACAAAAGCTAATTCTCAGAAAAAGTAATAAAATAGTATATCCAGTGCCTGTTTCCCTTGGTGGTCAAACAATTAACTTCCTTTCCTCGAGCATATCAAGGCAGCTTCTGGATGTGGTTCTTATTGTGCAACTGTATTGCTTTGTTCATAGGCTTTTATGGGGACCCAAATGGTGTTCTCAGTTTGCAGCCTTTTGGTGTTTTTCCCACTACTTCTGCTGTGTTTCTTTTCAGGCAGGAAGAACATCCATTAAGGGGGAAAGGCAGGCTGCTGAACAGCTTTGGAGTGTTAGGAATAGCACTACACAAACTGGAAAAGTAATTTATTTAGGATATGACTTCCTGAGTTTGGTAGCTGAAAGTGCCTGGAAGTTATAGTCCTAAAACTAGCTTTTCCAAGACTTCTGTCTGGAAGACCCCTGAGTCTCAGAAATCAGTATTTAAATTATTATTATTATTATTATTATTATTATTATTATTATTATTATTATTATTGTGAACACAACAAGATGAGTCCACAGCAGACACTCTACTGGCTATTGTATTGGATCACATGTCGGACACTTCCCAAGTGTCTAGGACTGTGTGATGTATTGGCGAATAATGTGTGCAGATCCCAGTAAGGTAGCCTTCTGCAGCTGGCAGATGGTAATTTTGTCAGCACCGATTGTGTTTAAGTGCAGGCCAAGGCCTTTAGGCACTGCACCCAGTGTGCCGATCACCACAGAGACCACCTTGACTGGCTTCTTTCCTTCTCCTTCTCCTTTTCTCCTTCTCCTTTTCTCCTTCTCCTTCTCCTTCTCCTTTTCTCCTTCTCTCCTTCTCCTTTTCTCCTTCTCCTTTTCTCCTTCTCCTTCTCCTTTTCTCCTTCTCCTTTTCTCCTTCTCCTTTTCTCCTTCTCCTTTTCTCCTCCTCCTCCTCCTCCTCCTCCTCCTCCTCCTCCTCCTCCTCCTTCATGATTAGTGTTACTATTATTTATGCCCTGCTTTTCTCTCCAGTAAGGAGACTCAAAGTGGCTTGCATTAAAAACCTTGCAGTACAGCTTGAAATCTAGAAATGTTTGGTCCAAATCCATCGGTGTTTGGGTTCACAGTGCTCTCTGGATGTAGGTGAACTATAACTCCCTCAAATCAAGGTGATTTTCCCTCAAAGACCTCCAGTATTTTTTGCTGGTCATGAGGACTCTTTGTGCCAAGTTTGGTCCAATTCCATCTTTGGTGGAGTTAAATTGCTCATTGATTACAGGTGAACTATAAATCCCAGTACCTACAACTCCAAAATGTCCAGGTCAATTCCCCTCAAAACCCACCAGTATTCAAATTTGGGCATATCGGGTATGCATACCAAGTTTGATCCAGATCCATCATTGTTTGGGTTAATATTCCACTCTGGATGTAGGTGAACTACAACTCCTATAAATCAAGCGTCTGACTCAAGCTGGCCATAGAGTTGTGCTGGAAGACTTGGAGATGCCTGGGAAAAGTATATTAATCAGAGCCATGAACAATCAAATCAGCACAAGCAAAATCTGCAAATGGGAAAGGTTGAAATCTGGAGATCTCATTTTGCGTCTGGCTGTATAAATACATAGATATCCAGATGTTCTTTGGTTTTGCCTTCTTTCCATTTGGCACAGAATTGGAAGACAGACAAGGCTATAGGATATGTCCCATGGGATTCTCTGGAAGCTGAAGAAAGAGGGAGAAAATAACCCCACAAATGGCATATGCACTCCTAAGGGGAATCTACTAATTCAGTGGTTCTCAACCTTCCTAATGCCACAACACTTTAATATACTTCCTCATGTTGTGGTGACCCCCAGCCATAAAATTATTTTCGTTACTACTTCATAATTGTAATTTTGCTATTGTTATGAAAGGCAATTTAAATATCTAATATGCAGGATGTATTTTCATTCACTGGACCAAATTTGGCACAAATACCTAATATGCCCAAATTTGAATACTGGTGGAGTTGGGGAGGGATTGAGTTTGTCATTTGGGAGTTGTAGTTGCTGGGATTTATAGTTAACCTACAATCAAAGAGCTTTCTGAACTCCACCAATGATGGAATTGAACCAAACTTGGCACACGGAACTCCCATAACCAACAGAAAATACTGGAAGGGTTTGGTGGGCATTGACTTGGTGTTTTGGAGTTGTAGTTCACCTACATCCAGAGAGCACTGTGAACTTCACCAATGATGGAATTGAACCAAACTTGCCACGAATACTCGATATACCCAAATGTGAACACTGGTGGAGTTTGGAAAAATAGACCTTGACATTTGGGAGTTGTAGTTTCTGGGATTTATAGTTCATTCTGAACTCCATCTACGATAGAATTGAGCCAAACTTCCCACATGACTAACAGAAAATACTGTGTTTTCTGATGGTCTTTGGTGACCCCTCTGATGCCTCCTGGTGACCTTTCAGGGGTTCCGACCCCCAGGTTGAGAAACACTGCACTAATAGAAAGTTAACCAGAGTTTGGAAAAGTTATTGCTTGGAGTACTGCTACTATATTTCTTTGTGGAAGTTTGGTAAGAGAAAAAGCTTGTTGGCCTAACTTGGGCAACTTGTCTCCTTATTTGATGTCTGTTCCCATCATCTCATACTATTGGCTACGATGGTTGCGGCTGATGGGAACTGCAATCCATCAAAATCGAAGTGGTCCTACATTTCACATCTAATAAAGACTTCCATCCCTTTTCTTTCTCTTTGGGATGCATGTGTTCCTCGCATCTCTCTGCAGCATTTTTGGGTCTGGGATGGTAAGGTGAATCATTGAGTAACTGTAGACTCCCGACCCAATTCCCCCCCCCCATTTTTTTTTACTTGGATGGCCCATCTGGGTTGTCCTTTGAATGCCCTAGATTTCAGCCAGCTGAGGCAGCTGAACTGAGTCACACATGGAAAGTCTTAACCGGTCCCGAAATGTCAGCCGTTGGCTCCGCTCTTCAAGAGCTTGCGTCGCGTGCGGAAAGCCTTACAAGACTCATGTTCTTCTGCCCCGGGAGGGGAGCGGGGAAGATGGGTTTCCAACCTGTCTGCATTTCCTATCCATTCAGATGCCTTAGTTTTGGCCATGTGATCCTCCAGATGTAGGCTTCTTCCTTCATCTTGCTCCTTTTTAAGGCAGCGGATACTTTTTCCTTCTCTTTCTGGCTTGCTTCTTCCATAAAAAATTAAAAGAAGAGTCATGCAGAGGAGTAATTTAATCTAGTATCCAGTTTCCAATGGCAGTTAGCCAGATCCTTCTTTGAAGCCTACAGAGTGTGAAAGCCGTAGTTTCGAAGGCAAAACTCAGCATCTGAATTGTTGACGCTGTTTGGAAAAGTGACTTTCTTTGTCTTCTTTTTTCCAAGCCCATGCTGGTTGGAAGGGACTCTTGGCATTGTGATCCAAATAAGTAACTTGGATTTATGGCTTTAGTATGAAGTGTTTTTAATACTAATGATGTTTAATACCACTTTAATATCTATATATTTTAAATGGTATTGTAATTGTGCTGTCACGCGCTGGGCTATAGTAGTTGGCTTTTGAACAGGACAGGAAGCCAGGGTGCCTCGACTGAGAGGCCCTAAGGATTTTCCTATACAGAGTCTTTAGAAGCTTGAAAGGTCCTTTATTATTGCTTAAGTCTTCAACAAACAATCCAATACTTCTTAGATCTTCAACAAATTAAACAAATGCTTCAAGGCTTTGAATCAACTGGTGGGCACCTTGCCTGGAGAACTATTTCTTTCTTTAACAAGGAAAACCCTTTTTGACCTCTCCCGGGCAATCTGTTTTCTAGGCTCTGCTGGTGTGGGCCCTACTCCCGGCTCCAATTGCTTCTGGTCACCCGAGTAGACCTACCAGCCAAGACCTTGTAGATTTTCCAGCTGGAGTCCTTTTGGATTTTCTCCACAAATGATGTGGATCTGTATCTTTACAGTGCTGTAAAACTGTATTCCTTAGAAGCTTTAGGGCTGTTTCCCCCAGATGTTGTGAGAAACGAAGCTTCTCTACAGGTGGGGAAAGCTCACGTCCTGTAACTGGGCTTCCAAAACTGAAAAACTGCCCCAAGTCTTTCTTTTCCCACCCAGAGCCCTGGGGAAAGGGGCGGAACTAAAGAACATAATGATGATTGACAGGTCATTGGCCCTATAATTGCTGACCAAGGGAAACCATCTTATTACAAAATGCATGGAACCTTGGAATACATGCAAACACTCAATAGAAAGAAAATGAAGTAGGGGCTCCTGGTACAGCCGTACCAGCACAGTAATTATTTTAATGTTAGCGCTTATGGAGAGAAAAAGCGGGATATAAATAAACATAATAAAATAATAATAATAATAATAATAATAATAATAATAATAATAATAATAATAATTGTGAATTGGACACAAGCAGAGCTGGATGATCTGGACAGAAAAACAAGAAAACTGATGACAATCCACTACGCATTACATCAGTGTAGTGATGTCGACAGACTTGACCTGCCCAAAAAATCAGGAGGCAGAGAGAGGGCTTCTGCAAGTGAAACAAACGGTAGAAGAAGAGAAACACGCACTGGCAGATTATGTGAAAGGCAGTCAAGAACCAACATTGAGGGAAGTCAATAGTAGAAAAATTTTTAAAGTGCAAAAGGCAAAGAGTGTATCCCGTAAAAATACAATACAGAGCAGAAGAGAAAACTGGCAAAAGAAGGCTCTCCATGGACAGTTTCTGGGGAAAATTGAGAGCCAAATTGACAAGGAAAAAACATGGATCTGGCTCACCAATGGAAGAGACTGAAGGCCTTATTCTTGCAGCCTAAGAACAAGCCATTAGAACAAATACCATCAAAGCAAGAATGGAAACGTCAACTACAGATTCTAAGTGTAGATTCTGCAAGGAAGCAGACGAAACGATGGATCACATCCTAAGCTGCTGCAAGAAGATTTCACAGATGGACTATAAGCAGAGGCATAATACTGTCACTCAGATGATCCACTGGAACTTGTGCCACAAATACCATCTGCCTGCGACAAAGAACTGGTGGGATCATAAGCCTGAAAAGGTTACAGAAAATGAACATGTCAAACTACTCTGGGACTTCAGAATTCAGACTGGCAGTGTTTTGAAGCACTGACTCCTGACCTTATGATTGTAGGAAGAAAACAAAGTATGGATTGTCAATGTTGCAATCCCAGGTGGCAGCAGACTTGATGAGAAGCAACTGGAAAAGCTTACATGATACGAGAACTGTAAAGACTCTGGCACAAGCCAGTCAAGGTGGTCCCATAGATGATCAGCACACTGGGTGGAGTGCCTAAAGACCTTGGCCTGCACTTAAAAACAATCAGTGCTGACAAAATTAACATCTGTCAGCTGCAAAAGACCACCCTACTCAGATCTGCATACACTATTCGCTGATATATCACACAGTTCTAGACACTTGGGAAGTGTCTGACATGTGATTGAATGCAAAAGACAGCATAGTGATCTTGTTTCCTGTTTACATCTTGTTCTGTATCAAATAATAACAATAATAACTTTTTAAAGCTCTGGGTACATTTACACTGTAAAATTAATGCAGTTGGACATCACCTTAACTGCCATGGCTCAATGCCATGGAATACTAGGATTTGTAGTTTTGTAGGTCTATTGCCTTCTCTATCAAATAGTGCTGGTGCCTCACCAGACTCCCAAATCCCAGGATCCCAAAGCACTGAGCCATGGCAATTGAAGTAGTGTCAAACTGCATTCACGTTTAGGTAAAGGTAGAGGTTTCCCCCTGGCATTAAGTCCAGTTGTGTCTGACTCTGGGAGTTGATGCTCATCTTAGTTTCTAAGCTGAAGAGCCGGCGTTGTCCATAGACACCTCCAAGGTCATGTGGCTGGCATAGAATCATAGAGTTGGAAGAGACCTCATGGGCCATCCAGTCCAATCCCATTCTGCCAAGTAGCAGGAATATTGCATTCAAAGCACCCCTGACAGGTGGCCATCCTGCCTCTGTTTAAAAGCTTCCAAGGAAGGCGCCTCCACCACACTCCAGGGCAGAGAGTTCCACTGCTGAATGGCTCTCACAGTCAGGAAGTTCTTCCTAATGTTCAGATGGTATCTCCTTTCTTGAAGTTTGAAGCCGTTCTTCCGCATCCTAGTCTCCAGGGAAGCAGAAAACAAGCTTGCTCCCTCCTCCCTGTGGCTTCCTTTCACATATTTATACTGTACATGGCTATCATATCTCCTTTGTTGAGAGGTGATTAGCTGTCCCTGATTGTTTCTTGTCTAGAGTTCTCCTGTGTTTGAGTGTTGTTCTTTATTTACTATCATAATTTTAGAGTTTTTAAATTCTAGTAGCCAGATTTTGTTTAGGTTGCACCAGTATTTAAAAACTCTAAAATTATAACATTATTATAAATTATAAAGAACAGCACTCAAACACAGGGGAACTCCAGACAAGAAACAATCAGGGACAGCTAATCACCTCTCAACAAGGGATTCCCCCAGGCAGTAAGACGCCAGACCTTGAAACTGCTAGGCAATTAAATGCTAATCAGGGTGGCTAATTGCAACATTCACACCGAGCTCCAACAGACATGAGTTCTTTCTCCTACCCTGGACATTTCACAGATATATAAACCCAATTTTCCTAGTTTCCAACAGACCTCACAACCTCTGAGGATGCCTGCCATAGATGCAGGAGAAATGTCAGGAGAGAATACTTCTAGAGCATGGCCATACAGCTAAAAAAATCTACAACCCATCCCTAGGTAGCAACAGACTTGCAAAAATCACTTCTTTTTTTTATTAGGCAGCATATGATTAATCTGGCAAGATAGTAAACTATTTTTGTTCCTCGTAATGTTTGTGGAAGCTTCTGTTGTTTGAGCAAAACATTCCAGGAATGTTAAGGGAAATAAAGAACACCCACAACCTCCCGAAAAGGTCTCTCATTCCCATGCATCTCTGTCCCTTTCAGCAAATGCAAACACATATCTATGTATTGGACAGCTCCGATGCTAAACTCTGGGGGTGACCTAAGGAAGCAAGGGAGGAAAAACAGATCTCTATAAAACACCCAAACCATTTCTACCCAAGCTATGGAGAAATCAGGAGAAATAGTCCCAGCAGCCAAAGCAAGATGTTTTTCTGGATAATTGGCAACACAGCTGTTGTTCGTTCCTTTTGCTCCACTTTCAGATCAGAACAAGTTTGCTTCTTTGGCTTTGTATATCATTCATACAATGCATAATTAAGAAGC